>CAKAOJ020000001.1:8752500-9352500 GCA_916701645.2 Sebastolobus alascanus | reverse complement strand
TCTAATAAAATGACATTGAAGTGGAGGTGGCAGCTTCTCCTTCTACTCTCTCTCAAGCTTAGATTTCTCATTATCGTCGGGAGACAGCAGCACGAACCATTTAGCTCCAAATGAGCTTCTTTCTCTTCTTCTTTCTCTCTGCATCGTGATTGGTTCAGTCAGCAGGTGGTGGCTGGCAGGCAGGGACGCGGGGTCTCTAACTTGCCCATCGATCTCGGCCTCGATCGAGTCTCTTCGGGTCAGATTGTGCAACACTCGCCCTAGCTGCATTTGGCCATGTATATATTGTTCAAGTAATGGCCTATAAAGGATTGGTATTGACTGCTGGAGGATGAGACACGCAAACCTCGCAGGACTCGTGATGGGGAGCAGAAAAGGTGAGGTCCTTTGCGAGGTCTATACTGGCTGTGCGTGCAGTACAATGTCCTAAAAGATGCTACGAGGTGAAAGGTTGGCATATACCTGAAAGAGTAAAAACGACACACTATGGATATATTTTAACTGAATTTTTAGCAGGCATGGGGAACATGCTGAATCACTGGCCAGCAATGGCCAATTCAGTGGATTTTCAGTGGAATCAATTTTGGCCTGACTTTCATGCATGCACGCTAGCTCGGAAAAGGGAGGCAGCACAAAAGGCTGATTTACATTTTGCAATGCAATGCAAATTCCTTGTTAGTAAGTACCTTTACATTTTCAAATCAAAATGATGCTGACTGGGACTTTCAGGCTGCAAGCCAAAAAGCTTCCATGATAAGCATTTTTTATTGTACTGTTGTGTCATTGATTTATTTTTATTTTTTACACTCAGACCATTCCACTCTCTCGCTGCAGTATATCCCACTGTGGCACACATACAGAGTCCACAGTAAGCCAGGAGCAGTACCCCTGGTTCAGGTGGGGTTTAACTGTCCTGCTTAAGGGACCTCAGACGGAGACAAAAACACTGGCTGTTGCAGGGCATCAAATCTATGACCTTAAAGTCACATAATGGTGGCTCCAACTCCCATACCACCCTGTTACCCAAAGGCTCAAGCTATAGCGCAAGAGACTAACCTGAGGTGGAGGAAGCCCCCCCGCACCAGGCGGACAGTCGGGTAACATGATCGTCATTTCAGACGTGCTGCACTGACAGGAGGGGGAGGGGTTAGACATGCTCCAGTTCCCGTTGAGGAAGATGTCAGTGACGGACTGATCCACGGATGGAGTGAACCAATCAGAGCCACTGGTAGAACATGGCGACTTCCTGAGAGAAAACAGTGGAGGAAATATGAGCGTTTAGCGGGTAATAAAGCCAACCACATCTGCTGAAAAACATACACAATATGCTTTCTTATCTGAACCACACTTGTAGCGGTTGCGTAGCACGGCAAACTATGTGGGCTCCAAGCTAATAATGTAGTTCCATTTCATTTTTAAGATTAAAAAGGTATTCATTATTCAACTTATGATGATCAGGATGATCTGGAGAGCGTGCAAAAAAGCTAATTAATTTATTGATCAAATGGGTTTTTCAAAATCATGCAGAGCGCTCCTTTCCAATGCTCTGGGTTACAATTTTTTTTTGTACAGCTTTTTCTATTTCTGCAGCTGGATTTTTTGACGGAGGCGGAGACACATCCATGACTCCATGTTTGCATTTATGTGACCACTAGTCACACATACACAGCTTGCGAAGCTCAACACTTTCTAAGTACCATTTGGCATGAATGCACGTGCGTATAAACACTTACGGTATTGGGTCTCCGTCCATGCAGCGGGTCCCGAAGCCAGGCTTGTTCACCAAGGTCTCCACCACCCTAGACACCTCCACACTATCTGGCCCGTCTTTGCTGTAAATATCGGGAATACAATCAATACAAATACACATTCAAAAGATTCAGTGTGCAATACGGTTTTCAATTTCATCTCTCGCAGCAGGTCAACGTCACTTAAATCAATGAGCGTCAGCCAATCTGTCACAATGTCAATAAGACAGACCAAAAAGTATAATTTCGGTCTTATGTTCTGACATAAGCACAGACGTAAAGCAAAAAGTCCCTTTTGGTGGAGCCATGAAACTGGAATTAGAAAGACATGACTTTACAGGCTACAATGTGAAGTGACACTAGGTGCTGTAGCATTGATTAGTTCAAGGAGAGCTTGATGAGGACGACCTCTAGCCTGATTTAAACTGGAATTACCCTTCTAGACATTCAAAATAGAAATACTAATCATGGTCTTGGTGTTCATGGCCAATCGCCTAAGAACTTACATTCCATTGGATGATAGATCACCATCTATCTTAAACAGCTGAATCGATTTACAGAATGACCTGTGCAGCTTTGATAAAAATTCAAATGCTTGATATTTGCAACCAAACATCTTTAAGGTTCTGCGCCGTGTTGAGATCAAAGATTCACCTCTAAAAGAGAAGACTGCCAACAGTCAATAAGAGCTGAGTTTACAGAAAGGTAAAGCAGGGTACAGTAAGCTGAGTCTCACTCTGCACCTCTATTGTGGGTTTTACTTTCGTCACATTGGACAGCAAGGATTATTTGAGATTACAGGCCCTGAAATATCGAGCCAGAAGAATAATTTCAGTTAAAGTTCCCCTCCAGACACTTTTTTTAAAGTAGGTAAAAACACTCTGCTATGATTAATATTTGGTCACCATGGTTTTCCCACATAAAAAATAAACTAGAATTACTAGAGACGAAGAAGGGAAGTTGCAGTTGTCATTTTTTTTTCCTATTAGACATTTGAGTGAAATTGGCATAATTAGCAGATGAATTCTTGAGTTATGGGCAAAAACGTGTTTTGTGAGGTCACAGTGACCTTGACCTTTGACCACCAAAATCTAATCAGTTCATTCTTGAGAAGATGTTTGTTCCAGAGGTAATGCAATTCCCTCCTGAGATATCGCGTTCACGAGAATAGGACAGATGTGAGGTCATAGTGACCTTGACATTTGACCACCAAATTCTAATCAGTCGCTTTCGCTGGAAGCACTACTCTTTCTCCCTCATTGAGAAATTCTGGATCTGGCCTCGACCCGCCCGCCACCAGTGTGCATCGAGATGGCGGCACGGAGCTCCGCAACCGGCACACAATCTGCAGCGATAGTTTCGGCCTCTGGTCTACTTTCTCCTTTAGAGGAAACATTGGAGAGACTCAGCCATACATGTTTGACTCAGATGAGGAGTCTGTTGTGCAGATGTATCAGTAATGTAAGTGTAATGACACAGCGTTAGTGTTAGTTTCGAATTTGTGATGTACCAAATCTAGCTTGCCTGGGGTAAGTGCACAGACATCTCCCCCTTCAGTAGAGTCATGTGAAAACACCTCTCTTGTGACAAACTTTGCACAGATACAAGCCAGTATAGTCAAGGTCAGACATTTTAGGGGACATAGACATAAGAAAAATACATTTTTGAGTGAAGGGGATCTTGTATGTGATAAGTAATACTTAGATCTAGTCTAAACAAATGACTCGGCCGTCATGTTTGTGACAAAACACATTGTTAGTTCGGGTTTTTCCAAGTCTTCTAATCACAATTAGTTAGGATTTTACCCATTTTATAATCTGTCTCCTGTCACAATTGATTAAGATTTTACAAGTCATCTTATCTGTCTTCCACTTCGGCAAAGCACCAGGAGTTAAGATGGTCATTAATCTTGAATGTATCTCGACGTCGAAGAAGGCCTTAAAGGAAATGAGACATGCACACCGGGAAATCCGATGTGGTGCATTTCAAGTAAATACTCGATAGCGATGCTGCATGCAACCTGGGGCTAGCTTAATCAAGAGTGAGAGAGAAATCGTTGAGTTTACCAGCTCGTTTTCTTGGGGCCAAGAGCCAAAACACTAATTCCCAAAACACCATTGACTGTACAGTGATTGCACACTTTTTCCTCTATAATTTGAGTCCAGCTCTGTCCTGATGTGTGTGCAAGCACATATCGATGTGAGCCTGTTCAAGATTCTGTGTACAGTGTAGGCTCTTCACAGCCTTTCATTATTATCTGAGTGTCCTGTGCATATCTACGCCCCGTGTCTCAGTTAAACAATCTTCCCATTCCAATTTCATTCTCATTACTAACCACACACACTCTGCCCTTTATCTTAAAGGTACCGCGGGAGTTAAAACACAGCGTTTCATAAAGACCATCGTGATGGCTTCCTGCCAACAGTGGCCACAGCCCAGCCAACCATTTGGATTAATACAGTGTTCATTGTCTCATTTAGAGGCGTCTCCGTGAAGGTCATACGGTCATTTCCTCAGCCACCGGCGAGCGCAATTTGAAGTGGCCCGATTGTAAAAATGGATTATGTGCAGCCATCTGTTGTACAATTAACAATGGCTCGGTTACCACGTTATTTGAGATAATAAAACTATTGGACAGTTCCAAAATGAAGACTTGTGCATATACACAGAAACAGTGGAACTAATGAATAGTTCATCTAGTCAAACATCATAGAAGTAAGAACTGAGACAATATTAGAAGAAAGTCAAATGAAGGCTACACTATATTACAGGAATAACCCCTTTGGAGAATAAACCAAAGAGTGTGCTTGAGGGTAAATATTACTTTCTATATTCGGATATCTCCTTCCGATTTCTAAAACTGAAATTGAACTATCCAAAAAAGTAGAAATACAGAGGGTAACTAATCCACATTATTGCCACAGTTATACGTTAGTGAGCCGAGTTCAAAGCCCCTTCAACTTCTAAATTAGATCAATCATTATCTTCAATCACTCTCAGCTAAAATGGATCACTGGCATTCATGATGTATATCGCGCTGCGATGCTCCTCTGAATGAACTGTTCGGATGAAAAGGAGCACTACTTTTAATCACGCTGTCATCATCAGGCAGGATGGTTTAAAGTCACTTAAGAGAAAAGACAATATTTACTAATTTGCCAGAGGGAATGTCAGAGAAATTAAGAACACTCGAGTTTTATAATGTATCATACGAGAACCGCTCTCAGGAATTCCCAAGAAAACCGAATGTGCAGTTCAAGTTTCGTCACAAGAGACTATGTGACAAAGTAGGCAAAGCAGGCTCTGAAATCCCATGAATGAATCCGTGCTTGTGAGCCAGGATTTTATTCCCACTTGTCACATGCTCCATTGTGTTGACATAAAGAAGAGAACGTACACGGAGATATATTATCACAGTATCTTGTAAAGGTCTTGTGAAAATGCCCAGAAACATTGTGCCACTACAATGAAATATATTTTTATCTAGGTAGGTTGCTAGGGTGGCACTGGTTGGTAGCAGTTGTTTTCTGGGTTTCTGGTAGTACATGGCTGTTGCACTACTAGCAGCCATATTTCCTGGGCTTGGGGGTGATGAATTGATCAAACAAACACAGGACTTTCCCCCAGGAGACCGCGGTTTGTGTCCTGTGTGAATCCAAAAGTCAACATTCACTTATTTTTGTTGCCTAAAGCTAACGAAGTACTTTCATTGTATTTTTGTTTTGTTTCAATGCTGTCGTCCTTTTTAAGGCAAACCATGATGTTTTTTTACTAAAGCTACCAAGTAGTTCTGTTGCGTTTTTTTTTGTTTTGTTTCAATTTACAACGTTAAAGCATTAAACTGCTTTAAACTGCTTTAAACTGCTTAAAACTGCGGCCGTAATCCGGGACAAAATATGTTTCCCTCAAAACGTAACCAAGAATGCAGATTAGTTGTATGGGAAAGTAATTTTGTAGGAGACAGGGTTGCTACCAGATGGTTGTTGCTAATTGGTGATGACAATGACTCCATGTACACCATGCAGTGATCATAGAGGAAGTAGTAACAGCAAATAGACTGGGTTTGACTGTTTCAGCACCATGGAGAGAGAAAGAGACTAGTTAGCACCGTGGACAGTGACACAGAAATGCATTAAATGTTTCAGTTGCATTCTTAGCATAAGTCAGGAGGAAAAGCACAACATTGCACTTTTAGACTTCTTGAAAAACTGTAATTTGTCTGTAAACAAAAAGTACTTCAACGTTTCTTCGATTCATTAAATTCCAAGTGTAGTAAACCGTTTCAATGTTCTAGTTGTAGAAAAAACAAGTCATGTTTTTGTGAATGGTTCACTGCCAAAGCTAATAGCGCCTCAATGAGCTGCATGTTGATATGTGTGATAAATGTTGGTATGTATATGTGAAGCCAAAACTGTGAGAAGCGAAAGAAGTAGTATAAAAATAAATATGCCAGATAATAGTAGTGCGAGTCGCCCAGCAAGCACACCGTCAGTTATCAATGTAGTAGACTGATACTATGTAGATATAACCAAATAAATTAATTAAATATTCTTATGACTCGACAATTCTACTGTAAAACTAAGCATTAAAAATATTCACCCCCGTGTTAAAGGCAAAGAAATGCGTATAAAAAGTGTAGCATCCAAGTACTAAGATAAATAAATAAATCAGTTTCAGATTACAGTTGATTGTGTCTCGACATCTTCAAAGTGAATTTCTACAAAGTGCTGCCAGGGGAAATGAAACCCCTGCAGGGTGGATAAGCAACGACAGCTTCATGTCAAAAGAACAGAGTACGAATACAGTGTCAAGATTAGTTTGATGGTTTGGACAGATGCTGTAACGAGAGACGCATATTAGAATTCAACTTTTACGGCACTTTTGTTGTTACAGAGAAGGGTGAATCATGTTGCACCCAATTTGACCTCACTGATGTATATATGGAGAGATTTAAGCTATAAATATATATGATATACAAATATATGTTTATTTCTTAGGTGTTCATTATTAAGGGTTATACTTCATAAGGCGAGATTCTTTTTAAAAAAAGCCATCTACAGTGGAGCACATCTGTGTGTTGTCTTTATGATATGTGTCCTCATCCTCTGCAATAACTCCAGTTTGTATTCAGTGGGTGTTGAAGTCCGCCAAGGCCGTGCCTTGTCACCGAGTATGTGTCTTCTCAATGACAGAACAGCGAGCTGCCACCAAGGAAGGGACAGCGTCCAGATTGATGACCTCAGCAGTGCAAAAATCTCTTGGCGATCAAACAGCATGAGCAGCACTGTGACATCTTTTTCCTTTGATTTTCTGTCGTCGAGGCTAAAGTTTCTTAAAGCCTATTGCTCATCAACCCGGTGCTGCTGTAACTAACCATTATTCACACACTCTCTGCCTCTGATAACAGTAAACATCATTTGCCAGCGGATTCTTCCCTGGTAAAAAATCTTGTTGCTTCTGGGTAATTATATTATGGGGTGTATTACATCATTCAGCAATAGAGCGGTTATTAAACTTAAAGGAAAGTTGGTTGTTAATATTAAAAACTAAATTAAAATCTGGGCTAAACTGGGCTAAAATGTCATAATAACTAATAAAAACAATTCATTCTATGCAATATTTATAATGTGGCTACCTGTAAAAGGTGGTTTGAGGCAGATCATACATCCAGGGTTGCAGCTCCAGACTCGGATATTCAGTGAATGGTGGGACGATGAGCGAGAAGATCAGAGACAGGCACACAAACACAGCTGGCAAGACCACCTAGGAGGATGGTGACAAAGTCAAAGTCTGCTTGAGACATGTATCCCCCTACATCTGAACTCTTTTGAGGTAAATTGGTACAGAAATCATTAAATATGCAAGATATTTCAATAAAATTGTGTATTTTTCAAACAAGTACATGCCAAACAAGTTAATTTCAATGCTGTACACCTACATCAAATTAATAAAACAGTAGCACTGACTGAAAAAATAACAGAAAGCAACAAAGAAAGTTGACTGAAATACTTTCAGATTAAAGGCGTACTATCTGCCACTAGGGTTATAATGATTACTCGAGGATCTTGAGTTAATCCTTTAAATTCTCTACTTGAAAGCTTCTTTTAACCATTTGAGCCTAAAAACGGCAAAAATAAAATACCCAAAATGAATCAGAAATAGCTCCTCAACCATAAGGCTCATATATATATCTGGTCTCCTTTGAAAGGTAAGAAGCTAAGGAATAGGAATCCATTATAAGTAAACTAAACTATATTACAATGGAAATTACAAAGGATATGCAATAAAGAAAAAAATATGATTTTCGCCAAATGCAATATCACCATTAATCATGGAGCTATTGTACAGTGCACAAGTCCAACAGTATATATGTCACTTAAATGTGTTAATGTGTCGTGTTGATATTATGACCTATGTAATTACGGTACAACATACAATGACACGATTCTGAGTGATAGAATTATAGGTGGCCTCCTTAAACAAAAACTGTCTACATGGGTAATACAGGTGTTTATGTGTGTATGCACGACAGCACAAGATTCAAGGCGAGATCCATTTCATCACTCCCCCTCCCCCCCCTCGAGCCCCCTCACCGTCATCACGTGCTGCAAAATGACTGATGCAATCAACAATAACGCAGGGGCCGCTGCGATAATGTGTGCGCATTAATATGCTCCTCACCAACTTGTTTGGGCTCTTCTGCACGCTTTATGAGTTTGATTAAACACTTCCAACACCGCCATCATCATCTGGCCACTCAGATATAATTAGTTTCTCACCATTCTCTTGTCTTTTCTTTTTTTAACACCAGACGCTGCCACGCTTCCCCTATCCTGCCAAACACACCCCCCCCCCCCACACTCCCCATCCAATCCTCTTTTCTCCATCATGTAATTCTCTTTTCACTTCATTGTTAGAGCTGACAAAAAGGTCAGTGAGAAAAATGCAAGCTATCTTTAATGTTTAATCACTTGTAGGTTGGGGCGCGCTCGGCAGCAGGGGGAGGTTTGCGTACACTTGATTAATTGCAGGGCATGCAATTTGCCAGGCCAATTCAAGATGCTACAATTGAAAATCCTAAATTTACTGCATGGAGCTATGGCCGCGGAAATGTGCTTGGAAGAAAGATAAAGAGCAGCAATGAGACTGAAAAGCTTAATGGCAGGCCGCAAAAGAAAGAACTATTCTTTTTTTTCTGTTGCTCTCTCTCTCTCTCTTTCTCTCTCAACAGTAATTGCAGGTGACAGCTGGTACGTCTGCCATTGAGAGAGATCGGCAAAAAAAAAAAACAGAGAGAAGTCATTATGCTCACAAAAGCCAAGGCACTCCCATGAACAATGCATGAGTTTAGCACATTCCCAAGTTCAGTGGGGATTTAAAGAGGAGGACAGGATTATATGCAAACTGGGTATAAACACCAAAACACAATTAAGATGTGTTTTATTTCCCGCAAAGTCAAATGGCTCATTAGATTGAGTTGGTTTCCTCCAACAAACATTTATGTCTATCCTATTTCATTTGTGAATTTATTGCAGCAGCTCGGTTAAAAGTGGATAATAGCGTCGCCTCGGATATTTCTACTGATGTGTTAATGCGGTCTTTTTCTTTCCACAGCGTTCAGACAAAACATAATAAATGGTTAGTGAACATATTGTTATATCCAACGGGAAAATGATATCCACGATGGTAAACAAAGAGAATACTGTAGCGGTAATTAGATTAAAAAAACAACAACAAATATTCTGAATTACACGGCGTAAATCATCTGCCGCTTAACGGCGATGTCGCTGCAGCTGGAGAGGGTTGTTGTAGTCACTTCAGTTTGAGCTCCAAACACCAGAACCCTTCAACTCAGCCACCGTAACACGACCGCTAACTGCTTCTCCCTGATTCTGACATTGCCAACGCTCGCCTGTCCCCAACTTTCATCCCCATAAATCACTGCTTTTGTGTTACATGCCATAATCTCTTTTATATCCCCCTAACCGCTTGTATTGGAGGAGATTACCTCACCACACAATCATATCTGCTGACAATGGGAGCTGTTGACATGATGGGAAGAGAAAAAAAATCCTTTAGCCAAATGAATAAAGAGGGAGAGGTAGGAGGTGCGCCCTTGCAGACAATGTGCACCTTTGTACGTACACACTCACACACTTATCCTTCTATCCTGCTCTGCGTCCCCACTAAAGAGGGACGTCCAAGATTGACAGTGACTAATGGGGACTGGTACTGCAGCAAATTACAAGAAGAACCCGTACACCTCACAAAAGGTGAAACATTGTTCTCTCCCTCTCTCTCTCTCTCTCTTTCTCTCTCAAAGCACAGAGGAGGGAGCTGCGTGAGCTTTTTCAGTTATGATAATTCCAGCATCATGGCAGCTGTCATAACTGATGGCATTACATGATATTCGCAAACTCACTATGAATCTAAATGGACGGTGTGTCAATACAAATTTAAGTCAGAACCCACTTTTTAGAACTTGGGGGACCAAAATCATTTAAGTCCCTTTGGAAATTGCTACTTTGCAAAATTGGTTTTGACTTGTTTAAATTACGCCTGTTTATTGGTTTTGACTTTTGAAATTGTGTTTACGAGGAGCAAAATGATATAGACGTACACTTAATAGGCTAATAGCAGTCTGTCATCTCTGTAATTGTTATGCGATCACATTTAATACATGGCTAACGAAAACACATGATTAGCACACAGCAAAATGAAGGAAAAACAAATCATGGGTGTCACTTTGGCTTTCTGGTGCCAATCACAGCGGTCAGGTGAAACTGATGGAGCTCTAACTGAAGCCTTTCATCCACTCACTCCGCACGCAAATGTATTAACAGTTTCCTGGCCAAACCAGGCATGACTTTTCTATTAGTTTTTCTTTTTTTTTATTAATATTTTTTATTATTATAAATATTATAATTTCTATTATTTGTTTATGATATGTATATACTGTATATATATTTTAATTCTATTATAAATCATTCATTTATTTTTTATTATATAAATATTTTTTTTTGTTATTTTTAAAGACTGTTCTTGTGTCTTTTGACATTATGTTTGTCTATGTTTTTATGGAAAAGAAGCATGGCAATGCTCTGCTTCGCTATCTTGGAAATGATGCTTCACAATAAAAAACATTTGAAACGGACTTTGTGTCAAAACGGAAAGGTTAGACCTGATGAATCGACCTTATGTATCGGTCCTATTTGGGCTGAAACAATACTGGTCCCCGGTGTCGACACTTTTCTGCTCACAGAAAGTGATTTAAAATCTCCTCCAGCAGCAATAAACACTCTGTTAGTGCGTCTCCAGCCTCTGTAGTCCCTCTTGTATTCCTTTGGGAGTAATGATGATTATTATACGTGCAGTTTGCTGATGATGTCACATCATTCTCGGTGCTGCTCTTCACATTTTTCAAACTTTTTCCTTTTAAATATACTACCCTCTCTGTCGATTTCTTCTCCCACAACTTAAATCTCATGACTAAATCAAGATGGATGACGTGACTTTTCCCTCCAGATTTCAAATGAGCTTACTCTATCATATTTGTCATTAAGTGATTTTGAAAGCCAACATGTATTTCATATAATCCTACCATGATCCTCCCATGCAACACTCCTTGTATAACCCTTCAATTCATCAGTATGACAGACTGAGGCCATTACCTGGGCAATGAGTCCCTTGCGGCTCCTTCGGGCGTGGTGGAAGCGCTTGATAAAAAGCGCCAGGAACTGCCTCCTGATCAGCTCCCATCCGGTGATGACCGTGGATCCCTTCCCGCTCACACTGGCGTTCCTCTTTAAGTCTGGAGTCGACATTAACCCACCGCGTTATTTATCATCTATGCATATGTAAAATACCTGCTAAGCACAGTTCCCAACAGAGCTAATGGGCTAATCAAATACATGCTAATGCTGCACCGGCTCATTCCATCAGTGTAGCAACTATCTTATATCATGAATTTGCAAATGGTATTTGGGCGTTACTCAGGAGGGAAAAGGTGATAAACAGGGGCTTTGTAGACACCTTGGCTTTATGTCTCAAATTCTCCAAGAATATATTTGCTAAAAAAAGAAGAACTATATTGTCACAGCAGTCATTAAAACAATAATGCATATTCTGATTGAAAACCATTTCCGTGATGAAAGACGTTGTATGAATGTGAATTTCTTTCATGAGGGCAAAAATTGAAAAGCTGAAGAGACAGGTTAGATAATGTTGTCAGGAAGGTGAGAAAATTACTTATTCTGAAGACAGAGCTCTTGTTTATGCCCTCTTTTGAAAATGGCCACTGAGGTGAAACAGTCAAATTGAAGCCAAACTAAATGAAGTTAATAATTGAAGAATGAACGGCGTGTGGAAAAACAGACGTTTGCAAGATTGTCTGTCGTAAGGACGAAACACAGTACCTACCTTCCACTTTACTGGTGAACTTTTCCTTTACTTCTGCATGAGAAACGGAAAGAAACGAGCCGGAATAACACTATTAGTAATCAGTCAATATTTACACAATGTTTAATTGAGCTTCCTTCATTAAAAAATAACTGCATGATAAATGTTGAGAGACTTGCCAGTCATTCCAGAGACTTGCTCTGTTTTCATGTGGACGCTGGCGATGCTGTTCCGCTTGGATGTGCGGGAGCCTCGTTTGCAGTCTCTCACCAACAGCTCCTTTGTTGCTGTGGGAATACAAATAAGATATGTTGTTTTGGCCTGACCCAATTTAGGGTTATAAATAACAATAAGAATAGGTACCTGCCCTGCAAGACGCCATATTATTCCCTGTAAAAGCACAAACCCAGGTGTTTTAGGAACGTGAGGATTTTGAGATTAAACTGAAAAGTGACGTTGCTTGGTGACGGATGGAAGACTTATCCACTGAGATCGATCAATGAGAAATAAGAATTCTGTAAAAGTATACTTGCAATGGGAGTGTACAGGGGTAAGAACAGCACCCGAGAAAAATGACTTTACCCTTTGATAAAAACTAATATTTAAACCTGCAGTAGGCAGAATGTTTTTGGAATCATTGGGCAAAAACTCCATAATAACCTTTCAGCATATTGTAATTCAAATTCTCTGTTTTCAGGATTTAAACAAATCTAGCCCGTGACGTGAGACTTTAGCCAATCACATGTCATTTCGGAGAGAGCATTCCTATTGGCTGTGGTCCGGCCATGTGAGCGGTGCTTGGTATTTCCTCAACTGATCTCAACATGGCTGCCGGGTCACAAACTTTCCCATTTTACAGCTAAACAGTACACTACAAGATGTTTCTGAAAACACTGAGGCGAGAAATAGGCATTACAGTAACAGAATATTGATTCATATTTGATCAGCGCTGCCTAGTTTGGTCGAAGTTCGCAAGTGATTGACAGCCAGCTCATAGACGGCAGCTGGACGGCAGACTCCAGCTCAGCTCTGACTGGTTGTTTTCCTCCGGTCTGTGAAATCTTGCAGATGCCATTAGGAGCACCGGAGGACACAGAGGAACATTTTATCTTCCAGAGTACTTGTCTCATGCACTACTGTCAGGATGTAGTGACCGTTTTATAAAAATAATTTCTAGCCACTGCAGCTTTAACTCAGTGAAAGTGGAAAATAATATTAATATGTAATTTTTTGCTAGTTTTTTGACACGGCCATTTTTGTCTTTGAGAGATGCACAAGGGTTAAAAACATGATGCAAAAAAACCTTTAGCTTTTTATTATGTTTTTTTTAAGAAGCAGCATTTTATAAAAATACCTTTTTTTTTTAATCATATTTGCTCCATCTCTACCCACTGCTGCTTTATGTTCCTCTTTGTGAATGCGGTTTGTTTGTGTTCTGCATTTGTTGTAATGATTTCTGAAACTGTTGCTTTTAGCTTATTAAATAATTTTTTTTTCAGTTTCTTTGTCTTCTACAGCTCACAAATGGTGCTATCAACAGTAGCTTTCAACCTAATACAGCATTATTAAGCAACATATGTGCAAGTGCCTTGTGTGGCTGCCAGATTCTGGCTCCAAAGAAATGCCAACTGTACAAGTGAAATTGAGACATGAGAGGTTAATTGTTTTTTTTTGTCAATAGCTGTCAGCAATGGTGGCAAAATTGTTGTTCCATCAAGAAGATGTTAAAGGCTTAAAGCTGGGGTCTGCGATCTTGGAAAACTAGCATAATTTGAAAGTCGCATCGCCTCAGGAGCTCCGTCTAAACCCCCCCCTCCCCTCAAAACTCCTTATAAGGCAACGCCCCCCACACACATGCACGAGCACCGCCGCATCTTAACTACTTCACATTTTTCGTAGCTATTTCATCACTAAATTCACTTCTGAAAAATGTTGAGGCGAGAAATCAACGGTGTAGATTTAGAATATTGACAGTTTTACGATGTTAGATGGCGAATCAAACGTTTTCTCAACTGTTGTCGGAGTTTAGAAGCTCCACAAACTGCCGGCACAGCTAGCTAGCTCCTGCCGGGATCGCCACCTCTCCACCCGGGCATTCACTCACACAGACCCCGCTATGAGCTGGAGCTCTCTCAAGAGACCGGTCTCGTAGACGAGGGGCTTTATTTCCTTGTTGACGGGGGGGGGAGGGGGCAGCAGCTCCTGGAGAGCCGGCCACGGAGCAGCAGAGAGGGGAGGGAAAGAGAGAGATACCTGCTGAGACAACACGACCCTTTTTAACATTACTCTAATATCTGGAGGGAGATCAGTCCACTCGTTTGTTTCTGTAACTGAAAAAGCAGTTTGAGTAACGTAAATTTTGTTCGGCAATGTTTTCTATCCGCCGTCTCCCCTCGTTGATAATCCTGTTTGTCTGACTTCACTTTGAGCTGTTAGAATAAATAGTTTAAATCTGCAGTATTTTATAAAGTAAACTAACAGAACATAAACAACTAAATCAAAGTTGTATTTTTCGATAATATGGTAATAGTGGTACGAGTTCGTTCTCGTTGTCCGGTGTTTTAAGAGCTGAGTTTTCTCTTTCACTCTCCAGTGAACGTGCGGCGGAGACGCGCTTTGAGTTCACGCTGGTGCACGCTGAGGCTAGAGTACGAGCAGGGAGGCAGGGAGGCTTCTGATTGGTTCCTTACAACCGGGACCATTTTTACTGACTGGTAGACGTTTTTACAGGATTACAGCAGCTACAGATGACGGATCTTTTCCGGTCTTTTTTCAGTGCTCATAAGAAACGGATTGCTGTCGGGGTGTAAAGACCATTTCAACCAATATAACAAAAAGTGTATACTGGATAAATCGCAGACCCCATCTTTAAGGTGGAATTAGCTTGTAGACGTGTTAACTTGATGGATCGTAGTCTATCATACCAAGCTGTGGTGGTCCACTCTGGTTCTGTAACGGTGGCATAAATGTATTTTCTCATGAAAAACAGGAAGTACAGCGTTAATTATGTATATTACCGATCTTTTACCAGTGTTTGTGATTGTGATTAAGCCGCATCAGTGTTTCCCAAGATATGTTATGCATTATGCTGTATGGCATGTGTAAGCATGCATACATATTGGCACCTTACTTGGTATTTCTGCATCCACTCCGGTGTCTTCTGCCACTTTAAGAAATATCTGTGAAATGAACAAATTATGCATTAATATACTGTGGTATCTAACGAGAGCCACAGTATGTTAACAAACTCAAAATCTATTAGTGTACATAGATTTGATGCAGATGCCAGTTATCCAGTTATCAGGATTGTGCGTCCACAGAGACCCTAACCTATAATGGAGCACCTGCCAATTGGCCTCTCTTAGAGAAGCGCCCTCTTCATTTACTAATTCAGGTGATATGTCAAAATAAATAAATCTCCATATTTGTGAGAAATTTCCAAGTGACCTTCCCTGATTTCATTCTGCCGCGTGCGTTAAGCCCCATTTCAACATCCGCCCTCTAACAAGTCTCTGCACACGTCTGGCAAAGCCTACAAAATTTATAAATTGCACTGAACGTGATTTTATGTGGTGAATTATATCAGTCAAAAACATAAAACGGAACTACTGACATCATAAAACAGTCAAAAAGTACTTTAAAAAGGGCTTTTCATAGCAATAACCAGGGTAAATGTTATTATATGAACGACTTCCATGAAACAGCCCATCTATCAGCCCTTGTTTATTAGTGCTGTATATTGAAAACCACTGCAGATTTCAATTGAAGTGCAGTTGGACTTCAAAAGAAAACATGGACGGATGGAATAACCTTGCCGTGTCTGAATTTAAGAAATGCAAAAGGAATTATTTACATTGCCTGCAGGCCGTGAGTGTCTGATTCATGTCGGAGTTACATGAGAAGTATTAACCAACAGTCACTCAGCTTTATGATCCCAGTCTAGTCTGGATGCCAAAATACTGCGTGAGTAATTTGTTCAGGAAAAATAAGACTGTGTACTGTATGTGTAATGATAATAACACCACTACTAGTGCATTGGGTCAATGCTCATGGAGACCACAAGGAAAATGCTACTTGACTTATGCCTTTTCAAAAATATGTCTTTATGCAAATGCTATTCAGTATGTATGACCAAGTATACACAGTTCGTGGAACTTGGCAAAAAGGTACTGTACGTACGTTGGGATGTTCTAGCTTTAAACCTTCCAACCGAAGTTGTGTACAATAGCAAGGAATGTGGATTTTCGAGACTGTATGTAACATTTTTTGTAAAGCCTAAAGATGCTGTGTGTGACATTTATTTGAAACTGAAACAACTTTGAAGGCAGCAAATTCAAATTTCAAATTGGCATCTTATCTATCAAAGTGAAAACCAATACTTGCAATTATGATCAATGATCAAGTCTCTGCTCTGCAGAGAGGCATACAGGATTCATACTCTCATACTCTTTGCTGTCCTTGAGCTGAGAGGCACCTGATTTAGCTGCACGCTGCTAGAAGATTCTCAGAAAACATTGTTTCAACAATACTTGCAATTACTTGGCCCTGAGACTGAATCTGAGGGGGAAAAGTATCCTAGACTTCCTAGATTTGAAGTTATAGGCTAAAATGTAAAGTTGTTTGTTATACTGCGGGAGGGATTTGAAAACTGCCCACCGACATTTTGATTGCTCACTTACAGACTCTGAGAAGCAGAAAAAGACAAGAATAATAGTCGGGGGAAGGAGGAGGAGAAGCAGAAAAAAAACAGGTTGGTATAATTGGTGTAATTGCAGCAATAACAAAAGAAAAAGAAGAAAAAAAAGAAAAGGCCAACATTGTCAGTATGTGTACTTTTATGTTCCTGCGTGGATGCAGGCAGTCTCTCTATATGTGTGCATGCTTGTATCTCTAGCTAGGTTGTCAATCCCACGCTTAGTATACCTCCTCCAGCGTGGTATCAGAGATGCCATAGCCGGTCAGGCCGAGGTCAGCCATGGTCAGGTCGAGCTCTTGGAACAGCAGGGCAAAGGTCCCATCTCTGGCTCCAGCATAAGGCAGTATGTAGGTGATCTCCTGACCGATGCTCTCCAAGAAGACTGCCTCAGGGACGTGGCGCCGCACAACTTGACCCACAGCTGTCAAATCTGGCGGACGAATAGCCGCAAAAATTACTCACAAAACAAACACCAAAGGGTGGGAAAATAGCACGCACACATCAGATATCCCTCCTTTCATGTCTCCTGCATCCTTTTTGATGTAGTTGTTTGTTAGAGTGATATAACAGACAGAAGGCTCAATAGCAACCACCGCTATTGCTGCAAAAGAACACAGTAACTGACAGCAACTTTTAAAGTGTCTAAACCCAACTTTGATATCAAATAATATCAGGAAGATGTAACCTTTAAAATCTTTTGAAGTAAATACGCTGTGTAATGTATGGAGATCACAACATACCTGATGCTGTGACCTTTAAACACACGGAAACAGATCAGTGGACATAATTCTCCTGCCTCATCCATTCTGAAGATGGGCCTTAGCGAGAATCAATCAGGACAGTGTTGCAGAACGCATCGCATCCATTATTGATCCAGAACCTCTCATACATAATTACTGCAGCTTAACAACCAACGGCTTGGCGCTTTATGAAGAAGTAAATGGATCTGCCACACACATCAGACTGAATTATTTGTGAAAATGTGTGTGTGTTTCCGTCTGTTTGCTGGCGTGTGTGGTAATAAAGAGAAATGTGCTGTCACTTGTGGAAATATGATTATTTTTTATGGCATTTTCTATCTTATATTTAACCATCATGTGTATAATCATTTTGAAGGTATGAGCATTGATTGATTGTCCGTGCATAATAAACTGGAGCCGACCGAGGATTTTTCTTCTGATCATGCCTCGCATGAGTACTTTTGTTTACTTGATCAAGGCTGGAAAGGATCAAAACAAATCAAATCACCAGCATTTGCATGTCCCGCTTCTACTGTGTCTCTACATTTCTTTATTGTTATATAATTCCATCCAGGAAAATTGAAGTAAGGTGAGGAGAAATAAGATTTGATCATTTGTCTAACACTCTCTACAGTAAGATCAATGAATAATTGGTTGATAACTTGTATGAGGATTTTGGCCGGTGACAGTTTTGAAATGGTATGCAACATCATCAACAGTAAAAATTCTATTTGCCCTCCAACATCACTGCAAAACACTGGGAAAGGGAAATGTATTGGAATATGGAAAAGACAGTTAAAAGAGGAAAAAAAATCACTTTAAACCTGCAATCGCTACTTTTTGTTGGCCACTTGGGGGCAGTGTTAACAAGTTGTGAACACAACCGTGACATATTATCTCCTTTTAAGTTGATATGGCTAACTTATGTTGCTTATAGAGCTGTAGATTCGAGTGATCATTTTCTGTAGGTTCATCACTATGAACGGCCCCTTTCACATTGGTACCTTTTTTTCGGTACATTGTGATTTGATACGTTGTTATTAAAATATAGATTATAGCTGCTTTAAATTGCTAATCTGAACCTTTAGGGTGTTGGCTAGGACAATAATGATGAGGCCAGGACCTTTGTGCATTGATCAAAATGTTTAAGTATCAGTTGGTTTAGCACAGACAGGGGGAACTGGATTAGACGATTTACGTTTCATGCACATAATTAAGCTGACACGATATAAAAGTAAATGAGTGGTGTTTTTGTGGTTGTCAGGTTTGTGTGTTTCTGTTTTTTGATATGGGTCAATGTATATTTGGGAAATCAAAATATAAAACTTTCCAAAAAAGAGAGAAAAAATATATCAACCTTGTGATGCTGAAAAGCTTAGTACATTAGGTGATGCTCTCTGGTTAGAATCAGGCATAGGATGCATTGTTTCCCCATGTCTCATCACAGCGAAAATCCCTCTCTAATGGAACAAATACTAGTTACAAGCAAATGTTTTTTTCTGAATTTGAAGGGCCAACCCTGCTGGTATCTGTAATGGGAATGAAAGCCTGGGCTCAAAGCTTCTGAGGACCACCAATCTATAGAAGAGAGGACAAGAGCCACTAGAGACTGAGCCTATCACATATGGTCGATGTGCTATCAGCTGACAATAAGCAGAGCTGAGGATAAAGCTCCACTAACAACATGACATACAGTAGAGAGAAGAGCTTTTGATCATGACCGTTCATTCATTTGCAGGGAATTTGTCATAATTTATGTTCAAATGTCCATCATTTTCCACAGTGTCCCCTAGTTTTTCTGCACTCACAAAGCTCTCCTAACTCTTTCTCTAAGACTAACAATCCTACTTTTCCATTTGTACCTACCATTTTACTGCGACAGTAAAGTGCACTCTACCAGTAGTTAGAACATTTCAACAACATCTAAACGCAGCAGCTACTTCACTACTCCAGCGGTGTCTATTGGTTTGGTATTGAAAAGGTGAAAAAAAAAATTCTATTCGATTCTATGAGCGAATGGATCTTGAGCACACATGGACTAGGCTATTTTGAGTTTAAGTTTTATCGTTATTGTTTGCCACTTTTGGAACTGTTCCCAGACTCTTGTGTTGCGTTAAAGAAGGCTGACATGGAGTTGAGCTTTAGTACAAAACTCGGTGTGTCTGTGCTCTGATAACTTTTTTATATATATATATATATATATATATATATATATATATATATATATTACTGGAGGTTTGGTATGAGGGCTGAATAGATAATGGCAGAATTTTCAGTTTTGGATGAAATATTTACACAAATATTCACACAATTTTGTTACAACTACAGTATATGACATTTTGATATTGCATAGGTTCACAGGTTAGGTTAGGTGCTGATCCTTCAATACGACTGGCGGTAACAGAGATAAAGTTTGTACCTGAGGGATCAGAGTTGTCCCAGCTTTGGCTGCCGATGCCATCATCCAGGCTGCTGCTCCTCGAAGGACAGCCTTCCTCCTGTTAATCAGAATTGGATTAGAAAGGCCTTATCATGCCTTGCCACTTAGAATGATGAACAGTGCCTCCCTGACAACTCATTTCTTACATTAATGTAATTATGGATGCCATCCACAAGTTTCTATTTAATTGCTCTAAACAAAACTGTATTCATGAGACATTGTGTTCAACCTGTAATGCAACAATCTTTTCTGTCTAAGACAACACACCCAAAGGACAATTACGTTTTAATTCCAACAAAGGTTGAATAAACCTCACTGCAAGAACTTTATGACACTTATTAAATGGAGTTTAATCACACTGAATGAGATCAGGACAATCAAACTTTGTCCAGCTCTGTTTCCGAGTTATATTGGCTGTGTAATTGCAAAATCTTCCACTGAATTACAAAGTCGTCATCTGGGGAAAAGGGTACTGTCCTACCTCGCCCATAAAGGTGTTTGCATGCTTATTTATTTATTTCAAACAAATGACTCTGCTCACCTCAAAGAGCCTGCAGACTAATGGTAATTGCTCTAGCCCTGCTGGCATCAGTGCATCTTGTTCATTTGCTCCTATTGATTAAAACTAAGTGTGCGAGGCACCACTGGCGAGCGCGAGCGAGAATCACCCCTCTCCCCGGTGACAATTAGTATCATCCAGCACGTAGGCGTTTGCCAATTCTCATGCTGGGAGAGACTAAACACAGATCATTATAGGGGGAGGGCGGCAAGACAGAAAGAGAGCACTCAGGAAAGTCAGAGGGAGCCATGTTCAATAATAGACCAGAGAGAGGTTACTGTTGTGTCAAAGGGGCTTGCAGCTGAAGTTATTTTCTTGACGCATAAAGTCAAAAAGAGTTATCCCCTTCCAATTACAGCTGTTTTATGTAAATAAATTTGAGTAGGGATAAAACAGAAGGGTAATTGCGTGGGCAGGCAAGGGCCCAAACACCAAATTTATCGTTATCTGAAGATAATGAGACACACACAGCCAATGTGTCTGTCGACAACCATGAGCACTGGTGAAATATCCTTGACAAAAACAATGTTTTTTTTGATAACTTACTTTGAGGAATATTAACATGTTTTTATTACCAACCCTCCAGGTTCAAAAGCTAATCAGTAACCAGAAGCTTTCCGTTCGTACCTCTTTGGCCTGACCGTGAATGATGCCATTACGCTGCGCAGTCATCCTTTCAGCCCCGTCTCGGACCAGAGTGAGATAGTAGCCGCTGCCGAAACATTTCTTTAGGAAGAGCGAGGAGCCACAGCAGCGCATCTTGCCGAGGGAGATGATGGCGATGCGATCACCTAGGATGTCTGCCTCGTCCATGTGGTGCGTAGACAAAATGATGGTGCGACCTGAAGGGAGACGGAAAGAAAGACTCAATCGAAGTCGCCCGAATGGACGCAATGAGAGTGCTTGGTGTCTGAAGTCTACGTTTGTGTGTTAGTCTTGAAGTAACGAATAAAAACACTGGATTGCAACTATAGAAAAGGTAAGGCACAGACTGGAAATTTAAAAAAATAAATCACACTTCTGAAGTGTTTTCTCTTTGGAAGTTGTTTGTTTTGTCGTTATGAAAAAGAAGCCTGACAAGAAAAGATGGCACAGATCAAAATCAAGCCAATATCACAAGCTGTCTCTGCACGGTAGTCACTTATCTCTTTATTGCCAATTCCACAGTGTTTTTTACCCATGCTTATCCGTACGGCGACAAAGCGAAACTCCAGAGGAGTGCGTGGGCGTGAATCTGGGACAAAATTAAAATTATGATAAAGGCCACCCTAAGCCTACTTTTCCAGCGTCTCTATGAGGCCACATTTTATTTCAGCTCTCTCTTTTGTGCTGCGAGTCCTTTGATTCGAGAGGAATCAAACTGAGCACAATTGCGATGACAACTACAGCATGCATTGCAAGGTTATTCACAGGTGTTCTAATCCTTTAATATCATGCTGTATCAGATAACACATATTAATTATCACATACCCCAGAAATCAGAAAAAAAGGACTAGATCTGTAATGAAGTCACAGCATGGGCATGTCTCTGCAGTCGGCGTGAAAGCGGTATCACAGAGTTCTGGGTAACGTTTGACTTTTCCAAGTATTTTTGAAGCAGAAACATTTAACCTGATACCTTTATCATTAAGGGACAAAGAAAGAAACCTGCTTGGAAGTCAGTAACGTTGAAAAGACTTTTGGCTTAAGAGAACATTTTTTTAAAGCTAGTATGGCCAAAACAGTCAACAAATCGTAATTACAGATGATTTATTTAGCCATGCTAGTGGTATGGCACTGTAGATGGCTGATGGAGTTTTCATGCTTTCTTCCCTGAATTTGGTGTTTATTGCAGAAAGGTCACGTGCTCTGCTGAGCTTGGCGGGTTATGTTTTTGCACTGAGCTAGTTAGATTTGTATCCTCGCAGGTCACATTATCCCAGGTACAAGGACACACTCAGAGGTCATTAATTGCAGCCCCAATGCAGCCATTTTGCTTGGCCAACTATTTCCACTCTGTCTCCCATCTCCCACCTCCCCCACTTTTCTTGCCCCGCCACCAGCTGAGCTGCTAAATCCATCCCTTCTCAGTTATGTATTGACGCCTTATGCTACGCCAAGCAAGTCTGGATCCCTCTAAATACAAACTCCAAGAAAATGCCCAAGTTGAATGAATGCCCACAACCCAGTCAATTTAACATATGGGGAAAAAGCTCTGCTTATGAAGGGGGGTGAGTTGAGGATATTGCTTGATGTTTAGTTTGACTGCGCCAGCTCATTTTGTATGGGATGCTCAAACTCAAGGATGATTTTCCTGGGGATTTGTTGTGCTTTACAAAGGGAAAAAAATCAAATTGCACTGCATCATCCGTAAGTTGGGAGTAAAATAAATGTGTTTGGACTGCAGATGGCCCACAAAGGTATTCTGATTTATAGTGTGTTGTGGTGCATTACAGCACAAAGTGATACATCAAATGGAGTTCTGTGTTCAGGTAAATTGGTAGTACTCGCACTACGTACAGCAAAGTGAGGCTGGAAATCTGCTTTCTGTTATTTAGCTTCCTTCCCTCTAAATCAAGTTGATAGAAATGGATTTCACAGTGGGTGAGTAAGCCTGGACAGATATTATGTACATCGGCAGTAAGATGAATTATTGGACAAAACTGTATTAACTGCTGTTTGTGGCAATCATCCATCCATCCACCCATTAGCTATACCTGCTTATCCTTTGAAGGGTAGCGGGGGGGCTGGAGCCGATCCCAGCTGACACTGAGCGAGAGGCGGGGTACATCCTGTCCACGGTGCCAACAGGCAACTAGTCACACTCACATTAACACCCATGGGCAATTTAAAGTCGTCTATTAACCCAACCTGCATGTTTTTAGACTGTGGGAGGAAACCGGAGCAAAGCCCACGCAGGTGTGTGGAAGGTCACAGCCGGCAGGTTCGAACCCTGCAATCAATTTAGGTCAATCAATTATAAAATAACCTTGACACCACTCACAGCATGCCCACGGAGTTAAAAGAAAACAGATGGGCCTGTTGTTTCCATTAAATACAAGCAAATATAATAAAAAGCAGACTGGTAAGTATGTTTTGTTCACTGTTAGAATTGAACAACAAAAAACAGACATTGTGGTTATTGCAAGAAAATCTGTAACTATTTGCTGAAGGTTACACAGGTTGAAAGAATATTTTTCTGTGCAAGTATTGTGTTAAATGTTATATGATGTTTGCAGCCTGCTCCAGTCTTCCCCTCCACCCTCTGCAGCATATTTTTATTGAAGATGTTGGACTTTATCACATTAGCATTTTTACCCCAAAAATCTTCGTGAAAATGACTTACGTAAGATCACAGACTAGAAAAAAAAGGCTGGATGCATTTTTATGCCATTTGTGCTGCAACATTGGCTTCAACCCCACATTCATTTGTATTCCTGGGGAAAATGCATTATGTATGGTATTTCAACATTTCATGAATGCCAGAGAAACTCTAACAAAGCATGCAACTGCAATCAGTCTACAATAAATACAATTGCTACAAACTATATTAAGTTTCAGTGCTCTAATAATATGAACTGTTTCTCACATTTTCTTTGCACCCCGTTTCTCGCAAACTAAATCACCTTCCTACAAGTGTCAGGTCTAATCTCAGCCTACATGCAGCATTCATGTCATCAGTATTCAACGTGGGATTTAAAGGTGCTAAATGCGAGATTGGGAGCATTTCTATTCCCTCCACACGGCTCTCAACATGGCGACGGCTGAGTCAGCGGCTTGCAGCTAACAGTGAAAACAACGGCAACAGTGCTGACCAAGGGGTGGGCGTTACGCTTCAACGACGTCATGTTGTATGAGCGTAGTGCAGAGCGGCGGCTGTGAGCTAGCAAGTGGGGCACACGCACAAACTTGCACTAAAAGGCACAGAAAAGCTCTGATTACAACACACACAGAGGGAGAGCAACTTCATTCTCTGCTCAGGTAGACATTACTCCTCTATATCTTCACATAGCAAACAGATGTTTGCTTCTATATTAATGCTCTGGATATCGTATAGAGCACCTTTAAGATGCTCAATGCTGGAATATACTGTTTATGGCATTTTAGAGGAGCTGGTGTATGTTATTTAACCACATAAGCACTAATTAAATCGTAATAACTTAACTTCAGGGGTGCTAATGTTTTTACTTCAAGTGATTACTTGGCTGCTGGGAGAAATCATTGGATAATAAGTTTCATTAGGTATGCAATCTAAAATATGTTAGGTTGTGTATAATATGCATCTCTGTAAAATAATATGTCATATTTATGTGGCAGTAAAGAGCTATGTAAGGTAAAAAATAAAAGAGAACCAGGCCTTTTAAGGCCCCAGAATAGGCTTTTGAATTGGTAAAGTTATCAATTACAATTAATATATTCGTTGATGACAGCAAAAACACACAAGGCTGAATATCATCCTTAAGGCCCATTTTATGACATAATGAGTGGGGTAACTTAATAGTAATCGACTTCCAGTAATGGATAATAATTTGTATTGTGCTAATTCCCTATTTACTATCATATAGATTAAGCATACGTCTTAAATCTTAAATATTTTAAACGTGCATTGAGGGTTAAATTTAAGCCATTTGCGCATGCACACTATGTCCAAGTCCCTTTGTACCTTGAGCAATTTTAAGACCAAATAAGCCCCTACTGAATTTAATCATAACAATACCTACTCAGGGCAATTCGGTCAACCAGTCAAACCTGCACGCTTAATTATCTATGAAGAACCACAATATTAAATCCAATTTCAGTCTTCAGCCTTTTCATACAAAAAGACTGCCTGTAGCCCTTTTTTTTCCTTAATGACAAACCTTAGTAACACTGTAGTGCAAATAAGAGTGGCGAAGCACACAACATGACTCATTCAAGCAGCCAGGATGTGGGCGTTCTCATTATAACGGAGTTATCTCCGCCTCCCAATTGGAGTGAAAGGACTTGATTAGAGAGAGAGAAGCTAATGACACAGTGAGGGCGGGATGTCACTCAATGCGCATTAAACATTTAGACATCTGTTGAGAGTTATGTGTTACTATAATGTCCATGTCCTGCTTAAAGCCACTAGCAACCACAAAGTGTATAAGGCCAGAGAGTGACAAGCTGACTGATAGGGCAGACAATTAGGGACTCTGTTAAATAGCAATGTCAATTAAAGCTTCTTGGATTCACTTGTCTTCACTTCCACTTCAATCAGTTCCAGTACAAATTATAATTTCTCTCCACCCACAGTTGAAAAAAAAGTTACTTCTGCTTGCTACCCTGGATGGTTCTTTACCTTAACTGCTTTCACATTGGATACATTGGAGCCATTACATTCATAAAAGTTTACCTTAGGCTCAGCTAGGTTGGAAAGTTTCTCGGTTTGAAACAGATCAAACATGCTCTCTGTGCATCACAGTCAATTCTGAAAACATGGAGGATTTCAAAGCCTTTAGTGGAGCCTTGGTTCTTACCACTGGTTCCATACCTTGTTTGTATTTCAGCAGCAGTTCCCAGATACCCCTGCGGGCATAGGGGTCCACTCCTGCTGTGGGTTCATCTAAGATGACGATTTTTGAGCCGCCGACAAATGCTATAGCCACGGACAGCTTCCTCTGCATCCCACCTGGAACACAGAACAATCTCCATCAGCTACGGTATCTTAGTAATAGATTTTGTCTTGGACATGTGCTTTTTTAACAAAAAAAAGGTAGAAAACTGCAGCTGACACGAAATAGATACTCATCTTTGTCTATAATCAGTGAAATCCTACACAACCATCTGTCAACATTAGGTTTCAGATATAAAAAGGACACGATATTGGGAACTGTTTATGGAATAAATGTGTCAAGGTGTACCTCTACAGGTTTTATTGTCTTTTGCATGATAGTGTAAAATGATTGATGGCAGGGGAAGTAGATACACCTTCCGCGGGTTATTCCGGTCTCCACTCTCATAGCGAGCTCTTCAAAATGCATCCAATGTAGTGCTAATGTAGTGGAAATGTCAGCATAGATCAACCTTGAAAGTCATATTTCAGTGATTTTGCACACAAGCAATCCATGACTGGGGACAATTTATCAAGCAGGACTTGCTCATGCCCCCCAGACAATGAATTACAACCTGTGACACACGGGTACGGTGCATGTGCACGTCGAGACAGCTGCATGCACGTGTGCATTTAACAGGGCAGCTTTATCCTGGATAGAAAGGATAATCTAGAGATGATATTCCTTCCCAGGGGAAATGAATGCACCGAGCACAGAAAGTGATGAACACATCAAAAAACAAATTTACATTTCCGCATAATTTCAATCAGACGCTGAAATATACACATCCAAAAACATGTCACACACACACACATACAGACACACCTGACAAGTTCTTAGCGAGTTCCTTCCGCTTATGTGGCAAACCAACATCTTCAATCATCTGGTCCATCTCATTTTTCACCTCGTCGCGGCTGCGTCCTTTCAGCCTGGCGTAGAAGTAGATATGCTCCTCCACTGTCAGCCTGTTAAGATGAAAATAATACCATAGCGCCCATTTGATTGGCATGTGAGACGGCGCGAGTGACAAAAGAGGCCATCACCTGCCACTTATTCATATGTAAGTGTTTGAAATACCTAAAATGTCACATTTGTGCATCTCGCAAGCATCCCAAGTGTACTTTTGTGAAGTGACGTAAAGAAAAGTCTTAGGTTTCATCATAACTGCCTCACAGGTGGGATCATAATATGTCGTAATGTCTATTTCTATGTTTGCATTAATATTTTAACCTGTACTTAATATAGATGCTTTGACTGTCTGGGATTAATATTAATGAAAGTAATTTGCAGGTGCTTAGCCATAATTATGATGTAGGACTTGTGTCGAGTTGCAGGTAATCAGTTTGTGGAAAGAGAGAAATAGAGGGGACTCTAAAGGTGAAATAAAAAAGTGAATAATGGTTGGGAATGATGCCATTAGGAGAAATTCAGTGGACGGAGTGAGCAAAGTTTGTTTCATTTTTTTTAGGAGAAAAGGGGATAATGATGTGTTGATGTGAAACATAAGCCGAGACTGAGCCCTCATTATGCATATTATTAAATTGCACTGAAATTATCTTTTTTTTCCCTTTCTTCCTTTTTTTTTTTAGAAAAACACCAGAAGCAAAACATGATTATACCAATAACCAGTGGAGAACATGGAGGGAACTGCTAAATTCACTCACTCATTGAATAAGACGTTGTGCTGGGGGCACATCCCCAAGTACTTCCGGATGCTGTCCATGTCAGTGCGGATGTCATATCCATTGATGAGAGCTGTTCCTGATGTAGGCGGGAACAGTCCGGTCAGAATTGACCTACACAGAAAATAAAAGACATAAACAAGACATAACTATCCTGATTATAAAGCTTAGAGATTAATTCGGGCTGTTGATTTTTACCTTATGATAACTAATTTCTAATTATAGAGCTGCCAAGGCACTCAAAATCAGAGTAACTGCAACTTAGAAGCAGCTGGTTGAACATAATGGTGAATTAGATTTATTCCCAGCTCCATTTAAACTACAGACACACAAACAGACATTATATCCTGCTTCATCAATATGTTCTAATTTAAAGGTTAACCTTGGTATTTTTCAAACTGGAACCTATTTTCCCATGTTTTTGTGTCTATGTGACGAATGGGGACAACAATCCAGTATTGAGGGAGAACGCTGCAGCCGGCAGTTATTATAAGTGTCTGACAACATTATGGAAAGGACCAGACACAGAATTAATACGTTCTTCTTTACCTTTCGCTTCATCCGGTCTGTCTTTTATTGTGACATGTGACTTGAACACGGTGGAAACGTGAGTGCAGGTTTGAGAGAGGAGCGCCGCTGTTGTCAGAGTTTGTTGTGTTGGAGTACAGAAAGCGTAGCTTATTGTTATCTGAAAGATTTTCAGCGTCACGGCTGAATATTTAGCTGATCGACAATGTGGTTGTGACGCCAGATTTCATAACGAGACTTCTCCGAGCGAGACACACAATAACAAACAGACCTGATCAAGCATAAGGTTAAGACAAACATTTTATTTCTCTGTAGGGTCCTTTCCATAATGTTATCAGACACTTATAATAACAATCTTGAGCCTGTCAGTGGTAAAAACAAGCACTTTTAATGGGCGTACACTGACGGGGCGGAACTGCGGTCACATTGCAGCCTGTTTAGCTGCAGCCGTCTGCAGCGCTCAAGCTAAACACTCGACCAATTTCAAAAACTGCTGTCCCCATTGGTCGCAAAAACATGGGGAAATGGGGTCCAGGTTTTAAAACACAGAAGTTGTCCTTTAATGTTCATAAAGTAGGAAAAAGATTTTTACTGAAAAACAAGTACTGAAAAATGGAACCAGTGCTGCACTGCTGTGTCAGGAGATTTAGAGCAATGATTATCCATATCCTCTCCATTAACTTGTATTCAGTCTCAGTCTCAGTCATTAATTATGTATTAATTACTTACTAGCCTGGGCAGACAATTTCCAAACAACAAACAAAAGAATCATAAAATATGACAGAACAAACACTTCATTTAATATGGAGTGTTTTGGTTAAAGGATGATATGTGGGATGTGACAAGATTTCTGCTTATTGCCAAAAAAAGCTACATTGATGTTTTTTTGTGTGCACAAACTCAAGTGTAACACCGCATCTCACAGATAGATTGATAGTGTGCTGTGGAAATGCATCCGCACAGAGCTTCGGTGTGTGACAGAGTCCTTCCTCTGTCCTCTCTGTTATTGTGCTCTGTTATGTTTCGTTACAGTTGCTCAGAGCGGATGTCTTCCCTTCAGCCCTTAGTCTTGCATCACTTGCTCACTCTCTCGCTCATTCTTTCTGGGCCACTGGGTTTCAGTTATTTCCTGTCATCCCAAAGCCCTTCCAACCTTTCCACAATTTTTTTTTTTTTTTTTTTTTTAAACAGCAATTAGATAAGTCCCAGTATCAACACAACGGCTGACTCGGTGTGATAAATGTCCTCCGAGAAAGTGTCACTCTTTGAAAGCACTGACTGCCGAATTAATGTAACGGAAGTACAGTCAGCATTGTGTACATGTTAGATTAGTGAAAATACATGATCATTGAGCCAAGTGGCAAAGCATGGGAGAAACAGATAATAAAACTCACATTGTGGTCGTTTTTCCGGCTCCGTTGTGGCCAAGAAAAGATGTGATCTGATTCTCGTAGAAGTCCATGCTCAGTCCGTCCACAGCGAGCTTCTTTCCATTCTTGTAGATTTTCACAAGATTGCGGATTGAGACCCCTGCTTTCATATCGGGCGGTGGTTTCTCCAGATACTCTTTAGAAACACAGGCATACATTCATAAGAGAAAGAAAAGACAAAAGCAGGTAAAAATCAAATCTATTAAAGATAGAAATGATCCAAATGTAAACAAAAATGTCGTCCTTCTACCAGAAATTCAAGGACTAACAATATTACAATGTTAATGTAATTAACAGCAAAATTACATTTAGTAATGTTTATTGATGCTGCAAAAAGTTTGTTTACATCAGTAACATTTATACACATTGGAATAAAACATGCCTTTTTTTTAATTAAGTGTATTATTTCTTTAAAGAGGACCAATTATGCTTGTGTGTTATATAGTTTTTTTGTGCATGTAAAAGGTCAACAAAGTTATAATGCCCAAAGTCCACGCCAAAGGAAGGAGCGTTTCAGACAGAGGGCGAAAAGAGGTGATGGAGCACAGTCGGTATGAGAAAAATCAAGTTTTTTTTTAACATTAAAACATGTAAAAACGTTCTAGTAGAAACCCAAAATACAAGTATGCAACTAAAAATGAGCACAATAGGTCCTCTTTAATTCTCAAATACTGATTGGGCCTTTAAAATGGTAAAAAGAAAACATTGCTGAGCACTAAAAGACAAAAATAACCAACCTTAGCTCACTCCCCTGAATGTTAATTGTTTTTTAACAAGTTCCAGACTTGAGACTCACCTATGTTCCCCACAAAAGCGCCAAGCTCCATTATCACCAAGAGTGGCAAATAAGGTGCTAATGTTTGTTTGCGTCCCATCCCAATTAACTTACACTTCTTATTGGAACTATGTTCCCTCTAGTGCTCGGCTGAGCTGTTGAGAATGTGACACATACAGGTTACACTACGGTTACACACCACAGATGAGAATTTAAAGTGATAGGGTAGTTTACCGTTATTTACGGCGGAGTCCTTCTGCAAGCTGGGATCAACGTCAGTCACTGAGGCTGTCCCACACCAGTAAGATTTAGTGAAAGGGAAGTACCATGGCTTAGGGATTCCATACTGGCCTGGGATCAAGTGTAGAGAACATTATAATAACAGCTTGGCTTGAGGGAATATGGTACTTTACAGTGTATGTTTTCTCTTGACAGCCTGGCACAGACCCTGTCTTGCTTTAATCAGTGGATGAGAAAAGCATTAAGACTAGCCTGCATTGGCTATTGATTTAAGTTGGGCTATAGGGGAGGGGATCTCATGCAAGAACAGTAAAGTAGATAGTGCACAAAGATCGAGATACTAATTAATCTGCTTAAAAATGAATACCTGGAAAGACATTCTCAATGTACCAGGTGAGCATCCAGTAAAAAGCAGCATCAAAGAGCATCATGATGATGGACACGATGAAGGCGTAGCGGTCTCCCTCTTCTGGACTCTTGTTGATGTTGTGCCACTGAATACCGACGCCTTGCTCCTCGTACTTGGCAAAGTTCTCACAGCCATAGCCAAAGGCCACACATGACAATAAACTCTGGGGATGAAAGATGTGCAAGGTTAAAACATCCATAGTTAAAAGAGTAGTTTGGGAAAAACACTCATTTATTTTAATGCTGAGAGTTAGATGAGATTGACACCGCTTTCTTGTCTGTATGATATATATGTAGTTGGAGCCAGCAGCCGCGGGCAGTGTGGCTGCTTTAACCTGTTAACATGAGCGCCGAAATAAAAAACAACAGGTTCCGCAGGGGCCACGCGCTGCTGACGTTCCCAGTGTGTCCCGGCCGTAAGGCTAGCTACATATTTAACGTACTGACACGAGAATGGTGTCAATCTGCTCATCTAATTCTCGGTAGGAAAGGAGATACCTGCATTTCCCGAAAATGTCTTTTAAAATCTATGAAGTATGGTCTCGAAGAACATTTCATTAAATAATGTAGGTGATGACTACCTTACCACCCAAGGTCACACTCGACCGATCAATAAAGTATTGGGGCAAACCGAAGAAAAATTGCCACACAGGCATCAGCTGGTTCAATTGCTGTGTTGCCTTTGTGAACATCTCTATGGACTTCATTGTAGACAAGAACAAAGCTGGAGACTAAAATGCGTGTGCTGAAAACGAAGATTTGTTAGAGCTTTCATCCAGTAGGAAATTGCAAATGATGCTTTGCCCGCGAGACATCATCTGCCATGGCCTATCACTCTGCATTGCCATGTTGCCTGCCAGCTGTTTTCTCACGCCTCATTTGCTCGCAGCATTTTCACTCCGGCAGAAGCAGCATTTGCCGAAGCTTCAGAGACGAACAATCATGGATACTGTTGTACATTACCAGGCAGAGAATCTGGGAAGCCCTGCGGTGACACCAAACCTCTATCCTGGCTGCTAACACTGCTGGCAACTTCCTGTGTTGTCCTCCATCCACTGCCCATCTACTGACAAGCAATCAACAGTGAGTCAGTAGATGAGGGGTGACAGCAGGGCTAGTGGGCACCCATCCTTGACCTCGGTATGAACGGCTGACAGAACCACAGGAGCCACTTATTTGGCTTTTGAGAAAAGGGCTCGAGTTGGGAGGCAGACAAAATAAGCCCCCTCTATTGAACACATGTCAACACAGACGCAGATTCAGCCACCATTCAGCTAGCTGCAGACAAAGAGCATTGTTAAGAGGAAGAGTGATCAGCGTTCCAGCTCTTTCGAGAAGTCATTTTCCAGGACTTTTTTCTTTTTTTTTTTTTTTAAACTAGAATGATGGACAGGATCACAACGGAGACAAATGGGTTTCTGTCTGAAGAAGTTTCCTTTAAAAACTGTAATAGTCAGTTTTTATTCTTACATGAAAATGTCAGAATACAGAGTGTGTCTGTTCGAAAAGCGTTTCTCAGAATGAATTAGATTTGGAAAAAAGAAAGAGGAGGCAAGAGCTGCAATAATCATACCATTAATCAATTAGTCGAAATTGATGGAAAATGTACAATTATTTTGATAAGCGTGTAATTGTTCAAGTCATTTTCTAGGATAAATATCAAAGATTCCCTTGTTTCAGCTTGTCAGATATGAGGATTAGCAGCTTGAATCTTTTTGGCCTGTTGGTCAGACAAATCAAGCAATTTGAAGACATCATCTTGTGCTTTAGGAAATTATACAGCCATTCCCAATTTGATGACATTTTATAGACCAAGCAATTCATCAATTAATTGAGAGAATAATCAGCAGGGCATTGTGATCGCTGATTGGTCAAGGCTGATGCCACATAATTGCAAAGTTCCCGGCTTGATTCCAGCTAGAAGCCTTTGTTGCATGTCATTTCTATTCTCTCCCTCCTTATTTCCTGTCTGCCTCTATACCTTCTGCTGTTGAATTAATGTAGTATACATATACAGTATACTGTATATTAAAATGTCAGAAGAGTCATATTACTGCAAATAGAACAATTAATTGATTTCAGCAAAGGAAAATCTGAGAAACCTGTTACATTATTTTTGCAGGAATTACCATTTTCCTCAGGATTTTTCCAGGACTGAAAGATTAATTGAAAATATTTCAGGTATTCCAGAACATAAGAACAACTCTGGGCTCTCTCTTGTTTCTACCTCATTAAAAACTGGAGGTAAAAGAGGGAGAAAAATAGTCAAAGTACAGTAGAGTAGATAAGTAGTTGGATTGCGACTATGCCCTTTCTTATAGTGGCCCTCTGATACACTGCCCGTAGCTCTCCTTTGGCACACAGCTGCAATCAAAAACTCTTCATATAAATCCAGGTGATCTTTTGAAATTCTGTTCCGATTAAAGACTTCATTATCAGGGACAATGTGGGGGAGAATTTGTATGCCTTGGCACGATGTAGTTTCATCCAAGTTGGGAGAGAGAGGAAAAACCTCTGCACACACACACACACACACACATCTCTCTGATAAAGTGCGAGGATGAACTGGATAGTGGTCTGGTCAGAGGAACATTGCTCATGCTAATTAGAGGGCTAGAGGGCTATCCATCTAGCTGGAGCAGGGGAGAAAAATCTCAGCACCGGGGGAGGACCTAGCAATGGCACTTTGTGTAGAGATTAAATAAGGTTTGCAGTGCTTTATATGTAAAATGCCTACCTAACCTGCGTGCAGTCTGTAAAAGGGAATGGACTTGGAAAAGAATGACATAATTTTTAAAAGGACTTACTCAAAGACAAGCAATTTCCGCTGGTATGTTCGCAGAGTTTGTTGGCAAAAGCAAGGTTTACAAAGTGACTGAAGACGAAAGATGAAAGCAGAAGTGACTCCTGTCAGGTGCCAATGTAAGACATTATTGACTGCCACTATCTCAATTTGATAAATAAGAAATATGAGACTGTTTGCCACCTGCACCCCATACAGCAGTGGTGAAGTTGACAAATAAGAAAACATAAACTGATTGAAATTCTGGGAAGATGCGCTCGCACGCACGGCAATGAAGATTCAAGATTTTGTGTGTCTTTGTCTGCAGAAAGGACGGCTGGAGGACAAATGATAGCGGCACTGCCATAAAGGTCAGGCAGAAAGGCTACACTGAAAGTTGAGCAATGGTGCACTATTTATCTTTATCTCTTAGAGGATAGGAGAAAATCCCCAACTTCCTCGCTGTGTCTGTCTAGTCTCGTCTTTTATGTAAATGTTTCATCTTTCTGTCACTTGAGTATGTCCAGTTCTAACAGAATTCTTACGGTTTGTGCCAAAAATATGGCAGAACAAATGGGAAACAATGCATAGTGGAAGTATGAATGTTTATAACAATTCATAAATGCTTTCGTGTTTAAATTTCACAGGACCTCGGGAATCCATCTCGCAGACACACCTCGCACCTCATTATCAGGAGAATTGTTCTGGTAGGATAACGGCAAATCTTTTACAGATATTATTGACGCTGGGAGTGAATTTGCTTCCTTTCATAACAGATCAGACTTGTGCCTGTTTGGATTTAAAAGGAAAAGGATAACGACTGCGATTGCCAAAGTGTGATTATAGCGGCAAAAACATAACCTCGGAATACAACTCAAAATACAGTCAGCCCTCATGTATGATAACAGCAGGAGAAGATATTAAAAACCATGTCAGAGCTAAAGACGGACTTACCACAACAACCTTGGCCTGGAAACCCATGACGTCCCTCCAGGCGTAGCAGAGGATGTGCGGCAGGTAGAGGACAAAGTAGATGAGGCCGCCGCACGCCGCTGCTAAGTTGGCCTTAGAGAAGAAGACGCTAATGAAGAAGCACTGAGTGATGGTGGCCAGGCAGAACACCAGCAGGAAGACAAAGATTACCGAGGGGTCGCTGTACTGCAGCACTTTGCCATACTGTGTCAGAAGACGGGAGAAAAACAGAAACGTGAGCGTGGTCAAAAGAGGAGGTTATCTTGCAGAATCACGGAAACAAAGAGATTCAGAAAATGTGATTATGGTTGATTTTTACGACACATTAGGCAGAGTAAAAGAGTTTTGAAGTGGTTAAGATATCTGCTGTATCTATATTTCTGATACACCTGAATATTTTTCCAGTTGACTGATATTCTATCACATCATCTGAAAGTCATTAAATATGTCACTCTTTTACGCTGCCCGTTTGAAGGAGGACCCATCTCTAATTTTAGTGAGCTACATTTGAATCCATCCATTCTTCCCACATTACACCATAACGCTGATGTCTTCTTCAAAGAGGCACTTGAACTGTTGGGATAATGGTGCTATTGTAACGGATGCAATTATGATTAAAAACCTTATAGAGGACGCTGCTACATGGAGCCGTATGAATGTTCATTATAGAAACTCTTCTAAATTCGCACGGGCTAAATGAACTCTCAAGCACAACTGTGCTAGCTTCAAGTACACTTATCTCGTTTTAGTGCTTGGGTTTCTCTTCAGATTAACATCTTCAGTATTTTAAACAAAAGTCTCATTACTCCATTAGACTTGAAAACTCTCCAAAAGTAGTGTTGAGTCCTCCTTGAATCATTGTTAAATCATTTTTGAAATCACCTTCAGTATAAGGGCAAGGAGGAGCGCGCTGAGGGCCAGCGGCAGCACACTGGACACCGCCCAGCTCAGCCAATAGATGGACCCTCTCAGGCCCATGATCCTCACTGTCTCCTTAAGCCTCGCCTCTTTCTCGGCCACGATGCCCTTAATGATCATGGCCACCGAGTAGATCCAGGCTAAAGTCATGTATAAGGGGAGGGAGCGTGCCAGAGACCGGAGGAACCTGAGGGGGGGAGGAGCCCAGACAAGACAATGACCATGCAGGAGCCACTGGCTTAGAGGTTACGGCACCAAGCATGAACCGCAACGGCCCCGGTTCAAATGTAGCCAGGGAGCTTTGTTTCCATGTTCACCCGCTAGTTGCTTACTTTTTCTGTCCGCTGTTTGGTGCTTAGCAGGTAGCATACAGTATGTTTTTAGAGATTTCTTACCGAAAACAGTTGCCTGCTGCTGGAGACGGCGCTGATGAGAGCGGTGAGACTGAACCTAAACAGTAATATTGCCGGCCATAAACCCAAATAATGACCATATAGATATGCTCTGTAAAGCTGATAGAGTAGATAGTGGAGGGTGATAATTCTTTGCGGGGTCATCACTATAAGCAACCCCTTTCCCATGCACATGGCCATTTGATCCATTGTTAATATATAATATTGATTAGAACTACTTTAAGAATGTGGCAAAACGGTGCAGGCTAAATTTTCACCTGGCTGAGATTTTATCACACTGCACTCCATTGTGATTGCAAAGCGCTCTGCATGCATTTACACCTTGATTATCGTGCTTTTTTTCCTTTTCCAGAGGAGATACTCAGATGCAGATTTCTTGTTAGTGCCTGGAGTAAATGGGAATAAGTCTGTCGGCAACTGACAGACTTCTCATTATAGTGGTGATAAAAAAAAAAAAGCACTTGCACACTTGCACGTGAGAGTACTATTGAGCATTCTCACTGTGCACGTTCAATACCGGTGTGACCTATTGTCAGTGGTGGAAGAATCACTTACAAAAAAAAAAACAGTAAAAGTAGTAAATTCACAAATAAAAGTCCTGCTTTCAAAATTGCACTTGAATGAAAGTGTTGAAGCATCATCAGCAAAATGTTCCTGAGGTATCAAAAGTAAAAGTACTCATTAGGCAGGTGAAATGGCCTGCTTAATAGGTACATGTAAGTAGCATTTTAATGATGTAGCTGTTGGAGGCGGTTTTCATTACAATCGGTAGTTTACTATATAACAATGTATCATATTTTATGCCAAAAGATAAAGTAACTCACGGCAATGAAGATTCAAGATTTTGTGTGTCTTTGTCTGCAGAAAGGACAGCTGGAGGACAAATGATAGCGGCACCGCCATAAAGGTCAGGCAGAAAGGCTACACTGAAAGTTGAGCAATGGTGCACTATTTATCTTTATCTCTTAGAGGATAGGAGAAAATCCCCAACTTCCTCGCTGTGTCTGTCTAGTCTCGTCTTTTATGTAAATGTTTCATCTTTCTGTCACTTGAGTATGTCCAGTTCTAACAGAATTCTTACGGTTTGTGCCAAAAATATGGCAGAACAAATGGGAAACAATGCATAGTGGAAGTATGAATGTTTATAACAATTCATAAATGCTTTCGTGTTTAAATTTCACAGGACCTCGGGAATCCATCTCGCAGACACACCTCGCACCTCATTATCAGGAGAATTGTGCTGGTAGGATAACGGCAAATCTTTTACAGATATTATTGACGCTGGGAGTGAATTTGCTTCCTTTCATAACAAATCAGACTTGTGCCTGTTTGGATTTAAAAGGAAAAGGATAACGACTGCGATTGCCAAAGTGTGATTATAGCGGCAAAAACATAACCTCGGAATACAACTCAAAATACAGTCAGCCCTCATGTATGATAACAGCAGGAGAAGATATTAAAAACCATGTCAGAGCTAAAGACGGACTTACCACAACAACCTTGGCCTGGAAACCCATGACGTCCCTCCAGGCGTAGCAGAGGATGTGCGGCAGGTAGAGGACAAAGTAGATGAGGCCGCCGCACGCCGCTGCTAAGTTGGCCTTAGAGAAGAAGACGCTAATGAAGAAGCACTGAGTGATGGTGGCCAGGCAGAACACCAGCAGGAAGACAAAGATTACCGAGGGGTCGCTGTACTGCAGCACTTTGCCATACTGTGTCAGAAGACGGGAGAAAAACAGAAACGTGAGTTTGATGTCAAAAGAGGAGGTTATCTTGCAGAATCATTGAAACAAAGAGATTCAGAAAATGTGATTATAGTGGATTTGTACGACACATTAGGCAGAGTAAAAGAGTTTTGAGGTGGTTAAGATATCTGCTGTATCTATATTTCTGATACACCTGAATATTTTTCCAGTTGACTGATATTCTATCACATCATCTGAAAGTCATTAAATATGTCACTCTTTTACGCTGCCCGTTTGAAGGAGGACCCATCTCTAATTTTAGTGAGCTACATTTGAATCCATCCATTCTTCCCACATTACACCATAACGCTGATGTCTTTTTCAAAGAGGCACTTGAACTGTTGGGATAATGGTGCTATTGTAACGGATGCAATTATGATTAAAAACCTTATAGAGGACGCTGTTACATGGAGCCGTATGAATGTTCATTATAGAAACTCTTCTAAATTCGCACGGGCTAAATGAACTCTCAAGCACAACTGTGCTAGCTTCAAGTACACTTATCTCGTTTTAGTGCTTGGGTTTCTCTTCAGATTAACATCTTCAGTATTTTAAACAAAAGTCTCATTACTCCATTAGACTTGAAAACTCTCCAAAAGTAGTGTTGAGTCCTCCTTGAATCATTGTTAAATCATTTTTGAAATCACCTTCAGTATAAGGGCAAGGAGGAGCGCGCTGAGGGCCAGCGGCAGCACACTGGACACCGCCCAGCTCAGCCAATAGATGGACCCTCTCAGGCCCATGATCCTCACTGTCTCCTTAAGCCTCGCCTCTTTCTCGGCCACGATGCCCTTAATGATCATGGCCACCGAGTAGATCCAGGCTAAAGTCATGTATAAGGGGAGGGAGCGTGCCAGAGACCGGAGGAACCTGAGGGGGGGAGGAGCCCAGACAAGACAATGACCATGCAGGAGCCACTGGCTTAGAGGTTACGGCACCAAGCATGAACCGCAACGGCCCCGGTTCAAATGTAGCCAGGGAGCTTTGTTTCCATGTTCACCCGCTAGTTGCTTACTTTTTCTGTCCGCTGTTTGGTGCTTAGCAGGTAGCATACAGTATGTTTTTAGAGATTTCTTACCGAAAACAGTTGCCTGCTGCTGGAGACGGCGCTGATGAGAGCGGTGAGACTGAACCTAAACAGTAATATTGCCGGGCATAAACCCAAATAATGACCATATAGATATGCTCTGTAGAGCTGATAGAGTAGATAGTGGAGGGTGATAATTCTTTGCGGGGTCATCACTATAAGCAACCCCTTTCCCATGCACATTGCCATTTGATCCATTGTTAATATATAATATTGATTAGAACTACTTTAAGAATGTGGCAAAACGGTGCAGGCTGCATTTTCACCTGGCTGAGATTTTATCACACTGCACTCCATTGTGATTGCAAAGCGCTCTGCATGCATTTACACCTTGATTATCGTGCTTTTTTTCCTTTTCCAGAGGAGATACTCAGATGCAGATTTCTTGTTAGTGCCTGGAGTAAATGGGAATAAGTCTGTCGGCAACTGACAGACTTCTCATTATAGTGGTGATAAAAAAAAAAAAGCACTTGCACACTTGCACGTGAGAGTACTATTGAGCATTCTCACTGTGCACGTTCAATACCGGTGTGACCTATTGTCAGTGGTGGAAGAATCACTTACAAAAAAAAAACAGTAAAAGTAGTAAATTCACAAATAAAAGTCCTGCTTTCAAAATTGCACTTGAATGAAAGTGTTGAAGCATCATCAGCAAAATGTTCCTGAGGTATCAAAAGTAAAAGTACTCATTAGGCAGGTGAAATGGCCTGCTTAATAGGTACATGTAAGTAGCATTTTAATGATGTAGCTGTTGGAGGCGGTTTTCATTACAATCGGTAGTTTACTATATAACAATGTATCATATTTTATGCCAATAACTAGTAACTACAGCTGTCAAACAAATGTTCTAACTCTAAAATGTAGTGTAGTGGAAATATAAAGTAGCATAATATAGACGTCTTTAAGTGAAGTACAAGTACTTAAAAATCAGACTTTAGCACAAAGGTACATCTAATGTTCCACCACTATCAATTTCTGGATCAATAATGTCTAATAATATTAATTTATATTAGTCCTGTGTGCATGAATGATCGATGGCATGTCAATAGCTGTCTTCCGACTGTGAAGGTGGTCTTTGGCGATGCCATTTGCATTCTTTTCTCGGCGCTCAGCGTTGTTGTGCACAACAAATTAATCAAATTTTAATGACTGAGCGCAAACATGACCAAGCATTTGGAAGGTGGTCTCACGTTGTCAAAACAAGGACATACTGTTTGGGAGACAGAACGCGTATTGATCATCACTGATCAGTGTTTTCACAAAAACAACACATTAATTCAGCCGGTTTGAGACGGGAGCCAAATGTGGGAACCGTGCAAATATATCAGTCTGGGTGCCAAATAATAAATGCATTACCTCCTCCGTAATGAAAGAGAAAACAAGTGTAAAATGACAGAGGACTCAGGTGCAGATGACAAAACCAGTTGTTGTCTCCCCTAATCCAGATACAGCCTTATGATAATTACCATTTGATTTGCTATTATTATTAATGTGCTGAAAATGGCTGTGAAATTATCATTTAGAATGGGTCTGTGATCTGAATACACATCGTGTTTGCCGTTGTTCCTCTAAGGCACTCAACTAACTCAATTTATTGTTATTAATGTTTACAAATTGTTGATAGCTCGCAAACACATTAGGCTGATGGGAAATTACATTTCACCCAGCTGTTCAAATATCAGTTTTTATTTACCAGCCACATTTCCCAATTAAACTGCAAAAATTGATTAGACCGATCTAAAATAACCATCCTTTATAATTTCCCTAACAACGCCTACCAAACAAGGAGTCGTTGAAGGATGGGCTCCATCTAAAGGAGGCCGATAATAATGCTGCTACGTCGTATGTCACCTCAGGCTTTGCGGCCTCCCTTTTGTGATAACTGTGCATCTTTTCTCATCCATCCTGAAGGAGGATCATTCCAACAGATAAGCAAGTCCATTATATCCCACCAAATCACTGATTCAATAGAGGGATCCGTTCACAAACTATAAGATATTTCCAGTATTTGCTAAATAAGAAAAACATACTGAACATTACTAATGTTAGTCACTTTTTCTTTAGCCTCTTCTCTGGGAATAACACCAACTCCCTTTTTGCATCGCAAAGTTTTTTTTCCAGTGATTGATGATGTTAAACCCATTAGATGATTGTACTTACAGTGCATTATACATCATGAGCGTGATGATGCTGAGATAGGCCTTGGTTGTCTTAAGTATTGTTCAAACATACTGTTCCAACCTGTGTACATTATTCATGAGTACAATAAATCTAAACGCGGTGCTTTGACGAGTAGTCGCAAGTTCAAATTACTTCTGAGGGGCTAACTTTTGTTTTAGCCAGCACAGGGAAAAATAGATATTAATCTTTGTTTGGTCATACTTGTCTCACATAATCCAAAAGTTAATTTATCTTACTTTTTCAATACAAATCTGAGTCGTGTATATTAAAAAATATAAACTTCAGGACTGTAAAAGGTATTACATCCACACACTCTCTTAACTTGAGGTACTTGGTGTACCACTGTTCCTCCCACTTACGGTTATTACCCCTCAAATTCGATTTGACATAATGTAACATATTGCACAGTGTCCCAGCGGCCAAAGATAATAAATTTCCATTGCAATCAGGGAAATATACAGTGCCAGTCATTCACTTTTCAAATTACATATCAGAAGCCTTCCTTATGTGTAAGGCGCAGAAGGAGAGGTGATGCAATTACAGGAAAGAAAGGGCCAAAACTGCCGTGATTTTCATTCGACTAAATTGCCGTTTTGGCTGCATGCTCAATTAATTAGAACAAGGGAGCTGATTTGAATAATCACGGATAATGATTTGAATCTGTGCTCATTAATTGGTAATGATTAATAACGGCAAAAACACCAAAACACAAAGCATGAACAATTCTCTGACCTGCACGGCCTGGGAGAGCATCGCATTATTTGGTTGGATGCATTTGGTCAGGTGCTTATTTTCTTGGTCCTGCTGCATTTTGATGAGCGGTACTGTAATCTTTGTCGTATTTATCATTTTGTTTTTAACCGAAATCAGGGCTGGAGCCATCGCTTAAATAAATACTATTCAATACACGAGAGCCACATTGAGTATGCTAATACAAAATATGACTGAAAACGCATTCTATTCATACTGTATGCTTTGTGTTTTGATACTTTCCATTCAGTGAGTCTTTTCTACTGACCTTAAGCATGACACTTATGAGCACACAGGGAATTGAGAGCAGAACAATGTTCTCTGTGAACCTTGCAGACCACAGGGCACCGTTTTGAATGCCAACAACACGCAGCACTTCCTTGAGCCGGAGTTCCTTCTCCAGCACGAGGTCTTTGATGGTCATGCACACGGTGTACATGAAGGCCAGCACCAGGAACATGGGGAGCATGCTTCCAAGACTCTGGATGAAGCTGGTTGTAAAAGAAAACAATCAAAAAAGGTCAGGGCTGCACACTGACAAAGGGAGTGTATATGGACAAGGTTGTCTTTCGTATGGCGTTAACACTGTCAGATGGGTGCTGATGTGCTTTTAATCTGCTGCATACTCCCTATGTGTATATATAGATGTTGAGTACTTAGTGGATACACACTATATCATATTTGTATATTTTCAGATATTGAAATGAGATGTGCATGAAGATCTTTGTCAAATCAAAACGCTGCACTGCGACAGTGAATAAGAACATTGTGGGAGCAAAGTAACTGTGTGTGGATTCCACATTTTTTTGGACTGGATTTTTCCTTTTTAGTCAAACACCTGTTGAAGAGTTTGCTGTATGTGTGCACCTCTCTTCTTCACATGACTGTACAAAAATACAAGATTTACATCACTGACGGTTGGTGATGTCTGGAGCTGAAACGCTGAATTGATTAGTCCATCAACAGAAAATTTAACTGCAACTATTTTGGTAGCTGGTTATTAAATTGAAGTCATTTTTCAAGTGACATTCAAAGTGAGAATGTGTTTATTTTCTTCGTCTTATGTGATAAATTGAACATCTCTGGGTTTTAGACTGTGGGTGCACCCAGTTCGACTGTTATCAGGCCATTAAATAGGCATTATCGGTCGCTATAAGCACCATAGGTGTGGGTCAGTAGGGGCCTACTATGTTGTAAAAGTGAAAGCAAAACTTAAAAAGCAACACGTTCTAACAGGTTGTAAAACTGCATGAAACAGTTCGGTTTAGGGAACAAAACTACAACTTTTTTAGGTTTAGGCAACAAAACCACTTCGTTAAGTTTAGGAAAAACATATTTTGGCCTAAAATAACTGCGTTTCAAAAGTTAAACATCACGCTTGTGAACACAAACTACAAACTATACTTTGTTGGTTTCACACAGGATGCAAACCCCGGCCTCCTGGGTGAAACCCTGTTTTGTGCCCCCTGACCTTTACCCCACATGGAGTTTCATGTTGTTTATACCACAACTGACTTCAGCTTCTGCTCCTTTCAAAATTACTACAGCCGCTAGATGTCGCTGTCGTGTTCTTTTATTACTTCTTTCGATGATGTACCATGTGAATAGAAGATAAAACCTACTAGTGGGTGTAGTAGGCCCCTATTGAACCACATCTATGGTGCTTATAGCGACTGATAACGCCTATTTAATAGCCAAATAACAGTCTAATTGGCTGGTGGGTCAAACAAAACTGGCAAATTGTTGCCCTCTACTTGGGCTTCGGGAGAGTGCGATGGCCGTTTTCCACTATTTTATGACATTTTAGAGAAATAAAGATGAACTGATAATAAAGATAATGGCCTTAATGATATCTTACAAAAAGAGAATCAGCTTTTTATACGCATACTCTATTTTAAAGGTTGCCTTTTTGAAATCTTAACATGTACTTGCTCCGGTTCCGTAAAAAGGAAACAGAAACTATTTTGCAGTTACTGAAAATGTTATCAGCATGAGGGACAATCAAGACAATCTGAGTTGTATTCATGGACTCAATGCCACTGAGGCATTTTTATTTTCACACTGAGCTAACCTTCATAAACCTGGTGCATCAGCTCAATTGAGCCATTTAGTGCTGCACCTCGTGCCAGAGATGATGTATGATTTGATGCTGTTACAACACAATAAGACGATATTAAACTGGCTTCATAATGCCACCAAAATGCCATGTCAATATCTTCTCCTCCGCCAATATAACAAAGTGCTTATTTTGCTTTATTAGACAGTGAAGGAGAGATATCAAATAGATTTTGACAAACTATAGATTTCACATAACTTGTGCTTGCATTCCATAAATACTGGGGATATAATGCAAGCAAAGCACTGTTCAGCACTGACGAAGCACAGAGTGAATACGCAGTAATTGGCAGAATGACGTTCTTCTTTCAAGCTCTTTAACATAAACAATTGATCAAAGTACACATCCAGTATATTTTCGTGGAATTAATGTCTCATTTTAATCTGGAAGAGTTATTTTTTTAAAGGCCTTAATGAATCCCTGCCGAGTGAGAGAAGTTCACTCAAACATCTACTTTCCTTAATTGCTAGTTAGCCCTGCATAAGTGCTTTTCTCAGAAGGTGGTTTTAAATCAGTAAGTTGTTTTTTTTCTCTCATTTCTTTTCAGACGTATTTCCTTTCAAACAAATCTTTCTATTATCTAACTGCAACAGCTTTCATTTAAGTGGATAACATGAATTGTACCAAGTTAACAGGGATGCAACATTTTTACCAGTATATTTATTTATAGGTTTCAGTTTATGCTAAATAATGTTTAACATGGAGACAATGACTCAACTAATGATGAAAGTATTAGACGTTCTTGCAAGTTGCAAACTCAACAAAGAGATTAAGTTAGTTCCACTGAGACTTGAGAGGAAGTTCAGTTACACGAGAACTTGAATGAGAGAGAGACAGACTTGTTTTCGAGGACACATCCTCTGCTCCCCTCGGGATGGATCATTTTCAAACGAGGCCTTGATAAGCAGCAAGGAAGGATTGGTTGACACAGAGTTTCTTAAAGTTCAGACCCAGAGCAACTAAAACCAAAATCTTTTACAAGATTACATTAATAAAATTGCCTCTTTGAGTCTGGAAATTCAAACTGGAAGAGCTTGAAATCAATAGACTTCAACAATTAAAGCTAACTCATTCATTAGCACCTTTTCTAGGCAGGTAAGCAGCCTCAAGTTGCAAAGGCATCAGGTTGAATACTAATTCTTGTATTATCTGCTCCCGATTCTACCCTAACATCTCTGTAACAGCTGGCAGACTGTGTGAGTTAACTCCTTCTGTGACTTGTAGCACTGGAGGGGGAGAGATCAGTCATGCACACCGTGTCTGACACTGACAACCTTGCCACCAGATGCTCTTGAATTATACATTCGCTGATCGATCAAGGGTGCTTAAGTAATAGAACTCCCGGCAGGTCTGTGTTACGGGGCTCCAGTTACATTGGCAGCCTGACCTAAATTTAGGGAAGCTAGAAGACTGATTTCTCAGTAAATCGAGAGATAGTAGAGCACAGCCTCCCCAGAGGTTGCCGTTCTAAGCTAAAAAAAAAAAAAAAAAAAGCTTCTCGTCTCATTTTGAGCAAATATACCGTTGAGTTCCCCGGCTGGCTGGAAATGAGCGATTCACTGAAGGGAACAGACTTTTTTATTCAATGTGGATTATCTCATTGCTGGTACAAATTATTGCTTAAGGGAAAATGTGCATGCATAGATGGCATAAAGAGCACTTAGGAACCCGTATGTCGTGGTTTCTCTATTCTTTTTTTTGTAACTGCAAGATCAAATCTTTAAAGTCAAGTATAGTTCCACGAACCAACAGTGAAGTAAAGTTTTGAGAAACAGTTAGTTTAAATAGTATTATATAGTTTTAAATTCATATGTCAGCCAGGAAAAAAAATATAAAAACTGTTAAGCATTGATAGTGATGCACTGCTTTCATTAGTCCGTGCTGAATACTTTGTGAATAATTCTATAAATATTAAAGGTGCTAAATGCGAGATTTGGAGCATTTCTATTACCTCTGCACGGCTCTCAACATGGCGACGGCTGAGCCGGCGGCTCGTAGCTAGCGGTGCTAAAAGCGCTAACAGTGAGGGTGGGCGCCACGCTTCCACGACGACACTATCGGTTGGAACGGCGTTATCAGCTGTATATTAATGCTCTGGATATCGTATAGAGCACCTTTAACAGCCGGATATTAAGAAATTGAAAGCATTATTTGTTCACAGAGTTATACCAGTGGGGTCAAGACCTGTGAGGGATGGAAGAAAGTTATGTCTCATGTTTTATCTTGGTACCTTTAGCAGGTACACTTTTACATGTATTTCATATGCATTTTTTTTTCTCTTAACATTTCACAAAAATACTATTTTTTTAAAACTGAGCGCAAAAAAAATGGCTCGACACAAGTTCCTACAGTTTGCATTTGTTTTTCAGCAACCACAATATCACCTCAAGTTTAAAAATTGGAATCCAGCGATTGGAAGGCAAACAGAGAATGTCTTTGAATATCACCATCCAAATGGCTCTGAAATGTCCATTCTGCTTGCAAGGGGGGAAAAACTATCGTGGAAAAAATATTTTACATTAAATCACAAATGCACCAGAACTTGATGTGCTTGGATGATATGAATACTGCAGCATCTTCCATTGGGCCTCTCCATCGGATGTTAATAAATACGAGCCAGGCCTTGAAAAGTGTCACACGGGATCAAACGAATTGTGCACTCTGCTTCAGCACTAATCGGCATGTTGATTGGCTACACATTCATGCTTTGCATTGTGACCATTTAGCATGTATAAAATACAGTATCTGGGCTGCCTGGTATCCAACTTGCTAAAAATAAATCATTATACAGCCTATACTGTACATGTCACTGATCCCCACTATTCTCTTATATAAGCACGGATATTTGGAAAGCTTTAATAACAGTACATATTAGCCTTTTTTCGGCCGTGGCTACAAAGGGGTCTTTCAATGTGTGGGCAATATTTTCACTACAGCATGTCACAGAGCTGAGGCACTATAAACATGAAACAAAACGTCAAAAGCTGATTTGGCTTGTTAAGAGCTTCAGATGTACCAAATATGCTCAACTATTTGGCTCACTGCCAACACTAACAGTACACACATACGGTTAATTAGCTACTGTAGATGGACTAAAGCATATTCCTCTCACATCCTTAAGTTGAATACTCCTCACGCCCGCTGTGGCCCTATATCATGTATTGCTGAAAGCAGCCTTAGATCTCACATCAAGCCAATGTGAAAGATCTACTGATGGGGAGCACAGCCTCGGTATCCAAACAAGAGAATGCCTCTGATTCAGCGGCGTGCAATGGCTCAGAGGCCGCTGATAAAGGGCCAGTTTATGCGCTATCAGGCCCCGCAAGGGTCAAGCTTTATCCCACACCCTCATCTCAGGCCTTTGCACAACGTGAATACTAAGACAGCGGGAGCTAATACAGTTTGGTTATCTCAAGTTCCAAATGCCAACAGGGGTCAGCCGTGGTTGAAGTGGCCTAGATTGCTGGTAGTTCATCGGGTGCATTACAGTCAGTGAGGAGGAAATGAGGAACGCAAAAAGGATATTATTTCAAAGGCAGGTCTGATGTTAGGAGTTTTGATCAGTGTCGAGGTCAGTGCAGATAAGACAACCTTTCAAGTTGAAGATTATCAGTGAAATATTGTTTTTGTGAGATTGAAAGGAATGAAGAAAAGATAAAAGGAAAGTGATGATGAGGTCTTTTCACAGAAACTAATGGTGGTTTCCTGTGTTTCTGTTAAAATATTTTTTGTTGTGTAAATTGTTCAATTGTCAAACCTGAATAGTATAAAACGATCAATTAATCTATTTGTGCCCAAAGATAATATTTAATATGATAATGAAAAATGCCACACTTGTTCTGATTGGTCAAGTCTTGAAATTTGGTACGGACATACAGTACTTTGGGGAAGTATCTAACTACAACTTTGAAATTTTTAGATCACATGAAAAATCACACTTTTATTAATAGTCAATGTCAGGATTTTTGAAAAATGAGGAATAACGCTAACATTGTTTATTAAATGTTTTCCATATGATTTTTTTTTTACACTGCATATGTGTGCATATCTTTGATATTCAACTTGTTATGAGTTCATAGATACCAAATACTTGATTGAGCTGCTTGTAGTTTTTGAGATACAGACATTTTCTTATCATACTATATCTAGTATTTGGGCACATGGGACTACTGTTTTTTTCCTAAGATATAATGGAGTCGATTGCAAAAACAGTAGTGCCCAAATACTAGATAAAGAATGAAAAGAAGTTCAGCCCAGAGAACACTTTCACCAAAGGAAAATTAAAAATTTCAAATGCGGACACAAATGGATTAAATTACTGCTATTTTCCTCCAATTTCCAAAATGAATGATCTAACTATATTTTGTTCAAACTTGCATGTAATACTGCTACTGCAATGACATATCCTTTTTTTATGTGGCCTACAGACTATTTTCTTTCCATTGATTGTATATACATATATATTATTCATCTCATATTTCCCAGGTGAATGACTGAATGGCACATCTGAGAGAAACTAAATGCTGAGGTCAGATTAGACCTTTTGCTGAACTGAGAAATAGTTACAGCAGACTGCAAACATTTTCAACTGAATGCACAATGTTCTTTCCTTCTTTTTGGCTGGCGAGATGAAAATAATTACCACCAGGATTCTTCCCCATCATGCCCCTCTGTGTTGTAGCGCATCATTCCTTTGTGTGATTTCACTCTCAATTATTTATGAATGAAATAGCAGTTTTCAATTGTTAATAATTTATAGAAATGCCCAAATGGCTAGGCAGGCGAAAGAGTAAATGGTGGAGGGACTGAGGGTATTGCCGTGCTTTATGGCTCCAATTTATCTTCCGTAATTATTAATCCTTTGTGTTAGGAAGATGAAACGGAGGCAATGGGACTGGCATTAGCAAATAAGCTGTATCATGACTGTCTCATTGCAGATCATTATCACAACAATGAGCTGCAAATAACGACGCAAAGAAATCTGTGCCTTTTATTTGAAAACCTAACAGTAATGCTCCATATTCAGCATGCCACCTCTGAAAGTGCTGTGAATTACTAGAAAATTGAGCAATCTGGTGCCAAGTTTTGGTTGTTATTGTACTGGAATAAACAGGTACAGAAGGAAAGTGCACAAAAAGGCAACAGTGAGATGTCAGTAATCATGTATAGAGGCGATGAGTTTGGATTTTAGTTAATTCAAAATGCCAAAATTCCTCTCAGATGAACATCTCCACTGGGCGCAATATTTAGTTCAACATCCCTCCAATTAGCACTTCTGAAACTATCCTATTGCCTGGCAGGCCAAACCAAGTGCACCCTCTTAGGCAGTTAAAACAAATATGAAATATGTGTCTTAAACCAGGTTTAATAAAGCAGCTAGAAAATAAAGTGCACAGCAGTGAAGCTGCATTTAATCTTAAAGCCACAATGTGAATATAAATCAGAAGAAAAGTACTTCACAAAGAAGCAATAGAAAACCCAAGATGATGAAAGCCATATCAATAAAGCCATTACTTTGAATATGGTTTTCATAGCATTGATGTTCCTATGTCTCCAAGACAAACATGTGGTACAGAATGGGGCATTATTATTCAAAACATGTAGACATTAGCAGCCCAAATGCATCTTCAGTATAAATTATCATTTTCATGCTTTTTCTTGCTTTGGCTTCTTTATATATGTTGATCCAAATACTCTCTGACGGCTTTACTCTAAATTCTGTTCTATCCAAAGCACATAATATTTTAAAATTAGATCCCTAATCTCTGGAACTGCGTTTTCCCACAGGGAGTGGATATTTTGCGTCTACTGAAAGGGGCGTATTGTTGTTGTTGGACTTAAATCTCCCTGGTAATTATCTTCTCTCTTGATGGCATCACTGGGCTTTTCCTTTATTAATGGAGATCATAACGTTGCGTGGATGGGAGTAATTTCCCAGACTCTGAGGAAATCTTTGCCGTGGAAGATTAAGAGTGATATCGCATCATTTATGTCCCTAGGTGGATGATCTAACATGATAGGAGCCAGTGCTATCGATGGATGCATACACAACACAGATGGAGTCCTGCTATCAATCTTTACACGTGATGGAGCTATGTGAGACGTGGGGTGCGGACCGGTACGCTCAGTTTGTTGAGAATGAAATGCTTTGGAAATACAAGGAAGGAAGGGACTCGTGGTGGTTGCTTAAATAATTCAGCATCCATCAACTATTCAGGAATTTCCTGTGGTTTGACTAAAATCAATAGTTTTGGCCCACTCATTCCCTCTTGCTGCCTTCAGTCATTTCATTTCGCCTTGTGGACTCTCGATTCATGATTAATTAATGCTCGGTCCTCACGGATGTTTTGTTTTTATTTCTGACTTTTAACAGTGACATTATTAGAGGAAGTCTCTACCTTTGTATGTGCATATGTAGATAGAATAAGACACTAGCAGAAGAGCAACACATATATTAAAGAAAGGCTAAGTTAGACAAATAAGAGGGAGCATCTTGAAGTTTCCACAGGGAAATCTGGAAGGCCTAAGTGACTGATAAGACCATAACTCAACTACATGGTGGCAGTGAGTGGCAACTCCCCGGTGAGCAGATTTTTATTGCTGTAATACCTTCTTCCTCTTCCAGTAATCACAAGCCTGACAAATAAAAGCTTTTGTACTCACACGTCATCCACGAAGCAGGGGTATGGCATTTGCTGGGCAAAAACACCGAGGGGTTGGGTCTTCGACGTCTGCACTCGTATAATGCCATGGTCCATCATATCCTGCAGGTAGGCGAAGCCTCCCCATATATAGCGCAGGTCGTTAAAGGAGTTGTCTCGAGCCCCGGGAGACCATAACCTTATTAAAAGCAGACACACCATGATCTGTCTTTGCAAAGGGCAAGTAAACTACAACCAGAATGGTCAGAAATACTGTCAAAGTATCATGACTGTTTATAGAGGTCATATTTTTAGATAGTAAACTTTGAAAAGGCAAAAAAAAAGATCAGATCTTCCGGTGAACAGATAGGAAAATAAAACCCAGCATGTTCTTCATCTTTGGGCTTAAAGGAATACTTTGACATTTTGGGGAAATGTGCTTTACAGCTCTCTTGCAGAGCGTTTTTACCTTTGTTTAGAGCCTGTCTTCAAGCTAGAGCAAGGAGACAATTAGCTTAAAAACTAGTAGCTGGGGGAAACAGCTAGCCTAGCTGTGTCCAGTGCTAACCTGTAAAGCTCACTAATTAACAGTTTATATCTTGTTTATTTGGTTACCAACATTGTCCTTTGGACAAGCCAGGCTAGCTGTTCCCCCTATTTTCAGTCTTTATGCTAAGCTAAGCTAACCATCTCCTGGCTCTGACTCATATTTAGCATAGGGATATCAATCTTCCCACCTAATTATCAGTGAAAGCAAATAAACACATTTCCCAAAATTTCAAATTATTTATTGAACAAAAGCTATGAGATGTGTTACATAAGAGTTTCTCTAGTACTTTAAAGAGGACCTATTATGCTCATTTGCAGTTGTATACTTGTATTTTGGGTTTCTACTAGAACATGTTTAAATGCTTTAATGTTCAAAACACGCTTCATTTTACTCATAACGGCTGTGCTGCAGCACCTCTTTTCACCCTCTGTCTGAAACGCTCTGGTTCCATTCCCCCCCTTCTCCCGAAAAGCCCAGTCTGCTCTGATTGGTCAACTGGCCCACTGTGGTTATTGGTCAACTGAACCAAGCCCTTCGGACTCCGCTCTAACTAGCTTTGATTGAGGGTGTGCCAAACTAGCCGCTTGGCAGGTATTATGCAAATATGTTACTTGGTGACATCACCACGTTATGTACGAAAAGGCGGGACTTCAAGCAAGGTGTTTCAGGCAGTTCAGAAGCAGTGTTTCTGTGGGGGAGAGTAACTCCCTTTGGCGTGGACTTTGGGTTTTGTAAATTTGCAGACCTTTTACATGCACAAAAAAACGATATAACACACTACAGGAAAGGGTTAAAAAGCACAAAAGCATAATAGGCCCTCTTTAATAGGTATGATAACAGTCCCTTATTTGTATTAAACAGAGGCTGAGCTGTGTCACATACCTTTCTTTCACTTTGTTGGTACGCTCTGCATCATCGATGTCCAGGCGAATCTTGTATTTGACATAAGGAGGGGGATGGCTGGAGTTTGGCTGGAGGTTTTCAAACATGACACCAGCCCAGTACGTATCATTCTTCAGAAGCTCCAGTGCTTTGCTCACCAGATGGCTTTCGGTGGGGGCTGCCTCAAACTTATTCAGGTCTAAACACTGTCAACACATACAGAGATATCACAAAAAATGGCTTACTTTTATATAATCTCCTTATAGTAAATCATTCTTGTTTTATGTAAATCTTTAGTATCCACAAAATAGGGAATAAAAGAGAGGCAGGCATGAACTCACTGACAGAATGGCAGATGGATATTTAGTGAAAAGTATCACTCAGCTATTGACTAAACCGCACAGAGTGTGGTTCCAATATCTGGAGCTGCCAGGGGGTGGGAAATGTTTTGGGCTTCAGCAGAGACAAGCAAATGAGATACAGCCTCGCTAGCACTCCCCGTTCTGTAGCCCTGTCCCCTGGTTGCATGAAACGATAATGAGCTAGCCATCCTGGGAGGCAGTCACACCTGACAGCTGTCCACACATCCCGGTGCTGCAATAGTTTTATCATTTCTCCCCCGGGATCCTCTAGTCTGTATTCTATATCAAGCTATGGTGGTAAACAAAATATCACAGCAACAGCATTTGCTCAGTACATACTAGTTAGGATATCACAGCAGTGGATTTGTTACGTGAGCTCAAAGTTTGGAGAAGTGCTGAGTGAAATATAAAGAATACTCTATATAAACCAAGTGATGGTAGCTACAATATTAACCCACACATCTGATGACTAATTTAAATCGTAATAGATCAGAATCAACTAGCAGAGAGATTGCTGTCCTTACATTTATATTTAAATGAACGAATACATATCAGTATACTGCATTTACAAATGGCCTTCAGAGCCTTTCTTTTCCCTATTTAATCTTTAAATATCAGCCCTATTCTCTGTCACGACAAGCCTCGCCAACCATGATGTTTCTAGAAGAGACAGAGCAAGACTGTTAAGCATTTTGGGATTTTCTTTTGTCTTTGACCACTGGGCCAGCAGCTAAGGCTAAACTGTCTGATATCGACAGTCTGACTCCGGCTCTGGACTGAAGAACTGGCCCCACTGATGAGGAAAATCCAGGCTAACACATGAGTAGTTCTGGTTATGGTTGCATAGAAGATCTACTACACATACTACAAATCTGCTTTATCTGCTCAAGTTTAGAGAGACCACTGGAGTTAAAATAGCTTATAAAGTAGATTCATCCTTACAGAAATCACTCGTGTCCTCAATGTTTAAAGGTACAATGTGGAGGATTTGGCGGCATCTAGTGGTGAGGTGAACGAACTGAGTACCCCTCCGCTCACTCCTCCCTTTCCAAGACTGTGGTAATGTGAGCCGCCGAGTGCAAAACTGTGGTAATGCCACCATGCTTACCATAATGACACTACTTTAGGAGCGGCGGAAGTCATACGCCGGCTGGCGAAACCACGGTTTTGCACTCTGCAGCTCACGTTACCGCAGTAACAGTAGTGTCGGAGAACTACGGTGGCCTTCAGGTGACGTAAAAACCCGAAAGGCCCTCTCTAGAGCCAGTGTTTGGTTTGTCCGTTCTGGGCTACTGTAGAAACGTTACAGAGCAACATGGCGGACTCCGTGAAGAGGACCGGCTCCCTATGTAGATATGAACGGCTCATTCTCAGCTAACGAGAACACAACGGTTCTTAGTTTCAGGTGATTATACACTAATGAAACAGTTCTGAATATTATATTCCATTTTCTGCTAATAGATACCCTGACATGTTACACACTGTTCCTTTAAACAAAACATTACTATACTGCAATGCAACATTCTCAATAAGAAGCAGACCAGTGTCAAGTGAAGCTAGTAATGAAGTGTTATTCCCAGGATAATGAAGATGATGCAATGGTACTGTTTACTGCTGTTATCGCTGCCATAAAGACATTCACAATGACCTGTTATGCAGTTTACATGACTATTGCTAATTCTTTTTTTTTTTATAACTTCCACCATTAATGTCTTAGTTCTATTAAATTGTGGGGCAGATCATAAATGAAGCAGGGCAGCAGCAATTTGTGGCCCTAATTTGGGCCTGGGCTATTAAAAAGATGCGAACTAGGTCTTCAGTGTTTATGCTGGTGGTGGCACCATAGTGCGAAGCCATGCCAATTATAAAACCACCACAGATTGTTGGGCATTGATCTTCAGTTATTAATTTGCTCACACAGATGCTCTAAAGAGGGATTGTTGTTGGTTATGACTGTAAGATTAGTCATGAATAAGTAGACTTCCCGAATTTTCATTTTCCATCCAGCAGTGAATTAGATAATTTGCGTTACTATATTAATTTATTTGCCTTATGGCTATTGCACCTGACCATCGCTGAAAGTATATACTATCCAGCCCTAGACTGAAAGACGCTCTCCATTTCCCTACAGATGTATTCACCGAGACAAGAGGACACCACAGTAAAGGTTGTCTAATAACTGTCCCTATGCTGGTATCCATTTTGAGCAATGCAATTTCCATTAGGGCAGAAAATAGATTGCATTATGTTGGAATTTCATTGGCCATATGTGGCTAACCCCAAGGGCCCAACCTGCCATCTTACCTGGCTGTGGATTGATATTATGTGTGTGTATGTGTGAGTGTGGCAGGGGGTGTTTGGGGGCTTTGTACATGTGTTTGATCGCACACAGAGAAAGAAGGCTGCAAACTGTGCCAGGGATCAATAAATCACTGTCAGACTGTGTGTGTGTCCCTACTTAGAGACACCACTTTGTTTGATGCCATAACAGATTCACTATAGTCAGGCCCATAACAATGTTTTTTTATGATTATCTTGGAAGCAATGTAGTGACAGATCTTCCTGTGTGTTTGACAGTTTGCTAACTCAAGGACATTAAACTTTAATGAATAAAAGACCAAAGTCTTTTTTTGCTTGTTCTCCAAAAAAAGCGGAGAGTGCGCAAGATTGAAAAAAATCTACATGTCATCTGGAAAAGTCTTGATTTTGGTTTCAACAGCAGCAGAGAACAGATAGAGCAACAAAAGAGCTTAGAAACAAAAAGCACTGTGCTAAACATGGACACACTGTGTCTTAGATACAAAGCACCCTGCTTACATACTGCAGCACCCCTGCTGTTCTACCAGAGTTGTGAACAGAAAGATACAGGAGTAAATTGAAGTGTAGCAATTATGTCTGGGATACAAGATTTTTGCCAAATTAAAGGAGCAGTGTGTAAGATTTAGTGGCATCTAGGTTGCAGATTACAACCAACTGAATACCCCTCTGCTCACCTCTTTCCAAGCTTGTCGGAGAACTACGGTGGTCTTCAGGTAACATAAAAACACCCTCTCTAGAGTGTTTGGTTTGTCCATTCTAGGCTACTGTAGAAACATTGCTGAGCTCCGCTACAACGATTCTTAGTTTCAGGTGACTAATGAAAACATAGTTATGAAAACTATATTCCATTTCTGCAAATAAATCCCCCTAGCTTTCACACACTGGACCTTTAAAGTGTTTACTTATCCCGACTGGGAAATTACCATTGACGCTCTAAAGTAAAGTAATCTATATTTAATGTGTAAGATGCTGCTGCAGTGGCTTGGCATGGCTTCATGAGCTTCGTCAGCTCATCTGGATCGTGTTTTTAGCAAACCGACAAGCAAGAAAAGAAAGCTGATACAGTAGAATCTAACAACTTATTTTTACCAAAAGAGTTTTGCTTGAGCACTTTAAAAGGGTCATACTCAGCATTTGTTTATAACGCCAACACCAACCAAAGGAATCACATGGGTAATATCAGGTGAACTGGTTAAATAACACAGAAGGGAGAGGCTAAAATAGAGCAGTGGAGGGATGAAAAAATATGTACGGTATTGCCAATTTCCTCACCAGTGAGAATTCTATTTTATAAAAATATTAAATGTCAGAAAACAGCCTCTCTTTTTAAATCAAATCTCTCACTTTACTGAGGAGGTCACACAACCCTCCGGTGCATGAGGCTCGTGAGGTGCTACGCATTTCATAAAAGCACACACATGTATGCTCTGATGAAGGTCTGACAGACCAAAAGCTTAGAACAGAGTGAAATACTCCATAGATCCAAGTGTGCGGATATCTTTTCTATCATAAAAGCACAGACAAAAAGAATTACATACGCCAAGGAAGTTGGAAAGAAGCTTCAGGATTTCGGTAGTGGCGTTGTAAAGATCTCTCCAGTCGTTGGGCGGCATGCCGGGTGGACGATCCTCGGGGGGCCCGTTGTACAGGAAGTTGGCCAGCAGCTCGGCCGACCATCCTGTGCCGTTGAGACGCTGGTTGAGGACAGCGGCAAACACCGGATTCGCCAGCAAAACCTGGTGTTAATGGCAAGGAGATGGGTTTAATTACAGATTCTCTGGTTACCAGTGAGAGGTTTAGAATGAATGTGGCATGAATGAAATGGGATCTGAACGAGGACCAAAGCGTTTCAGACTACAGTGTATTATTTTAGATGAGAAAGCATCATGGGAGGTCAGCTCTGTGCGATGGTGGTGTTGACATTCATTTTTCTGTAGCAATAATTAGGAGCGTTAAAATAGATGGCACTGTTGGACTTCGGGGTCTGGGATGCACATCAACTATTCTCTTGGCCAAGAAGTGCTCATGTACAGCAGCACACAGTATAAATGTAGAGTACACACACACAGCATTTGCATGGACATACATTAAGGCGCATAGTATGAAAATTAATGCAAATTAAAACTGTACATAAACACACATACATAAGAACACAATTAAAGTGCACAAAACAGAGATAAAGGTAATCCCCCCTCCTCTCAATCTCCTTCACTGACAAGATAAGAAACACGTATGTGAAGCCTCTTCCAGTCATCTCAGGTCATGGGTCAAGCTGTAATTGTTCTACTCATGCAATGAATTAATAAAATATATGAAAAGATATGCTGATCTGGGAGCAAATATATATAAACCTCGCTACAAGTATGTAAATCCTACACGCTGTGTATGCAATACATGAATATGTATATGCATTTTTGTTGCAAGAAATAAACGGTTATTAGCTCCTCAAACAATAGGTCTCGCATAATAAGATATTTTCACTCCCACCCAGTATGTTCATAGGTTTTAATGTGTTGCCCTCTATTTAGTAGCCACAACCGTTACCCTCACTCCCACCCAGTATGTTCATAGTTTCCGGCTGCTGTGAAATTAACGGCCAGTTATTAATATGACACCGTTCCTGTAATGACAGTGTTACAACATAATCTAAAATGAAACATAACAGGGATAATTTACCTGCCATGTACACAGGGGAACACTGAAAAGGGACTTAACCCCACTGATTATTTAAATCACCGAACCATTTATCATTTTAGGGAAGAAAAAAAAAAACATACCTACTCTTTCGAAACCAATAATTCCAGTAGCTGATTGAGTATTGGGTTCACATTTGAAAGTGGACCAAGTGGACGCTGACTTTTGGAGAGGAAAGGGCGCCGTACGTCAGCCGAGAATTGGGCCTCTAAAGTGTGAAATTTCTCAGTTGAGATTCAGATATATTCTGGCCAGTGTGCTCAGTGGCATTTCAGTGTCAACACTTCTGATGATATTCTAGTTAACCTTAGGACAAAGTGTCAAATTAAGTAATCTCTATGCTGCATGTGACCTTTTAAAAAATCAGTACATCCATCTTAGAGGGTGCTACATTAAGGACATGACCCATCAACAAAGTTTGTATTCTGTAAGTAATTCTGAAATGGTAGTAGCAGCAGAGTCCCGCTGGCAAATTTACTGTGACCGGTAGACCGGCTCAGTATTGGAAATCTTCATCCACCTACGACTGCATGTGGCATCAATTTCAGTGGCATTTGGGCCAAAGAGTTATGACTTTTCAACCTCGTTGGTCATGTGTCAAATGTTTGTCATGGGAGGATCTTCCGGTGAGGAAGTGAGATGTATTTGCTTGTCTATATAAATGGTCAGATCCGTGTGGCAAATGCCCAATGAGAACTCAACACGTGCTTCAAAATGTTTACATAGGTGACAGGTTACATGATAGCGCTATTTAATTTAATGTCCAAAATACAATCGTTTTCTGCAAACAATATTGGTCCGCTCAGTAATTACTTCTCTATATAATAGTTTTTATTATTAGTGGCGGAGTCTGCCATTCCTGCACTGGATTCAAGCTGCCTTCAAACCCACGAGGAATTCACAGCAAATGTAACCCGTGTAAGTTTATCTTTTTTGATAACAGCCCGACTGGTTACTGCTTTCTTTACACCTTGTCAGATCTGTATTAAGTTACTGCTAACACAAATGGAACATCCTACTGCTGCTGCTTCACATTAAAAGCGTTAAAGCGGGGCATTTGTCACCGCCGTTAGCCCTATCGCAATCGTTCACCAAAAATGTGTCAACAAAACAACACATTTTCTGCATTTTTTTGGACAGTGCACGGCATAAATATTACAGGGGGTAATGGAACGAGAAGGACCGGCCACAGCGAGCTGTTAGATGACTTCTCAGAAAGGTAACCAACTTTACTGTGCCCTGCTGTTGTGTGGAAATCTACTTGCGCCAAGTGCAGCATGAAATCTGATTGCCGTTGCTCATGGCGTGATGGAAAAAGGCAGATTATTGAACAAAGTGAGTCTATTTGGCTGCGCTGTATTGTATTTCTGACGAAGAAGCTGCTTGTGCACTTGCTGTTGCCATGGTAATCGTGGTTGTCACCAAATCAACCAGGAATGAAATCTGAAGGATTACAGCTTTAACATGTGAACACTATGTAAAGCCGTGGGTAATTATGTCAAACATGTTTTCAACCACTTTTATTGGTAAGCCATCTCTGTAGAGTATGTCCTTCTATTCAGCCCGACACCCTAGATCTTCTATCTCAGATGTAGTTGTGGTGGTGATGGTAATTGGTCCATCAACGTAAAACGTGTCTGCGACCTTGAAGAACCTCTGAAGATGACAAACCTCCGAAGCCACCAGCTTCGTAGCGAGATGTGCTGAGAGAGAGAGAGAGAGAGAGAGAGAGAGAGCCGGGCTGGGAGAAAATGAAGACAAAGGAGGATTGCCGGCCCATTTGTGTAAAGGTTAGGGCTAGGGTAATGAATACCCTGGCTATATGGAGCTCCCAATGTCTGCTTCCCTCCAGCTGCCTATAAGCTCATTTGGAGTGACACTGGAGTAATGTCAGTGTCAAAGAAATACGGCAAGAGGCAAAGAGAGAGAGAGAGAGAGGAGGGAGGGAGAGGAGTGGTGGCGAAGAGTCCATGTCCTCTACTTCTATAGATAATCCTTTCTGCAAGGATGAAAATTATCCTGCACTTATCCATAATTACTTTCCTCCTTCGGTTTCCATATCTAACAGAAGGTGCAACAAATTGACATACACAACATTTATATTCTCACCTGCAGTGTATATAAGGCTCATCATTTCATTTTGTACTGATTTTTACAGAAAATTACCAGGATTTTTTAAAGGAAGCTGGTGCATTTTATGTATTTAAAAGCTGTTGCATTTTCTGCTGCAAAAAGACACAGAGAAGAAGGTTGTTTTATGACTATCCCATCTTGGAAAATGCCATTAAGTGAAGAGGAAAATGTGTAAATGAGCTGCAGATCATGTTCCTGTGACCGTCTAAGCAATACGGGGGGTATATATTTATCTGGATTTTTTCAGATAGAAACTGAAAATGATGACTTTTGCCATCACCGTCAGGCTGTCAGGCAACAAGCAGAGACTCCAGGAGGTCACTGTGTCCGACCAAGAAATAGCACATAACTCTCTGTAAAACTACATATTGTTTTTTACGGACAAGAGCAATAACTCACTTATGAATATGTTATAGTCAATTACGTAGTAAGCTTTCGAGGTGCTTGTAAGTGATTAGCTGTTTCCCCCTGTTTCCAGTTTTTATGCTAAGCTAATGGTCCCATGGCTGTATCTTCACATTTATTGTACAGATATAAGAGTGGTATCAATGTAACTCTGGGCAAGAAAGCAAAAAAACATATTTCCCACAATGTTGGACTATTCCTTTAAGTTTGTACCGTACAGGTTAAATGTGAAACATTAAAGCCGCTATGTGAGACTATCCTGAAAAATGAAGCAAGTACTGCAGGTGAAATTTGACTGTTGCATGTTTACAATTTGAATAAGTGAAACCTCTTAAGATTCAAATTCCAGTATTCTGTGAAACTTGTCACCAGAAACTAGATACTAAACTTTTGTTAATACTTAAAAATAAAACAATAAATGCATAGATAATGAAGGCTACAGTGATTCAGGTCATTTTGTTGTAGTGCTTACCCGTAATGCTCTGACTTGACGGCTATTTTGAAGGAAGTCCCAGACACGTGGCCCGAGTTCGTCCCACGAATCAGCGAGCTCTTTAAGCATAGCCAAGGCGTTGAATGTGCTATTTGCCTGAAACAAATGAAAAAACAATATTACTTTTATTTTAATTTTATTCTCACCTTTCCCTGACTGAAAGCATACCCACTGAGCCTCTTCTATTCGCTGTGAGCCAACCCCGACATCTAAGTACTCCACATCTGCACATTTCGGCTAATCCCCCAGAGGAAGTCATCACATTGTAACACCGCCACCCCCCCATGGTGACGAATGTAAATGGGGTTATTTACTCCTGAACATTGACTTGTAAACAATCTCACTATGTCTGGTGTGAAGAGGGCCTCCTGCGCCAGCACCCGGGCCGCTTGCTGTGAAGTCGGCAGATTTTCCTCGTACTCATTATGTATTCTGAATGCAAAATCCTCACTCCCTGCCTGTTGTTTGTTTTGCTCATGCACTTATCAAAATGATGCTAATATCTTGGAGAAATGTCATGTCATGAAAATGCATTACATTCACCACGTTCTACGAACAGGCCTCCTGACTAACTATTGTATTATTTAATTTTTCTTCCCCAGGTGGTAACTTTGTGTGACATCCAGTGTTTTTCATTCCCCCACTGGAGGCACAATTACTGATACCTACAATTGGCCTGATCCTGTGCAAAGAAGATAAACAAATATATCAAGAAAACAATAAATTGTTTTGCTTTTTTTTTGCTTTCACTAAACTTGCTCATATCATACACTGATACAAGCAACACATTCAGCTGCTTTTCAAGTGCATGAGAAGTCAGTGTGCATGTAAATATGTTACATTTTTCTTACCTCTTTCAAAATGAGGCGAACAGCGGGTGTATCAGGTGTGTAGAGGACTTTTCCTTGCAATAACGGCTTGAAGGTGCTCCAAATTAGGCGTAGACCAGGTGTGCCCTCCAGGGTGTCGACAAGAGTCTGACAAAAAGCATCTATAGAAGAGAAGAGGAGAGGGGAGAAGACAGGGAAAGTCAAGCCAAGACCAAGAAAGTACCTCCAAATTTGTGAATCCTGTGTGCAAACTGTACGTATGCTCTTTCTTGGGACGGGAGGGAAGAGGAGAACCGAGCTGTTTGATCTGCACCAAATCATAGGATTTGCAGCACCCAAGAAGCAAACATATAAATATTGCACATAAGCTTGAAGTTCACATGTAGCTACCATGACAACCCTCGCAATACTTTTTCTCAACACAGAGTGAGCAAATAAGAACGTGTAAAATATGAATTAAGCATACATCTTGACCATTTCATTTCATATTCATTTCTAAACCGCACACATTTTCCCCATACGTAGTGTCCAAAAAAAAAAAAAAAAATCACATTATACAAGCAGAAATAAGAAAATCTATTAAATGTTAATCTATCTATTAAAAACATCACATACACTGATGCATGAAAACTGGCTGCAATACTGAGGTAACACACTTTAACACACATAGTCCAAGTAAAATGCTAAATAAATGAAATGACTGGAAAGCAAACAGCACGAAGAGTTTACACCGTGGGGACAGTATTGATGCAATCACTGCCCTTCAGAACAGATAGCTATCACTGTACTTCTAACTGCTACTAATGACTCCTTTTTGTACAGCCTTGATTAAGGATTTGTGTTCCATTTAGTAGTAGTAATAGTAGTGTGTTGTTTTTTGTGCAAAGATCCATAGTAGTACTTTGACCCAACAGGACAGACAGCAGCTCCTGTCACTTTAATACAACTTTCAGGAGTACAATTGTTGAAAGTGTTTATTCAGTTTATTGTAGCATATTGTTAGGAAAGCCATGCAATTACTAGTTTTATATGAGTCATGTTAGAGGACTGACAAACGAACAATGATTTTAAAAAGCGATGGGTTCAGAGACACAACATCTTAACTTTTTTTTCTTCTTAAATCATTACTCATAAGAAAGCCTTTGTGAATGTTTAATGCTCGTTCTGGTTGAACTGCTGCGCTCTATTTTATATATTTTTTTTCACTTCTATATTTATCCTCTGGGTGTTCTGTGTTTTTATTGTTTCACTTTTTGTTTGTATAGTCCTTTGCCTATATGTTATTATTCCCTTTATAGTACTTTGGAATTTGTTAAGAAAAGAGTTACTGTATATAAATAAAGTTTGATTGGGGAGAGATGGGAGTTGCTGGAGAAACTGGGGAAAACATTTTTGGTGACGTTGCTGATACTGCCACTCAACACATACAAAACCCGCCAAAATAAACTAAAACAATTACCCCCAAAAAAACTAAAACATTTTCGTTATGTCAATTGCAGACACAGGAATGTTTTTGCCCTTAGATTAGGCAAGAAACCTCTAGGTTTGAGCAGTCATACCAGCATCAATCAAAAACCGTAACCTGAAAGCAAATTTGATAATAATAGAATTGTTGATAAGGTTCAATAATTGCCTTGCCATAAATATTTAACCAAGTAGTTTGAAAAAAAAAAAAATCACTTAATCACCAAAAATCAAGCAAAAAGGGATTAGTTTCCTGGAAATGTCCTACCTGAGTTTATAAATTGAAAAAGCTCTCATATAGTGGATATTGTGTCAGTTACTGTTACTTTATTACGCATCAGCGACCAGAGAGCTGCAAGGTGGATGTATTTACACCAAGTTTGGGATTATTACTTTAAAAACACACACAGGCAGAGGCAAACACAAGCCAGGAGTTCAGACCTGAGTACATAAGGAAAAGCTTCTATGGAGCAGAGGGAAAAAGTCAATATGCTCAGCGGCAGTACAATCATTACTAATTTAACTTATCTGCCAACGTGAATATTGCCAGTTTGGGAGAGTGCTGAATAGGTTACGTGAGGATCTGCACTGCTAGGAATGGAGCCTGAAGTAGCTTAGGCTTGGATCGGGCCTGCCCCTCGTATGTGGTTCTTGCAGTAGTTCATCAGACGATTGATCAATCCGATGTGTCGTCTACCGGTCAATAGAACTGTCTGCCTTTTTGATCTGTTGCTAACTGTCCCTTTTGTTCAGATACCTGTCATTACATCAGTGCTTTCCCCAGTCCTTTTTTATGTCTTTCCTGTCAAGACCACAACCTCAATCCTCCACTTCTTGTCATCTCACCAGGGTGACCATTTCCCCCATCAGGGAGATTTTAGCGGCCATTTTCAGTGCAATTAAATGTTAGCCTTTCTGCCTCCCGGCCATCTTTACCAGGTGCTCCTGGGAGGTCTGTGTGCGGGCAGCTAATGGCCACCCCTTAGTCTGAGTCTGGCCAGCTGTTCCCTCCACAGACTGCACAGATGCCACTTCCTGCAATCACAACACTTGAAAGAAAATGTGTGTGACACAGCTCAGTAGCTCTCTGCTGTTAGGTGTCTTTTGTCACTCCAAATTGTAAACTTTTGTGGATTTAAGAAAAAAGTAGAATAATTGGAAATAATTTTATGTTATGTATGTCAATAACAGTAAGACGAAAGGGCTTAGATTTCTGCTGGAATAAGACGCCAAAATGGACGGATCAAGGAACTGAAAGACAATGAACGCGAGAGGGCAGAGTAGACTGATCATCTTAAAGGAGTAGTTCCATTTCTGGAGGTCTGGACCTGCAATGGGATGCCAGGAATAATCTGAGGGGGCACAAAATGATTAAAGAGCTAAGAAAGAAACATGTATGTTACAAAATTATGTTTATGGTTTACAACGTTAAAAGGTAACTTGAGGAGTTTTCGACCACTAGTGGTGCAAGGGAGCAACGTATGTACAAGTGGGTCCATTCCTGACACCAGCCATTCCACTGATTGACAGTTGGTGGTGTTAACATGTGGCATCGTGGCAATACGCCAACAAATGCAGTGATGAAGAAGACTGCTAGCTAGCAAACATGGACGTAAACAATGCAGAAATTAAAGTGGTGTTCAAAGAAATCAGCTTTGCAAAACCTCAAGGATCCATGCAATTTGTAAGAAACTTTACTGGTTTGTTTACAAAAAAACTAAACAGGGTACATTTAAGATCGCGTCACAAGTAGACAATGTTTCATTTTAAGGGGTCACAAGCTCAAAAGGCTGGGAATCACTGCCATGAACAAGCTGTGACATCCATGGGCGCCTAGTTAAGAGTGTGGTTGCAAGATTAGTGACAGTCAAGGGGAGGTATGGCAGGGAAATTGCATTTAATTAACACCTGAAATTGCCATTTCCTGCAATATAGTCTTCCCTCGTGACCAATAAAGCTGCTGTTTCACTATAAAGCTCAGTTTATATTGCACTATATATTACAGTGTTTCCCACAGGAGTTTTTCGAGACTGTGGTGGGTGCAGAAAATGTTGTGCATTTTAAAGATAAATGCATCAATCTGGTGAGAGCTAAATTAAGAGGCTAGATCAATGAAGAACTTTGTGCTCTTGTAAACAACGTTGTGCTCTAGTGGACAATTTAATCATAAACATATTGGTTATATAGATATGAATGGTGATGAAACAGCCGACCTATAGCGGTGCACCGCTACGGAGGAAATATGCCCGGCGAGGGCCAATCAGCACTGTGTCCGGAGTTCAAATGAGAAAACAGGACGGGAAATGTAATTTTTAACTCTGATACTACATAAGAAACGACCAGATATCATTATTTTTGATCTAAACTAGCTCAAATGATTAAAAAATAGCAACGTTGTATGATCGAAAACACACTGTTGCCCCCCCCCCCCCATGTCTAATAATGGGGGTGCAGCTGCTCCGCTTACTCCGCAGACATCTAGTGTGTGCAGTCAAGCACACTGCATATACAATTCCAACATGTCATAATCTTTTGCAGTGTGACGGTGTACAATGAAGATAAGCAAAGTAAACGCTATTCCACACAGCAACTCAAAAGCTGAATATGGTGAAGTACTGCAGCTCGGTCATCGCCCAATCTAAAGAATGTCCTGGGCACTCTTTATGCCACAAGGAGACATATACTGTATCTAATTATCTATATCCCTATGGTCTGCACTAATCTAGTCAGCTCTCAATTTTTGCACTTTGCATCCAGTTCAATATGTGGGTCTGCAACACACTTCCTCTGTGTATACAGTATGCTGCTTTATTTTATGAGTATATTCTGATTATGAAAGTCATTATGAGAATAGACAGCAATGCAAATGGACCTTGAGCGACATGCTTGGGCCAATTACAGGAATTCTAGTCAACGATGGAGCATGACTATAGGTGGCAGTGACAAATGCATAACACTCAAATATTTGAGTCATGGGAAAGATATATCAACTTTCTATATTTTGTGTGCTAAAGGCAGCATCAGATTAAAGGGGTTACACATTCTCCCGAGCTGTGAGCTGTGCGGTTCTTTTTAACAACAGGATCTCGACTTTTTTTTTTTTTTTTTTTACAAAACAGCAGAATGAAAGAACAAGAGAATCTGTTCTTTACACCAGGTTTAGCCACAGTCAAATAATTGCTTGGAGCCTCAAGTCAGCCCCTCAACTTACCTGGCAAATTTAATCAATTTGAGTTGCACCCTGGAGACGGGCTCAATTCAGCACTACGGCGAGACGGTGCCATCGACACACTGCAAACGCTGGCGCTACGCACACACTGTCTCGCACATGCAATCACATGGACGTGCGCACACAGAGAGAAGGATATTACTCTCAATACTCATATTCCAGGTATTTCCTTGCAATGCACAATCAAGAGGCACAAAAGCACGTACAGACTCAGACAGACGTACACACCGAATATGTCATGCCAGGCTAAAGTGAACTACCCCATGCATCAATCATGCAGCACTTATTTCTTACAAGCAGTTCAGATCGAGTGCTGTCTTGCAGCATTCCAACAGAGAGTCAAATAAGCTTGAATAAATGTCATTGAAGTCACCCTCTCACAAGAGACAGAGAGAGGCCGCTTTGACATTCAGTAGTAGAAGACGAGCCTCTCTCACTCCACGCTAGTCAGGTATCCTGCCTTCACCGGCGCCGGTATATATTAAAGGGATGTGCTTAAAGCGAGAAACAAAGGGTACCAATTACTAATTATTCAAAGAGACGCCCGTGGGCAAATACTCAGAGGAAGACAGTATGAGTCTCGAGATAATTAGGAAATGTTATGAGCAGCGTCAGGGAAAATCACACCAGAGAAAATAGGACAATGCTAAATGAAAGAGGAAAGATGATTTTGACAGATCAATAGAAGATGCGTTCATTTGAAAGGTTGATGTTTTGCAGTGGGTACAAAACACTCACATTCGAATCAAGCTCTGCAGCAAATATAAAGTTTCACTTTGAAAACGGGTATGAGGTCAAGTCAAATCACCAGTTTTACAGGCATGGCTGTAGCTCTTTAGCTGTTTTCTGTTTGCAGATAAACACCGAGCCTGCTCATTTGAAGACTCCATATGGTACCAAAATAATGTCCAATTTAACAACAGCGAGGAAAACAACCTCTACCATGTGCATTAGAGCCTCCAAATGCAATTTGCAAATGATCTTTTAACAAATTTCTCCAACAAATGCACACATGTATTAAGTATTTGCCATTGCAGAGCCATGTGACCACTTGTTATTCGTGCTAATCTACTGGGCGAACTTTGAAAAATGGTAACAACTTAAAATTACTGTGGTGGAAGAACAGTTACCGCCCAAACTATTCTGTATAATGACTCAGACGTTTTCCTTCGCCGTCACCGATTAATTGGGAAGGGAACATCGCTGAGCCATTAACAAAACCTCAGCGTTGGCCTTTATTGTTGCTATTCTACTATTCCTTAGAGTGTACTTTTACACGTATAAAGGAGTTGTAATTGGCCATTATGCAGACACGCTGCATATTCCAGATTCATTTAACTGTACATAGACCAACAGAATGAAATGCCACGGCAAATCCAAAACAGCCATTAGCATGCTAACAGAGATGTTAGTGCTTATTTTGTATGGATGATACAATGTTTTTGCTAATTTGCGCCGGCACAAGCATGCAATTCCACTCTGCAGTGTAACTTTATTCCCAGGGAATAGAGGCTTCTTATTAAAATCTAATTTTGTGCAGTTGTCTCCAAAGAACAGGCATTTAATGAAACAGGAATGCATGGTCTCTAATAAGCATGAGGCTGCAAGAAGTTACACTGAAGATCTAATTCTCAAGGATTTTATGGAACACATTCAGTGATTTTCAAAGCTGCCCCCCCCCCCCCCCACCACCCACAATGGTTGTACTATTTTTATTTACTTTTTAATACAGAGTGACAAACAGTGATTTCTTTGCACAGAGAAAATATGCTTATCATTTTTTTGGAAATAATTTGATTATTTCTTTTCTCAATTATTTCTGCTTGACTATATATTTCCCAATTACTTATTATGTGCATCAAGTATTACTACAGCACAGCATCAACATGTATTGAACATACCTTCCATATATTTAAATATATGGAAAATGTATATAGTAAACTGTATATATAGGACAATAAATGTATGACTTTATATATTTGTTCTTGGGTTTCATTTTCATTGTACTCCTTTCAGTCTAGAATAGGAGGCAGGCAAGAACATACAATCAAGGAATTCATTTTAAAACATAATGTGTTACTAAAGAAAATTTTATCTTAACAATAGATTATTAAATGCGCCGAATTAGAGCAGAAAACTTTACTTGGGAATTAATGATGCAGCTAAAACAAACAGAAATGCTTATCCCCATGTGGAAAAAGTTACCATCCCTTTAATGGCTAAAAATAGAATCAGGTGCACTTAAACAGGTGCAAATGATAAAAGTTTGTTGGTCTTAGAGGGTCCACCGATACATCAAGATCAGACACAGGGTCAGGAGTCGTTTTAAAACTTTCAGGTGTGTGATAATCCTGTGGGATTTTCAAGAAAATAAAAAAGCAAATACACAATTTCGACCCATTTACTAACTTTTAGTCTGATTAGTCTTAATTGGGATCAATGGACCAATAGCATTTCTTTAGCCCACAAATTTAATAATCTAATCATTATAATTACTCTAAACATATAAAAATCTCAATTTGATTAAATCATATTCATGTTCCTCAAATCTAAAACTGGACAAACAATTTGTAGACTGTGAAAACAAGATGTTTTTTTCTTATCTTGGTAAAAATGCTCACGACCACTCTTGGTAAAAAAGTGGTAAACATGTAGGTATCCAGTGTACTGTATCTGACTGTTGCCATGAGATTACCCTACAAGAAACATGGTAAAGAAGTAACCTATAGTCTGTTACAGAACTGAGTCACAAAATCTTTAAAATAGGCACACTGGACATACAGAAAACATCTTTTCTGTATGTCCAGTGTGCCTATTTTACTTTGATATAAAGTCCTTAACCACTAGACATATTTAGGCATCAGAGAAACACTTTGATGCAGTAATGCCAGCAAAGCAGAGTGTGTACTGGGTTAGATCAAAGGGTGATTCATATCAGTACTCCACTCTATCTGCCATCCACAAATGCTTGTAGAATATATCTTCCCTCTTTTATTAATTGAATCCTTGCAGCCATGAGAACAAACACACTGAAGGTGGGTGGTGCGGTCCAGATTTTCAAAGCAGTGTGAATATACCACAGATTCTTCCAATGTGGCTACCTGATATACATCTTTCATATGTAGCACCAGACTGCTGCAAAGCACACAACTCTGGTTGCCTAAAGCTGTGGAGGACACTCTGTACCATGTTATACCACGCTTATACACTGCAGATGATCATGAGTATTGGGGGCAACGACATCCTCGGAATGCACTGGATCCAGCAATTTAGACGGATTTAGGACATTTTAAAGGCATTACTGAACTCCATCAGGACTGTCCCTTACCAAAAATCTTTACAAAGTGTGCCAGGTTCAGTGAAATCAATACAGCACTGGGGAATTTGACTACACACATGCTGACAATATGGCTGCCATGGTTGTATTCCCTTGCTGAATAGTACAAAATACCAGTTTAGAACTCCAAAAAAAGTGCTTTAGTGACACCATCTGTCCTCTGTGGGAAGTTTGGGGTTGCCATATGTTCTAATTTAGGATGTTATATATTTGCGCCTTGTGACTCCACAGCCCAGACAACAACATCAATTTCCACTCGGGATAAGTTGCTCTGGACTTTCTTCTCCATTAAGAAAACATCATTATGTCAGTGTGGGGAGTGAGTGCACAGCTTTTAAATGGGATGAGATTGAGCTGATGTGATTGGCTACGAATGATGCCAGCCCCTGACACAGCCGCCGATAATGTATTCCTAATCAAACCCAGTTTCCAGCTCTGGCGCAGGTGCCAACTGTGCCACAGTTGCCTGTAACTGCGTGTGAACAAGAAGCCACATCCTGTGTGCCCTGTACAGTTGACTGCACTGGGTAACATGCACCGGTAAGTCATGAAAATAGGAACCGTTGTTGTTGTGCATATTCTGATAACAGGGAATACTTGGGTTTGCTTTGAATTTGTCTGTGCAAAGTACATGATCTAATAAATTATGTTTAGTCTTTGTCCATAAACAACACACCTAATCCCCAAAACTGCCTTTAAACTGTGATTTGATTCGTCACGATTCATGCCATCCTCTGTCTCCTACTGATCAAGCATAATTCCCAGTGCAACGCAACTACGCTTTACAGCTTTAGCTGCTAAATTACCCAAAATCCGTTGCCATGTCCTATGATACTCTGCATCACTGGTTTCTAAATAAATAACCTTTTGTCCATTTCCTAGCTACCATGACTACATACAGTACTGTAAAGCTAAAATGTAGACACATGATGGAGACACAAGTACTGTGTGACAGCATTGCTTTATAAAGAAGTTTGCTGCAGCACTTACCTGAACTGTTGCCCGTAATGGAGAATGACTCGTTGTTATCCATCTGTCTACGTGAGCGTAAACTGATGGAAGGCTGCTCTCCACACAGTAGCATATTGACACTGCCAAACATGTCCTTTTGGAAATCCAATGAACTAGCAGCCTTAAAGACCATGGAGTTCTGCAGCCTGGCCACCTGGATACAAGAATGTAAAGGCAGGAATTTTGAAAATACAGAAAAATACCCATATCATCATAGAGTACAAATATGGATTCATGTCCAGTGTGCATGACACAGGAGCAACACTAACCTCCTCAATCACTGGTAACGCATTTTGAGTGGTTTTCCCCATCAGTGTGACTGTGTCTGTTGCATTCAGATCCAAAGCTGAAGGTACCTAAAGGAGAGTAAACAGTTGGTTTACAGAATAATACTGTAATAAGCTACCACATGAATGGCCAAAACTTGACAAGGAGATAATCTAATGTATAAATGATGCTTGCAGGAATGTTTGTCATTTTGTTTTAAAAGTTCTCTCTCTTTTTAACTATTTCCTGAAAAAAAAAATACAATATGCATGTTATTGTATTGTAGCCAGTAGCTATGGTTTAAGATGAAATTTCAACATTTATTTATATTGGTAGATTTTATGAGATCACCTGTGGTGTCCACACCTTTTCTAAAAATACCAGCTCTATATCAACCCTTCCACTGAAGATACTATATGACGGCAATACACAAACTAATTTGTGCATCTCGACCTGTAAATTGCGTCCTAACGTCATCATCCCTGGCACTGGTTAATAAAAACTGCATTAAAATGACAAGTGTTACTGTGTGTTCCAGTGACATTCTGAAGGTGCACAGTATGAGTCCAATTACAAGAACTAAATGGCATGCCCTTTCAACCATTGTCATTTTCATGCATCAAGTGTCAAGTCAAAGCTGCACTAGGAGTGCCTGTATCGTCTCTCAGCAAATGAAATTACAAAGCTGAGGAACGTATGCAAGACACAGGTCCAGAAAGACCAGGAGTGGGCAGATCACAAGGCTGAGAGAGTTATAAAGAAGGGTTATACTGCATTAGTATTTAAAATAAAACTTGCACAAATAGAAGCCCATTCAAGCACATTTTGGACAAGAGCCTGGCTATTGATTGAGTCTCGAGTACATTCATTTAGCTTCACTTTCACTCTCGGTGTGTGTAGAGCAGACACTAAGAAGACTAAGTCAAGAAAGCACAGGAGTCTCAGACAATTTTGAGCAAAATAGCTGAAAATCACCAATCGATGGAAGGAGAGAGATTTCAGCAATGTCACATTAGATGAAATGAACCAAGGCACAAAACGGATTTCTCAAGCTCATTTGTTAAACTCGATTCCCACTGCACTTTGTAACACCTGAAGACTTCAATGGTTTCTTTTGCAAACCAGGTAAGCCGATTAGAAAAGTAATTCTACAAGAATGATGTTACCGTACATATTTTGTTAAGATTTGTTGAGTTAATGAGCTGCAGAGGAGATCATGCCATCAAAGACAGACTAAAAAGACACACTTTGACATTTGAATGACCTCTGTTGAGTGCCACAAACATCAAATGCAAATTGTTTACCGTCTTCCTTGTGCATTGTGCTCTGAAATGATTTCCAGTAATCCAAACAAAGTTGTGGAAGCACTGTCTAAATCACCCTGTGCCACTCACTACCTCAGTGATAAACCCAGACTTCTTCCCTTGTCCTTTTCTTTATGTTGTTGTTGCTATCACAATCATTCAGCGACGTCAAGCTTTAAGTGTGAAGGCTTGATGTTCTTTTCCATCCATTTGCTTGCGGCGCTGAAGAGCCTTTCCACCATATCTTGTCTGGGCTTTCTGTTTTTTTTTCAATGTCTGAAAATGCCTGTGGGCTTAAATTGTTCAAATGCTCTCTCCCACGAACTTCCTGCCTTATCACTTATTTATTGGATTTGCTGTCCCATATATTTTCTCTCAAAGATAAACTCAAAGAAAAGTGCAGTCTTTCATCATCCCAAAGGGAACTCGGAGATTTAAAAGAATTCAACAAAACATTGGTTCTAATAAATAATTCCCACCTGATTGCATGCATTCTAGTAAAATCACTGGAAGACACAGAGGTGCACATGAAAATGACAGTTTTAAAAGCTCATAACCCTTATGGGACAGAAAATGATTCCTCACTCAAAATGGAAGAAATGAAGATAATGGTGCAGTAATAACATGTTGCCTGTAGGTTTTGGCTTAAAGTGGATGCATTAGCAAGTTTTAACTTTAAAAGCTATTTCTTCTCTCTCTCTGTTAGTCACAGAGTCAGACAAGCATAACATTTAACTTGTAAATTGGTTACTCAATTGGCTGGCACAGAAAATCATTGCCTTTGAATTCAATTTACTGCCAGCCATGCGCGAGTTAGAGTTAGAACAGACAATATTCCTCAAATACTTGTGGAGTTTCATCTTACAGTACGTAATTGATAGAATATTCATGCTGAAAATTACCCTGTGTAGCGATGTTTACTTTTCTTATTTATCTCTCAATTTAGGGTGAATATCTATCATAACCCCCCACATAAGATAAGATAAAATGAACCTTTATTAATCCCCGGGGGGTAATGCCTAGGATTAGGAATAGGAAATCCATATAGGAAATGCCACAACAAGGCAGGACATTTTGGCATAAAAAAAACACCTACACTCCTTTGGCATTTCATTTTTGCTTAGGCGTAAGGTTCACAATATCGCGCACAATAATTTAACACCTCGCCATCAATTTAAGCAACAACAGGCAGACTGGATAGCTGAGCCTTGTGGCTTAAAACGGTTTGCTCAGCAGTTCAGAACCACATTTGCACCAAGAACCCTGCATTTAAGGGCCAACTCAGTAGTTTCTAAATCAAATTGCATCAGCAAATAGTGAATAATGATGTAAAGGTATACAAGGTTTTGCAAAACAGAATACATTTCTGTGTTACTGATGGATTTGGAAAATTTGTGGTAAATGTTTTTAACCATAGCCGCAAGAATGTTTCTAAAGCCAATTTAAATCCAAACTGAAATCAAGAATCATTTTTGCACAAATGGTATGATACAAATCACTGGCTGAAGTTGTGAGTGCTGAGGTTACAGGACTACTTGTTGCTGTGAGTTTTAACAGTCTGGTCATTTACCATCACCACATGTGGACCCATGAATGAGACCAACTCTTTTGTATAATGTGAGACGAACACAGCACTGAGCTGTTCAGGCAGGAGCTGCCAATGACTCTTCAGGTATTGATATAGCATGACCCAAAAGAAACGTCCAGTGGGAATGTTAGAAAGATAGGCTTCCACTTTCTTAGTGAAAGCTAATTGGCCTAGCTCGCAAGGTTCCACTTTCCTAGTGGAATAGATTTATAACTGTACAATGGGTCATCCCAAATGTTGAATATTTAAACCGGTACATAACAAAAGCTATGTCTACTTGTTGAAAAAAAATCAATGTCAATCAATGTTCGGAGGCTATAAAGGGCTATGACGGGCTCCAGTCAGTAGTGCACAATGGAAACTGACAGTGCATCTCCTAGCAACACCAGCTCTCAAATGCAAGTCATGGGAAATGCCTACCAAGAGGCCTGAGACTTAAATGCCATTTCCACGAAAAATGGAAAAAAAAATGCACACAATAGCTGCAGTATCTTCAGTTTGACTTTAAAATGCCCGACGGAGGGTTCAAATGCATCCTCCCAAGTTATTCCTCAACTGCAACGGTGGTGGCTGAGACGCCACAATAGTTTCAAATTTACATTTTTAATACCACCTTCATTAGCCCAGACAGTGTAATTTGTAAGGATGCTGGATGTGGGTGACCTTGCCAAGCAGGGATTAGGGCTTTTTAAATGTAGACATAATGGCTTGTATCACTGCAGTGTCCCCGTCAGGCCAATTAATGTAAACACAGCTCCCGAATGCTTTCAACTTTTGTCAAAATGAGACTAATTGTGTCTGAGTTACTATGCAAAACTCCTTCAGTTCTCATCGAACTCAAATCAGACAAGTTGTGAGATTTCTTAGTGGTGTGGCGACAGCGAGAAAAGCTCACCTCAGAAAGCACTTTCCTCACATCCAGGTTTCGCAGGAATACTTGCTGGGCGTTAATCAGCTGCTGTGGATCGCGGGAGCAGCTGACATTTTGAAAAGCCTCCTTTTCAGCTTGGCTGCTAAATTGGATATACTCATCCAGATCTGTCCCCTCACACAGGATGCTCTTCAGGTTGCCTGGCCTCGAGACGCCCATCATCTGAAAAATAAACAGCAACTTTGGTAGAAGTTGACAAACAAGAAGAAACAAGAACTTTGCATCCGACCATATTTTATGTATTCATGTGTTGTGTCCTTGGGTTATTGTGCAGGCAGATAGCATGCTAAATCACATTTCAAAATCAGATGTAAAGTGGTGTTTTTATTTTAATTAAGCCTTATTTTTTTCTTTTATCACACTCAGACTGACATACCATACAATATGCACAAACACCCACAAGGACACTTAGAACAACAGTACAAATGTGACAGACACAAACATTAACACCCACACACATAGAGAGTTTTTTATCATACAAGACAGTACTCAGTGACACCAAGCAAGACAGGATACATGGGCAGAAGACAGAGAATGACTTATAGACTGCACTAGGAACTTTTACTTTCTGGGCACATAGTACATTTTGCAACAGAGCACACTGCAGCCATCAGAGTGCCTCATCCTGTACACAGTAGGGATCTTTTAATCAGTGCACACTGTAGTTAAGCATCCTTGTCAATGTCAGTGAAACATAATTACCTTCTTGCAGCTCAACTGATATTATTTGGTACATATCACGGTATCAATTGGGGAGCATTTAGAGACAAGACACTCTTATTGCTGTTGCGAGTTCATTTCATTCCAAATTACCTACTGTAGCCAGTTTCAAACGACTTTTTTTTTTATCAGTTTGCTTTGATTATGACTGTCAAGACAAGGAGTCCCAGAGGCAGTTCTTGGCCGGGACATTTTACATTTTAAAGGCTCGAGCACAACACTCTTGGCACATTTAGTCTTTTGAACATTTTGGTTAACATTTAAATTCTTTTATTTACGGGAGGAGGTGGGGAAATCATGTTTCAAAGCAGCTGGGATTCCTATTGGGGACAGTTTGCAGTTTTCAACATGCAAGCAGTGTAGCGAAATGATACTCACTGGATTGAGTTTAATCTCAGCATTCATGAGGCTTTGGACCACTGCTGGTGGCACCGACAGATTCTCTTTCAGATGAGTGGAGAAAGTTTCGTTGTCTCTTAGAATACTCCGTAGGATCACTGGTTGAGCTTAAACATAAAGATGTAGAATCATTACTTTTGCAGAAAAGGAATTGATACACAACAGGAAACATGTTTACATGTGTGATGCTGCCAACTGGTCAGAGATGGGAAACTTAAAGGGAAATGTATATGTGCTGCTCTTAACCCAAGTCTTATTTTCATAGTTTTCCCCATAAATCCTCCTTACTCGCCATCTGCACTGCAGATATTTTGCAGCCAACCCTGCAGCCTTTCTGTCTCTGACTCTCTTCTTTGTCTGTCCTCCTGCATTTGGTTTCCACACCACTGTTCACAAATATGGGTGCATGCAGAAACATACGTGAGACTTGTGTCATTTGCTCTAATGGACACCTACGCCAACCATGGAGGAGAGCCTGTCGTGTAACTAATAGGACATCAGCCCTTCCACTGCAATGGAAGTTTGGTCTAACCAAAGCAGTAGAGGATTTATTCTGTTAAAGCTAAAGTCCATGACTTCAAAATCGCTGCAGTGCAGTTGCTAAGTATGATATTATCCTAACCTAATTGATAAACAATGGCCAAATCCATGAAAATAAGACCTAACATGAAAAGAAATCCTTTACTTTCATGTGTGTGTGTCATTGAAAAAAATGGAAAATCAAGGATTCTGAATTCTTGATAGCATTCTGATTTGGTTTTGTTCTACATGTTGCTTAGAGTGACATTATGGCCTTGAGTTTATATTATGCTTTCTAGATGACTGTTGCAATTAAATCCTTCATTCGTGCAAGTGGGGGTTGACCACCGCAGTTGTGTGAGAGGAGATAATTTGTTGCTAAACATGTACCAGATTGTTAAGCAGTCATTTTCTCCTGATTAGCCAGCTTCAAAACCAATCGACTGTTCATTGTTACCCCCCTCACAATGCCATAGCATAGCAGGGATCCCGCCAAAGTCTATTCGCACACCCGTGCACAAACTGTGTCTATTCAACATGTGTTTTCTTCTCTCTGGGACTCCAGCATGTGCTGTTGAGATGATGAAGGGGTTACGTAATTTAATTAGATTAGCTCTTTTGCAAGTGTAATGCATGCAAGTCAGTCAATTATCAAGATGAGGGGAGGAAGTGACTTATACTGGGTTATTCAAGGTTCAATTAAGATAAATGTTTGGTAAAAAATAACAATCATTCAGTATTGTCTGGAATTCATTATGCTGTTTGCTTACACTCTATACAACACCTCCTGTTTCCAACTAAACACATTATTATGCCCCTCATGACTGAAGGAGCATCAGGGGATAGACAAGGTTAGATTATGGGAAAGGAGAACATGCTCTGGGCTCTTTCTGAACACCGTTGCCTTTCTGATTGAAGTGACCACCTGAGTCTTTTAATCAACCCATGGTAAAAACAAAAAAAGGACAACACAATCACCTTTGCCATCCCAGTCTTTTGATAGTACTCCATTCCCCGTTCTTGTTAATGACCTTTTGTGCTCTCGCCTCCCGACAGTGAATCCCATTAATTACGCCCAGGCTTAGATCTTTGATGGATTTAATCTTGTATATTACAAGCCAGCGACCCCAAAATGCAAATGGCCCACGAGCCGTTTGTTGAACAGCAGTCCCCCCCTCCCCTCTTTGTCTCTTTGCAAATTAGGTGCCGTATGAAAATCTGAATATCATCAGGCTAAATGAGCCTAATGCAAAGCAGCAACTTATCAAGACAAACGATCTGTCACTCTGCAGGAAAATTGCATCATAAATAATCACGCGCTATTGTTTTTGAGGGATAAAGGGGAATAACAAATCCTCCAACTTGTCATCCACATGAAGGGGATACTTTCCTTGATGGAGAGTACTTAACAAAGACATAGCAGAGTGATTGTTGCTGAGGCTGAGCATTTTCTATACATATTACTTTTTGAACCGTCACTCGGTAGCTATAAAACTTGCATATCAAGAAAGTCCGATCTGCACTTTGTTGCTTTTCAACAATTCCAAAGATCGTGTTTGATAATAACCTTAAAACAAGGTCCTTTTATGAATAGTGCCATTGTTTTAAGGTCAGTGCATCAATAAAAGCTCTTACCATTGCCAGGGTTAGACTGTGACAGGACAGAATCCCACTGGTCGAGGTCATCTGCCAGCAACTGTGCCTTGCTGAGAATAGATCTGTTCACCAGGAGGGCTTGCAGCTCTATCAACACCCCAGCAACTCTGGTTTACCAGAAAAACAAGAAAAACTAACTGTAAATGTTACATCTTAGATATAATCTGAAATCACAACCAAAACATTCTGTTTCATCCTAACGTATAATGTCTTCGAAGAGAGAAAAGCACACATCCCAGTACGTACATGGAGTTGTTGAAGTTGTTGACTTGGCCTGGCGTCTCCCCCGGCGTTGGATAGTTCAAACAGGGATTGTTGATGTTACACATCATACCTTGAAGCCAGGGCAGCACGCCAGCCGATGGCATGGCTTTATTTGGGTAGTGGCCTACAGGAATAGAGGTGAATACTTACAGGATTCTTCCACTCAGCTGCATAACACATTGTTGTTTGGATATATAGATGCAGAGGTTAGTATTTCTTATGTTCTTTCTAGATCATTATATTTTCCTCAACATTTTTGATATATACAGAGTTCGGAGTTATTATGGAAATACAAATAAAGGCCGAGTTGTTCTGCAGCTTTAAATGACTTGCGAAATAGAGTTTAACATTACAACTGGGCTTGTACTTACATTGGCCTTTGTAAATTGGCTTATTGGTGGACCGCACCCACACCAGTATGAAGAAGAGAAACAGAGGCCATATCACTTCAACGACCAGCCGCACCTGCAGAAAGGATAAAGTGCTCTTATTTTCATAATTTGTTTATGAAATACATCATTGGAACATGTTATGGCTCCCATCGTTTGCGTAGTTTTCTCATAAATAAAAAATGTGACATCGCTCATGAAGTCAAAGCAAATCTCAAAGCAAAGGTGGGTGGACTATCAGCAGAAAAAGTCGACTCTCTGAGGTTGAGACTGGGTTAATGATTGACTAAAATGACCTCATGAGGCTGCGTGTATCCATGGGAGTGTGTTTACAATGTAGCTGCACATGCCGTAGACCATATGTTTTGCTGTTAGTGTTGCTTTTCCTCTAAGCACTTACTGGATTGAGAGAGAAAGCTCTGCTCGTGACTCCCCAAGCCGAAGCTATCACACACTCCCTATCATCTCCTCGACACATTTAATCCTTTTTCTGGATGAAGAGTACCATCCGCTTCCTTGCTTTAATACAACCACTTCAATACCTGCCAGCAGGTAGCGGCCCATGTGACATGCAAGGCTTTTTATTTCAACCTCAGGAAATTGGTGAAGAGAGAAACCAACAAAGCACAAATTGATGACCTCAAGGCTCCCATTTTTTCCCCTTCAGTTGGCTTTGGAGGGATACTGTAGAGACAGAGTACCAAGACTTTGGAGCTTTGAGGTTTTATTCATACACATGTATGTATCTATATGAATCACCTTGGGTTATTACAGGCTCAAGCTTCCACATTTACCAAACACATCTACGTACTTATTCTTTACCAATGCTGTCACTGTGGAAACATCAAAGTAGTGCAGTTTCTTTATACATAAGTCAAGGTAACGCGCACCTCCGAAAGCTGAGGGCTTAGTAACATTTGTACAACGGTAGGTTCCACTTCATAATTCAGCAGGAAGTAACAGCGGAGGACTTCCAGTGAGATATCACAATGATGCAGCTCATCCTTCCTTGACTCTTCCACCCCACACCCTCTGCCATCCAGGCTTTTACGCGTCCCTAGGCACACCATCGCTCAACAACCACATCCCCTCAGCCCTGCACTCACCCACCGAGCCCTCTCCGCTAACCTCAGCTGACCTGGTCTGCCTGCACGCTCATCCCCTTCAACATCTCTGCTCAGAGGAATCAACTGCAAAGCTACAGTCAGCCGATCCACTGCTCCTTCTATTGTAACATGTTCAGACTTTGCATCTGATGACGCACATTAGCACAAATAATAAGAGAACACATCTATACCGAGGTTGTTGTCTCCATAATTAAACTGGAGGGCAGGCAGAGGTGAGGAACATATAATAATACATATTGCTTGTAATGCCACAGCCCCATGGCAACCTCATGAATTAAAGTAAGGTCTCGGCAGTAGAATAGGGATGAGGGGTGGGGGTTGAACACATTTTTATTTAGTTCAGTTTGGTATATAGGCATATGGTGAAGCAGTTTTATAATTTTGTCAATGAATTACAGATGAGAAAATTGCAGAAAATCGCATTGCATATATTTCAAAGAAAGAATTTCAAATCCAGTCCTTTAATTCCCTCCCGTCTGGGTGTCAGAGAGGATGTAGTTCTGCTGAGAGGGTGAATTATCATAATGTATTCCAAAGAAAAGGCAGGGAGAGGGAACACAGAGATCATGGGGACTTTTTCAATGTCTGGCTCCCCAGGCATTTGCCATCGGACACCAGCGTCTTTGTGAATAGATAATCTCCTCCTATGAAATTATGTGAAATACTGGACCATAAAATCAGTTTCATGCCTGTTATAAAATCTTAAAATGCTTGGTGAGGCATTCATATAATTGGTCATTAACCTCCACAAGCCCTCCAGAAGCACCATTGTCCTTGCTAACTCCCACTGGTTTTGTCTAATACCAATATCTCATGTTGACATTGGCCAAATATCCTAAATTCCATGCACAAAACCACCACTGTCCCCTTATATATTCTAGAGGGGGAAATGTGTATATCTTCCTGATACAGAAAGATAACACCCTGTTCTTTCTGCTGGTTGATAAAATTAACAAGGGGAATGTTTCCCAGATACAAAGTTTTAAAATTGCAAATGACTTTGCCTTGAGTTATTCCAAGAAAGTATGAACTTTGATGAAAGCTGATTTTTTTTTTTTTTTTGTGAAGATGTCTTTTCTTCTACTCTGGCAACAGGCACGCCGCTGTGCTCGAACCCCTAACAAAACAAGTGGGTGGATTCGACTCCTATCATCACTGCAACAGTATAAATCAAAGAGCACACTGCAGCTCTTTGTAACAGATATATCTGCCTCAAAATGACTCATAAGACTAACTGGATTCCATGACAACTCGCTCTGACCCTTGAAATGCAGTTGCGACACATGGTGCAACTGTTATCTTCCCGCAGCATGTGACCTCTTGTCCTGTGTGGGGGACATCAGAGGCAATAAAATCCACCATATATCACTGGGCGATCATGAGTAGGCTAGTGTCTGTTACGGGAATAAGGAAGTAATAACTCTGGTTACGGGAACTGGCCAGGGCAAAGAGACAATGCCTAAGAGGCTTAAAGGGACTGTTTCTAACTTCTTACACTTACACTCTTATAAATCATTGCGGGTCGGTGTTTCCTATGCGCGCTCGCGTGTGGCTACGCTGTTCCAACACAAACTACACAGAAGCACCAAAACCGCAAAGCATTATCGTCCTTTGTCTCCCCTGTTCCTTCTGAACACGGTCGGGAGGCTGAAGCAGGAAACACAGTATCAGCATCGATTCATGGAGAGACCTTCGTCTGGTCAGCTAACATTACTGCCAAGCAGGTGAAATATAGAGTGATATTGTGGTTTTAGCTGATGTGCGTCGCCTCACTGTGTTGATCAATGCTCGTTCATGTCTATGTAGAGCGAGCACAAGCGCGAGTCCGTTTAAGCCTCAACAGCAAGGTTGAAACATTATTTGAAAAGTCTTTGAAATCAATGCACAGGCTTGCATTCATTGTTTAAAAATCTAGAATTAAATTCACATAGTTTGGAAATTTATCTGTAAATCATTTATATTTAGATAGTATTTTAAGGGCTGTCAGGGCTGTCAATCGATTAAAATACTTAATTGCGATTAATCACACATTTTTTATCTGTTCACAATGTACCTTAAAGGGAGATTTGTCAAGTTTTTAATACTCTTATCAACATGGGAGTGGGCAAATATGCTTGCCTTGTGCAAATGTGTATTTATTATTGTCCAGAAACCCACACAGCTACTGCATTTAGCATAAAAAATATGTCCAGAAACCCTCAAATGTAAAAAAAAAAAAATATTGAAAAATGTTAAAAAAAAGTCTGAAAAATGTAAAAAAAAAGTTCAAAAAATGGAAAAACAAAACAAAAAAAAAGTCTGAAAAAATGTCTGAAATGTGGAAAAAAAAAAAAAAAAAAAGTTTGAATAATGTCAATTTTTTTTTTAAAAATATAAAAAAAAAAAAAAAGTTTGAAAAATGTCCCAAAAAAAGTCTGACAAATGTTAAAAAATGTCCCAAAAAATTTCTGAAAAATGTCCCAAAAATGTAAAAAAAAAAAAAGTTTAAATAATGTCGAAAAAAAAGTCTGAAAAAGTCCAAAAAATTAAAAAAAAAAAAAAATTGAAAAATGTAAAAAAATAAAGTGTGAAAGATGTCAAAAAAAACAAACAAAAAAAAAGGGTACCCATACAGTTGAACTGTGAATGATGAAAGCAGGTCAAATTTTAGCTGATGCTTCACTGTAAAAAGTTGTAAGTAAAGTGTCAGTTGGTATGCAAGGAGTGACAGCAGTTGAAATGTCAGTTAGAGCATTTGAGTTTTCAGTTGAGGAGTACATATTAATAACCTTTAATTGTCTGGTAACATTTGTGGTAAACTGCAAAGACACCTTTGGATAACATTGCTGAGGACTTGCTGTGGCAGTGAGTTTGTAAGAAGAACCAGAAAGAGTGTTTGCCCTTCAAACAAAGCATTTAACATTTGTCACTCCGTATCCCGTTCTATTAGGCCAAAGTCTGGCTTTGTTAGAACTAAAACACAGGCAATGTGACATAACGTGCACAAGAGATACATCTCCAAAAATTGAAGGTGACACTTTGAATTGGTCGGCATTAAGGTAAGATTGTTCTTGTTCTCTAGTGGGAGAGTTAAAGGCGGCTTACTTCTATAGGAGACAATTTTCGTAGTAAATCCCTCCTATTACCTCCCCCTCTCATGAATAACTTAGTTGCCCTTGATAACACAACCCTGGGACCATATCCTCACTTTCCCTCCATTGCTGACCAATTTGAGCAGATATACGTTGATTTGCAAAGGGGGTTGGTGAGCAGAAGTGTACCTTTTGTCTCTTCCGGAGAGTGAAGTTCTTCCACAGGAGCAGAGTGAACTGCGTCAGGAGACCCATTACGGCTTATCCTGGCAATATCCTGCCAAAGCGTCGCTATGGCAACTGGCCCACTTAATAAACCCTGGAGGGAATAAAAGGCAGAGTTTGGTTTTAATACAGAGGAGCAATGCATCTTGGGGGAGTGCCACTAATCATTCACTTCCCCAGGCCTTGGGGCTTATGGTGCAGCACCTGTTCTAAGAATTATTATCACCTACACTCAGCAAATCTCAGGACGGGGCAATGCCTCACGTGGAGGTTGCGCAGTTTGGATCTACAGTGTAAGAATCTTTATTAAAGACCATGTGGTTGTTTTACTTAATGTACTGCATATAAAACTATTAGGTCAAAACCCAAATCTCTTTTCTTTTCCTCTTAAAGGGGGATGAGTTAATGTAAACTGTGCTCTTTGACTCATTAACCACCACTGTGCTACAAATTCTGTGTCAATTAATCCGTCTTTTTTGGCGACCAGAGCAAAATAAAAGACAAAAACTTCATGGGAAACTGCCTCACTTTTCATGTGGACCAAAGATTACTGTAAAAATATTTATAGCAGGTTTTACTAGTCACTGAACACTGGTTACACAGATAATAAACAAATAGATCTGCCGTGGCATTTTTACACTGTTACATCAAGTATGACCTTTATAAAAAACTCCACAACTGGCAGCCTCTCCTTTGACTACAGTTCATTCATTGGCCCGCCGTGAGGTCCCATTCAGAACTACAGGAATGTTTATTGTTTATATGTGTAATTATATAATGAGTGTTTTATCAATTTACAGTTGCCATATAAATGTGTTCCAGTAAAGAATCCACTCTGTAAATGAAGGTTTCACCCATGGTTAGGGTCACTCATATATTCATATGATTATATGTTATCTCCACGTATTTAAGCAGAAGCCAAATAACCTGCTGTATATAACATGTAAGCTCATTTTCCAAAAAAATATATATATAAGAGAAAAGCCTTTGTTGATGATATGTTTAATTAATCCAGATAGTTGGATCAAAACTACTGAAACACCCACACTTTGACATAAATTGAATATAATATATACAAATATACATTTGTAATATATCAGAAGATACATTTGAATATTGTTTGTTCAAGAATATACAAAAAAAAATAATAAATGCAACAACGGTGATACATATATAATGTGATATATGGTATTAGGGGTGGAAATCACCAGATATACAGATATACAATATGTACGAGTTTGAGTACAAACAATTACAAATGCAAGGAGGGCTTTTAAATGCTCAAAAACATTCAAAGAATATAGTTAGTAATTGTGAATATTCAATGGCCAAGGTGTGTTACCTAGCTGTGTTTAAAACATGTTGCAGGGCACTTCAACTGATGCTCTGTGGAGACTTTTTAAGATCAGAGTATGTGTGCAAGGTGGGTCAGGTGGGGATGGGCTTTTTAGCCTAAGGGCAGTCCTGACAAATGTGCCACCTTTTAACGCTCCATTTCCTCTTTCTGTACAGGTTCCATCTTCCCTCTGTGTGTTTACATTATTTACTGCTACTTCATGGATGTTTTATTTACTTTCATGGGAAAGTTGAGGCTCCCTCACTCACAAATGGCCAAATAAGTGCTCTAATGGGCGCTCAAGGCAATTCAATAATCTATTATGGCATATTGGTGAGACGTAACTGGCTAAGCGTAGACTTTCCTGAATAGCATTTTTTCTGTTAAGCTATCAACTTCCATTTTTGACATTTACCAGAGATTGCTGTAATTTAAATGTACTATCATCACACCACCTCCTCCACAGTAGTTTTTTCTTGTAGAGTACTAGTCACTATTTGCTTTCGCCTTCACTTCATGAGTTACTTTGAATATCTTTGTAAGGAATTGGTGGTTACGGAATTGTACAAGGGTAAAATGGCCTCGGTCTTTACAAAGAGGCCTAGTACGCATGAACACTCGACTCCATCAAATGCGTGTATAATTGAGTGTGTGCTGCATTGGCTCGCGCTGCTTTCAAGCCTTGTCTTTTGAAACATGTAATGCGCAAGAGAAGGACAGCTTGGTACCACCTCCACTCTGAAATCACGTCAAGCATGAAGGGTAAACAACATCTCTAAGAATATACTCAACCCATACGTCAAAAATGTGTGTGCGCGAGTTGTGTTGGTATCTGAAAAAAAAAAAGAGATGCGTCTGTAAAAGATGGTGTTTGTGTGTGGGCGAGTGTTGTGGAAAAGCCCAGCTCAAGGACTCTTTTTCAATTCCACATCTTAAGAAAAGATAACAAGTAACAAGAGAGGGTATGGTTGTGATTTGCATTGCAGCCGCATTGTTACAAAACACAATGAACACAGTTCTCCAGAGAACAAAAACCATACACTGTGAAGAGTGTTTCCCAGATCATCATTTTAATCTACGACTAGGAGCACAGAGAATAATTGAAGTAATAAGTTCTTTTTGCCACTTTTTGGACTTGTTTTTCACAAGAGCTTGGCCATCAGGCGCTGGCATCAGCTTTTCACGGTATCATTAGTTCCAAAGAAAGCCCCAAGAAAGGACCAAGTCAGGGAGAAAGGGAGAGAATGTAGTGATACAAGAAAGGAGAGCAAAGTTGAGAGGATATAAGTGCTGATGCATGCCTGGCGTTTGGAGACCAGGGGCAGCGGATTGCATTATTTCAGCCCCTAGGATGATCGAAAGAGTACACAGATATTTGTCATACAGCATGAGAGCAGAGGACGGCAGAGAATGCCTGTGACATCCGTTACAAAGGGGGCCGCTATAGCCCTCTGAAGGGTATAATGGTCCCTGCGCTCCTTCATTCAATCTGTCTTTTTTCTCTGTCTAACTCTACCTCTATCATAGGAACCTCACTACAACAAGAAGTCATACTGTACACTGTGAGAAAGTAGGTTCAAGGACATACTTATGTAATTTTTTTTAATTACAGGTAATACATTATTATGAACCTCAACAATTTCCTCTTTGGATGTTATATTCAGGTTATTGTTTTATAAGTGCTCACACTTGTTTTTAGTAGATTTTTTCAAACACCGGCATGATCATGCTGGTGATTTAATTGCTGTACAATTTAATCACCAGCATGACCCCTGATCGTGCTGCTTCAGCTCATTGTACAACAATAATCTCAACTGATTAAATGTTCTAAAACAAGACGTCGAGACTGAGGTATTTTGAATTATAGTGTATAATCGTGTGCAAAAGATCCTTAAAACTGATAGTTTGGTATGAAATTAGAACGTTTTTAAAAAATAGTTATGCAAATGAAATAAGAGAAAAACAATTTCCACAACATTGTTCAAAAACAAAAATTGATTTAAAAAACAGCTTTCTGCAGCCATCCAAACGCATGAAAACTGTTGCAGAGCAGATTACTACAGCTCACTGTCAGTTCACTTTTCATATTGAACTCAGTATGATGGGTGGAGGTCGCAACAGAAATTATATAAGTAAAGAAAAAAAAAAGCAACTGCAGGTTGAATTCAAGGCAGTTACAATGGATTCAAATGGTTACCCGGTTTCACAGCTAAAGCAAATATCTAAACGTCTATAGAAACCTTTCAATCCATCCCGTAATCCACCTCATGTGCTCGATATCTCCATTCATGTGCTCAATATTTTTTTTATTTTCAAAAGTGCACTTCCATTTATTGCATTGTGAGTACATGAGAATCACAGAGTCCAGTGGCCGTGGATACTCGAGCTGCACATTTGTCCAGTCTCGACCTCTCCAGTCCATGACTGGTGATGTAACTCCATCTGTTTGGCAAAAATGCGCCATCACATTGCTTTCATTTTCCATTCATTGCTACAATGTCATATCATGACATTTGTATTGGAGATGCACCATGTGCGAGGATGGTTACACATCTGGCCAACATACACTCCATTATTACCTTTTGCATACTGTTTTTTTAAATGTATTATTAATCCCTGATGCCGCCTCAAGTTTCTCGCTGGAAACTACGTATTCTGATTATATTTGAACACATCATGGTAATGTTGTAATTTACCTTCACCCAATACTCATTTTTACTGAATAGAGCTATAATAGCCATAATGTAACTTAATACAACCTCCGTTAACGTTAACGGTTAGCTCCGGAATTTAGCCAAGCAGGACTGTGCTGCCCACCGGCTGCTAAAAGCTTACAATAAGACCTATTATCTCCGGGACGACGGGATGCCATTAGTCTCGAGCCCTGATTCACGGTACTGTAAAAAAATGAGTACGTAATGTTTTCAGAATTTTGGCATCGACTTGGTATCGAAGTATCGGCTCTCGTGACATCCCTAGTATGAAATGCACAACCAACAGCCAGAGGTAGCTGCAATAATCTCCTCCTCAGCTCTACATGACTTAAGTTGTGATACTAAACCTAACTTATACTGGCTATCAGCGCCCTGTCCTCCCTGGAGCACCTCTCTTCCCCGTCCCTGTGCCAGCTCCGACAAACTGATGGGGAAGAAAGTTTACTGACCCAAAGAACGATCTTGATCATCTTTTAGATGCTCACACTGAATTCTCAGCAATATATTGTAAATATAAAGTCCTTCTGGAATACAGTACTTTCCTTTGAAGGAAGTTCATCTTATATCTCAGCCACTATCCACAGCCTTGCACAGCAGCAATGCAAGCTTTAAAAATGGCAACATGGCCAGACTGCTTAGACAATATTAGACACCATGAATGGCCTGACATCAGACAGATGATAAGATAATAAGTCACTCCTGACTGTTGCTCTTACGGTTAACTTCCTCATAGAGAACTACATTGAGAGACTATGATGATTACAGATTGTGGTGATTTAATGCTGCAAAAAACACTTGTAGTGTAAATATGTTAAATATTCTCTCAATTGTGCTTGACTCAAATATTGTCTTAGTCCTGGAGCACAGTATGATTTTTTTTAATACCAAAACCCTATTACTTTTACTATTATTTACTATTTTTACTTATTACTACTGCTGCACTCTGGTGTTAGAACCCCCAACACTAGTTTTACTCATGTTAGTTTTGAGGATGACAAATAAAGTACTCAAAGAAGGATCTTTATTTGTGTGTTTTTTTTCAGAGCATGAGTGAAAAGCGAGTGTCCTGCTTTTCTTCAAAACTGTTTAATTACTTGCTTATTAAATATATCTTTAACACAGTGCCTTAAATGAGTAGACTTATCAGGTTTGTAATTCACATCCTAAAATCTTTCTTTTAGCAGCCTTTTGTCCTTATGTGTGAGACATAAGTACATACTCAGTAAAAGTTTGTACATAGAGTATATGCCACATATTGCAGCACAAACCATCAAACTATAATTGTGATTAAATTCAGGTGGTGCTAACTAGTATCTAGAATTAGCATTGTTGATATGTAGCTTGTTTCTACTTCTGTCAATAATTCAACCTTTTTGCAGCAAACACTCCCTTTAATCACAGCTACTTTAAGCTGCAATATTGGAGTCTGTCAAAATTATATCACTGATATTAAGTCAGTCATTACACGTAATTAGTTTTGGAGAAGTAATATCTCTAAGCTCTGGTAACTGTGTATCCTGGGGCAACCTGTCAATCACTTTTTGCAGCTAATTACTCATTCATTAGAAACAAATGAAAATGATGAATAAAAAAATTATAGGATAAACGTTAGCACTTAATGAATTATTAGGACATGTCATTCAAGAAGAAATTACTTTGCACATACAGTATACAGTACAAAAAGAGACCATATGTGGCACTACTTATATTACATCAGTCTAGGCTCACTGTAAATCATTAGCATTGGAGTACTGTTGCTCAGCACGGGCTAAAGTTCACCCTCTTTCTGCTTCTGACTCAGCAAACAAACCGCTTTAAATTCTTCATATGTAGTCAACTGTAACCAAACTCTAACTTAATTTCCTCCTGTTATTGTGTAACACAAAGGTATCCACTGAAATCCTTTATTTCCTCCCCAGCTTCTTTTTTTTCTATTTTAAAAGCAGCCGGCCTGGAGACCAGTTTATTAAATGCTTTCAAATAAGATAAGCAGTTCTCACGGCACTCTATTTGATCCACTACAGACAAGACAGGCGGAGGAAAACAGAGACAAGTGTACAGACACCCGGGCCGGAGCCCGAGCTAGCCTCGGGAGTAGAGAGCAAGCTACAATAACAACAACAACAGCAGAAAAGAGGCAGCATCACAGAAGGGCCTGGCTACAAAACATGTGTCCTGTTAGAGAAAACAAACTGTCAAAAACAACCTACCTCCAAGCTGTTTGGTTTTCACCCATCAGCACATCTTAGCCTAAAGATGGATTTGACCAGTTTTAACTGCCGGCCCTTATGAGTCACGTAAAAAGCCACACTTTTACCATCTCTCTTCCTGTCTCTCGCTCTCTCACATGCACTCCCTGCCTACCTGCCTACGTCGCTATCCTCTTTTACCTAGAGTCATAAAGTATGCAAATGACCTCTGCGGGGTCCGTCGTAGCGACTGTAGCCACAGTAATATCGCAGCCAGGAAGCACACAGGTGGTGTACATTTCACAGCATGTTCCCTTAAGCTCAGCCCTGTAGCGGAGCACATATGTCTGCTCCTTGTAGTCTTGTCTGAGTCACCTGATGAGGCGCGGAGGGTGAACAGGAGCAATGCCCTACATTTCGCTGGCCTTGTTTTTGCATTCATGGGCTGTGTAAGTTTGTCTCGCAGGGCCCCTCGCTGTAAACTTTGAAATGTAGTCACTTGTTGACTGAGCACAAATTATTCATGAGCTAATTAGTCCTAAAAAATTATTCTTTTTTTTTTTTTAAATAAATGAAGCATCAGTTAAAGAGGTCAGAGACCAGATGGGATCATGGGAAGTCTATTTATTTACTGTGAGACAGCCGAGCTGAAAATGTTGATGATGTTGTTGATGATCAACTGAATGTGTCACATGGGGGGGGGGGAGCAGCTAAGTGCAGTGACTGTAGGGTTTTATAGCAACTATATAATTTGGTTACAAGGGGGCTAAGAGTTTATTATGCTCGGTGATAAAGAATAATACCAAAGCTGCACAGGGAGGACATAATTATGTAGATGAGATGGGTGTTTAGACAGGGAATAAACAGGGATGCCTCACACTGGATATTTCTGTGTTCATTAGGGGCGGCTGCGGCTCAGAGGTAGAGCAGGCCGTCCACCAATCACATGTCCGATCACATGTCGAAGTGTCCTTGAGCAAGACAACTAACCCCAAGTTACTCCCGAAGGCTGTGCCATCGGTGTCTGAATGAGTGTTTAGAATAGGTCCTGATGGGCAGGTTGGCTCCTTGCATGGCAGCCTCTGCCATCAGTGTATGAATGTGTGTGTGAAGAGGGGAATGCTGACATGTAGTGTAAAGCACTTTGAGTGGTCGGAAGACTACAAAAGCGCTATATAAATGTAAGTCCATTTACCATTTACATTACCATTCATTAGTATATGTAATTCATTAATATGTCCCCAAAAATTTTTTTTTTCCCCTTTCAGACCAAAGCTAAAGCAGGTCTATTACATAAAGTTCTGCAATTCATCATTTCCATTAAAATACATTTCATTAAGATTCCTGAAATTCATGTGAAGATACAGTTTGAAAGACCAATTAAAGATTTCCCAACCACTGAATGAGATGTGAAAATACCAGCAAGATCTTGAAATAATAGTACAGCGTGCCAATAAATAGCTCTAAAAGCACATGCATTTTTGTCACGATTATGATCAAACTCTGTCCAAACTTGAAGAAAAAACTTTTCTGTCCCTCCCAATCACTGAATGGTTACTGTGACTTGTCCATGAGGCGTAGGTCCACACTCTCCATTAGTTACACACCCTCACACTCATGGAACCCAGGTGAAACCTCAACTGCCCAAAAGTAATTGCTTCGACTAATGAAGTGCCGCCGCTCGAAGGTGCCAGCACGGTGGAGTACACCTGCTGTTCCCAGGTCAGTAAACCCTGTATTAGTCTAGCCATACTAATGAAAAACAAGGCGCGCATTTGCAACAGCACTACGTCGTAATTTGTTTCTTGCATACCTTAAGGAACAAATGATAATGGGAACACAACCTGAACCTGGCGAGAAGAAATGAGCAGGGGCCACAAACTGAGGAGCTGGATGAGCATACAGTAAAGTAAAGCAAAAAAGCTACGATGGAAGCAAATATTCAGTGAGGCAAATAGTTAATTTAATAGTTGCCATCTCTGACTAGCTCCACATCAGTACATTATTTACTGTCTTTGGGATGTCTGCGTGGAATGATGGGCAAATGATTTACAATTCTAAAGAGGAAAGCGGAAAACTGAAATAATTCACAAGCTCAGGATACTGGATCAAGTGATCGTGCAGACTAGATGCACATTAAAATGATACAGGGCACTTTGATCAAACTCTTTATCCACTCAAAAAAAAAGTGAGATTAGTAAAATAAAGCAGGGAGAAAATTTGTCTCAGCCAACTTATTCTACATTGTACTATACTTACTTTAATCAGACAGTTACAAGAGTACCCACTGGTGCTCCAACTTTAACACCCTCCTCACCATCTCACCACTCAAGTCATTATAGAGCACTAATGTTTGCTGCGATCTGCAGAAGTAAAATATTCCTGACCACACAAGCTAGTGGAAGTAGTAACAAGCTTCTTTGCAATCCTTGCTGATTTTATTGCCTGCTCAGGGGAACTCAAGCACAGAAAAGTTCACTGACTGACTTATTTATGTGCATCAGAGTTCAAGCTGGCACTATTACTTGGCTAGACCCTTGTGTGCTTGCATTTCAATCAATTTCAAAACAAGAAAGATGATTCACAGATGAATACCCAAGCAAGGACAGTCAATATCCAGGGCTGCTTACTGAGAACAAGCCATATCAAACATCACAGAGATCTCTCCGAGAGTCTGTGCTAGCTATCTAGCTAGCTGGCTAGCTGGCTAGCTGGTGTTCTTCTTCCCTCACTTTCTACAATTTCTCCCTCCCTGTTGATGAGGTGAGAAATAAACACACAGGTGCTTGTTAACCATGTTCATCTGGACAGACCAGACAGCTGATGGACACTGGGCAGGGATAAACATTCGACAGCCCTATAGGGTCGCAGCTGGCATTTTGGTTTGCCATTCTGTGTTATGTCTGCCTCTGAGCAGGTTTGAGTTGTCCTGGGGAAAAGAAAACCAGAAAAGTTGAGGAAAACAAATAACAGCCTTCCTCGACAGATGCTGTTGCCTCTTCCTGACTGCCGGCCATGGGTACAATTGTGTTTGTTTTAAATTCAGCCAGCACAGCCCACACAGACTGTGCAGAGGCAGAACTGCTTTTTTCTTTTTAAACTCATCTAGTCTATTTTGACATCACCACTGCATGGGCTGCAGTGAGAACACGGTGTGAGAAAAACAACACCTTGAAATTTGGACTCACAAGGCCATCATATTAAAGCAGAAGATCTGTTCCATTACTTCAAAGCCAATTCTATAAAAATTTACTTTGGATATGAGATGAGCAAAAATAAAAGCCTGATATTCAACATTCAAGGTTGATCAAGACGGAAGAAAAGGACTTGACCAACACCGGAGACATCTAGTTTCAATCCATGGTAGTGCTGCATCCAGCTACGTTTAACCACAAATAAGATATACACTGACATCACAACGACAGGTAGCTGCTGCGAATAGGTAAAGCTGCAATAATGAGAGGGAAATAAAGAAGTATCTTGAGAAAGTCAACGCCATTTGGATTGACAATAGTGGTTTTGTGGACGTTGAAATCTGGTAAAGAATTGATGTTGTTCTGTTCCTCCGCTGTCTCATTTGACAGGTGATATCCGATTTGTTTTGGAAACACTGCTGTAAGGAAGCTGCATTCTAAAAGTCAGCAAAGAGCCATACAATTTTCCATCTATAGTGACAAATCCAAAATGCTTCCAGACATTGCTTCTCAGACAGCTCAGTGTCATGATTATCCATTCATCACGGCTCGCTGGTTTACTTCATTTTGCATTAACGTAGCGAACAGCAATAGCCTAGTTTACCGAGGGTAGCAGGGCATGCAGTAGATTAGAGTAACAGTGCAATTTACGAATGCTCCTCACTGAACCAATAGCCTGTCGCACTTATACACTGCCATTGGATTTTGAGCACGGAAGTTCATTATTGACTGTGAGATGCTTTATAAATTCCAAAAAAGCTAGGAAGTGGACCTGTGAGTGGGGATTATTTTGTCACACATACTGTGAATTTTGAATTCGACCAGATCATTACAGAATATTTCCTCGTTTCCCCACATTCAAACGGTAGTTCAATGAAAAGTGACAGCCCTGCATGGCATACCCTTCCAGGATCACATCCTTGTCACTGCACTAGTTGCTCCTGCCGGTTAGTCTGGCCATCTACACGATGGAGGCAACTTCAGCACATATTGCGCTGAAAACTGAAAATAATCAGCTGATGATGACTCCATGTGTATTGGAGGAAGCACACGGTTGCTTCCACCCCCTCCTTGGGCCAACAGTGGGTGTTAGCAGCGACACGGAATGCAGTGTTTGGGAAATTGGCCCTACCAAATTAGAAAGGTAAAAATATGATTTTCCTCTTTTGTGCATGTGGACAGCCCGTGAAAAATGGGCTAACAGTCCTCCAGGCCACAGCCACCTGCTGCCATACTGGCATACAGAACCACAGAAACAACGGTGCCAACACAGCTATTTGCCAGCATATTGATGGGGCCAAAGTCAGCAATGGAATCATCTGCAGAGAATGGTGGTGCTGCTCCACCAGCTTGGATAGCAGGAGCGCTCACTTGTATTGGTGAAGATTTTCATCTGACTGAAAGGTTGTTAACAACTATTTTGGAGCCCTGGGTGCAATTCTGACTAAATCTGAGTGTTATCAGTAGCTGCGTTGGATGATATTGACATGTGTTACACTGATGGCCTTGATGCCCACCTTGAGTTAAGCAAGAGGCAGTGCTGTATGTTTTAGCATTAATTTTACATTGATTAAGCACATTCCAGTTTCTCTTTATTGCCCTAAGTTTAAACAAAATGCTCAGTAACCCTATAATTTTATCCCTTTGGTGGAATATTAATCTGTTTTATGTTTTTATCAAGGATAACTGATTCACAAATCATCAGGGATGGTTTGTAACCATAGGGTAACTCACTCCCTTTTTGTGTTCTCGAACACAGGTCAGAGTATGGTATTGTTCCAAACTTTTAACTCTTACGAAATTATCTTTCCCAAATGTAACACATCATGCTGTTTTACAGTCTCCATTTTCAAAGCAGGGAAAAGGCAGTCGAACATTTGCAACAAAGATAAAAGCAGCGCTAATGAGAATTTCTGCTTTTTTATCTGAATCCCTCGTGGAAATATAAACTATTCTTCACTGTGGAAATGCATGTCTGTGTTATCTATAAATACCTATTTTTCAGTCTCAAAAGCTAAGTTTAAACAAACAGGTCACACAACAAGAAGAGCCACGATAAATAAAACAAGGTTAAATTTACATTTAAATACAAACGACAAGCAGGTTTCATAGAGTTAGCGAGAACATTTGACAGGGCATAATCAAGCTCTCATTTTCACCGCAATGAAAACTGCATGTGGTTCCTAATCTCTCACTCATTCACCTGACAGTCAGTCTCCAGAATGCTAACAAGCATACTGTATATTGATGTTATATGTTCTGATATATTATAACTATATTATTTTGCTTACAAGTTTTACACAATAGATACACAAAGATAATATGATGACTGTGCATTGATACTAACACTGCAAACTTTTTAAAAGCCAATTTACTTTAGTACACTCACCCTGAACTTTAACCCTAACCTTGAGGCTTATCTGAATTGTCAATACAGTGTCTCACTAAGGTGTAACCGATGGATGCACGTGTTTATACATCTGTGTGTGTCTCTCTATCCCAGGCTCTGTTTTCAAAATGCTAATCATAAAGAGCTTCCCTTAACAAGCCTTGTATGCTCCCAGCAGGTGAGATCTCAGGCCTGTAAGACTGGCCCCACACAACAATTCTCTTTCCATTTATAGGCTCAGCTTGACCATTCCACAAGTCATTATCTGGGAGAGTCACACAGATTCTGGCATCATCTGGACTGATGGATGGCCCTGGAAATCTTTTACTGTGAATAAGTTTAAGACCCAATCTGTTGGAGAGCAGCTGCAGAGTGGCCAATTTGTTTTCTTCAAATATGCATGGCAAAAAAATAAGCGGATATGTGAGAAATATCTGCCAACTGGGGCGAAATCAAGTGACCTGAGCCCTAAATTTGCCCTAGCATGGTCTAGCATAGTGATTCTGCACCGGCAATGTGGGTGTTTTATTGGTTGTAAGCCGATTTTTTTTTGCTTGCACCAATGCAGTACCTCTACTTTTGGTTCATAAAAAGTTGGAAAAGAAATGAATCAATTTGTAACATTTTTGCAATGAATACTTTAAGAGATAAATAAACTTTGTGAAAAGTTTTTTTTTCTTGTTAGTCTGGCATTCATATTTCAAGTTGTTTGGTGGTTAAGGGACCGCAGTGGGAGTGCTTAGCCTCCCTTAGACTTCACTTCTGAACAGACAGATGGGGTTTGTCTGCTGATCTGAGATCACATGGATACACAGAGGAACCCAAGATAGAAACTTTGATAGATGTTTGCTTTAAAGGTGATTAATAAAAGTTCAACTTTTCAAAAGCCTGGTTGCTGCATTGTGAACTAGCTGCAGGGAATGAACAGTTTAGAAGACAAAGATCTTCAACACTCAATCCAAGATTTAATACAAGAAAAAGATACTTTTTCCCTGTTAAAACTGAGCAAATATCATAGTTATTTTCATAAATATGTCACTATATTGAGACAGATAATCTGTGAAAAAAACAGGTTCCTCCGTGTCCCCCTGTGCTCCTAATGGTATTTGCAAGTTTTCAACATGCCCACAGAAAAACAACCACTCGGGTTCAGATCAGGCAGGCCGTTTCTCCTAATCACCCCCCTCCAGGTTTCCCCATTGTTGCCCACGTGAGCGTTGAAGTCCCCCAGCAGAACTATAGAGCGCCCAGCCGACGCCCTTTCCAGGACGCCAGCCAGAGAGAAGGATATAGTGACAGTTTTATGAAAAGACATTTTCATCATATTGGCTCAAGGTTACCAACTGCAGCTTTAATTATTCAGTCTTGATGAAAACTAGACAAACATTCAAACCTGAATCAAAGACGACATCCAAGTTCCTGGCAGTTAATTTGACGTTTCTGGCAGAATGTTGAGAATTTGATGGATAATAGAGAACGCAATTAAAAATTAAAGCTGCAAGCAGCGATGAACGGGCCCGAGCACCTCTCCGCGCGTCGGGGGTACTGGCGGGACGCCAACTGACGCGTCCGGGCACAATGAAACCGGAACTCTGACGAGCGCAACGACGTCTGCCACAAGACTCTACGACAAACGGACTTATGAAAGGGGGCATGGGAAATGTCGCATTTCAATTTTTTCACCACTTCCTGTGTCCACTATGTGGCGCTGAAGAACACGGGCTAAAAATGCATTTTGTTGCTTTTCATCAAGTGTAGATCACACAATGTAAATTTCATGTGAATCGGATGATGTCTGTCACGTAACGCTGACTTCCTGTTGCCAGTAGGTGGCGCTATGACTATGAGTCAATATTGCCATGTAGATGTCCTCAGATCTGGACTACTATGTGGTATTTCAAGTTTGGGGCCGATTGGAAAAAGTACAGTCGAGTTACAATATTTTGTCTTTCAATGGCGAGTCATGCAAATTCTCCGCCACGCCACGTCAACGTCGTTTCAAAAAACCTCACGATTTGAATAACTTTTCATCACAAAGGTCTTCAGATTGTACTGACCAAATCTGAAGTTGATCGGGTTAAGTCTCTAGGAGCAGTTCGTTAAAGTACAAAGCCTGGAAATGGCCAAAAATATACGAAAAATTCACACAAAAATCAAGATGACCGACTTCCTGTTGGGTTTAGAGCATGGCACCAAGAGACTTTTTTTTAAGTCTACGGGTGATACATGTGCCTACCAAATCTCGAACATCTAGGTCAAACGTACCGCGAGGGCTGCTTTGTTGAAATTTTGTAGGGGGCGCTATTGAGCCCCCTTGCCACACACAAGCACCAAAACCATATCTGTTAACATATTTTAGCGCCGTTAATGAGTGTGCCAAGTTTTGTTTGTTTTTAAGCAATCCTAGTACCTCAAAAGCAACTTCCTGTTTCATGGCGAACAATGCGTCGCCACGGCAACGGCATTTCACGAAAATACAAAACCTTCGCTGTCTGGTGTCATGAAGGTCTTACCATTGTTGTGACCAAATTTGAGGTGGATCTGGTTAACCTGCTAACAGTAGTACACCAAAATATGGCGACAGTAACTTCCTGTTGCCACTAGGTGGCGCTATGAGTATGATTGAAAATTAGACTGTAGATGTCTTCAGGCCGGGACGATCATCAAATGTTATTAATTTGGATAAGATCTGACCATCTGGAGTTGAGTTACAGCGGTTTGTTTTTTCATGGCGACTCATCGAAATTCGCCATATCACCACGGTGCCGCCATTTGACGAAAACTCACAATTTTCGAAAGGAAGCATCATCAAGGTCTTAAGGCTTTTCTCACCTAATTTGGTAAAGATGTGATTAATTTCTGAGGAGATGTACATCAACGTGTACAACATGACATTTCCTGTTACCACTAGGTGGCGCTATGACTGAGAGTCAAAATTTGCATGTGGATGTCATCAGACCAGGACCCTTATCATACATGTGACATTTAGAGCAGATTGGAAAAGGTATGCCAAAGTTACAGCAACTTCCTGTTTTTTGGCGAAAGGCGCTTTTTCGCCGCCACGCCACGGTCAGATTGTTCAATGAAAACTCACCAATTGAATAACTTTACATCCTTAAGGTCTTAAGATGGTCCTGACCAAATTTCAAGTCGATCTGATGAAATCTGGAGGAGAAGTTCGTTAAAGTACACGGCCTATAAAACGCAAAAAATGGGCAAAATCGCATATAAAATCCAATATGGCTGACTTCCTGTTGAGTTTTGGCCATACCTCCAAGAGGCTTTTTTGTGCGTCTCAACATGTTACATCTGTGTGCCAAATTTCATACTTGTAGGTGAAACCGGAGCGAGGGGCTCAAGTTTGCCAATTTTCTAGGGGGCGCTAGCGAGCCATTTTGCAACACCCGAATCCGAGACCCTTAAAATATCAAATTTTTCACCGATTCTGACAAGTCTGCCAAATTTAACAACTTTTCGAGCATGGCAAAGGCCTCAAAAACGCGATTCATTTGAGAGAAAAATAATAATAATAATAATTAAAGCTGCAAGCAGCGATGAACGGGCCCGAGCACCTCTCCGCGCGTCGGGGGTACTGGCGGGACGCCGACTGACGCGGCCGGGCACAATGAAACCGGAAATCTGACGAGCGCAACGACTTCAGCCACAAGACTCTATGACAAACGGTGTTATGAAAAGGGGGGGGGCTAATGTGTAGTGGGCGGGGTTAACCTTCACCAACTTATCAGGCACTCTCTGCTGAGTGATATGACACCTCTCACAAGAGCCTATGACAAACGCTTCATTAGTTAGTCAAGGGGGCGGAGCTTATGTGTAGGGGGCGGGATTAACCTTCAACAACCTATCAGGAACTTTCTGCTGAGTGATATGACACCTCTCACAAGAGCCTACGACAAACGCTTCATTAGTTAGTCAAGGGGGCGGGGCTAATGTGTAGGGGGCGGGGTTAACCTTCACCAACTAATCAGGCACTCTCTGCTGAGTGATATGACACCTCTCACAAGAGCCTACGACAAACGCTTCATTAGTTAGTCAAGGGGGCGGGGCTTATGTGTAGGGGGCGGGGTTAACCTTCACCAACTTATCAGGCACTCTCTGCTGAGTGATATGACACCTCCCACAAGACTCTACGACAATCGGTTCATGACTTATGAAAGGGGGCGGGGCTAACGTATTGGGGCGGGGCCATGAGTCAATATGGACATGTATATTTCTTCAGGACTGGACCCTCATCATGCCTGAGAAATTTGGGGCAGATCGGATTATGTACAGTGTAGTTACAACAACTTCCTGTTTCATGGCGAGTAGCCCAAAATGGCCGCCACGCCACGGTCAGGTCGTTCAGTGAAAACTCACCATTTTGATAACTTTTCATCCTTAAGGTCTTAAGATGGTCCTGACCAAATATCAAGTCGATCGGATTAAATTTGTAGGAGGAGTTCGTTAAAGTACGCGACCTATAAAACGCTAAAAATGGGCGAAAATCGCATATTATATTCAAAATGGCTGACTTCCTGTTGAATTTTGGGCATACCTACCAGAGGCTTTTTTGTGCGTCTCCACATGATACATCTGTCTGCCAAATTTCATACTTGTAGGTAAAACCGGAGAACCGATATCAAGTTTTCCAATTTTCTAGGGGGCGCTAGAGAGCCATTTTGCAAAATCCGAATCTGAGACCCTTAAAATATCAAATTTTTCACCGCTTCTGACAAGTGTGCCAAGTTTAACAACTTTTCCAGCATGGCAAGGGCCTCAAAAAGGCGATTCATTTGAGAGAAGAAAAAGAAAAAGAAAAAGAATAATAAGAATTCCTTCAGTTTCAATAGGGCCTTCGCTGGCCCGACGTTGTCGGTGCTCGGGCCCTAATAATATCTGTGGGATTAACCTTACAATGTATTCACAACCTCCATGTTATACAAGGGCATTGGCAATTACGTGCATGTTAACCTAGCCATAATTTATTTGCTGGGATAGGAACTAACATGGTAACATATTACTGTGAGTGAACATTTCAAGTGGGCTAGAAGGTTCAGAGTAATAATTAGTGGTCTTTCCTAGCGAGTAATTTCACAATCTTTAGGAATCGCTTGAGATTAAGTTTGCCTGAGGCTACGAATGAAGTCCTTAAGTCAAGGGACAGTATATGTTAGCTTGGTTTATTTTCCTAATCATCTCTGGTGGTGAACTTTACTACAACAACTTACGAAACACGGCAATGCTAAAAAGGCAGTTCGCTCAGCAGGGTTGAAAAACTTCATTTTAACTTTTTCCTTAGGTGTTACACGTATCATCCTAAATTTTGTGAGTTTAGAATTACATCTGTTAAACTCGTGATTATCCCCAACGCTCAAAATGGACGAAAACGCCATAGTCTAAACAAACTACCCGTTATTTTTTATCCTAAGGCCTTAATGTTCACTCTAATAAGCATGTTACAATTTAAAAAAGTACGTAAAACAGCACCGATATAAAGTTAAATTACAGAAAAAGTATTTTCAATCTTGCATTTTCTGGACCCTTCAACTACAGAATTTTCAAGTCCTTCACATGTAATTTGGGCTTTCATGGAGTTGGTAAAAGGGATCATTGAAGATTTTAATTTAAGGGCTGATAGGATTCTACAAATCTAATTTGCCTCGTACTATCTTTGTTGAATCTGCAATTTCCAACGAACACTTAAGCCACAACCTTCTAGCCGTTGTTAAACCAAGTTTTTAAGATTAAGGTAAAAGAATCGGCAGGCAAAGGACTTGGAATCGATTTGCTCAAGCTCACAAAACAGCCATATGAAAGGGCCCGCCTTCTTACACGGGCAGGGGTAACCAAACACAGGTACATTGTCTCGGTGGCTGCACTGAAGCTACGAAAGGAAATCTCTATAGCTTTTCAAGCGTTGAGTATAAGGGTGGCGGTTCCCTCTGCAGGTGAAAATCATAAAGTGATAACTGCTCGAAAGCACTACTCATCGTTCTTAAAAAGCAAAGTGGACAAGTGGGGGCGGTACTGCAGACTGAACTTTCACCTCTTACAGACATACTTTCCTAGAGACACTCAAAGCTGTAAAAATCGTTCCGTTATGTGGGGGGGGTATTCCCAGCCACTGTCAACTCACCAAGGAATACAAGCCACACAATCTAGAAGGGGCTTCACTAATTAAGGGGGAAAAAAAAAACGTTTGGCAGTGTTAGAGAGCATATACATTTAGTATTTAGGCATCTCAGCTGACAAAAATTTGCAGGTGTAACTACAGAAAGTTAAACAAAAGTTCCATCTACGTATGCCATTAGCACCTCAGGCTCATGTTCTTCAGTTTTACTGACCTTTCATAACTACATCTTGGGGCTGGATTTTAAAATGTTTACTTGAATTAAAGCTGCAAGCAGCGATGAACGGGCCCGAGCACCTCTCCGCGCGTCGGGGGTACTGGCGGGACGCCGACTGACGCGGCCGGGCACAATGAAACCGGAAAACTGACGAGCGCAACGACTTCTGCCACAAGACTCTACGACAAACGGAGTTATGAAAGGGGGCGGGGCTTATGTGTATGGGGCGGGGTTAACCTTCACCAACTTATCAGGCACTCTCTGCTGAGTGATATGACACCTCTCACAAGAGCCTACGACAAACGCTTCATTAGTTAGTCAAGGGGGCGGGGCTTGTGTGTAGGGGGCGGGGTTAACCTTCACCAACTTATCAGGCACTCTCTGCTGAGTGATATGACACCTCCCACAAGGCTGTACGACAATCGGTTCATGAGTGATAAAAGGGGGCGGGGCTAATGTGTAGGGGGCGGGGTTAACCTTCACCAACTAATCAGGCACTCTCTGCTGAGTGATATGACACCTCTCACAAGAGCCTACGACAAACGCTTCATTAGTTAGTCAAGGGGGCGGGGCTTATGTGTAGGGGGCGGGGTTAACCTTCACCAACTTATCAGGCACTCTCTGCTGAGTGATATGACACCTCCCACAAGACTCTACGACAATCGGTTCATGACTTATGAAAGGGGGCGGGGCTAACGTATTGGGGCGGGGCCATGAGTCAATATGGACATGTATATTTCTTCAGGACTGGACCCTCATCATGCCTGACAAATTTGGGGCAGATCGGATTATGTACAGTGTAGTTACAACAACTTCCTGTTTCATGGCGAGTAGCCCAAAATGGCCGCCACGCCACGGTCAGGTCGTTCAGTGAAAACTCACCATTTTGATAACTTTTCATCCTTAAGGTCTTAAGATGGTCCTGACCAAATTACAAGTCGATCGGATTAAATTTGTAGGAGGAGTTCGTTAAAGTACGCGACCTATAAAACGCTAAAAATGGGCGAAAATCGCATATTATATTCAAAATGGCTGACTTCCTGTTGAATTTTGGGCATACCTACCAGAGGCTTTTTTGTGCGTCTCCACATGATACATCTGTCTGCCAAATTTCATACTTGTAGGTAAAACCGGAGAACCGATATCAAGTTTTCCAATTTTCTAGGGGGCGCTAGAGAGCCATTTTGCAAAATCCGAATCTGAGACCCTTAAAATATCAAATTTTTCACCGCTTCTGATAAGTGTGCCAAGTTTAACAACTTTTCCAGCATGGCAAGGGCCTCAAAAAGGCGATTCATTTGAGAGAAAAAGAAAAAGAATAATAAGAATTCCTTCAGTTTCAAAAGGGTCCTCGGACCCGACTTCGTCGGTGCTCGGGCCCTAATAAACCTTACAGTTTCAATAGGGTCCTCGGACCCGACTTCGTCGGTGCTCGGGCCCTAAAAAGAATACATCGTAGAAAGGTTTGAGACTTCAAAATTCCAAGCTTTCATTTGTAAAAAGACTTGACTAGCAACTGCAAAAGCCTTGCTGGATTTTATGAGCAACAACAGCTAGGTATCATCAGTATGTTAAGGTGAACATATTGTTGCCAGGAACGTACACATCTTTAACAGATCAAATCAACAACTCCATTCCTGCAGTCTGTTAAATCTATTACTCTAGTGTGTGTGGCCAGTTTGAGTTGGGGCCCAGACAATTCTGGCTCTGCTGTGGAAGACATAATCATTTTTGACAGCAATGTCTAACCTGTTGATATCCTATTCATCAGCCTCTGGAATCATTCCTTAAGCTCCACAGAAGATGTAAATAGCGGGAAATATATCTTGGATTTACTTAAACCACTAAACACACAGTGTCTGTATGCTAAACATTGGTGGGAAGCTGTGTCTCCATTGCTGTCATTATTTTTAAATAGCATATTTAGGTGATTATTATTGTTATGATCATCATCAAATATCAGTCAAGCCATATGTATTATTATTATTATTATATGTAACAAAGCATATAGTATAGAACAGACAGTACCACTTAAAGGTGGGGAGCACACAATACCTTTTTAATCTAGTGCTCATGATGTTTCAATACTGCGACCGCCTTAGAAAGGTGTTAATTTAATGCTATGCACTGTTGAGGCTGTAATTCAAGGTTTTCAATCAGATCAAGGTAGAAGATCGTTCATCATCAACCCCCTATACGCAACATTAGGCCTCAAGAAAGACACATACAGAGGTGATTCAAAACCTTCCTGACAGTGTTCTATACATTATAAGCATCACAGGGGTAGCTTTTATTGCATGGCTGTTGTATTGGATTGCATTATTTTGTGCTGATGTTCCAGTAATGTCCACCCCCTGTATGTCTACCTCCAGTCACAACAATATGAAAGTGCTTGCAAATCATTTCTTCACAAGGCAAAATAAAAATAACAACTGATTGCGTATTGATTACTGCCAAGTGAAACAATTAGAGGAAGGCATCTTGTCCCTGATCTCTCTGCAACGCGCTTGGATCTCTTTGTGACTCGTAGAGATAACTGAACCCTTTGAGTGTGTTTTCAAAAGGATCATATGAATTTGAAAGGGAGGATGAGGTCACTGGACGCTTTGCAATCCAGACCCTTATTAAACGTATGAATGGTTTTAAGGCATGCATTGAAGCATGCCTTAACAGAGGAAACTGACAAAAGTGTTCCACATCACATCAGCACACAAAGGCAGTCTTGGTCTGTGGAAGTCATTATTTGCACTGAATGGCCACACGTCTGAAGATTTGACAAAGAATGGCCTGAGTGATGCTTATATCTGGTGTCTCAAAGAGATCAACCAGTGTTTTGTTCAAACAAACCTCACCTGGATAATAAAAAAAAACTGTCCTTGACATATTGTCAGCTGTCACTGTTAGTCGATGAGGGAAGACATGTAGCTTATGAGATACAAAACCAAAAGCTCTCAAATATTGCAAAAATCAAAGGTGCACACTGAGGAATAGAAGGTAATGGAATTTCAGTCTTCTATCGGTTGGGGACACATCACGAATCGACTCGTTTGTAGTTACTATCTTTCTTCCAGTTTATTCCCATCTATTGTGTGAGTGCCTTTGTTCAATATCTAATTCTGTTACCAAAACTGATATAAATAGGAGTACTGGGCTTGGAAGATGGGACACCATGTTGAGAGCAGAAAAAGGGATAGTCTGATTATTGACACAAAAATACATTTAGGTTTTCCCATTATTCAGCACAAAAGTGCTCACAAGTGGACGATTCATAAGACTCTATTCTGATGATATTGAATCTGGATGCATTTTAAGGGCAAAATCTATTAAGGGGCTTATTTATCTACACTGTACACAACTTTGAAATTGATATTATTTATCATACTGTAAAGCCTTCAAAGTGAATTAGTGTTTTAATTTGGTGAGTAGTGCGCTATGCCCACTGTTTATGGTTCCATGTCAAAGAAAATGGCAGAGTGCTAATGGTAGGCCATGTTCCCAGAGTAAGCACTCCACCAACTCAGACACAAATGGACATGTATTAATGTCAATTAGTACAACCGCCAAAATCAGCTGTCAACCTGCTTCTTATTGCTTTTCAGAAGTGAGGTGGTGCTCTTCATTAAGCACATTATTTAACATCTCAGTGGGAATGTTTTACTTTGGGGAAGGTGGTGGGAAGAGGAAAAATACAGTTAACATCTAGAGTTATTACAATGTATTGTGTGCTAATTTGTAAAAACAAACATCTTTCCACATATTGTTGGATAATGCACCTCAACTAACATGACATTTAATGATGAATAAAATGTATTTCTCTAAGCACATCCAATGCATTATAGAAGGCATCTTGTGCCACATTCACATGACATCAGAGTAATAACCTATAGCATTTAATTATAATTTCTTGTGCATAAGGAAATTAAATGTGTTCTTAAGTAGTATAAATACTGTGAGTGAACCATTTCAAGTTGTGGCAAAGAAGCGATTATAGATGAAGATAATATTCAGTGTTTTCTTTCCTCACAGCAGCAGCTCAAGTTGTTGTAGGTTATTCTTTTGGAAGCTGCTTGAGCTATTAAGTTTAGCCTTGATAAGGGTCACATGATAAAGGCTATCAAAAGGAGGAATTCAGTGATCGGGATGAATTATGTCTTTATTTATTTTTTTTACATTCATTTCATTCCTTGCGTGGGCATGAACTTTACTATGTGGCAGACAACGAAACACAACAAAGGTGTAAAAAATTCAATTTCTGCTCAGAGCCAAGCGATTTAAAAATCATTTCATTTTCAAGCCTTTTTGGCCGTTAGACTGTTACAGCGTTATCATCCTTATTTTTGTGAGGTTTACGAGAGATTCATTCCTTCATAAATCTCTGTGAGATAATAATCCCCACCATTCCCCTTGGAAAATCACACCCTACATGCTCACTACAAACAAACAAATCCCGGTCATTTTTATTATCAGCCAAGTCACCCTAAAGTTTCAACTTTAAGTCAAGCCAAATGCTTACAGGATAAAAAAAAACCAAAACAGATCTAGCATGTGAGTAAAATAGGAATTAAATAAGCAGTAAAAAAACGTATGTTTCTATTACTTGTCCATTTGTCTTGGGCACCCTCAGACTTTCAGCAGAATGTCACCTCAAGTCACATTAATGTCATGTAATTTGGGGCGTTTCATGGGGTTGGTGAACAAGTGTTGTCAACTTGCAGCATTTTTTTTTAGCAGTGCTGCTGTTGTGGTGGGTAGAAAAAATATTTATTTATCCTGAACACGTTATTTTCTGTGTGAATAGACATGGCATATTTCCATACAGGAATCCTATGTATGAATGCCAAAAACTGCTGTCTTACTCCGATATTTAAACCAAGATTTTTTAAGGTTCAATGTGTAAAATGGGACTCGGGAAGCAGCGCAAGAGAGCTTGAATTCAAATAAGCTGTTAACTCATCACAAAATGCAGCCATCAAATATGTGGCCCAACCTATTCTTTACACAACAGGGCAAGGGTAACTCAAACACAGATGTTATAAATTGATCTCAGTGTGATGTTGCAGCCTTGAGCTCTAGCTGGGAATATAGGAAATTGACTTGTATCTTTTCATGCTGTATTTGAGAACAAGAGGTTGCGCCGATTCACCTCACTGCATGAGGGGAAAAGAGTCGATAAAAGGTGGATAAACTGGCTGCAGGACATTTGCACTACCTGCATCCGTCTCTTAATAAAGACCAACACTGGAACACACTGTTTGCAGCAGCAGCATCTGCATGCATGGCACTTTCCCTACGTTTCACAGTACAGTACTTTCCTAGCAGTGTACTAGTGACTTCAAAGGTAAAAAGATAAGTCATTCCCTGTCATGTTAATATATGGTATATCCGCAATGCACCACAGCTCTATACTGCACCAGCAAAAGGAGATATAAAGCATTACACAATCTAGAAGAGGGGCTTTTCACTAATTTACTTGGGGGGAAAAAAAAACTTTTAACAGTTGTTACAGAACATTATCACTCTATTAATTTAGGTGATTGTATTGCCTAATGCTAAGCTACAAAATATCTTTGACAGGTTGGTAAACTACCAGAAAGTATAAAGCAAAAGGTCATCACAATCTATTGTTATCTTCCATTAGACACTCTTACAAGGCTTCTTTCTTGACATATTTTTATCTGGTCTTTCAAACTGTAAAGCTCTGGGTGACAATGGATTTCTAAAAGGTTTGACCTTGGATTCACACCTTCGAGTGCAGACGGCTCTGGCAGATCCAAATTGCTCTCTGTTCAAAGTCTGATTGGCATTTCAAAAAACAGTCCATCGATTTGCCCAGGTTATTTCCTCCACTGTGACACTCTCCTCAGGCTGTTATCCCAGCAGGAAGTTGACTAGCGGCTCAGTGTAAGAGCAGGCAGCATGAGCCGGCTAAAACCACGACGTTACAAGCCATGGTTGAACTAAAACAGCAGTAGTGGACAGACGCTGACCAAGACATAAAGCTGTATACAAACACACAGGCTGAACAACACATCTTTATCCTCACCGATCAAGGGGCTTTTCAGAGGAAGAAAAAGAAAATCAGGAAGTGCCAGAATGCCAGAGTCACATAATGCCAATAAATGCAGTGTGCTGAAACTCTTTAGACACCAATGATGGCCAGCCTGTGTGTCTTCAGGAATCCCTGACTGATGATATATCTGTTGTGGCAGTATGGCCTTGGTATACACAAGGGTTTCCAACAATGAGTAATGATGCTGTCTCATCTCCCACAGGATATGGACAACACTTTATCTATGAAGCCTGGAATCGGTCTTGTCTACCCTCGATTTTAACAATATGGCCATCTTTGTCTACTGGCTAGCTTACAAAAAGGGTTACGACTTGGTAGGAGTCGTTATGCAACAATGTGCATGCTAAACTATACACAAACGAATTTTTTTGTACCAGCGATATGACTGTAAAGATCACAGATACCTTAAAGTTGAGTTTTTGACCATTAGTAGTGCTATCAGTGATACAGTTAACTGTTAATCGGTTAACCACAGAGAATATTTTTGACTGGTTACGCATGTTAATTAACTTGCAAGGTTAATTAATATGGCAACAAAGGGAAGTTTCAACGTCCATGTTAACCAACTGGGCTCCGCGGCGCCAGGCCAGGTGTATCCAGCTCTCGGAGTGATTCAAGAGCAGGCAAGTAAGCATTTCAATCCAGAGTCGATGCGTAATCTGATCAGCTCTTCTGATTCTGATCGGCTTTTATAGAAGCCGCCGATAAAGGTGTACCCAACGGCACCTTTTTTTTGTACTTTACTGCCTCTGTAATAACAAAAATGTAATTTCAGTTGTAAATATAAGTCCTAACTGCTCAGTAATAACATTGTTAGTTATTTAGAACATTTTACACACCACACAAAATAAAATCCCTCCCTCTTCTCCCCTCCCAAACCTGTCGCTACAACTTGTCGCTACAATTGGTACTCAGCAGTACCGACGTAATTCGGTAGATACCCTTAAAAGTACAGACTTCGGTACCCAGCCCTACCACCGATCAAATTTTATACTGTAGGCCGATAACGATCGGTGGCTGATCTATCGGAGCAGCCTTAACAATGACCTGATCAGAATGCGGCAAAAAAATTCAGCAAAGCCAACAAAATAAAATAAATAGCAAAACATTTTCAACACAAAACGTCTAAATGGAAGAGCGCTTCAAACTGCAGCGCCAAAGCTCACTGACTCAATGGAGCGCCGGACTAAAAGGAAAGTGCCTCTTGTGTTTCATGGAATTTTGTGTTTTTTCTTAAAAATGGGTGTCACGCTATTGAAAGCAAAATTAACCAAAACTGACATCCTTAATTGCTATGGAGCAATGTGTCGTTTAACATTTAATTTAATTGACACATATTTTTGGAAGACATGATGGATTTTTAATTGATAGTACATATGCATTTTTTATATACCCATTCAATGTACCCTGTTATAATTGACTAATCTAAAGCAATAGACATTGCTGTTGCCTCTCCATCTGTTAAGTGTATTTTGGAAACTTAAGAGCCTCCACATTTGTCCTCCTGTTCCCGTGTTATTGCCTATAACAAGGGCAGACCAAAGAGAAGCATTTACCTGGAGTTTGAGTTTCCAGAATGCTGTGTTCAAATCCAGACCAAAATGAACCCTTCACCCACATCTCTTCACAGTAAAGCCGCTGGCCTGACAAAAATATTTAGCCCTGCCACTCTCTCGATATTGGATATGTCACCCTCCATTGCCTGTACCATGGACCAATGTCAAACTCATTTTGCCTGTGGTGATTTTCTGTACCATGAACAGCACAATAGCTTTCTAGGAGATGATGCTGTCATTGAGAAGAATTTAAGAAAAGGTAAATACATAGTTGGCTCAAAGGGTGCCATCTCTGAAACCGTAATGCCGTAGAGATGTAAAGTGGCTTGTGACTATAATCCAAATATATGTATTGCTTTACATAAAATCAGACAACTTTTACCGTATGTTGTTGGTGCTATATTGAGTTTGGTAACCTCATGTAATTCCCAGCACAGCTTCACTTAAATTCAACCTACCAGAGGTCTAATCAGCAAGAAGAATTGAAAACACCCGTGTGGGTGTGCAGGGCTGGTCAAAAAGCAATTTAACATGCACTAAAACATCTTTTCATCTTTATACCAATTATCAGTCTCTTAACTATTTAGCATACACTTTTATCCTTTCAGCATTACCAGAGCAAGAAAAAAAAAAAAAAATCAAGGACTCCGTTGCCAAGCTGGCAAGATTCAAGGACCAACAGGCAGAAGAAGGAGGGAATTATACCGCCAACACAGTGACAACCAATTTGGCAAAACAACCACTGCCTGGCTGCAGCAATATGATTTTTTACCAGGGGAAGGGAACTTTACATGAAATGTCAGGGCAAACATTGAGTGTGACAGGCTGACCATTGAGGTAATCCATTACTGGGCTCTGATAATGGTGCCACTCATGGAGCCTCCAGAATCTCTCTGCGCGTCTCCCTCAACACCCTTGGGGTTTGGGGGTGGTGGTATGACTGTGAATGATGCGAGTGATGACTGTGAAGATGAATGACTGTTAGCGGAGCCAAGCCTGAGCCGCAGGGAGCGCGCTGAGACTTAATACACCACCTTCAAATATGTCTCCCAAGTCCAAGAGCCAAGATCAACCCATCTGCTTCAGTTATTGTGCCATCAGGTGCAGCATTGTTGTAAAGGCTTCTGCAGAGGGATGTGCAAATTGACTGTAATTTCATAGTGATAATACCTAGTTAAATAAAGATATATAAAGAGAAGCAGCCTGGCAACACTGTCAAGAAATTCAGAGAGCACTGTTTGGAACATTCATTAAACTTAAGCCAATTTATTTAACTGAAATTAAATAAACTGAGATAGTGGATGGAAATTAGGTCATCCATAGACTATGGCACCAGAAGTATGATGTCGCTTCTCTCACCATTATGCATTCATACAGAGCTTCTCTGTCATTTCAAGAGATGAAACAAATCAAGAACAAATTAAGCATGAAGCTTTTTAAAGCCATCGGTTATATTACTGCAAGAACAGCAGCTTCAGAGGTGGCCAAGCAATCTATTACAACAGCTATGCCCCACACTGACTTAATCATATACTGTATATACAGTATACATATGAAATCCAGCTCCCAAATGCGTTCGGTTAAAAATTAAATGGGATGTCTATTAATATTCTTATACCCAAATTTATGAGGATGCAATGCCTTAAGTCCACACAAGTGTTAACCTCTCTCTTTCTGTCCTTCAAACATCCACCACTACTATACAAGACTTAATCATGCACAAAAAGGATCCTGTTGCTGTGTGATAAATAAAAGGTCAAACAACAGAGAATAATTCATTGCCAGGTTGCAACTCAAAGTGAAATGACAATTATAGCCACAGGTAGATCTGTGGGCAATAAAGAGGAACATGGATATGTTTGATAATTGAATATTCAACTGAGGCTGAATTCTGTATTTGAGGTACTGTCGGATGACTAAGACTGAGCTTAAAAATGTGAACATATATTTAAACTCATTAAAGCATACAGTTAAAAGCATATTCATTCTTTTAAACTATGCAACAATTCAATACCTGTGTAAAAAAGACCTGCACTTTGAGCTCTAATATTCATCAATGTTATATAAGCTATTATATAACTCATCGCTTTTCTCATTTACAGGACAGGCTCATAGACTAATAAGGCAAAGGAGCCCAGGTGGCCAAGAAGTTTAAGGCACCAACTATGTACAGTAGTTGCAACATCCGGGTCTGGTTGGGGACTCTTTTGCACGTCACAATATCACTCAAGGGCCATTTTTGCATAACAAGTACTTTTACTTTTGATCCTTTATGTACATTTAGTTGATAATATTAATGGTAATAATTAACATTCTCAATGCACAACTTTTACATGGACTATTGGAAATAGACTATGGACTATTCTTACACGGTGGTACTCCTACTTTACTTAAATGAAAGATCTGAATACTTCTGCCACCAGTTTCAGTATTTTCAAAAATGTCCTCATCTCATATATAAGTATAGTGATATTTTATTAAGCAATCATCGCTGGGCAATTCAATACTAATACCATACGAATATCAATAAAATGAACATGGAACAAAGCATTGAGTTATGAAGGGATAACAACATACATCCATGTGCCACAATCAACTCAAAAACTATTGCAATTCATTAGTTATCGATGACAATAGCTATCTGGTTGGTTGGTTGGTTGGTTGGTTGGTTGGTTATTCTGCCCCTCAGGGTAACAAAAAATACATTACACCCAATAATCTCTGATGCTACCTTGGGCTTGCATATAACAAAATATGCATTTCTTCTTTGTGGAGGTAATTGCTGATGCAAAAAGAGGCCTTAAAAATCCATACTCAAGGCGGAGACAAGTCAAACATGGCTGAACTTATCGGTGATCTACAAGCTTTCACAACTCATCGTCCACAAGCATCCACAATTTATTGTTTCCCTAGAGCTCTTCTACGTAGTTGGAGCTGATTAGCAAGCTACAGTATGTTCTCTCACATCATAATCAAAGGATGTAACCAAGACATTGAGGGAATATAATATACTCATACTGACGTGAAAAAAATACACATTTAATATGTCTTCACCACAGGTCTGCAGCTGGACGAGACCATTACACGGATACTAGCAGAGCCTCTTCAGAGCTGCCCACAGGCAGCTAGACTGGTTGCAACCCATCAATCCATTTACTCCTAGTGTATAAACAAGTCAATTTCCTTCTCCACAGAGCAAGTTGAGCTGTCACGATGCTCCTGAAACAATGATCTACCTCCCTGCACTATGGGAGGCCCCACACACATGCAGGTGCTCCTCCCTTTCCTTTTAACATGCTTCATTCAGTCTGTGGATAATATCTGTGAATATTTTAGCACATTCGAGTAAGCAGGCTGAAAGTGCCTTGACTGACAACAAAGAGGACCGAGGGAGAGAAGAGGGAACGTGTTGAAATGCAAAGTTGCCCACCACTGTGGTTCCTGTCATCAGTATTCTGGGTCACTCTGAGATACTCATTTATTTATTTTATTCTGTCTCTCACTTCCCATTCACAAGGTCTGGGGCTTTTCATATCACTCCGTGTGATGGAATGTACCCATTGTTCCCCCCTGGAGATTAAACTCCATGAAATGTCAATTCGAAATAAACTGTGAAAAAAGCCATTCAAAATCCAACCCAAGCGCTTGGGAGGGGAGGCGGAGTGGTGGTGGTGAGTGAGACAGATGGGAGGGGACAGGGAGAAACTGGGGAGGGAGGACAGGATGAGGAAAAACGAGAGGAGTGTTCCAAGATGTCTTCTGATGCGTCTCGAATAATGGAAGAAGTAGAGAGTGTTAAAGTGCCATAAATTACAATGTATTTATTTATTTTACTTATTATTTTACAACCTGTGTTGTCTGCTGCGGATGTTTTTCCTGTGTCTACCGCTCCTAATTTTGTTGTATTCTGTACAATGATAATAATTTCTATCTATAAAAGTGTCTAAAAATGTTGGACTGAGCCGCCAAGCGACTCATTTTTATTCCCCGAGCAAAACAGCCATCTTTGAAAAAAAAAAAAAAAAAGTGTTTCATTCCTGCCCATTTTCTGCTACGGGAGATTGGACGAACCAGCAACCAATACATCGTAAAAGTGCCACAGGAAGCTTGGGTGAGGAAGGTTAATGAACCCACCTTTTCCATCATCCCAGTGGGCGTTTTTATGGGAGAAAAATTAATTACTTGTGACAAATACATCGGCGCTTGGACTGCCATTTCTGCCAGGCGGCCTGTGAACAAAAACATTTTTCCAATGCGGGTTATTATATTAGCCATGGACTTGCCTAATCAGTGCCCTATGCAGAAACTCGTGTCAACACACACAAAAGACACATACCCAAAGCTATATCCCTAGACTTGCTGACAAAACATGACAGCCCATAAAAAATGCAAAGTTCACAAGCTCTGACACTGATGGCATGCTGTTTCCGGAATAAAACACTGTACACTCACTGCCATTATGCCTGTACTCTCTGGAGGAACAGCCATGTGAAATGACAAGACATTCGTCCTTTTGAGCTCACGGCTCAGATGTCTTCCGTCTCTGGCATCCTTACATAGAAAGAACTGCAGGGCTTAATTTTTTTACGCAGTGCAGCAAGATGCTCGAAAACGGTAATGGAATAATTTGCTCTCGTCTCCCCCACAAGCATTGCCATGATTAAAATGACATGTTTTAGTGTCCCCCGTTAGCAGCATATTGACCCCATTAATCACGCTGCTAAACGCCGTTTCCTTTCCGGATTGGTCAGTTTGATGAACTGTTCGTTGGCTTCATGTGTTGAAGTGCCAGTGTCTGAACCAGAATTATTAAGCTAATAAAGAATATGGAGTTTTAATAATTAAGATCATGCTGGCTTATGATTGCATTCATTGTTCCTCGCAGACACCATGGAGACATGATATTGCATATAAATGAAGCATTAGCTGTATGATGAAACACATATAAAACAAAATGTTTAAAGATCACCTGACACCCAAGGAAACAGCTATAAACTATGTAGAGTGCTGCCTACAAACTAAGGTGTCTCTATTGTCTTTGATAATCAGCCCACTGACTATCAATACACTTGTGTTTTAGTATATGCACATAGCCCAGCTCACCTTAAATCCTTTGAGCTGGCCAAAGAGAAGTGTCCCTGAAGGAGTGCATTAATCCTCACATGTGATTCATACCTTTGTATAATCCTGGGAGACAAAACAGGAAGAGGGGGAGAGATATGAGCCAAGACAGAGAGGTACGAAAAGGTGAAGAATTTAATGTGGATGTCAAATCAAAATAAAGCAGAGGAGGTAATTCAGCAAGGCTTTAGACACTACTGTCATTGAAAGCGCTGAAGTATAGCCACAGCAAGACAATTAAATAGCCATCAATTTCCTCTAATGGTCGCATTTGGTGGAGGAATGACAAATTAGAATCCAATGAAGTTGTACTTATTATAGCTGTATGCTTGCCTTTTAATGTCTGTGCGCTGCCACCCTGAACTCACAGACAAATTACCCAGAACACCACAGCGATGAATTATTTATTATGTGATATTGGATGACGGACACCTTTAGTTGAAACTTCCCCAAGAAAAAAGGGTAAAACTTTGAAAATGAAAACTGACTCAAAGCCTCAATTCTTGTGTTTTGTTTGGTTAAGGAAAAACAAAACACCCTTTCTGACATTAATACCCAACATATACATAAATGAGCACAGAAATCACGTGTCAATTGTTGTAACATTGCTTAGTTAGAGATGTAGACCTGCTGACTACAAAGCTATCAGTGGAGGAAAATTTCCACCAGTGAAAACTTAATTTTCCAAAGACAGCAACTGAGAGCAGATTTCTCTGTGTTATTTCATTTTCAGCATCACTGCAGCTTCCACGCTTGACCATAAAGCACAAAGATATTGTTGTTGGAATCATCATGCCATATGGTGCGGCACCATCGCAATATACTGTAAAGGCATTTGGCATTAGTGTTCATGGCTGAATAGAAAGGAACTGGCATATCTGATCTACTCCAAATATCAAGGTGCCGACACTTTAAGAACACAGTATTAAACGGAAAATAAACAAACACTGCATTTTTTTCTTCCCCAAACTCTAGAAGGCATCCATCTGCCGGTGGAGATGTCAAAATTAGCCAACTAGATTAGCCCATAATTTCATTGCCAGTGCATAAAACAAACAATCAAAAAATGCATTCGAATGTACAATTTAATCAATCCACTTACTGTCTAGGTGGCCTGTTGGGAACCGCACTTAATTGACACTATTTGTGCAGGAATACTCCATAAGCAGTGGCATAGATTGCCTTTAAAGCTCTCTTAGTGGGACATGCATAATTATGGAAACACAGACACAGATGCTCTGGGTGATATGATGGCATCAGAAGGCTCACTTAATTTAATGCAGGCACATCATTTGTCCTATGGGAGCTTTATCCTAATACAGGAGCTTATTGCAGATTTAGTTAGATACTAATTTCAGTCATCACTCACATAAAGGACGCTGCCAGAATTGCTACTGCATAAAATGGAGAGGACGTTTACGAAGGTTCTGATTTGTACATTTAATTTGTTCCAAAAATGATGGCCTGACAGGATGATAAAGACTGACATGTTTTTTTGTTTTTTTTATATATAAAATTGCCTTTCCTATATCCATTTTTGATTACAAGTATTTATGAAGTCTGTCAGAAGAATTTGCACACTCACAGAGGTTTAGCTCAGTGGTTACTTCTGATGACTCACGGCCCGCTTGTCAGTCTGCAGACTAGAGCTGGGTTACGATCCACGGTAGCTGTCTGCTCCTTTCGCAGGGCGGCTGTAGCTCAGTTGGTGGAGCGGGTCGTCCTTTACCCGGCGGTTCGATCCCCGGTTCCTACAGTCTGCATGTCGTCCTTGAGCGAGACACTGAACCCCATGTTGCTCCCTGGGCGCTGTACAGCAGCCCACTGCTCCTATAGATGGGTTAAATGCAGAGGTCAAATTTCATGTATGTACCTGTATGTATATGACGAATATAATAAAGTTTAAGTTTTAACATGCAATTAGTATATAGTTTAACCCCTCAGTATATTACAAAAAAAGTCTAAAAATCAGTCAGTGGCAACTATATTTTTATAAAGTATCTTTTTTTTGCCCTAAAACTGTGGATATTTCATATTGAGTACTTTTAAAAAGAGGTAGCAGACATACAGCTGTATTTTCCTCTAAGATATGATAATACCTGGAAAGGCTGAAGTCGACTTTCTATCCAGTAGGTCATTTGTTGCCTTAAATTGCTCCCAAGACAAGGCCATTTGGTTCACTCATGTATGATCTACTTGAAATGGTGTATTGTCAAAGGCTCGAGAGACTTGTCTTGGTTAGCCTCTCCAGGGGGAAGAGAATACCACAACTGTCCATGATATCAGATATAAATGAATAGCTGCAGTTCGGAATTGAAATAAGTCTTGGTAAGCTTTGGGGTCATTACTTTAAGTTAGATGGAAGAAAGGGGGTTTTGACTGAAACTCATATCTCAATGTAAGGTCATGGCAGTAACATTGTAGGATCATGGATCATGTGTTGAAGGAGTTCCATCTGTAACATTGACTGATTTACAACACAACTCTATTATATGTTTTGATGACAGAGTCGAACAGCAGGTTTGCGTGAGAAAAAAAAGAAGGTCATTCTTCCAACTGGCCAAAATTTAATACACACAGGATGTCCGGCAGTGAAAATGAAACAAACAATAGACACAAACTGGAGTCTGACACATTTTGTATCTTTGTTATTTGTTTGTGATTGATAACATACCTAGGGACGACAGTAGGATATCTACTCTAAATCAAAGAAACAAACTAAGAAATCTGTCAACACAGGACAGACAAGGATGGATCCCAAAAGTTCACTTACCAATATGAAAATATTGACGATGCATAAAAAGGAGGGATGAAAATGAAAAGGATGAGAAAGACATCATATCCAAACTGTCTGGAAAGCAGCCAGCATTATTATCAATGTACTTCAGCAAAGATGGGGGGACTTGTGTGGCAACGTGCTGTTTATTTGAATCAGCCGTTCCGAAACTTGACAAGTGGCTTGGCTTTGGATTTCAATGCGTGAAAATACAAACATGGCGTGAAGAGTGTCACTGGCAGTTTACATGCTCGGTTTTAAACATACTTTATTGGCACTGTCAAACGAGATTGGTGTGACCTGACAAGCTTACAAACCACGAAAACAGGAAAGCTGTGAGTGTGAATCAGGGAGCTGACGAAAAAAGGGTATGCCTGTTCAATGCGATGGGCTGAAATAATACGGATAGGCTGAGGGTAAAATGTAGTGCAGTGAGTAGCAAAATTATCCCTTAAGCAGCAAAAACCTGAGTTTCTACAAGCTCCAATTCTGTATCTGGGCCTATACCGGAGGATCATTGCATTATATTGCACAATTTTTGCAATTATTTCTATCACTTTAAACAGCAACTTAAAAGTGCTCTATTCGATATCTAGAGCAACTATTTGCTATGCTATGCTAAATGTTATGTTACTTGTTTTAACTTGAGCACAGCCCCTTCACATATTGCAAAATCTATTCACATGTAAACAGAACGGCATCACATCATTTTCTCAAGAAAGAGGCAAAGAACTACAGTTTTGATTGTTATTAAGTTACCCACAATCAAAAGATGCCTTGAAAATTCCATTACTCTTGTCTGTGTATGTCTGTGATGTAATTCGTCAACTCAAGAGTTACACAATGTGTCAACACAGGCGGCATAGCGGAATCTGCAAGTTAGCAGAGGAGCAGCAGCAGCGGCTTCAGTGCTTTGACTGCGTCAACAAAGGATACGTTAAGGCACAGTAATGAGTGGAGGTCACCCGCGTTTTGGCAGCGCTGAGAGCCCAGCAAAGAATCACTGTTGTTATGCGAGGAAAACAGAAGGAAATAGATTTGAGGCGTAAAAATACGTTTCTGGTCACAGTTACATGCATTAAGCAAAAGTGAACCAAAAGCAGAAACCTGGGACAAGCCTTTAGTCTTTAAGCAAAACAAGCATTATTGTATTTACCTAGAATCTTAATGTATTGATTATGGATTGATACTTGACTATCTGAATGCTTGATTTAATAGTTGGAAGCGTAGGACAAAAACAATATTAAGGAAAGCTGTAAGCTGTATACAAACTAGGGTCTTTCTCTACAGCATTAGAATGCAGAACATGAATGAACACAGTAGAACATTTCAGTAGTGTAGTAGTGTTAGCCTAAATAAACATCAACCTTAACTGCAAAAATCATGCCAATATCACTTCTTAATGAACAGAAAATGCATCTGTCATGCCACCACTAAATTTACTCTTGCTCCCTCATATGTATACTTCTCCATCATCTCTGCTCTGCAGTGCATTTCCACCACAAGCTCTTAATCATGTATTATTCAAATCAGCATTGAAGTCAGTGTACTCTGACATATCTTATCTTATACAGTATAAACAGTATACAACTGCAGCTCCCAACAATGAATCACCTTGCTAATGGCTTGCTAGTTACAAAAAAATGTATTAGCCTCTCTTCCAAATACAGTATTTCATTAAGAATAGCTGCCATTACATCTGACATTTGCACAAGCAGACCCTCAGTATAAGAATCAACTATATTACAAACTGGCTTTTTCTCCCTCTCCATCTATGTGACAGTTCAATTTCCTGTGCAAAGCTTTAATTTGGAGCATCCTCTCTATACTCTATCTGGAATTTCGATCTTACAAGGTCATCCAGGCATATAGAAGGAAGGGCCATCGTGCAGATATTCATCTGCAATGTGATTTCTTATTTTACCCTTGTGCCACTGCAAACCCAGAGTAGAACAAAGCTTATTTGCAGGGGGTTACTTTTATCTGTATTCTCTTAAAACAGCCAATGGGCATTTAGTTTTGACAGCTGCTGGTCAGAGCTGACAGAGTGATTACATAAAACACTTACACAAAAAATATCAAACAACTACAGGCCAGCAACCTCATCCTAAAAAGCTGGCAGTCCCATTGGACCACTTCTTATCCACTACAGTGATGGCAGAGGTACTGTAGGCACTGACAACTAAAGAAAAACCTATTTTGCAATGCTTATCAAATTAAATACTTCACCAGTGTTGAGATGCAAGAACATGAAGGTGAATGAATTATTGCACAAGCATTAGCAACATATATATATATAACACAATATAATCTGTAGCGTTATATCAACCAAAGCTGGAAAACACATCTCTGTGCACCCCACACACACGCGCACACACACACACAGAAACAGAAGTAGTGTTTTATTGATTGATTGGAACGCGCTTAAAGTAATTGCCTAAGGTCAATCTAGCCAGATAAACTGTTTTCTTGCTTCATTAAATGAAACCACAACTTCTCCCTCAGTCATTAAATGTGAGTTATTGACTCCCAGTCCCATGACATTTTGATACAAAAGAAAAGTCCCACAGATTTTAGATAAACTGATTGTGTTTGCTGCCCTTTGTCTTGTAAAAAAATGTCTTTATCGGACTTACTCCCATTTTGTTTTGCCACCGAGCGTCAATAAATACATTTATTTTCAAAGAGGATGGATGGATATGACTCACGGTTTGGTTGTATATCGTATATTGTATATATATATATATATGATTGTATGTAATATGAAATTATAATACAGCAATATCAATGAATAGCACCACTAGCATCAGCAGCTCATCTGTGTGCTCTCTTGACTTGGATTCACTGCATTATAAATCTGTTTTCTTCACGACATGTAAACAGACACAGTTTTGTCACTAAACAGATACCAGTTGTAACTTCAAAGCCTCTCCTCGACACATCAGCTCCAGACACTGTGACGTGATTACAAATAAGGCTGAAGAAGTGTGTTCCTTTGTATCGCAACATGGGGCCTTGTCTCAACTACTGCCTGAGAGAATGTTTATTGAAAAATAATCCAGAAAAAATTTAGAGGATATTTTCTTTTGTTAACCATCCTATAGTATATAGTTAAATAATGGCATCTTGCCTTGCAAAGTTTTGTATTTTTTTTTTCACTAAATCTTTGGAATTTAACTAAACTTTTAATTACATCCTTCTGATTATTCTCAAAGTTTGTTTAAACTTGTATTTGCTGTGGTAATATGTAGGAAGGTAATATAATCAATATGTGCAACTCGAAGAGTCAAGGTTAAACTTCAAACCATTAATTGGTCTCAAAAAAAAAACAAGCCAGAAATAGCATGTTTGCTAAAACAGGAGGCAAACATTTTATTCCTGCAAATAATTAAGTGTAGCCATTAAGTAAATGTACATTAGTGCTAATTAATTTAAGTTGTTTTGTCACAGAGACAACGAAAGCATCCAAACATTATAACTTACAGTCTAATAATTAGGTATGTAATTATAAATATTAGGCATGTAATTGTACAAAACTTTAAGAAGCTGTTACTAGGCCCACAGTGAACCGTATAATATATTCCCATGAGATTCCCCTTTGTGTCCATTATTTCTCTTAATCCTCTGTGCAACTTTAATAGCAGTTATTGACATTCTGCAACTGCTGATTCAACATGCAAACCAATGTTAGCTAGCCAGCATACAGTATATCGGGCACACTGGCAATGCTGAACGCACGGAGAACCTTAAGCATGCACACGGATCTCTGTTATCAAAACTCACAACCCAGCTAATGCTGGTATCCTGTAACGTAAACACTGGATTCAGCTGCCACAGTGGCAAAATAGGTCTAAATCTTCCTGGCTAAAAGTACTGTGGCAGTGGCGAGGCTAAAAGCATACAACAGCAGCTCTGAAAATACACACGAAGCAGGAAATAATGGAAAATGTGACACAAAGACTTAAGATTACTAAAAAGCCTCTCTCTGCACTGGAATAGTTGTACCTAAGAGAGATCCAGAGATCAGCTCAGCTCTGTTGGCTTACATTAGAAGCTGCATGCCTTGTCAGCACCTCAGTCAAATACAGCTAAATATTCATTACTGACCCTGACATCATCATAAAGTTAGCTAGAAAATGCCAGTGCAACTATTCTAAATCAAATCCGAAACTAATATTCATTTTTTGCATTTTAAAGAGGCTCTTAGACCTTCACCATGTATTTCTTTAAGATACACAACATACCGTAAAGGGTGTAATTTTCTAAGCCTATGTGCACATGGACCTTTTGAAATGAGGAAACATTTCTGGATGTTAATACAGAGCATAATTCCATTATGAACTTAAATAATTGCTACCTTTTCCCAGAGTAAAACATGGGACCCATATGAAGACTTACAAACTGAAATGACAAAATTTACTTTCCATGCATTTTCTGACTTTACATAATTCATCTTCATATTTGTACACTTACAGAAATTCACACTAAACAAACCTGCCTGCAATTTACAACATTTGACTCACCGTGTTGTTTCAGGGAGTCATTGATTGAAATTAAGCTAATTAGGAATGTACAAGGAGAGCCAGGCAATTAGTGATTTGAATGCTTTGTTCAAAGCCTGAAATCAAACAACTTAATCATTGCACAAATCCTCAGACTCTCAGAAACAGTCCTCTAATGTGTAGCATGCAATTGCAGTTTTAGACCAAAATGTCTTCTCCTGTGATAGCAGTGAAAACTGAGACAATTTGCACTGTGTAATAAAATGTAAATTATGTTTAATACAATTATGCCCTGAGTATGAGAATTCAATTCCACAAAAATAATATTCTGACATGGTTTCAAATTCATTATTATTATTTTTCAAGGTTTCTGTTTCAGTTGATTTTAATGCAACTTGAGCCTCTAGCTTCCAGAGAGCATCTCTGCCTCTCCAACAAATCCAGACTCAACCCGGCTGCTCAGCGACCCAATTAGAAAACATGGCACTTTACAACTTCATCATTTACATCTAACTGTGTGTGCACCGCTACGTGCTAGCATCCATGATATAACCCGTGTTGGTATTAGCATCCAGCCATATCCGGCCCCTGTGATGAAAGCAGATGTGTACACATTAGTGAGCGCATCCCTTTAGGAGATCTCATTAAATTGCTGGATCACAGCAGTGTCCAATCAACAGTATCCACAGAGAATCCAGAGGAATATATATTTTTATTATCTTAGCGGGGGCTGCATAGAGCTTATATTTGGTTTCACGCTCTAAATGTTTCCATGCCTGTTGAAACACAGGCCTATCACAATAGAAAGCCTTATCTTGGGTCTCAATAGCATATTTTGAAGGAACACTGATTATAATCAAGCAAGGTTAAGAGATTAATGGATCAGTGAGGTCATTAGAACCACACACAGTGATCTTGTGATCAAGACACTGTACACTTTCTTCTTAGTAATCAAAAAGGAAAATATCTGCAGTTTGGACATGTGAATAAAAACAAACATAGCCTGTATATTTGAAGGTTTTAAGATGCGGGTGGTGGTGCATCTGGGACCGGCGCACCTACCATGCCGTGACACTATCGCCAGAGTCAATCTACAATATGCTGATTCTATCATAATAAAGAAAATTGGCTCGATCCCCGAGGAGAGGGGCCCTAATAGAAAATAATTCTGCCCTTGAAACACTCTGGGCCTGGCTTTGATTAGATGATGCTATCTTTGTTTAGACTTGAGCATCTGGGGCAGGACCGTGTGTTCATATATTTAATTAAAATACCATTGCCTGCACTGACAAAGGGTACTTATCTCATCAAAGTGTTCACCCTGGATTTTTTCTCTTAATTCAAAAGATTATCTTTGATGATTGGCCATAGAGGTGGGACGGATGGGGGCAACGGTACGGAATCTATTGGCTTGTCAGAATACTGGCTCGTCTGCTGTCCACCTTGACTGCAAGCCAGACATCGTCACTGCACGCCATCTGGCTCAGAGACAGAACTATTTTACCTTTATCGCCGCATCTTTATCATTCATCTAGAGGTGTGTGAGAGCATAATTACAGTGTCATTAGGGTTGTCACAACCTTGCAACAACAACATTTGTATCGCTGACCCACCAAAAATGACCTCAGTTACTACTGATACAAATACAAACTGGGGGACACATGGGCCAACAACATAGTGCTATCATATTCATTTCTAAGTGGGGCTGCAACTATTGATTCTTTTATTTTCAGATTAATCTGCACCTTTATTATTTTCTCAATTTATTGATTGATCGATTAGTCTATAAAATTTCAGAGAATAGTAAATAACGCCTGTTAAAATTTCACACAACCCAAGAAGATGTATTCGAAAGTCATGCTTTATTCAACCAACAGTCCAAAGCCAAAGAAAATCATAAAATCCTCACATTTGAGAGGCTGGATGCAGGAATCTTTGCTTTAAGAAATACTAAAACAACTTAGCGATTATCAAAATAGTTGCCGTTAGTGTTGTCACGATACAGGAATTTCTAATTACGATACAACACCTTAAAAAATATATCGATAGTTGATACCACAGAGAAAAGTTGACACAACATTGAGGGCATAAAATTTTAGATTGTTATTGAAGTATAAATAGCAGTGTGTGTGTGTCAACTCGCTGTCGGATATGAAGAAAGAACAGAAAGCCCAGCAAGTACCCTTGTATCCATACTGCAGAAAATTAGTAAACTGTTTCAAGTTTTTAGTATGAATATTTTAATATTTTTGACAGCACTAGTTGCCGCTTCTTTTTCTATCAACAGACAAATCGATTAATCAACTAACAATGCGGCTCTATTTGTAAGCACGATGGGTTTTTACATGAAGTGGTTTAAGAAAAATGTGGGCTTCGTCCAAAATTGCATACAATGCACGACATACCCAATATGTGTACTATTAATTTACATCGTCACTTCCTGAGAGCCTCCTTGCCGGATGGAGGTGCGTAACCATGGTAACCCATGCTAACCTCATGTGACCAAACGATTTGTGAGAATCATAAAGTCTGACATAATGCTGATACTGCTGATTGCTGCTGTCTGTGAGTTTGTGTATGGTCTGGGTAGATTGTAAAACTGAATTGCCCTTCTGGGATAAATAAAGTTCTCTGAATCTGAACTAATTAAAAAAATATACTACACCTAGCAAAATGAAATATTATACTTTCACGTATTGACGTTACAGAGCTGTCCGTCAATCTGTTATGAAAGTTGCCGTTACTACCGCAGTGCATTGTGGGAAATTTATGCAGCCGTAGGGTACAGCATTTGTATACTCTATTATTTCACCGGAAATAGTATGCAATTCACTTACTATTGGTTTCATACTGAGGTTTCAGACTAGGGCTGCACAATTTTGAAAAACAATATATAATTGAGATATGATTTGCGATATTAGAGGGTATGATCATTTTTACATCATTAATCTCATTGAAAAACATATTGAAATGATTATGGTGTGATTTTTGAGGGGATCTGTACCAAACAAAGATGTTTTTTAAGTTCCTCTTCATCTTGCGATTTGAAAATTGCAGTAGGCAATATTGCGATTTCGATAAAATTGTGATTAATTGTGCAGCCCTATTTCAGACATACTAAAAAATCTCACATACTGTTTTAGCGTTTTAAAAAGCATGTTAGTATGGAATTTTGGATGCAAACATAGAAAGACGGCCTTTTAACAACAAAATGTTACTTAAATTCCCATGCAATAAAATTCATTCAATATTAACTGAATCCATCTAGGTTCAAGGTTAACATGCTGCAACATCTCAATTCATGTCCAGACTGACTGTAAACAAGACTACAGCTGACTTGACTTCAGAGCTTTCAGGCCGCTGAGACCATACAGAGAATTAAGTAACAGGTGAACTACATCATGCTGCAGTAGTCTCTCTGGTTATGTATACAGTAGCACACTCTGTCCTGTGACCTGCAGTAACACACACAAATTCCCTGGACAACCATTACCGCTTTCCCAGGTAGCATGCCCCTTCTCCTCCTGTGGCCTGTGCACTGAAAATTATCCTCTAAATTAACTCACTGAGGATCCTTGTGAATGTCACGTAACCTGTTTGCCCGTGGCATGAGGGGCCCGTTTGCTTCTCCCAGGTGACTAAGTGTTGTGATACTGTCAGGCATTAAAGGGGTACGAGGGCCTTTGCTGCTTGTCCCTTCTGTCATAAAACAAGAATGCGATAAGACATGATGAAGTGTAGCCTATTTATGAGGGAGCGAAAGTGACAAGGGAAACTGGGAGTGAGTTTAAGATACAGAGCGGTGCATGAGGGGCATGCAAAAGAAATTGTAAGGATGACATTCATGTGATTTATAATATAACAACTACACGGAATAGACAAAATAACAACCACTTCATGAAACAAACTTTGAAGTGACTAAACCACCATTGAAAACTCTGCTAAAACCTTATATTAGGTGGCACGATAATAGGCAGTAATTGTCAGCCCCTGTTCATCTTATGAGGGAGATCAGTCGATTTATCGATTAGTCAATCGACAGAAAACTAAGCAACAAAAACGTTTACAATCAATTAATAATTTTTCGTTGTTTAAAGCAAAAATGCCAAAAAAAATCACTTCATTCCAGCTTCTCAAATGTGACTGTTTTCTGTTTTCTTTCAGTCTTCTATGACAGTGAACTGAATATCTTTTGGTTTTGGACTGCTGGTTGGACAAAACAAGACATTTAAGGATGTCAGCTTGGTTTCTGGGATATTGTGGTGGGCAAATTTCACTATTTTCTGACATATTACAGACTAAAAAATTATCAATGAAAAACAATTACTATTGAAAACAATTGTGGTTGCAGCCACCACGATTTCAAATGAGTGTAATATTGCTGCGAGTTGGATTCAAATTGTAACCGCTGCGTCTGCTTTTCACAGCAGTTTGGTTTTTCTTTTGTCCCATTTGTTTTTGGAGTGTTTCCTGTGGTGGCAAAAAAACATTTTTTTTTTTACAGTTATTTTGACGAATGCACCTGCCAATGCTTCAATGTTTTTCAACCTAACCAAGCAACAGTATTCACAATTGTAATGAGGGTTACTTCAGATTTCATTAGCTGTTTACATTAATATATTGACCCTGTTGTAAATCGACTTAAGACAACCTGTGCAACACATATAATAGTATTTTTTTGTAATATAAGAAAGGTAAATAAACCATATTTGACATATTGTGTTGTGATATCTAAATAAATTGACATTCATCCAGTAAAATAAAATAACCAACAAAGGTAAACAACCTTATTTATGGATTTAGTCAATTACAAGCAAATAAATATAAACCTGACAAACTATAGGCTAACTACTGCTCCTAAGACATCAGCTGAATAACCAGTCTGGTTAATAAATAACGTTAGACTCTTCCTCTTGGTACTAGCTGACAGACTATTTTGGGATATGGCAGATACAGCTGTTTATCCTGCTCTTCATAACAGTTGGGGCTGTGTAAGTTACTCACGTCTCATTTTTCCCAATTTCAGCAGTCTTCACCCTCGACGCCTCTTCTCTAATAAAAGTCGAAAATGGCTAACGTCTAGCTAATGAAGCATAAAGCTAATGCAGCATAAGCTCACCTTTGTGTGTCTTGGCCCAGGTATGTTTTTAGAGAGCGGCTTGTAATCCTCCATTGTGTTTTAAAGTCACAGTCCTGTACACCGATACTGTAATTTTCCACTTTTGGCCGCAGAGAAACATTTCGCCTGAATGTTAGCTTGTTATCTTTTTCAGCTAACGTTAGCAACATTAGCCATCTTCTAACTTGACGTTTTTCCATATTTTTGGCCGCGATACAGACGATGCTTCCGTCCAGTTTAAGAAGTCCCGAGACGTTTTCCACTTCAGATATTTCCTCCGCAGCAAACCACGTTAACTAACATAACTTTTGTTGGTTAAACTTGCAAATTTTCGGAGCCGACTAACTGGAGCAGAGACGTCTGACAGGTTGAAACCAACGTCAAAATTCGCTAGCAACGCACCTGGGAGTAGTTTTGCCTAATTAGGCTAAAAACAACCCACAATGCAACACTTTCGATACTCTACAAGTCTTTCAGAAAAAATCGCATTCCCAAAATAATTGCAAAGTAAGGAAGCAATAAAGACCAGATTGAATTTTTCATTAATATTATTACATTTTCTTATTTTTTTTTAATTTACAAGATTATTGACTGAAATTACTTGCATATTTACCTTTTTTATTTTTCCCCTTAAATTGTTTTCAGCATTATTATCCCTCTAACATTAGGCTATAATCTTCCCTGGCATGTGTCACGCCCTCTTTTTTTGTTCTTATAGCCTACATGTATAGCCTATATTCTACTGTATGTTTGACTGTTGAGATGATAACCCTGTAATTTATTGATATGCTTAATAATCATGTACGTTTCACAAAGTTCTGTGACCTTCCTGTTTTATGAGGAACATTAACTTGCAGTACTGACCAATCTTTAATATCTCAAGTACAACCGCAACCGAAAGTCTTGAACACTTTAGGCCCCAAAGTGGCAAACATTGACAGAATCCTCCCCTCTATCTTAAATCAATGTTATCTTGGCTAAAAAAAGCCAGAGAGGTATTTTCCTTTTATGTGCTAAGGCTGTCAAGTTGTCCCAATACACAAAGCTGGAGATGACATTGATTCACCTTTCATTTGGAATTCTGCCAGGCATTCGGCCATTGATTTTTCACTAGGGGGCGAGATATGAAAAATGTGCCATTTTCTAGTATCACATCCGAGCCTCTCGTACGCCGTTGTTCACATGGCATGCAGGTGTTTCTCTGGCCACTCATTCACTCACGTATGTGTACATACATTCAGACTCACGTCCTCACAAAGGGCATACGTGGACACACATATTCACAGCTGCTCACAGCCACATGTGTAGACACGAATGGCAGACATCGGTTTTCCAATACCATCTCCTCGACCAGACAGCTCGCAAATGGACAATCGTCCTTATCAGCACATCCACAGTGTCTCTACTCCATTTTTCCCTCCTGTGCTAAACCGTTCAACAGACCTTTCCGGTGTAATTGGATGTGAGTCACATCAACGACGGCAAATGAAGGGCCCAAAAATGTTTATCAAAAATTGTGTGATTTTGAATTCTATGTGCCATTGTAAACATATCTGATTACATTGATTTTTACAAAGAAAAGTACATCAGATGACTTTAATATTCAGTTACATTAAAGATAATAATCCAATAAATCAGTCGTGGATTAGGAGATGGTAGGATTGGAGATTGGTTAAGAGCTGGGGGTAGATAGGATGAAGGGACATCGTCCTTAACTGTCAGCAACAAGGATATCTCCAGTCATATGGATTGTGGAATGGAACAGCTTGCCAGAGAGCTTCCTCAGGGACTTCATAAGCATGTGCTCCATTGTCTGTTAAATGGTTTTTAAGTGTAAATAAGGTGTATGCTTTTAATCTGTTTTTGATAAACTGTGAAATAAGACTGTTGCGAGTTCCTATAATAATCTCTGAATCAATTTAAGACCGAAAAATAGCACAAATACCTTGTATTGATTATTTCTTAGGGATCTCCAAAGTGCTCCACTTTAAGAGCATTGAGCACATGTCAACACTTACTTTGTGGTTAGAGAGGTAAACAGAAAACCTTTAGCAATTAAGGCTTTCAGTCTAAAGTCTGATGGCCTAGCCAGTAAAAAATCAATATAGCCTACACTTGTGCTAGTAAGAAAATATTCCCACTTGAGTAAACAGTGTGAATTAAGGATAAAATATCATACCCTGACTGCAATGTGTCTTTTTTATGTACCAGTAAACATATGCTATCATAAGTCTGCAAAGCCAATGGGAAGTGAGCCGCAGTGCTGCTTTACTGTGGCATTTTGTGCCACGCAAGCATGTTCCTGGGCAGCGTCGGGGGCCGGGGTGGCTTATGAGCTTGCGTAACAACTCATTAATAAAGTGGATACGGGGCCAGAGTCACATCTTCAGCACATTTCATGAACTCGCCCCAGTTTGCAAATGCCATTCAAAATGATGCAGCGCTGACGGCCAGAGCTCTTTCTGTCCACCCAAGTCATATCTCTAAGTGGAGATCCCTGCTTAAGCATATGGGCCAGAGAAAGACTCCCCCCCACCCCCACCCCCACCCCCCCCTCCCTGCAAGATCCAGGCTGTAATAAGAGGAGCCAAACATCTCTGGCAATTTTTCACAATGACTCAGCCATCAATCACAGTTCCAGCTCTGTGAAAATGGGCTGAATTCTTGCTTTCTCCGTGCAATACATTACAGCAGGATATTGTGAAATACAATAGGCAAACATGGTGAGAGAGCAGTATTACAATTAATTTAGTAGTCCACTGGGAAAGTCAAGAAGTATATGATGAATTTAGTAAACTAGGTTTATAGCTGTAGTGATATACTATTTAGGTGTAATATTCACTTATTATACAGTATATTGTGCAAATCATCCAGGCCTTGAATTAAGTGTATGTATGTATTCATTTGCATTTTCAATTCGGTCCCTTATCTTCGTGCGGTTGAAATATTGTACTTAGAAAATGTACCTGTTCATCATTTAGTTTCTTAATTTAATTTGCCAAATGCCAGACCCTGTCTGCAAAAAGTTCCCTCCAATAAAACAGCTGACCGGCACAAAACAGCGTTGAACATTTAGAAAGCTAAAGATCCTGACATTTCTCTCAGGAGTTGGCTGACTAGGCTAAGTAAATATTGAGCTTACCTTCATCAGGCAGGTAGGATGCTCAAGTTGCTCCGTGTCTGCTGGAAGCTTAAGTCGGCAGGTTTCCTAACGCTGGCTATAAAAAATTGATAAGCAAATAGTTTCTGTGGGATTTGTCCTTCTGTCCCCCTCTCAAGCTCTCAAAGCAAAATCATTATGGCAACAGCAGCTTGAATAAGCATCATAAACAACAGAGTTTGCTATATAAATGTGCACAGAGTTTTGCTAAGATAACTAAAAAGGATAATTAAGATGACTATATAGAAACTGCACTTTCATTTGATCATAGTTATGCGTTTTTAATATTTAAAGCTTTTTTTGACCACTTGGCGGCAGCATAACAAGTTGTAAACACCATTTTGATCTATCATCACCTTAGAAAGTTGTTGTGGTGTTGCCTATTCACAAATCCAGCAGACACGGTGCAACATCAGCATTAATTTGGAGTCACATTACACATAGTCATTTGATGCAATATTAAAGGTGCAGTGTGTAGGATTTGGCGGCATCTAGCAGTGAGGTTGCATCCAAAAAAAACTTTCCCCGTGTGCCAAGCGTGTAGGAGAACTACGGTGGCTGACGCGAAAACGTGAATGGCCCTATCTAGAGCCAGCGTTTGTTTTGTCTGTTCTGGGCTACTGTAGAAACATGGCGGCCGGCTCCGTATGTAGATATAAACGGCTCATTCTAAGCTAAGGAAAACACAACTCTTATTTCAGGTGATTATACACTAAAGAAAACATACTTATTATATTCCATTGTTGCCAATAGATCCCTCTAAATGCTACACACTGTTCCTTTAAAATAAAAAATATTTATTTGTAAAGTCAAATAATTAATATAATAATATCCCCAATTACATTTTTTTCTCTATTGCTGAGTAATATGCAGATTATCAGTTGCTACGGCATGAAACACTAAAATATTTTGACTTAATAGTAACTTTATATGACAGAGCATACTTACCTCTCTTCGTGTCCTCTGCCAGGATGAATGGTCCGGGCGACTTTCACGTCTCCTGCTTAGCTTATCAAACTCATGTGAAACATACAGTATCTGTAAAGAATTCATTGGTTACACCAGCAATGATATTGAAATATTTATTACAGCTTATGAAATCACTGCTTCTATTGTAAAGCAGACCAGAGCATACAGAGCACATCCACTGTTGCTGGGCCAAAATTTATTTGGCACTAAAATGGACAGAGGGCTAATGAGGGGTATTAACTGATAATTAAAAAAAAATGAATTGATCGTTCCATCATTTGGAGGTCCTTCGCTGATATCCATATAAAAGAGTTCCAAGACCCGGACAAAACTTTTGTCGTAGCTAAGTGATAAATCTTAGTCAGTAATTTATTTGTTGGCAAACAAGTTTCACTGTTACAACAAATATTAGTTATGAGGTCATTCAACTTGGAAACCATTACAAAAAGGAATAAATAAGAAGCCATAATCATAGCCAATAATAAAAACTTATCTGTGCCACTAAACTTACTTCCATCCTCCATGTTATTACTGTTTATTTAAACAAATAAATAAATATAGTTTCTCCTCGAGGAAGAAAAACAAAAACACTTCCAGTTTTTCTCACTCCAAAAGCTCTTTCTTTAATAAGTAAAACAACCATCTTTCTTTTTTTTGTACAAGTGCCTAGTGCTCATCAATGTTCAATTTGTTCTCTTTCCGAGAAGCACAAGCGTTTTCTGAATGCCAATAGAGATGCAGAATGCACTATGAACCTTTCCGAGGGACACCTCATGATTAACTTGGACTTATTCTGTCTCCTTGACGATCTGTGAATCAGAGCTCTGCTATCTACACAGTAAAAAAAAAAAAGGGAAAAGAAATCAAACTGAAACTGAAAATAGACCTGAAAACAAAGATGAATATGTAGCACGAAAATGTCTGCACGATAAGTGTTTTGTTGTGATATTTTTTGTGTTATTTTGCTTCTATTTAGATGGTCATTTCTTGGAAAGTGATAAAAGAGGAAAACATAATAAACAGACTGGTACCAGAAACCCAGAGAGGCCAGCACAACAGAACAAAATTGCTCCTAACCACTACATTTACAGAGACAAAGGGTTTGCTCGGAACAAAAAAAGCTTACTATTGTGTGCAATGCTAGTTATCTGTACAATTACATAGAAATATCTCATAATTATCTTATTAGTTTTTTTCTCCCTCTTTTAACAACTGTTATTACAGTAAAATGAAAGAAAAAAAGAACACCTATGCTTGAAAGCATACGATCAATAATTCCTTCATGGTAATTGTTCAAAATGTGTGTTTGTGTTGTTGTTGTTTTTTTGTCTTTTTTTTCATTGAAGGGACACTTCAGCAAACAAAATGTGCTGCAACTCACCAAAGAGGAAGAAAATCTTTCAAAAAGTCAATATAGATACAGAAGTATAATAAAATAGTCCTTTTTTTAAATTTCCCATTTATTCTGGTGAAGTCTATAGTTTAGACTTGTATAGTTTGGGGCTATGCAGTTCATATAGACTGTCAGACTATAGCTCTGAGACCTAAAAATCCTGTGTGAGTAATTGTCTCTTTTCACACTGAGACAAAACACGCCAAACCACACAGGGTCGGAGGGGGGGGAACACAACATCAACAGATTCCCGCAATGTTTAACCAAATATAGTCACATATGAGCCCCCATACCTAGCGATTATTATCCTGTTTGTGGTCAGTAACAGCGAGAGTACAGTCATTTGCTCTGCCTCAGTCTTCGGGACACGGAATAAAAGAAAGGCTACCACTGCCAACGACTGATGGTACAAGGGGACACGGGGAAGAGGACTACGGTAATAGGAGGGACACTGGAGGAGTGGGGGGGGGGGGCGTTGGGCCTATAGGCTGGTGACCAGGTGCGAGGGCTCCGGCTGGGCCTCTTCCGGTGATAGATCCTCTTTGTTTGGGGGCACGATGAAGCCATCGCTGCTGCCTCGCCCTAGGTGGTAGTAGGAGTGCAGCTGATGGAGGTGGTTACGCGAGCCCAAGTTGGGCATGCTCTTGTAGTACACGTCGTCCGAGCTGGCCTCCGGGCTCTTGGCGTCCCCGCCGTCCTTGGAGCCGTCGGCAGATTCTGCAGACACGTCGGGCAGGCCGGGCAGCATGGGCATGCTGGTATAGAGGGAGTCTCTCTGGTGGTTGTGGCCGGGTGACGAGCCCCCGTCCTCGGTGTGCTCGTTAGTGAGTAAGGGGAAGAAGCTTTCGCTGTTCTCCTGGGGGATCCGCCTCCGAGACGAGGAGGAAGCGGTGGCGGACGTGAAGGGGTGGTGGGGCAGCGGGAGGGGCGGCGGCGCTGACTGGTGGAGGTGATTGTTAAGGTTGTCCACCGCCTGCAGTGCCGGGAGCGGTCTTTGAGGCAACAGCGGGGCGTTGGACTCCTCGCGGATTAACTCCAGGCCCAGGCCTTCGTCGTGGTGCGGCCCAAAGGTGGAGTGGTCGTCCAGGCTCAGCGCCACGTTCATGCCCATCCCCACTCCCAAGCCCATCCCGTAGCCACTGTCCTTGCCACCGTTGCTAACATTATTGACCAGCTTATTCATAAGGTTCCGGTTGTGCTCGCTTGAGCGCTCGTGGGAATTGTTGAGGTAGGAGGGGATATAATTGGAGGTGAGCTCTTTCAGGATCTTCTTTTCCAGGGTGGTCTCCTTGTGGTTGTAACCCCGATCAATGATCTGGACGCAGTCACTCATGTACTCGGCGCTGGCGATGCTGTAGCTGTTGCCATGGTTACCATTCAGTGGTAGAGTATCCATGACACTTGTATCCCGGGCATTGTTCAGGATTCCCTCTGGAATGACAAACATGGGTTGGGTTGGGGGGTAGAGTGGGCGAATGAGAAGGGTGAAGTCTGATGGGATGTAATTGCCACAGCTAAATGTCAGCCATTTTTAACAAACACAAATTACAGCCATCAAATACTGTAGCCCTTTTATTCTGAAATACGTCCTGACCCCCGAGCACCCTCAGCACGTAATGTCAGCCACAATTCTAAAAAGTGCACTTTGTGGAAACAAAGACCCTACAGTATTTGGATTAGGTAAGAAAAAGATAAAATATACTGCAAATATGATTATTATACACACTTACCTTGTTACAAAAACAACATTTTCTAACACCCAATTTCACTCTTCATTAAATTTTACAGATTATTCTATGGCAGTGGTGAAAACACTGATATATGTGCGACACGCAACAACACAAAGCTCAAGCACAACACAGAAACACAAAGCTTAAATGCAAGCAGGCAAAGACAAAAATCATAGCCGTGCATTTAACACTTACAGTGAACACAAACCAGAGCAACAGCTGTAAATTTGGAACCCAGCCATATTGTCCCATGTGAGCATTGCAATGTTAACATTGTAATTCTGGTAAAAATATAATTTATTAATGTCTGCTTTGTCCGTGTGAACATCACTTGCCCTCTCTCTAGACATGAATTAGTTCAAACATTTCAGTATCAACCCACACTGGAAGGAATAAGACTTTCTGTTCTCTCTGTTGCATGAACATGAAGAGTTCATATTTTATCAGTTTGACCAAGTCTATCCCATCAGCATCAAAGCCAGATTTTTGACGATAATTCAAAACTACATCAGACAAGGCCATCCGGCTTGTTAAAAGTGTCAAGCCCACAAGTTTGTCCTCTTTTGAAAAATTTGACACGACTCATTTCTGAGAACTTCAAAAAGTGTACTGGCTTGATCAAAGTGAATAGTTAAAAAAAAGTGTATGAACAAAGGCACGGATATTCAATATCCACTGAAAAGAGTACAGATCAATTTATATTGATGTGCCTTATGAAATGTTGAGTTGAGTCTGAATGTTGACTGTAGTTGGATTAGCTTATTCAGAGGGTGATACCAAACAGGCCACAATGGATATTCGCCTGTAAGAAGCAGCAAATGCCTGAAGTCTTTTTTTTTTACATCACGTAGTGCACACTACAATAAGCAGTGGAATCCAGGATGTGATTTAAACTGATTTTTACAGGTCTATTTGAAATGGTGAGGGCCTTTGTCATAAAGGAATGCTATTACTTCCAAAGGGAATGACATTTTGTTTTCATTATCCCTTTGTCAGCATCGAGTGAAAAGAAAGTAAAGCCAAAGTCAATTACATTTGATAAGCAATGTTTAGTTTGACTCCCATACTTGTCTCTCTGTAGGGCTCTTTTAGGGACAGCATGAGGGGAAGGAAAGAAGAAAAGAAAACACAATAAGCATAACAGTGACAGGTAGAAGAGAAATGTGCAACATACAGTATGCCGATGACGCATCAAGAAAATGTTTCTGGAATGCAATCACTCCGTGTCACCATGCAAATTTTTTGCGTACCCACAGAAAGAACCACAACATATTTATTAACAAATGTAGAAGAAAAGACGTTTTGCAGAATCCTTGGGGTAAAACATGGCAACGGTACTTGAGCGTCAAATGCACCAGTAAATCTTTTGATGCATTAGCATTTTCATCCTTACGGATATTTCTTTTACATCTATGGCAATGTAAGTGAATTATAGCCCTCTGTCACGAGCTGCGATGCAGCACTTGTATTGCATACATAAATTATCCCCTGATCAAAGCTCCCTGTGAGTTTTATCTCAGTTTTACACGAGTTTCGCAGTTTTACAGACTCACAAAGTTACAGCGATCTCATATTGACTGCCGAGCGTTGGAATAAAATAATAACAGCTCTGCACAGAGAAAAAATAGCATTTCAATAGTCAGACTGATCCTAGATATGGATTTCTTGTCTCTTGCTGATCAGAGATGATTTCTAAAACTCAGATCTAATATTTGTATTGGTGTTGGAGAAAAAGATCAATATATTGAAAAACCATCTTCTCAACAAAGCTAAATCATTTTTAGATCAACTTCACATAACTTAATAACCCACATTTTAAAGATAAGAAGTGGCAATTATTACAATTAAAAGTTTCAGATAAAAGGGCAATTTATTCTTTGGAGGAGGCGGAAAACTATTTATGCTGAACATATTAAATACTAAGAGAATCAAATTAATGCCAATCTTCATGTTTGCTCTTCAGACTATTCTTTTCTGTGCAATATAAATTAATTGCATTTAAATTTCAATATCTGATCCAATCGCAAACAACAATGTTTGACAATCCAACAGCAGGACAAACGGAGAGACAGAAGACATGGCACACAAGCTTCACTGACAACATTAGAGCACATTTAAAATAAATGACTGGGGATGTATCCGGCTCCGTGCGGGCACCCGTTCTTCATCATTTTTACAATGCCTATGTCGGCCAAACAGCCATGTCTGGGTGTGACTTGCACGCCCTGACCAGAAGCCAAGATACACCCCCAATGAAAAACCCCACAGCAGAACAAACCTGTAGGATTTTTGTGACAAAGTTTGTTCAATGCTAACACACAACATCTAGAGCAGTGTTTTCTTAATCAAAGCCCTGTAAAAACCCTCAAGGGTGAACGCTGGCATTTTCAGCTTAGTGCAAGTCCGTTACTTTTAACTCCCCAATCATAAAGTTGCTTCCTGTTCCTGGCCAGGAACAAAGATGTGCAACCTCACAGTTTCTCCAGGACCAGACATGAAAAAAAAAAACACTGCCCTAGCCACAATGTTAAAGAATGAAAGAAGCTAGCACACCTTGTGTGTTGTACATGCCCAGAGGGTTGTTATAGACTGCCGATTCCCCAAGCAATGTATTATAGGGATTGTTAGTGCCATGAGGACGTAGGAGTGCATTAGGTATAAGATGGTTAGCCATAGCCCCTGGAGCAGCCAGAAAGAGACAGAGTGAGACAGAAAAAAAAAACAGAAGAGCGTAGAGACAGAAAAAAAGGTAGGTGGGTAGATAAATTGAGATATAGACAGAGAGAAAGAGAGAGAACACACATCAGTTGGGCAGATGCAGCTGAGCAATGACAGCCATTAACATCCAAATGATCACATGATCATTAATGTGAGGGGTTTTGCTACATGAAAGTGGCAGAGCTGAACTGACATGGCTAATGGGGCCGATGGAAAGTGTGTTAATTGTATTGTTAATGCCGGCCATTAGTGTTAAGCCTGTTTTTTTGTGCTCCACATTCAGGCGGCATACTCGTGTTAACAGACATATATTACAAAGAAGCACCGACATGGCCAACACAACACACGTACTGTTACATTTCTACACTCAAACAGGACAGAATACAATAATCACTCGGGACACTGTTTGGTCTTTGAAGTAATACATGAAAAAGAAAGCGCTCTAAGTTCTTTTAATTGACTGTTCGCTAAACACCTTCCCGGAACAGAGATTGCAGTGATTAGCAATGGCAGACCTGTCAAGCTTTGGATTTCTCCACATGATGAAGCGGTGCGTTGGGCTACTCAGCATTTATCCTGATACAATACATTTAGGGTTTTGGTGTCTTTTTTTCAAGCCTTTCAAAGACCAAGAACAGAAGAGCAAATATCGTTGCAAAGAAGGGTGTTGGTCTGCTATGTACGATGCAATTGTTAGCATGTCTAAGCTAACTAGCTTACTACCTACATAGGAACCAAGTGTTATTTCCAAAGCCAAGGTCAACATTATTGACCTCTACATTAGTATATGGGGTTTCAGGTTACGTAAAAAAAATCCCCACAATTCTTGACATACATCCACTGTGTAGCATTTCCCCATAGACTGAATATAAAGATGGACGACATGACAACTCCTCAAAAGTGAAGCCAAAACATTGTGATCGCCCCCCTGGTGACTGGCTGCAGTTTATGTACTAAATCCCCTCCATGTTAGTGAATGGGACATTGGCTAAACTAAAAAGTCCAAGTACACGTCAAATACATTTTTCCCAAAGATGGTTTCTGTCATTTTAGGTTTTTATCTCGCTGATGTATGTTCAAGTGTTAATTTTTTTGATAAGTTTGGTTTTAATTAGTTATTTGATGCTTTAAAAAGGGGGTGAGACGTTATGATAGACAGCTGTGATTGACAGCTGCACTGAGAGAAGTAGTCGCACAGCCAGAGGCTCGAACATAATGTTTGAAATATGAAAACGTATGTAAGCTAAGCAGTAAAAAGGGGTTATGTCAGTCAACAGGCTATCAGTGACAGTCGTCATTTCAACCTGCAAAACCGCCTGTAGTCGCCTAAAAGTGAGAAGCCTGCTTTCGTCTACCTCTTTCTGAAATCAAGGACCCATTGTTTCAAAATGAACTAGGAATTCTGAGTGGTAAATCTGCCACCTATTGTAAATGCTTCTCTATTATTATTGCTCGTGGTATTTTCTTATGAACTAAAGTGGTATAATATTTTCTCCAAAGAGCAAAGTTCACATTTTTTCCGATTTTCCTAAGTGCCATGGCTGAAATAACCTCTCAAGTAACATGTCCTCTCTTTGGTGAAGATGGTCATTACTTTGCTTCGACCTCGCCTCCTCCGCACAAACAGAACAGAGGCTCATTTTCTATTTATGCGATACTTGTCCTCAGATACTTGCTGCCAGGATCTTGCCCGAGTGACTCATCAGTTTCCCAACCACATAGCAGCACACCAAAGCAACCTTCGCAGCCTGAGCCCTGTGATTAGCTGCAGATTTGAGGGCTGCAATCTTAAACATGAATGGTGCAGATTTCCTGATGTTTGTTTTTCTTTGCAGCTGATAAAAAATAATTTATTTTCAAGTGCTGGAATACATTATGCGGAATATCAAGTATGCTGGAAACGCTCACATTCATTTCCTGTTTACATGATTTCCCCCCACTGTCAACATGATATGATGCTATTATTTTTAAAGCTCAAGACTTATGAGGGGCGATGCATGCGTGTGCTTCCAGTATGCGCTATGCCTGAGCGGGTAAACATCTTCTATCTGAGGTACGAGTACACAGCAATTAGATCCTCTGGCAGAGTGCACTGTTCTTTTCTAATGCTCTGAATCTGTCAAACCAATGGAGAAAGATTTTTATATTACCTTGTGACTCTCCCCATCTTTTTAAAAGTTGGTTTAATACTTTTTGATGGCGGTCTTATTGCAGAAATGTTTTTCTATATTGGGACTCTCTTTAATTAAATTTTACTGCTGATTTAGGCTCATCTCTCAGCATTAATCAAATGTTTTGTTTGATCTTAGCATTAATTAGGCGTATTATACTTTTGCTTAGAAATCTGAATGTTGTTTTGATTTTAAAAAACAGTAATTTGCTGCTGCATGCCCTAATTACAGTGCATTCCATAAACACCAGCCCCTTTTGAATTCTCCCAATGACAGATCCCCCACTTATTGTGTCTGTGTTTGATAAATTGGACAATTTCCAAAAAAAACGCTCTGATTGTGTGGTGCAATAATCCCGAATGCCGGGATAAATTGAACATGCAACGCTATCAAGATGATTGCATGACTCCGCTCTCGAGAGGAGCGCGGCAAGAGTGTCAGCTGCAAGCCTCGCTCTCAGGTGCGAAGGGAGGGGAGAATTCAAAAGGACAAATCAGCAAGAAACATTCGCTCCTCAACTCATAATTCCTTAATAACAACACGGGGAGCAGGCTAGGATAAGTGCAATTGTATTCGCATCTGTTCCTCGTGACACTTGTGATGGCGGAACTCACTTCCCGGCACACTCTTGAGCTCTTGTGAGTGTTGTCTCTATCAAACCCAGCATGGTAAGAAGCCAGGGGACTCAAATGAATAATTTCTAGCTCTCGCTTTTTGCCTTTTTGGAAGTTCCTTGTACGCTTTTCTTCAACTCCCGACCTACAGCCCCACTTCCCGCCCCAGTTTAGCCGCTCCACAATGGATAAAGGCTGTGTCTGTTGATGGTGCTAAGCTGAGTGCCTAATTATTGAGATCTTGACACTTCCTCCCTGTGTCGAACATTAATCCATCATTGTAACTATGCATTAGTGTCGACGCAAGCAGGCGCCCAGAGCGAATTTAGAGAGCAAGCAGTGTGGAACTGGAGCCCTCCATCACGAGATGCGATGAGTGGGGAGAGTGTTAGGGATGGATGCCAGCCAGGGCGGTATTTGCCAATTGATGTCAGATGTAGTCTGGTATCTATTTTCTGTATAACCTGAGAGACTCCGAAGTTAACTCTATTCACTGCGCCGCTGTCAAACGCATTATGGTAACATACTTTTTATTAACGTGTTCCTGAGAGGGGAATTCCGCTGAATTGATTTTCAGGTTGTTTTTCAGCACTTTTCCTGAGAGTGAGCTCAGTTTCACTTTCAAGGTTTTTGCAGTCAGAGTTGCATTGCTTGACAGAGGGGGGGGAAAAATAAAGAGGAAATTTTATCAACCTAATCAAATGGCCCAAAAATAGAATTTTCATAAACAATTTGATTTAATTACTTTCACTCAATTGTGTTTTTTTTTTTTTTTAGATTAAATGAAATGAAATCCTTTCCGTAGACTTCCTTCTTTAAATTGCTAGACGGTAGAAATGATTTGTTGATGCTTCAAAATAAAAGACTTGATAAACAATTTTCTGAAGCAGCATGACACCAAAGAAGGATTTTATCCTTTCAATCTATGCCTTGTATTCACAATCACGTTCTCTTTCATCCAGGCAAAACTGTTGACAAACGCACCCAGCCATTTGAGTAGTTGCTTCGCTATTGACGACAGTTCTGGTGCGTTTCATTTCTCATATTTAATGCTTTAATATTTGGTGATAATTAACAGTTGAGTAAGAAATGTATTTCTTACTTGGACTTTTAATCATTTGGAGTATCTGAAGGCAAACTATTGTGATTTGACCTTGACTCGAGGTTTGTGCTTGAAAGCTTTGCTTGTCAAAAAAAAAAAAGATGGGTTTTGATTCTCTAAAGTCTCATCAAATGAAAAGTAACTGTACATACAACTCGTGAAATTAGCTTTTGTGAAAAACGGTATTTTGCATTAGTTTTAAAGTCTAAGGTGAAGGCCGGTGTATTGAGGAGTGATTCAAGTAAATATCTGCAGCGGGACCAAATACCTCTGTTGAGTGATGCAGAGCTGTTGATGTCGCCGGTCATAAAAGAGGACTCTGACTGTTTTCTGACCGTGTCGTTCCACATTCGACGGATGCGGCTCTGCAGAGACAAACAACATGTCAAAACACGTCAGAAAATATTCACTCTGAACACTGTCAGTAATACAGCTGAAAAGTCAAAGTCTGCACATGGAGGATAACTTCATTTAAATGGAAGTCAACCTGACATAAACAGCGTTATTATATATTTCTGAAGTTCTATCACAAACATATACTTACCACAGCTGAGATATGAAGCAAAAAAAATACTTTTTAAATCTAGTTTTCAAGCCATGAAACATGTCAGCTGTGGGGATAAGTAGCCTCCAATTAAAGATGAGCACCAGTACTGGGATAGGTGAAGTCAATAATAAAGCCATCAGTCAAGCTCTCGGAAAAGGCTCAATCCAAGAGGGTTCATCCTGGTTAATTATGATAGAGTCCCACGGGCTGTTGCACAAGCTAAGGGTCTGGGTATCCAACCACGGAGCGGACTACTTTCTGTCCTTTGCCAGAGGGGCTTGGCAGAGGATTTCAAATTGATACATAACAGATTTGGTGATGTTGAAAGGAAATAATGTGTGAAATGTTTCGTGATGAATTGCTGTACTGAAAGGATAAGTTATTACGACCAAGGTTTTGTGGTTTTGGTCATCATTCCTATCATTAATACTGCACTGAAGTGTCGTCTTTACACTGCCATAACAGCAATTTATTGTGAACCACATGCAAGTAACACAATAGCAGGATCCAAGCTAAAAATTAAATGACAGGTTTAAAGTGAGAGTAGGCAGAATGTTTTTGGCATCATTGGGTAAAAATTCCATAATAACCTTTCAGCATATTGTAATTCAAGTGTTCTGAGAGAAAACTAGACTTCTGCACCTCCTCATGACTCTGTTTTCAGGCTTTAAAAAATCTAGCCTGTGATGGGAGACTTTGGCCAATCACTGTAGTGTACTGTATAGCTGTGAAATGAGAAAGTTTGTGACCCGGCCGCCAAGTTGAGATAAGTTGCGGAAATACCAAGCACCGCCCACCAGCCGCAGCAAACTATCACATTTTACAGCTAAACTGTACACAACAAGAGGTTTCTGAAAACATTTGAGGCGAGAAATAGGCATTTCAGTTACAGAATATTGATTCATATTTGATCAGCGCTGCCTAGTTTGACCGTTTGATCGGAGTTCGCGAGTGATTGACAGCTGCTCAGAGACGGCAGGCTCCAGCTCGGCTGTGATTGGTTGTTTTCCTCCGGTATGAGAAATCTTGCAGATGCCATTAGGAGCACCGGAGGACACCGGAAGACACAGAGGCACATGATTTTTTTTCAGATTACCTGTCTAATGCACTACTGTCAGGATATAGTGACCGTTTTATAAAAATGACTTTTAATCATATTTGCTGCATTTCTACCTACTGCTGCTTTAAGAGTAAAGTGATGCAATGAAGCATTTAGGTTTTTCTGTAATTGCCTTCAACGCCTCAGACAGGTTCCAGCTTAACTAAGCCATTGCCACTGTCACCATCATGAACTAAATTTGGAGCAACTGTCACAGCTCACCTCACCTCCTGAAATCCTCCCTTTAAGGGTGACATTCAGACCGCGAGCATGTTTTTATTCATAAAAGCTTAATCATCGTATCATAAACGATGTGGGAAAAAAAATGCCCACGCAGAGGTGCTATGATCACTCAGACGGATATGTCGTTTTTAGGCACTTCTGTGTCAACCCCAGGTGACACGCTGCTCATATATTCTAACAGGAACATACACTGACACAGACGATGCCATTAACATATTGTACGTCATGTTGTCCCCGGCGCCGGAGACACAGATGGGTTGGAAACGACACCGCGACTTCTTCTACTTCTTGTTTTTTGGACAGATAAAAACTTGAACCGTTCACAGCCAGCGGGTTGGAGTGTACTTTGCTGATTACACATTCATTTAGAAGCCTCAGAGTAAGCAATAAACAAGCACGTCTTTCTGAGTGTTGCCATTCCTGTCTTGCTCACATAAAGCGACTGAGCGTGAGGTTAAAGCCATCTTGTCAAAGCACTGTGTATAATTAAACGCTTTGATCTGTGTGCAGAATCCAGCTTGTATCGTGGGCTGCCACTGCATGTTTGACTCCGAGGACTATTTATATAACGGAACACTGGGAGGAAATCACAATCTTTAGAATATGGATATGATGTTCAATTACAGTGTATCATGGCAATTCATCCTATACTTCGTGTCAATGTGGGAGGAATCCATTAACAATTTACAAGGAGACAGAATTCACATAATTTGGCAGAGAAAGTCAAATCTGCATCTGTGAGCATGAACAAATTCCTCGCGAGGCTCGAGCCAATACTTTAGTCAGCGTCGCCGTACCGATGTGCAGCCTGCTCCAGTGAAAATGAATTGCAGACTGACATTATGTACTTAGGAAATGTTTAGCTCAACAGGCACTACATTTCCCTGCTATCACTTCCAAACAAGGACGTACTGTATGCTATACTTCTTTGCTATCTATCATGCATACTTACACGGTTACCTTTAAAATATTTTCTCATTGATTCTTACTAACTTAACAAGTTGTGGTAGGGCGACGTGAAACACAGGGTCGTGAGGACGTTATGTTAACTCTTACAATACATAAGGAGGTGAAAAATAAGTCGTATTTATTGATAGATCATGATCATTTGTTGTTGTCTCTGTTGTTCTGTGTTTAAAGGGATAGTTTAGGTGTTCTGAAGTGGGGTTGTAAGAGGAACATATCCATAGTCAGTGTATTACCTACAGTAGATGACGGTCGGCACGCTCCCAGTTTGTGAAGCAGACAGGAGTACCGGAGCAAAGCAATGTACTGCTGTGGACGGAGGCAGAAGCAAAACGTACTTTAAAGAAAGGCTCATCTAAAAAAAATCAATATCAGTTTAAGTGTACGCTATATTTAGATTATTTTTGTCAGTTTACCTTGCTGTGGGACAGCTACACAGTCTGTTTCTGATTGGGAACTGCAGCAGTTCTCTCTCGCCGAAGCAACCAAACTCCATTGAAAAAAGCAATAATTTTACCTCGCAGAAAACGTGGGGTTGCTGGTATTGCTCGGATTCACCACACCAAACTAACCGATCGAGGCAGCGGTAGCAACCCCCGTGTTCTGCAAGGTTTTTTTAAAGGAGTCTGGTGGCTTTGGCGAGAGCATAGATTGATACAATGACTTTAGTTCTTTTTTAGGGCTGTCTGACAGCAAGATAAAGTGGTGAAAATATTCTTATAGCGTACACTTAAACTGATAATTGATGATTATCGGATGATTTTAGGTGAGCCTTTTTTTTTAGGTAGCTAAAATAAGTTTTGCTGCCTTCCACGTCCACAGCACTATATTGCTTTGCTCCCGTGTGGTAACTCCTGTCTGCTTCTCCAAGCTGGGGCCGTGCCGACCATCATCTACTCCAGGTAATACACCGACTACGGATAAGTACCTCATACAGCACCACTTCAAAACACCCAATCTATCCCTTTAAATTGTGTCTACATTTTGTTTATTGTTTACTGTGCTCTACAACAAATTGCCCCTTTGGGGACATTAAAGTTGTCTGTGTAATGTCAAAAAATAACTATTTAGGAAAAAGTCGCCCTCGCTTCCAGCTAGGCAGACTAACTGCTTAAAGATAAAATTCAGTGGCGATCCAAAAACCAAATGAGAGTTAATTTGTCCTGCTAAAGAGGATGCTGTCAAGTTCAGTAAATCAAGAATGTAAAAAAAGAAAAGGGGATAATGGAAAGTGTTTCCACCTGTGACCCAGTAGAGTAACGTCCCGGAGCACGAGAGGCGGTGCCTTTTCCAGAGCCAATGGAGCTGTCCACACTTTTGCCACTGCAGCAGTGAGTACGCAGACATTTCCCATACTCCTTACGCACCTGCGTGATATAAAAGCAAAGACACAGCACATGCACGCCAACCGTTAGACCACATCCAAGGGTAACAATTTCATACTTTTGGAGATGCTTTTCTGGCATATTTGCTGAAGCATGAAATTAACTTAATGATGTCACATTATGCAATTTCACAGAAGCACAACTTAAGAATGAAACCATACCTTTTTCTGCAGCACACAGTGGAAGATGAAGATGAACATTCCCTGCAGGGAGTTGAAGATGGTGAACAGATAGGCCATGACCACCGTGCTCTCGTTGACGTACATCAGGCCGAAGGCCCAGGTCAGGCCCAGCAGACACAGCAAGGCGATGGCCCCAATCACCCAGGATCTGGAATATAACACACAAACAGCCATCTCACAAACCATTTCACAAAGTTAGTATGTTCAAAATGCTTTAAAACTGGTTTTGAACTGACAAAAAGTGGTGTACCAATACAATATTTTGTGAGAATACACGTAGGTTAAAAGCCACAACTTAAACTGAGGCGTGTGCTACCACTGAATTAAAAAGAAATATCCACAAAATAATCAGTTCAAGGTATCACTTATTCCACAGTTATCAAGGTTTTCCTGTGAGAGGGAGAAAATGCACACCGGTGAAGAGGGGAAAGAAACTGATGAGAAATGACAATGGATTTAATCTTCATTTTCTGATTCTGTCCTTGTCTTTGCTACCTTTTCCTTTCCTTATTTCAAGCGATGCCATTGACTATTTGAAAAGCCATAGATGACAATAAAACTGCAGATTCATACATACGATAATGGAGGTCTGCATAAATGAGAGCGTAACAAATATGGCATTTTCATTAGAAGACTATTTACATGAGCACATTACATGTTGGATTCTATTACCTGAGGGTCGGGATGAGTGTCTAGTAAACTCTTACTCAAACTGAGAGGCTGAACTCAGATAAATGAGAACACAGAGTCGATTAAGAATGAAAGGCTCCATCTTCATGCGGTGCACACTGCGCAGAGGAAGTGGCACTTTTTCTTCACCTGCACCCTTTTGGTATTTTGGTGACTCCCTGTGCGCCGCAGTAGACGAGGCGGAGTTAAGATAAATATCTGGTTCTCGCCAGCATCTGTCATGAGCAGCAGCCTGCATGCATGAAGATCTTCCCTCTGAGTTGATTAAGTCCTTTTACAGCCGTCTGAAGGAGGCGGTTATGTTTTCCCTCTGCAGCCTCTAATTCGAGTGGCCCGCGTTGTCAAAGCACAATTACGCACATAATCAGGTAACCTTGATTAAGTATTGCGCAAACATTACCTGACTGTCTATAATAATGGTCTCTGCTGTTGGGTACATCAGTGGTTTGTTATATCTCGTTATTCTAGCTTCCAGGTTTATGCCATCCCAATCAGCAGAGAGGAGGCATATAGGATGCCAACCTACAGCTGCTAATGCACAACACGATGTGGTAGATCAGAATCATGGTGGTCATATAACTGTTAATTACACAGCAGTGTGACCGTGCATGCTGTAAGTGTGAAAACACTTGCATACCACTGGTTTATTTCATGCAAGGTTTCAGTCTAAACCCGACGAAATCCTTTTTAAAGGAAAGGTGTTTAGTTTTTCTGGAAATCAATTAGCAGAAATGTTTCCATTAGTGTATAATCACCTGAAAATAAGAATTGTTGTGTTTTCGTTAGCTTAGAAAGAGCCCTTCATATCTACATAGGGAGTGGGTCCTCTTCAGGGAGTCCTCCATGTTGCTCTGCCATGTTTCTACAGTAGCCCAGAACGGACAAACCAAACGCTGGCTCTAGAGAGAGCATTTCATGTTTTTACATTTCCTGAAGGCCACCGTAGTTCTCCGACACACTTGTGAAATTGCGGTAACGTGAGCTGCAGAGTGCAAAACCGTGGTCCCGCCAGCCGCCGTCTGACTTCCGTTGCTCCTAAAGTAGTGTTATTATGGTAATGATGGCGAACGGCGTTACCATGATTTTGCACTCGGCGGCTCACGTTACCACAGTCTTGGAGAGAGGAGTGAGCGGAGGGATACTCGGCTGGTTGCAATCTGCAACCACACCACTAGAGGCCGCCGAAACCTACATAATGTGCCTTTAAGTTGTGTATTGTACCTTATTTGTTCTTTGTGGATGTTATTTAGAACTGCAAGTGTGGTTATTCTAAGGCTTACTGTAACCCTAACCCTAACCTAGAAATTGTGCGTCATTAAAAAAGTCCAGAAAAATTAATTTATCTAGTAATGGAACTTATTATTTACATAAAACTCGATATTATTATGATCATTTCAACTGTTTATTCATTACTTTTAGCTAACTGCTTCAACAATTTATCTCTTAATTTCAGCTATTTCAAGGATTTATCCATTGCTTGCTAACTATGTCAACCATTTTTCCGGATTGGATGCACATAGGGGAAAAAAAAGGACTGACAACTGAGAAATGTGAGTGCCATATCTACATTACAGTGCTAATATATATCTATAGACTGCACTGTGAAGATACAGGTGCCATTTAAAACTAATCTGGCTTGTCACATCTGTAGGCTATGTATATCTAAGGCGGGGGTGCTGTGTGCACACTAATGTGGCCTTCAACATGACTGAGTACTCCACAATAAATCACGTTAATGACTCAGAGAGGCACCTAGATGGATTCGGGTGCGGATTTGTTCATATATGGAGGAGTAAATGAAAGATGGCATTATGTTGAAAATGGCGCTTCCAATTTTGTCTTACTTGATCTCAGGTTCGTAATCCTGATAGCTGAGCGATATGACGAGAACAAAACAACACAAGAAAACAAGGCAGAAATAAATCAAATCACAAGACAAAAAAGAGATGGAAAGTAATCCAAAATGTGTGGCCATAAATACAATGTACAAATTTAGACATTAAGAGGGAAACAATACAACAAGAAGGAAGATTTTGGCAGTGGGGATTAGAGCTACGTTCACAGCATCCAAACACCAAGGCCAGAAATTCATACATTTTGGAAAGGGATTTTTTTTGTGATTTACAGCTGATAACCACAATTATCACGGTTCACTGAAGTATCCAGCTCTCCTCATAAATGCTGGCAGACCTTCGCATTTAAGCTGTTATAAATGGGCCAGGTGTGCGGCAAAATAAATGATTTATGAATTCACCGGGGCAACCATTAAACATAATTTTCCCAGGGCTGTCTTAATGACCTGGTGGGAGAGGTACTTCATCAAGGCGACTGCCCCCGGAATGGACACAGAAACACAAGCGGTGGGCACAAAGAGAACAAAAATATTGTCCTCTAACTAGTGGCGGTTTGGGTGGATGAATGGTTTATGATAGAGACACGAGAGGTCATAGGAAATACATCCGAGAGGACAGGATATGAAGAGGCTACAACTCATATCGCACATGGCTTATCTTCGTCTGGAGTTATCAGATAAAAATATGGGGGATGAATTTGAGAGCTGCATGGAAGGAGCCTTGAGGCAGAACTTCAGAGACTGCATAGCAGTCACTGAAAAGCATAACAGCTCACTTACAAATGAAGAGGGTGCATTTCAGTTGAGTTTTATCCTGTCAGGACTGTTACAACAGGTACAGAACCTCTCAGCTCATATCTTTGGCATCATTAAAGCAGCAGTAGGCAAGATTGGAGCAAATATGATTAAAAAAAAAGGTATAGTTAAAAAAAATCATGTGCCTCTGTGTCCTCCGGTGCTCCTATAATGGTATCTGAAAGATTTCACAGACTGGAGGAAAACAACCAGTCAAAGCCGAGCTGGAGCCTGCCATCTCTGAGCAGCTGTCAATCATTCATGAACTCCGATCAAACGGTTAAACTAGGCAGCTAAACAGTACACTACAAGATGTTTCTGAAAACATTTGAGGCGAGAAATAGGCATTACAGTAACAGAATGTTGATTCATATTTGATCAGCGCTGCCTAGTTTGACCATTTGATCGGAGTTCGCGAGAGATTTATATCTGCCTCACTTGAATAGGAACGCTCTCTCTCTGAAATGACCTTTGATTGGCCAAAGTCTCCCGTCACGGGCTAGATTTTTTAAAGCCTGAAAACAGAGCCATGAGGAGGTGCAGAAGTCTAGTTTTCTCTCAGAACACTTGAATCACAATATGATGAAAGGTTATTATGGAATTTTTGCCCAATGATGCCAAAAACATTCTGCCTACCCCCGCCTTAAGCTCAAAATAGTTTATGTTAGGTGTATCATTTAACAAGGCAAATCAAGTTATTTAGGAATAATTCTAATTAATTATTTAGAATGCTGAATATAGCGTCTAAGCAATACTTTAGCTCAACTGTGCTTGTCAGCAAACCATAGATTAATTTGAATGGTTGTGCAATATATAGATATGCTATCCATCGCTGGGGGCTGCAGCAGAGCACTTCTAGGCTTTCCAAGCACAAAAAAGAGAGAGAAGCTTTTTTGTGCTAATCGTCGAGAAGAAACACCAAAAATGAGCAATTCTAAGCAGAGAACTACTTCAGACTGTGGCATCAAATTACCACCAATTTCCTTCAAAATGACTTAATTTGCAGAGGTGCCATTCACTGCAATGTCACAGATCATTTATGTATGAGATTGCAATTGGTCAATTCAACCTGTTTCAGTCATTTTATAGGCTGTTTCTGGGAGGAAAGGAGGAAGTGCTGTGATCAACCCGACAGGGTGTTAATTATTTAACCAAAGGTATGCTCAAAATGCTAATCACCTCAAAGTGTTTAAGACATCAATAGCGCAAAAAGTTTTTGATGTTGGCGTAGACGTTTTGTGTCTTTGAAATCATCCTCGTTAGCATATTTCATTTGAAGTTTCTTATCTGCACGGGGAGGAAGCTACGCAAGTCAAAAGTCACTCCTTTCTCGATAAAAACGTTCAGTCCGTCGTGTCCTAAATATGCCGCTTTCAGAGCAAGTGGTGCAAAAGTCACGTTGTAATCCATGAATCACAGGGCAGTGGCAGCCGCTGTCTCCATAATGGGGCGAGGAGGGAAAAAAACACATCAAACACAATATCAATTCTACATCCTCTACTGAGAAATGTTGCATCTTACCAGTGCCATTCTACAATAACACATCCATCATAATAACGGTAGCTAAAATGAAGAGGAAAAAGAAAAATGGAAGATGAAAAACAGAAAAGATGTTAAAGATAAACACAGCCTGAGATAAAAAAAAGGCAGGATGCTAATCAAAAGCAGAAAAGAAAGGGTGGGGAGGAAGAGATACACAGCAAAAGAGATGAAACATTCATGTTAAAACAAGGCAGCATGATGAAATCTGAACAAAAAACGTGACATCAAACCATAAAGAGGAGTCAAATGGCAGAAAGATAACACAAAAGAAGACACACCTCATTAAACGGAGCTAAATTGACTTAATTAACCCGTGGCATTATCATCATCAAACTAGTTCACCTTGATAACTCAAAGAAAACCTCATAAGGAAATTAAGGCAATAACTGACTATGACACCAAATCGGACACTAAATGTTATTTCAATCCATGTTAAAAACTGAAATACTTAATTGTTTCGTCATACTCACCTATTACTGCGTGTTTATGATGAAACGGAAGCAACGGTTAAAGGCTGTGATGTGTTTGGCTGAGCAGTGCTGTTACTAAAGCCGGTCTGAATGTGCAGTCGTGTGTTGAGAAATGGGTCTCGACTTAAAAACTGTGTCAGATGAATGAGGGCTGACAAAAGCGGCGCTGCTTCATACCATTTTTCCAATGGTCATCTGAAACATTGCCGACCGTTTCGAAGTCTAGGGGGTCAGGAGGTCAGTTGTGTGGTACATTATGGGAGGCCAGTGTAATAAATCATATGACACTGAGAACTCCAGCGGTCAATATTTTTCTGCAGAGCAAACTACGCAATGTATCTTGGCGGTACCAAAGAAGGGTAACATACAGTAAATGGGCTTGGAAAATGTTCTCTACAGCAGTATTTTGGATCAGTACTTTGCTCAATGTACCTGCTGTTTTGGTCCAATCGTGGTCTGGAGCTGTATCAAAGCTAAGCAATCTATTTCCACACCATACCTCAGTATAGAACCTAGAGAGCCAATCAAGGGGCTGCAGGTGGTCCGCCTGTATTTCTGCCAGTGTTTGAACCACGGTACATGTGTAGCTCACAGTGGATGTTTCAGATTGGGGCTGTGTGTAACAGTTTGTGTGTATGTGTCTGAGTGTAAACGTGGACATATATCTTAGACTCTGTTGTGTTGGTTTCTAATGTCAGATCTGCTGCTGATCAGAATTCACACTGTGAGCAAAGTACAAACAGTGTTTTCATAGGATAGGAATGGCATGGGAAAAGATGTGCTTCAATATTTAAAGAGGACCTATTATGCTTTTGTGCTTTTTCCCTTTCCCTTCAGTGTGTTATATCGTTTTTTTGTAAAAAGGTCTGCAAAGTTACAAAGCCCAAAGTCCACGCCAAAGGGAGTTATGGAACGTGTCCACATGAGGGATCGCCTCGCTTCCAACCAGTGGACGCTTGATGGGCTGCCACTCGGCACTAGGCACCTGATTGGACGAACGCTTTCCCTCTTGGGCTGCTGCTCCCAGCTTTCCAACCGGAACCAACAACGGCTTGTTTGAAAACTTTTTTCTCTTATATTGTGAAAATAATTCACCGACACCGAGAAATAAGCCATGCAGTTGCTGAATCTGTCTTCATTTTAGATAGACAACGGTTCATTTAAAAGTTTTTTGGGAGTTTCCACAGGCAGCGAGTCGCACCGGACGCCCCTGATTTGCATAAAGTAGCCTAGACCTCAACTTTATGCAAATGAGGAGCGGTCAACGTGACGGTCAGTCAAAACGCAACGCTACGCTACCAGAATGCATTGCACGGCTGCTTACATAGACAATGAATGGGAAGCGCGGAAAGGACAGATCTTGCGGACAGGTATCATTACTCTCCCCCACAGAAACACTTGTCCTGAACTGCCTGAAACGCCTACTTTTCATGTCCCGCCTTTTCTTCCGGAATGTGGTGATGTCATCAAGTAACACATTTGCATAATACCTGCCTAGCAGCTAGTTTGTCACGCCCTCAAACAAAGCTAGTTAGAGCGGAGCTGGAGCGGAGTCTGAAGAGTTTGGGTCGGTAGATCAATCATAACAGTGGACCAGATGACCAATCAGAGCGTTTCAGACAGAGGGTAAAAAGAGGTGCTGCAGGACAGCTGGTATGAAAAAAATAAAGTGTTTTTTGAACATTAAAGCATGTAAACATGTTCGAGTAGAAATCCAAAATACAAGTATGCAGCTGAAAATGAGAATAACAGGTCCTCTTTAAAAGTGGTCTGTCAAAAAAACAACAACAAAAAAAGGCACAGAGAACACCCAAACATATATTCTGATCATTTACAAGTCAAGTCTTGATGGCTAACGTTGATGGCTGTGTCAACGCTCCCAGCATCTGCCTCACAATTCCCTAGCCGTAACCTAATTGCTGTTCTTTCATTGCTGCAAAGTGCATACAAATAATCTACATTTTCTGTGCCACACACCAGAATCAAATAGGACCAAAACACATAGCCTGTTATTTCACAGAATCTGATGAAAAACGTGGACAAAAGAGGCGACACTGAATGGCTTTCACCATGCAGCCACTTCAGAAGGTGTCAAGTTTGGATGAACCTATTATTAACATTACAGGAAAGTATAGGACCTGATTATAGCTTTGACAAAGCACGGAGTAAAGAGCAGAACAGGAAATTGCGAGAGATTCTATCAGATAGATGAACAGTAAAACAAGAATTGGGTTGCACCAGCTATTAGTAAATCCTAAAGTTTGTGGGTAAAGTTCTAGCTAGTTTCAAACCAGTGATTTACTACATTTGGTTGCACCATTTGAATTTAAGAATGCCTTAGCTGGTCAAGACTTTAGTAATGTATAAACTGGTCGTGAGGAAACATTTGTAGCAAGAATTTGTGGGAAGTCACGGTGACATTCAGAGCTGTAACCTAATATAACAATGACATATTAAACTTTAGAACTGCAGTTATTACTTTGTTTTATTTACATATGCATAGACAACCCTGTCTCCTACAAAATTATGTTCACATATAACTAAGTGTTCTAAATCTTAAACAGCCTTTTATCACGTGTCAGCTCAGACATGTCGACCTTATTCCATATTTATTCTGCTCTTTAACGGGTCATATATCAGCAAGCTAATGTTAGTTTTGTCAGTTACAGTACACCTGGCAGTAACTGGGTGTAAACCTTTAGTAAAAACTCATCTATTTTTAAAAAATCTGTGTGGTGCAACCATTTTTAATTTAGTAATGCATAAATCTCCACTTAGTAAACACTTACATTCCAGCTAAGTATGTTCGAACTTACACGGTTGCCTCAGTTCACAGGAGGAGAATAAAACTTCAAACTATAGAAACTTCTGTGTTTCTCAGAACCATCGTTAAATGTCGACCTCCTGCTACATGTCATCGTGAGGTGACTGTAATGTCAGTACGGGTCACACTTTGGCCCCGCTCAAAAGCAGCACTTAAAAACCAAGAACATCCTGCAGTGAATCTGTGATGGAAAAACACAGTGCAGTCTGACACGGGGCAGCTTAAGCGCGCTATATCATGCTCGCAGGAGATTGTTTTTTTATGTGTGTATCACTGTGCTGAGAGGAGCAGGGCAGACAGGGCCACTGTGCTGCTGAGACACAACCAGTGATGTGATGCCGCAAAAAAAACAGCCAGAGCGCCGGCCATAAAGTAGACTAATGTGTCCAGAGTGGCTTAAAAAAAAGCGAGGAAGACAGCAAAAACAGAGCAGAGACCCTTATCCATCATAGCAAACGGGCGGCAAAACAACTTTACACCATCTGTGGAAGGAGTGTGCCCTGACACCAGGTTGCTGGAGCTTACGTCAAAAACAAAGACCGAAAACGCTGTGTCATTCCACAGGGTACGGGGACCTTAAAAACAACTTTTAAAACTCTTTATTCACATCTAGCGAAACTTCTGGATGAAACTTTTAAAAGTGTAACAGAACCAGTTTATAAGTTAAATGTGTGGAGTTTAATGCACAGATGATGGTATGTTTCAAAGCACTGTGTGAGACCACAATACATATAAAATGTAAAACTTTAGTACTTAAAGCTACACTCATCAGTATCTTTATAACAACAATGGGTCACATGCATAATTATTTGAGTCTAAAGGCCTTTACAGCAGAACTTTTTTTCGTTCGTCAACATATTTTTTCTGAACTTATTTTTGTCATCCATACTTTACACAGAACGCGTATATTACGCTGCGAAAAAAGCGACTTTTCTGAGCTTTTGCACCGCGATTAAAGGCATCAACCAATCACGTTGTGCAGAACGGGTTGAGTTGCGTTTATATTCATGAACCAACAACACAGACGCTCCGTAGTCCGAACCAGGACGGCAAACTTTATGACTCCTTTCAACCTTGACAAAGGCAGCGCAGACCAGATCCACTCTCCTTCCTTTATTCCGTTTCACAATAAAAGCCCTAGACATATAATATTCGCAGGCGAGTATTTTGCATTTTCAAGTTCTTTATTCGCCACGCCCCCAGTGTTTAAAGGCCTTAAGTCTGGACCTATTATCTCACAACACTAATTTTACTTTGTAACTATGATGGTCTTGATCTTGAGCAGTATACAAATACATCCAAATTACAAAAAAAAACAAGCAGCATCCTTTGTTATAAATAAGCTAAAAAATGCAAAACTACAAACTTGGCTTTCTGATTATTCCACAAGGTTATATGCATTTTTACTACATATTGCACTTCCAGATGTCTTGCCTCAAGTAAAACTATTTTCTCTGAAACTTTAATAGAAATCTTTTACTTGCTGAAACTTACCTTAGCAAAACTGAAATACATTTCAACCGTGCGGTAAATGTATAGCAAATGTATTTAAACTTTTACTAGCAATCCTGTAAACACCAAAAAAAAGTTTGTATCTGAGTTTTATAATCATCATTGTCCCTCAAGCTTTCATATTATCTGAAAGCAGCCAGACCGATAAACAGACTCGAACACACATACTATATGAATATTCATTTGCAGCATGTTGACACTAAGATAACACCAGGTCAGGTCTGTCAGATTGTCTCCTGGCCTTTTTTCCGTGCAGACAACAGTGTTCGTCAGATAGTGATGGAGACGCACCTGTTTGATTTTAACCCTGCCTGACACAACCTTTTCAGCATAACAGGAGGTGCTTACCTAGCAGACTCAGGCTCACGGACCCTTGGGTTGGGTGTTCACAACCTTCAGTGCTTTTAATGAGGTTTCAAAATATCAAACGGGGAGGCAAGAAAAAGTGAATTGCTCGGGAACACCGGCTTGAATATAGAGTAACATCCAAACATTGCTCTTTAACCAGAGGTTCATTAAACTGAAGGAAACAAAGAGGAAAAGTCGGCTCAAACTGAGTCGTACTAGATACGATTCAGCTGTCAGAGTGCGTTTGGCGGAAGCGAGCTTGTCACACTCGTATTGAAACATTCTTTCCATCTGTAACAAAAACGCCACAAGGAGTGCTATTTCTGGACGACTTTAATGGGTGGATGTGAGTGCTCTTACTTGATGTTGTCCAGGCAACCGGAGTCTGGTTTCAAGATGGCCGTGTGATGGAACATCTTGTAGAGAGCGATGCCCAGGAAGATCACATTGAGCTGAGAGACGGACACAGAGGGAGAGAGAGAGAGAGAGAGAGAGAAAGAGAGGTTGTATGTTTCCTGTTTCAGTTCCATTCATTTTAAATCAGAGCACTTTGTAGCGCAGAGCTGGAACGCTGCGGCCAGACTCGGTTTCCCACTTTGCCAAACAGAGCACAAAATCCTGTGAAACCTCTAGAGTGGTACAACAGACTAAACAGAGAACGGTGAGAGAAGACAGATGCATACTTGTGTGAGGGAGCCTTTCCATCTGACTTATTTACACTTGTCTCATCATATTCACACTTAGAGACAACCACAGGGAATAACCGCCACTGCTGCTGCGTTCGTTTGCTTTACAGTTTCTACATCTGTTTTTGCAGAGATTTAATGATATTTTTTTCACTTTACTTAAAGCAAACAATGACCACTTAGAGTAACTTATAATCACATTATAACGGTGATTATAATGCATGCACTTTTTAATTTATCTTTAAGTGGAGTACTCTGTTTTCTTTATGTTCCAGATTTCTTATTCAAAAAACATACTTAAAAACAAACACAGAAGTGAGTTGGACTTTTGCCGCTACGTTTGCCAAACACACTGTAATTAGTCAGAAAAATAATTTTTAATAACTCTTATGTTTGACTGCTGGATATCAAAAAGACCCACTCTGGTGTGTCTCATTATTTTCTTTTTCTCTCTGAGTCAGTAATCACAAAAAATAGATAATGAGTCAAATCTGGTCGCGTCATGGGGGTCTTTTGAGAATGACTGAGCAATTAGTAAGCTTTCACTTTACTGCTGTTTACAGTTGACATTAAGCTAATATGAGTTGAGTACTAAAAAATGGCATTTTTAACTGCTTTAAAACGCATATTTTCCCAAACCCTCACCAAATTCCCAAAGTTACAATTGGATCCGAGCTCTGTAGCCTTCTTTCCAACATAGATATTGTTGTTTGTAAATGTAAGAGAGGAAGGAGTGAGTCATGAGGCACACAGAGATGCATTGTGAATGACTGAACCAAACTGGAGCGTGAAAGTGCATTATGCATGTTTGGATTTAGTATCCAGCGGGGCAGTAACAGTTCACAGTTCACATTTTGGGTCCCGTGGTACAAGAAAGCTGTCCCACTTATAGTTGTTGAGGATATTTATTAGTTGATTTACTGATTCCGAGTATTTATTATGATGGCTGACTGGTGTCACGGAAAATTAGGAGCACATCTCTTGTGGCGCAGCAATATTTACAGCTTGGCATTGGCTTAAATACTTAGATGAACATCACTCTGACATCAGATTTAAAGCAGCTGGATCAATAAATGAGATATTTCATTAGAAAATTGGGGCTGTCCTAGTTGGGAAAGTGTGTGTGTGTGTGTCCTCCTTTGCATAATGCTTGTGTATCTGCACCCAGAGCTGTCTACGTGCCTGCGAGGAGGAGATGGAAAAAAAAGGTAGCGGAGTTGGAACGGGAACAAAATCAATCATAATCGCAGTGCGGATTACTCCAACACTGCATACTGAGCAGAGTTCACTCTCTTTCTCTCCGTCTCTCTCACTCCCCCACTTCTACCCCCCTCCCCAAAAAAATCGTCTCAGCCGGTGACTGCAGCGGGGATGACAAACTGCAATATATTCTCTACACCCCTCATTCGTTTTTCTGGACGGCTCCGTGCCCGGCGGTGGCATATATATGCTCAACAGGGCAGAGAAAAGAGGAGCTAGAAAAAGGGATCTCGGTGGACCACTTAAGCGACGACCCGCAGGCTAAGTAGGGTTAATGAGCAGAAGGGTGGTGGTGGTGGTGGTGGGGGGGGAAGGCGCTTACCATAATTATCAAGGTTGCTGGTCCTATGAAACTCCAAATGAAGTAGGTGTCCAGGCGAAGCCAGCAACTGCAATGAAAGAGATAGAGTGAGATGAGAGGGGGATATGAAGAGAGAGAGAGGATGAGGGAGTGAGGAAGGGGGGAAGAGAGACAAAGATTTGAGGTTATAGCTTTATACTCCTGCTCAGAGGATATACATCAAGTAGGAGGCTGGACTGACACAGAGGAATAGGCACTTCAAAACACAGATTGCCGCAAGGGGCTAGAAGAATTATGGTCATCGGTAAGAATTTGGAGGAGAGGGGGCTTTCAGTGTCAATGACAGCAATAATGATGGGCTTTCACAGCCAAACAGGTGTACTATCAAAGTTAAAGAAAAAAAGTTAAAGGGGTGGGATGTAGCTCAAACTGTAAAGGATGTACCCTAAAGGCTGGGAGCGACCAGACTTTGGTTTGATTCTGTCTCAATTTGTCGGGTCAAGGTAGGAAATTACCATTACAGATGATAATTTATGGATGATTCAATTAGCTCGCAATTGAATCCTAGCTGTATCACTCCAAAGGAATTGGATTGGCCTTGACCCTGACAGACGTGGCCACACACAGAGTCCTTTAGCACTCAACAAAGTGTCTTACATGTTCATGTTAACAGCGATGACTCTCTGGGACTGCTGTAATTATGTCAAGAATTAAATAACACGCTCTCCTGACCTCACACTTCATATCAAAACGGCACAGATAGTCTTCTTCGCTGAGTAAAGCTAAATACAGACCAGAAGGGCCGGTGCGAAGGTGGCAGTGCTCCTTTGAAATGGCAAAAAGGAAAAAAAAACTTGATTCATGACCTGTGGTTGAATTATTAATCTTTTAATCTCCGCTGCTGCGGCAGATAGACGCCTCCATTTTTGGCCACTGGAAAATTACAGTTCGTACAGGCGTGTTGTCATTCAGGCTGACAGAGGGGGAAAATGGGAAGTGGCAGAGTATTAGCTGTAATTCAATACCATTTTAAGGCAAGTTGAAGCGCATGAGGAATTGAAGGAAAAACGGTATTTACAACAATACAGCCTACAAATTGAAAAATTCAGACTAAAAACCTCAACTGCAATAGACAAGTTTGTACATGTTTCACTTTTTTTGTCACCAAAGAAGTCACAGAAAAACGAGAGAGAATACAGTATAAGAAGTGACAGGATAAAAATTGACTGGTCCTTTGTTGTTCCTGGGACTCGATATGTCTCCCCCTCGCTGATATCAATGGATGAGAGGAGGCAACACAGAAAAACACATATGGATGCATACAGAAGTGAACAAGCGCAAACAAAAGATGCACAACATGCACAGAACTCTGGCAGCTCATCAAAGCACATGCTCCGAACGTCGCGGCTCTAAATTATGCTGAAGGTCCTATTGTTCCGTTTTTTGCCTTCTCCTTCTTCAGATCATAGACAGATTTAAAGACGTGGTGGGCGGTGGGAGCTGCGGGCTGTTATTTCTTTTCTGCCTCCTCTACCTCCCCTTCTCCACTTGTGTCATGGTTTGGCTTTTGGAGCACATCTAGTTTCATCTCCCCTCCTGGTATGCTACTTTGTGCACTTTTCCATTAGTAACCAAGCAATAAAAAACCATAAACGTGTGCCAGTCAAAACACAAGCCGTGCCCGTGCCAAAAGTATTCTGGCATTCCGCAGCGATCTGAGACAGGCTGTCCTTTGAGCCGTGGCAGCTTATTCAGCAAAGTCGTCTTTGCCACAGAGATAGTCATTTCATTGGCGTGATAGTGAGCTGATGACCAAGTGAGTGAGTGAAGTAATGTGAAATAATTGAGCCAAGGAGATCACTCGCAGCCTTTTGATTCAGTCTGAAGTCCTGAAGCACATTTTTTCCTTAAACTGTGCCTTTTAAAGGGGACATATCGTGCTCATTTTCAGGTTCATACTTGGATTTGGGGTTTCTACTTGAACATGTTTACACGCTTTAATGTTCAAAAAAACATTATAATTTTGCTCATACTGTCTGTCTGAGTATCACTGTATTCAAGTAGTTTTTTATGATGTGTCCCCTTTAAGGCTTGAACATGGTGTTTGGTAATATTTATTAAAGGTACCCTGCGAAGTTTGGTTTAAAATAAATATGATTGAGAGAAATCTACTGTAAATAAAGACTTGTAGCATGCTAATCGCCTTTCACAATATGACATTTCTGTTAAATTTTCTCTTGAATTTCTGCATAACAGCTGTATTACTTCCAAAAAAATATATCTCATATTCTTTAATGTGTGGGTCTGTTGACAAGCAAAATAAATAAATAAAAGGAAAACTACATAGTCAAACCAACAACTAGTGTTGTCTTAAGATAACAATACCTAAAACAGCCAATAGAGGTCAACTGGCAGGAAACATGCGAGCAGATTAGCTTGCTTGCTTAGCTTCTTCTGTCTATTAAATGACTCCTGCCTTACAGTTCCCTTGATTGTGTTCTGACTGCTAGCTATTGTCAAAATACAAGTAAACAGAACAGTTTTCAATATATTCCCAAAACATAAATCAATAAAATTGGCCTTGCAAATGTTATATAAGAAAGAAAATGCATTCAACGTGTTTGTTAGGCCTTGAGGATGCAATGGTTTTGTTGAGAGTCACTGAATGTAAACATAAGCGTGTTTATTTACAAGAAAACTCCACAGGGGATCTTCGAAAATACCCAACCTTATTCTGCATGCTCAGTGGAACACAGTGGACTGTAACACCAACGAGATTACTGAAACAAAAAGGGAATGCTATCTCCCGAGTTTACAGGTGGTTTGATGTATTACTTTCATTAAAGTGGAGAGATTACACGGGACCACAGACTTGTTTTGCTGACCAGTAGGCACCTTCACTGGACTCCAGAAGAGCAAAGTGCCTTGCTCAAGGGCACATTTAGAGTTATCACTTAAACGTAATTGAGTGGAGGTCCTACTTTACTTTCCTGGGTTCAGAGATTCCTATTTGATCTCGGACTTTGAACAGGTGACTTCACAAGCTTGCCGACCTTCAGGCTGCTGCGGCCTTTTTTTAATGTGCTCGGTTATTATGATCATATACTAAACCTGGGTCACTTTTGACAGCAACTTGTTGGATATTTCTGCTCAAAGTGAGACCACCCATGATAGCGCTGCTATGGTCCCAAAATCAATTTGCGGCGGGACTACGTGCCCTCCCCCACCTTTTGCTATTCACCACGTATCACGCCTTGTCCCTTCCCTCATCCTTCACTGGCTGCGTATAATTGTTCCACCGGTGGCAGGCTTTAATTATTCACATGATGCCAAGGCTCAGGCGGTGGCAGCTATCACCTCATCCATCACAAAGAACTATGGCTCCGCCAATCTACAAATGCACTGTCTATCAGTTGCGTTGTGTGCGGCAGTGTGTGAGTGTGTGCCATATATGATAAACATCTTGGAAGCAAACTGCTGATGCTGGTCTTCATTATTTTTAGATGGGTTTGAGATTAACGGAGAGGAATGGAGGGCGATCCTCAGCTTGGCATTACACTGCTTTATAGACCACTTTGTATTTCAGAGGAAAGAGCTTATGTAGCTTCTGTAGGAAATACAAAAAGGCAGTCTCTGTCGCTGCCCATCTTTTTGTTAATCTCCTGTCTCTTTCTCTCTCTTTCACTCTCCATCTCCCTGTTCATGCTCGCTCTCCCTCCTCCCTTCCTCTAAATCTCTCCATGCCCGTGCTGTAATCCGTGCATCCTAAAATGCTGAAGACATTAACCGCAACAGCCCGCCATTCATCCAGCAATACCATCTCCTGAAGTTAGCATTTTTCACTGTCAAAACCATGTCAGATCAGCAGTGGGGAAACGTACGCAGCTCGAGTAACCGTTCGGCTTCATTAAAAGTTGACGATGAGCAATAGCTATCGGGGCGTCTTGTGTGAGATTGTTGAAGCCCTTCAAACCAACACAAACAGTTGACAAGTTGTTAGCAGGGTTTCTGTGACTGTAGATACAGCACACACACAGAATGGTCGGGCTAAGCAAGGAAAGCCTATTGTTTTTTTTGGCCTCCTGGTTTCAGCACTAAACCCACCAGATCAGGGTGTAGACTCGATCTACATTGTTTTCCAAAACTGTGGAAGTATCATTTTCTTGTCATGAGGCGAAAAATCAACACTAAGTTGCTTTCTTTGGTATCCATGTCAACTTAACATATCTGACAAATTTCATTTCAGTAGTGCTAACAGGCAGAAATGGTAGAGGCGACTGTATCTCAGTCGGTAGAGAGTGTTGGTTAGGGAAGGGTTAGGAACTGTCAAAATCAATGCAGCAGAGATCAAGATATCAAAAACTTTGGTCCCTGGTATGGTTCAAGCTCCAAAAACACTGGATCCTACACTTCCCATAATGCAATTTCAAAGCTTGCGTCTTTCAAACTCCATGCCCCCAATTCACAAAGCAGGCTTTCTGGTTAAAAAACCCTATCGAGATCAAGGATCACATGCTTATCTTCTCAGATTTGACAAAGCTCATCCAGAGCAACAGAGGGCCGACAAATGCACTATTCTAGGAAGCCGTCCATGTCCTCTACAGTAATGGACAGCTTTAAATTCTACTCATGCAAAAACAAATGTCAAGGGATTTATTTCGTATAACGCATTGACTCAAAAAGGTACCTTCGTATGACCTTTCGTGTATTACATGCAGAAAGGAAAGCCGATTCTTCAGCATCCAGACAGACTGTGAAACCTAAAGTGCCCTGAAGCTAGCTGCACATGTACTCACACTCGGTCGGTGCCGTAACTGCGGTAGTCCACCGCGGCAGAGACGGCCACGATTAGCGCGGGGACCCCGTAGCCCACCAGGTAGAAGTAGCGTCGGCGCGAGTGCTCGCTCTCGAACACCTCCACCAGCATGATGTAGAGCTGCACGCCTTCCAGGAACATCCATGTGAACGCTGCCAGGAAGAAGAAGTGGAGCAGGGCGGCGAAGACGGCACAAGCAATCTGGGAAGGGTTTATAGTGGCAGACACAAAACACAAATGAGGGCGATAAAGAGGGAGGGAAAAAAAAAGAAGGGAGATGTGAGTATTCACAGTCGGAAACATATTCTAATCAAATCAGTCTGGGATTAAATGCGTTCCTAGAGGGCATAATATGACTTGCAAAGTGTGTCCTCCAAGTGACTATAACCGTGCGGCATTTTCTGACCTCTGCATGTTTGTGTCTTCCCAACAATTAGCATTGCTAAGCTTTGTTTGGCTGAAGTGATTGGATGTTTGCCTGTAGTGACTGGCAGCAGAGTTGCTGCAGCTACTGAGCCCATGTGGTCTTGTTGCTGTAGCTGGCATGGATGAAAGAGAGATATGAAGGAGCGAAGTCAAGAGTCCAAGAGCCATTTGGAGCTCATTGCATTTTACGCTGCGGCCAGGTGCGAGCACATGACGTAGTTACACACTCCCTGAGCTGATAGAGACACGCACAGGCGAGACTGGAATACGGCAGACTGTCAATCGCATGTATGCACGTGCCCACACACTTTCTTACAATAATCAGATACAGTACTTACATGGATTGATCTAATTATTGGCACAGTTGAACATAACTAGCGTATTTTGTCACTGAAATGGATTCAATTAAATTACTAAAAGGTTGAGTGGACATTAATTGCAGTCCAGGAGAGTGATCTTAGAGCCGGGCTGTGAATCACACCCATAAAATGTTATGGAAGGGAAAAGGTGTAGGTCCCGAGCACTATCTTTAACTTCACAGTGAAATAGCTTCGATGCTAAACTATGACCTGTGAGTTTTGGTTCCGATAGCCACGGTGATATTTGAAGAGCAAAATATAGATGTGTTTTGATAGCATGAGGCTGAAAAGTAAGTTTGTTGAAATTGTTGAAAAGACTACGAGCGATAAGATATATTCCAGTGTCTGACCCCCATTATAAATTCACAGCCACAGAGATCATTTCATACTGTGCTCAGACGATCACTCCAGCAAAGCTAACTCTGCCTCATTAGCAAGCAAAAATGGCATGATTGCGAGAAGCTGTAGGTGGAATAAAGCCCTCCACCGTCCTGTATACATGTAATGACTCCACATTTGTCTACAGTGTGAGCGCTGAGCACACACACTTGAAAATGACTGTGCAGCGACAGCATGCCTCCACCTGCTACCACAGCTGAGCTCTTACAGGAAAGTAATGCCATCCAAACTACAGTTATTATACTAGAAGACGGTTTAGTGCATTGAACAGCTTAATCCAGATTAATCTGAAGTGTTTACAAATTGGAAAACTGCACCAGGAGGAGGTGGGTTGGGGAGTGAGCGGATGAATTCGTGGCAGTAAGAGTGATCTAGATATGAAGATGTGACAGTGAGTTGGCAGGTGTGTGTTGTGGCTGAGTATGTGAGGGTAATTTCAAGTATGTGTTTGCGTCTGTGCAACCAGGGGACCATGAGGGAGTGTTTGTTGAATAAAGAGCATCCAATTCTTTCCTTTCAGTATTTTCGTCTCAGTGAGCCAGGCAGAATCAAAAGAGTTCAGGGCCACTGGCACTCACTGGGAAGTACCACTCACAGCACAGCGGGACACCAAAGGTTACGTTTTCTCAAAAAAAAAATTTCTTGGCTCTTAAATCTAGAGAAGAGAAGATGGCGAACACTCCTCAGTGAAGGTTAATACAAATCTTTCAGGGAGTGCTTCTAGCAGCCTCTAGGGACTATGTATTTGAAAAAAAAAAAAAAAAAGTTTCAACCAAAATTTGTGATTTAAGACTATTTCTGTGCAAGGTGCAAAGAGAGGGGCATGTATTTATTTATTAATTTATTTATTTATCTAGACACTATTAATAGACCCCTTACTGATTGTTCAAATACTGCTACCTGAGTGTCTACATGGACTAAAAGCAATAAAGATATCACATCCATATTGGCCAAATTTTTCAATTTTTTTTGCTGTACTTTGTGCTGCATGCTAAGTGAACGGAACTAAATAAATCGATACTTAAGTAAGTATCCATCAGCGGCAGTCTTACCGGCTGGTCACCCCGATTGATCCCCACAAGGAATAGGGACTCGGCGATGAACAGGCTGATGCAGAGGTTCTTATGGATGGTGTTACGATCGCTCTGGAGGCCGCGGAAGAAGCAGAAGGTGAAGAGGCTGATGAGCAGGCAGACCAGCGACAGGAGGATGCCAACCCAAGTGATGACATCAAGGAGCATGTCGTGAACAGGGTCTGTGTTCTGTAAGAGAGGGGATGAGAGAAAGTGGTCAACGACGCCCAGTCCATTGTCGGTTGACATCATGTCAGAAAAAACAAGACTTTGAAAATATTTTTCTTATTATTATACCCAGAACCTCATTGGTCATGTACAGGGATTCATTTGTAAAGCAAAAAAAATAAATGAAAACACAACCGTACAATTAAATCACCATTCTGTCCCAGCAACAACACGACAGCTTTTATTTTCATTATTCTTTTCTTTTTTTTTAGGGTATAAAGTGCATTCATTCAACCGTCCAATAAACCACTAGAGAGCGAGCCACAGGTGGCAGATATGAATCATGAATTAGTCAGCGTGAATCAATCTAAAATGCCCCCCTAGTGTTTCATTTTGGTCAGGCAACAAAGTGGAACAAAGTGAGCAGTCCAGAGGGCGGCAGGTGTCTCAGACCAACACAACAGGAAAACAATCAGACCTCAACATGGTCAATAATTTTCACTGTTGCTTTTAGATAATTTCCTCTTTTCAAATTGTGATTTGCCACCACAGCCAGTTTTGGGCACTAAAAAGCCTTTTGCCGACAATAAATTTGTGGCTTTACGGGAGAGATAAGGATCAACAGTGATTTCACAGCAGCCATGAAAGAGAATTTACATCAGTCCATAAAAGCCAAGTGCACATAGGGATACTTGGACAGAAGTGGGGAAAGGCAATACACCCTAAAACAGCAGAATCTGCAGAATGCCTGACTTCTGTGGCCTTAAACACACAAAAACAAAGACATTAGAAGCAGCATTCTGCCAAGAACCTGACAAGGGTAGAAATTAAGGCCTGGTAGAATTGGAGCTTAATTGGGAATGTGTAATAGGTGGCATCTTATCACCTATTACAGGCCCTGTGCCTTTCTTGCTTGATCAGCAAACTTCATGGAAATCACCCAAAACGGTGGCTCCCAAACAGGGGTTCTTTTACCCCATGGAGTACATGGGAGGATGGAGGAGTAGCTCAACTAATGTGATGAAACAGAAATTATAATTTGATTTTTTTTTTTAATCCACATATTAAGTCAGCTGTAACACTTGTGAGCAGAGAAGTTGTAAGCTAAAAGTAACAAGTAAATGGTTGAAACAGCTAAAAGTAATTGCTAGATGGTTAAAAAAGTTAGATAAAAGTAATGGGTAACATTTAAAACAGATAGCTAAAAGTAACGGATAAACGGTTGAAATACAAGAGTCATTGGTAAATGGTTGAAATGTCCAGCTACTGCTGTTCCAAGTGGTAGTAGTATAAATACAAACATTGAAAGTTCAATTGTATGAAAAATATTGTAATATCCACTTTAAATCATTAATAGTTAAATAATTTCCAGTTTAAAATCAATTCAAAAGAACACATTTGGAACATGGCGGGTGGTTTGGATTCATCACGACATGGCTGGGGGGGGGGGGGATTTAACATTGCACGAGCACACGTCAGCGAAGCAGATGCGCAGATTCCCTGTACAACACTTCTGGTATTAGAGACTGCACTGTCATCTGACAATTTTGTATCATGCTACTGTGCCAGTAGGTAAGAAACGACTCGCCGGGACAGGTGCCAAAACATGACATTAAATAAGTGTCTTCTATGTAAACGTGGGGAGAGGCATCAGAGAGATAATTACTGCACGCAAGAACTTTGGTCAGCTTTTAAGTCTTCCTAATTTCCCAAAGGGATTGTCCTTTTTTTTCAGCCTGCTGGGCATTTTTTTAAAAAAAGGAGGAAAATGAAAGTGGGCAGAGGGGGGTGGGGGGGAATTTTAAAGAAATCTGCCAACCTCCACACAACCGACTGTCATCCCTGCTGGGACTCGAGTACTATCTGGGTGGAATGTTTGATTTTGACATGACGACTACGTCTGAATGCTAATGAAGATCAAACAGACATTATTTTAACACAGAAGAACGTTGCATATACTTAAAGGCAGGCAGATGATTAACATCGACAGGCAGTTAAAAAAAAAAAACAGCACAGGTGAAAGCTAAGCTAAACTCATTTTTAACTGTGTATACATCAAGGACTGACACTGTGTATTAACTACCAGACTAAAGAGCACAGTTTGGCTGTTTGATATCAAAGGTGTGTACGCAGTCTTGGCCTCCAGCAAATAATGTATGACTCCGAGCAACAGCGTAGGACGATCCCGAGAAAATATTTGCTTACGTTGAGGAATAGCGCCGCAAAAGCGTACTATATGTCTAATATGTCTCTCAAACAAGCACCTCTTTAAATCATATTTCGACCAGAGTCAGCAGTATTTTCCACGGGGGCAGAGAGAGACTATCAACATCCACGGGTGTTTTTTTCTTTCTTTCTTCTTTTTTTTTTTTTTTCTTCCTCCCTCCCAGTCAAGTTAAGAGTGAGGAAACTTGGGAGATGAAGTATCGCACAAAAGCCTTGTTTAGTGGCAGCTCAGCTAACGCTAGCAGAGAGGGGAACAGATGCTGATCATTAAGGGGCTCTGGTACAATAACAGCCGCAGTGCTCCTTGAGTCTGGGGAGAGCGCTCTTTTGATTTTCCTGCCTGATGAGCCGTTGTGTATACGTTGGAGGGGTGGGGGGGCTGCCAAGATGTTATATAGAGCAGACTGTGTGTGTGTGTGTGTGTGTGTGTGTGTGTGTGTCAGCCTGTATGAAAGTAAGGCTGATTTCATCCCCCTTACTTTAGAGGGGTGCATACGCAGTGGGTGGCAACAGATGTCGATGTTTGTGCTTGCATGCTCTGTAGGTGTGTGGTACATGTGACATCTAAGTCTGTTTTCAAGGGGTCCGCCGCATTACAAAGGTATCGATGCGGTGGGTGGTACTTGCTGCGGCGCATTGTGAGGGGACCCTGAGGTCTCCCGGGCTAGCGAGCTGTGCAGCGGCTGCAGGCTCTATCCATCACAATCTCACTTTCAATTGGAGAGGGGCCAGGTCAGAGAGAAAGAGAAAGGCAACCGAGCAAGAGAGGAAAAAGAGACAAAGCTATAGAAACAGATAGAGAGAGGGGCGCGGAGCATATCTACACCTGGGTGATGGATTTACTGAGGAATGATTTCTTTGTTCTGGGGAGGTGGATGATGGCTGAGACGTCGCCGGCCACAATGTCTCTGCTGAAAAGTTTCTTTTTTACTGCCCGGGCAGGATGGCAAATGATGTGATCTGCAGAGCCTCTGCACCTAACCTCACACCGACAAGCCTCAATGATGGGAATCAGTCCAGGGGTCTCTAAAGTGGGCAGACGTAATTTGCTCTGAAATGCACTCGCTGTGTCGCAAGGGCGGTCGAGCCGTACGGGCATCCGTGTTACTTAGCGCGGCGAGGCACATTTTGTGCACATTCGATTTGTCTTCCAATCTTTCCCCTCCTACATTTTTTCTCTTATTTCTTAAACACACATATTCTTCATTCCAGACGGACGCCTGAGGAGATTGGCTTTGCCCCTGATCTGCTCGCACGTAGCACGAAATAAGGTTCCCGGACACTCGCGCAGTTTGACAAGGAGGAGCGGACGTGGCAACGAGCCTTTTTTTTGCATCGCGCGCTGGGTTCGACCCGGCCGAGCCGTCTTGAACCTCACATCACATCATACGCACCTAATTACCATAACAGTCTGTGTCGAAAGCCAGAATCTCCTGAACCGGCGCTCTGAAAATGCGTGAGAGGGTGAAGTGGTGAAGAGAACACAGCGTCAATCCTTTATACCCCAAAGAACCGCTCTCAGCGTGGGGCCATGAAGCCAATCCAATTAAAATGCATAAATCTCGCTATGTGCCTCCAGAGCCGGGCTTTGACTCATGAAATACGGTCAGGCGGGGCAGACAGTCGCGCTAAGGGGTAGTGGCCCACTGCAGGGAGTCATGTGACAAGTTCACCTACGGTATGGCCGAGGATTTATGATCTGCACAGGGATGAGGAACAGTTGCGGAGAGGGCGTATGAATCAGGGGTCCTGGCAAATTCGTCACATTTAAAAGGGCTGGGGGAGAGATTCCAGCTTGCGTGGCGGGAGTTGACATTCAGCACATGCAGCTAATGTCACACTGTGTTCTAAGCTACAATAACTATGATATAGAGCCCAGGCACGGCTTCCCGTTGCTATGGCAGTTAACGCGGTCTCCATCTCCTCTGTCTGTGCCTTAAACATATGAACAGATTTATATTTGAACCGTCTCTCTCTAGCTGTGTGTGTACAGTCTCGTGCTTATATTACATCATGAAATACACAAGTAACCTTGACTGTCCTTTCTCATCATAGTTACTGTCTGATGGTGCCAGGGTGGAGACGTTCCATAAAGACAGTGATGAATGTTACCCAAATATCACCCTCTCCATCATCCAGTGGGATGTGCCATTGATTTAATACTCACTGGTCTGTCGGGAATAGTGCCACTTACCAGTAGCTCAATGCCTCCCTGGGGCTTATCTTAGCGCACATATCTACTACGTAAAGAATGGCCTTTATAGGTGGAACATAGCAGGTCTATATTTCTTGAGCTGGGGCGTGTGCTTTTAGCCCATATTTAAAACATGTGTTTTAATCTCAATGCCCAGTAGCTATCTTCCCAAATGGCGGACTTAAATCCAAATGAAGGGGTTCAATAAAGAGCCTCAGGAGCTTGAATGGGCATGAACCATTAGGGAATCTTGGGAAATGTTATGTTTGAAGCAGACTCTGATGAAATGGTGGCCATCCATGGTGAGACATCCATTGAGCTCCTGCATCTGCTTGAGCAAGACAAAGTGACCCATAAAGGTTTATGCAACAAAGAGGCTAATCCACCAGACCAGGCTGACATCGCCACTTCTGCACGATATACGGAAGTCAAATGATTTCATTTGAAACGCTCACGTGGTGTCCGAGTTCAACACCACCGTCGAATCCAGCCTTTCAACATCGAGTCAAGTGGATTGAATACATTTAAAAAAAACATTTTAAGCATCTTCAATCGCGGTATGAATGCGTCACGGCTCAGAAACGGGACATCTCGAGGTCAGAGTCCTCAGCGTTCTTAGCAAAGTCACATTCACCCACTCTCGCACCGCTTGCTCCAAAAAAAACCCTCCTGTTTGCAATCGTTCTGTAAAGATACAAAAGAGACATATAATCTCTCACACGCAGCTGCCGTCTGCGAGTACAGCTTTAATTTGTTTACGCGGCCAACGGCGCCGCTCGGCTCGGGTTTCAGCATCAGTCAAAGGCATCAGCTCTCCGGCTAGAAAGCTCCAAAATTAGCAAACAAAGGGTCTCGAGTGGCGACACAGGCAGCAGTGGCGGCACTCGACGCCCTTGCGATCGCCTAAGTGGCGCTTACCTGATCCCCCTGTATCTGACAGATATCGTTTGAGTGGGTGTACTTCTGAAAAGTAGCAGGCTCGGTTTTTAGATATTTGACTTTAATGAGTTCTTGTGAGCCTGCAGCTTGAAAAAGATCTCACATTTTGGTAATTTGGTTAAGGACATTGCATTAGAAACCACAGAGGCTCTAAACGTCTTTGGGTACGCAACGTTTCAAACGTCTACAATATATGAATTAGAAATTATTCTGAGGAACTAATTGACTTCAAACATAATTAATCCCGATGAGACCCAGTCTGGAGTTCCTCCACTCCTGAGTGTGTCTCATAATCTCATATACAGTGCATTCTAGTTCAAGGGTTTCTAATGAATATGAAAGTGTGGGCAACATTTCCACCTTGCCCACTCTCACAATCAGTGTCGGGTTGAGCATTATTACAAGGCAGTTATTGTTAAAATGGAAGTGTTTGGTCTAAAAGGAGTGAAAAATTAGTCGGTAACACCTTGTAAATCTCAAAGTTTATGGTAGGTAACTGAGCTAAATGAACATGTCATGTAAGGTTATGCATAATGGATGTATTATTTTCAGAAAATCACATCTCACTTGGAGAAAAACAACTTCTACAAATCATTATATTAGACAGGATTGGCGTCTTTTTCTACTAGATGTGAGCTGGAATATAAAAAAAAACATGTTCTGCTCGTCAAAACTGTTAAAATTCAAGCGTCAAGGACAAAGTGACAACGGTCATAATGTCACATGGCACAGGCAGGGACATTTTGCCACTTTTAATTTGCGAGAAGTATGTGGCTCCTTGAATGCAATCATAACTTGGTGCTAAAAATGTAACACCACGAGCGTGATGCAGGAGACAGCTTATTAAGCCGAACATAAAGATCCCTGGATATAACACTATCATTATTCCCAACTAGCGTGCACGCGATCCGTCGGCCAAAACAACAAGATGAAAGATGATGGTGATACTGTAGTGAGCATCTGTCCTCCAAAGGAAAATTGTAATTACAGCTTGCCTATCTTTTTTTTTTTTTCTTTCCGAGATGCCACTGAGAAATAAACAAGGTTAGAATATAATCTGTTGCTCTGAGGGTAATGAGTAATAACAATGCGGAGATCAGCAGTGGTATGTTCTGTTGCCATGGATACAAAAACAGATCTTCAATTTATGAAATTTCTTTCTCTGCCTCTCTCTCGCACACACACACACTCCCACTTTGCCTCCATTCACTGTGTTCTCAGATACAACACTGTGACAGTTTGGCAAATAAAAAGCCTCCGTATCTCCCATTCAGTGGCACCTTCTTCCAACAAGCAACCTTTTATAACATCCAAGTGGAAAAGATAAAGAATAAGGGAGGGGGGGGGAAACCGCTGTCACTCAGAACTGGGGTGTAACTACTGTCCACTTTCCTCCGGTGAATGCAGTTGCCACGAGCGAGCCAGGCTTTCCAAAATGTCAGGGATTGGCTTGACTGAAAGCGCTCCTTTTACCGCTTCCCTTTTTTCCTCTTCTTTTGCTGCTTTGCTTTTCGCCGCGTGAAGGATCCCATTCTTCGCGGCTCCCTCTCTATTCCAGACTCGGCTTCAGCCCTGCAGAGAGCTTAGCGGGTCCAAAAGTCACGCTGCTGAGTGACAAACAGTGGCTCTCTCTCTAGCTAGAAGTAAAGCACACCATCCCCAGACCTCCCTGAATCATGTGTGAGGGACAAAAAAAAAAAACCACACTCAATTTTAGACTGTGTGTATGATTTGCAATTGGGTTTGTGCATTGTGACTGGGATGGAGTCGGACTGGGGAATAGAGGAATGTCTAGTGGTTTCGTGGACAAAGGCCAACTGGGACGGCCATCAGAGTGTTTTTCCCCCACTGATTCAGAAGAGAGGCTCTGGAGAGGCAGATGCCATACCAGATACCAAGAACTACTCTGCTCTGTCAGCAGCAATCTCCTCAGACTTGCTGTGACAGAAATAATTAAGCCGTCTGTCAGCATCAGAACTACGGCACAACTTCTTCCCTGACCGGCAATTCTCCTTCCCTTTCCTTCTACAACTCGCTCCATCTTTTTCACTTCCAAAATCCTCTTTACCCGTCTCCTCTCCCTTTGTACTTTTTTTTTTTTTTCAGCTTCATAAGTGCTGCCCACAATAATCGCTCCACACAAATCTCACAGCCAATTACAATTTCTTTACTTGAACAGGCTTTTTTTTTTTTTTTTACTTCCATTAGCACCTCCCAATGAATTGCTCTCCAGCACTCCACATCACACTTACTGTACTCGTTTCACTTTGTTTCTGCGGCTACCCTGAAGGCAAAAAAAACAAATGGTGCACTAATAGATTCCTGCAATACGGGGACACAATGTAAATGTTTTTTCTTTTTTTCCCTCTTTTCTGTCTTTACATCAATAAATAAATAAACACATTCATGCATAAATAAAAGAAGCAGATGGGAAATGGCTCAGACTCAAAATAAATCTTGATGTTAGGTTTCAATCCCTTAATAAACATAGTTAGGTTTGGCTCTAAACTATTTTATGTAAGATAAGGTTTTAGTTTTTTATTATTTAGCTTTTATTTAACCAGATTTGTCCCATTGAGATCAAAGATTCCAAGGCCAACCTGAACAAGAATAGCAGCAACACAGAATTAACATAAAAGCCCGTAGAATTGAGCGACAATAAAAATGATCAGATAAAATATTTGCACACAGACAGCCTGGACTCAATAGATTTCCCCGTAGTTTAGACTCATTCAGGATTACTATGTTTTGAAGCTTAAGATCAGTCTGTAGATTGTTTCATGCAGCTGGTACAGAATATCTAAAAGCTTTCTTTCAAAATTCAGTTCTGACTTTGGGAACAACAAAAGGCAAAAAGTCCTGCGAACGGAGATTGAAATTTCCATAAAAATAAAAGTACATATATATTAGGGATGGGGGAAAAAAATCGGTACAGCATAGTATCACAATATTTTCTGTGGCAGTATAGTATCGATATCTTTCAGAGGTTGTAGCGGGCTCAGTCTAAACGCTAGAGTGAAGATACTGCTATCATATGAAAATAGAACCTACTAGAACCTAAGGAATCGATTGGTACCAAACATGTCATGTTAGCTTGTCGGGAAGACCGCTAAATAACGTTCCAAAGTTACGCTAAATTTTGGCGAGGAAAAACTAGCATTGCCATATTCCATAAAATTGATGGAAAAGATAGATACTACTCAATCTTCTCACCTACAGTATCTTCTGGCGGGAAAGAGATTAAGTCAATTTCACAAATTGACAAACTATTCCTTACAGATTTACATTGATGCAACTCAAAGTAAATTGTCAGGGATTAGATATTTACTATTTAGCTAAATGGCGGCTACAGTATATATGTTGTGTACATTGCTAAGCATAAAGCGAGACGAGGTAAGATATCAATAAGACGTGTTAGTTTAGGTTAAATCTGGTTATTTTACTGACTTGAAATCAGATCCAAAATGGAACCAAACTATCCTTTCCACATGTGGCCACACAGAGAGAGGTAGCGGAAGTAAATGGTAAATGGACTGGCATTTAAATAGCGCCTTACTAGTCTTTCGAACACTCAAAGCGCTTTACACTACATGTCAGCATTCACCCATTCACACACACATTCTTACACTGATGGCAGTGGATGCCATACAACGTGCCAACCTGCCCATCAGGATCTAATCTAAATACTCATTCACACACCGATGGCACAGCCTTCGGGAGCAATTTTGGGGTTCAGTATCTTGCCCAAGGACACTTCGACATGTGGACTTTCCGATTGGTGGGAATATTACTATAGTACCTATCAACAAATTCCCCTTCTGATGTCATACTGTATATGGACTTTCAAAAAGTTTTGAAGGCCACAATAAATTGTTATTTATAAAAAAAAAAATTGTAAAATGTGTTTCATTGTATTCTGCAGCTCTTAAACAGCTGCGTGCACAAAACACACCACACTCATAAAATATCTGGGCTGCTTCACACATTGGAGTTTTTAAGATGGTTGCAATCAATACACACTTTACACTGACAGGGTCACTGTTTAACACTATATGAATAGTGTGTGTGTATATTGGCACTTTAAATGTTAGTCTACAAAGTGCTGTGAAGGTCAGAAAACACTTAGTCTATTTTACCCTCTGAACTAAAAAGCTGGGGAAATATAAGATGTATATCGACAAACAGCTACTGCTTTACACCGACTGAACCTTAATTTTCTTGCCAACCAATCATCTTGGAATGTACTGGCTAGCTAAACCATGATGGATCAATGCATTCATTCAATTCTCTCAGATGCATTTGGTAATTTGCACATTTTTCAGGATAAATAAGCAAGAAAAGGAGAAGAGCCGGCCTACCTTGACATCCACATGGGCCATGAGGACAGCGAAGTTGGTTAGATGGGTACAGGAGCACGTGGTGTGTGTCCTGTTGGTGCCGAGCAAGCGGCAGTCCTGCGTCGACCAGAAGCCGGTCATGGTCCTCTTGGAGTAACTCCAGAATGAACAGTTGGGGTTGAAGTTCTCCTCAGATTGCTGTTAGAGGGCAAAAACATAAATAATAGAGTAGAATCAGACACAGTGGAATTAATGTCCCCTCGCTAGGTGAAACACAGGAGTCTGGGGTTAAAGGGACTGTATGTAAGTTTTTATACGTATGAACGTGTTTTAATCGTTTTTTATAGCCAACGTGTGAACAGGTTGTAACCGGACCTAAAAAATGAGACCTTCCGCAACTTTCTGGGTTTCCTCTATCAGCCCGTAGACTGCTTTTAATGTGGAGAATGCGGGACATTTTTTTCCGGGAAAATCCAACGGATGTGACGTCATGCGCGCTCACAAGTGCCTTTACTCTCCGTGTGCAGAGAGTGTGCAACGGTAGCGAACGTTCGGTTAGAAATGGATTCCGCTAACGCCAACAAACGACCAGACCCCGCCACAACTCAGACTCCAACACAAACGTTATATCCAGTGAAGCCCGTCCTGCGAAACAGGAAAGTGACCGACGTCGGGGGGAAAACTAGGATCAACATCGGCCGGGTCTTCGATTCATGGAGGGACCTTTGTTTGGTATCAAAACGGACCCTGAGCTGGAAAAATTCCTATTGGACAGGTGAGCTAACATTACTGCCAAACATTTCAAACGTTAATCAACATGGATGCCTGTCAATCACATTCAGTCTTGTGTGTGTCGCCTCACTGTTTTGACCTGCTCCTTTGACCTTGATGCTCGCTCACACGAGCAAAAGGGCGCTGACTGTCGTTGACTTAACAGCAGGTGTCACTGTTAACAAGCAATTTCTGATTTTTACATATAGCCTCTTCAATCACACATTTGCTCCGTTGTCCATTTACACCTCCCTTTGTTTGCAGAATAAACATCCTCAAAAAACAGGCTCATTTCTCCCCACTGCAATCTGTATCCTTCTAAAGTGAATAGCAGGTGGTTTAACTGTCATACAGCATCAAGCGGCCCCATGCCTGTTTTTCATTGTGTTTTCTGACCTTTCTCTTTAACTTTCACTGCGTGAAAATGGACTGCCCCACTGTTTAATGGGTACCACCGCTGTCTGCGCCGGGCTGCGGCCCTAACGACAAGCACGCCTCCCCGCTATCTCGCTTGCCATTTCATAAAAGTCACCCACGAACGCTGAGGTTGGGTAACACACAAGCGCAACAAAACATAACTGCTGATAAATAGATACATCAACCGCCTCTCCCTCTCGAGCCTAATTTCTTTTGTAGCTTGAGAAACAAAGGAGAGTACACTCACGCTCCTTTCCGTTGTGTCTCACAGCTTCCAAGGTTAAACACGTCTGCTGTCTTACTATTAACACAGCGAGGAGCTGTAGTTTTTCATAGTTCTACACTCGCTGTAGGGTAATTAGTCTAATAAGGTTTATCCTCTGTGAATGTAAATTTCCCGCTGACATAGTTTACCCTTCACACATACAAACCCTGTGTAAAATATTCCACAGCATGGAGATAAGATGACCCTCTGTCCCATTAATGGATTTAATTGGTCCCATTAAGTGGCGAGGCAAGGAAGCAAAACAATAACTAGAGGACACATCATCATCCCAGAAGACCAGTGATCCAAAACCTCACGGTTGATAGGGGGGCTTAAGTGTGGGAAGCCAAAAAAATAGGAACCCCAGAGTTTAGATAATAAGGTTTATTTTCAAGGGCGAAGTTGAATTTGACTCTACATAACCTGGGATAAACACTGATACCTTTTTTTGTTTCTGGAAGCATAATATATAGAATAATTTATGCATACAATGTTGTCTATGCAGGGGCTGCATTCAGTTTACCTAGGGCTAAAACATACAATTATCACAATTATTTATTTGTCTTTGATTCTTAAAACCATATATAAATGAAGCTGAGATAAAAACAGTAATAATACCACAGTAGTGCAGTGTACACCAAATAAACTGTATTATTTATCCCCACAGCCTGCAGCAACGACCAGTTAATCAGAGCGTTTCTCTTAACAACACCTCTGCCTAGTTTACCAGTTTACCAGAGAAAAGGGAGCTCTTCATTTGATGCACCGAAGTGAAGGCTGTATATGCAAAACGCCAATATTGCATCCAATCAAGTTTAATTAATTGCGCAATCATTATTATTATATGATTAATTGTACAGCCCTCGGTGTACACAAAATGCACTCTATATGTAAATGTCTGTATGTCACTTTAAGGTGATGAAATGACGATTGGAGCTGCAGCTCTCTTGGTGCGCTCCTGTGCTGGAAACACATTTTTTCCAAAAGGGCACTGTTTTATTGAAACGACTTGATCTGAGCAAGAAAAGGGTATGAAAGCGCCAGCGCCCCCAACATTAGACCAACAGTAAAAATACTGAATCTACGGTCCAAATTACAAATTACACTTAAGGCAGGTGTGTCGCAGCAATAACTGCGCTGACATTGCCCCCTGACATTTTCCCACCATTTAATTCTGACAGCCATAAGCTATCGTCCTTTTACTCTCTCTATCCCTCTGCGCTGCTGTGGTTTTTTTCCTGCCGTTGTTGCTTCCTTCCAGGTCCCTCCTACACATGAGACCTGCTGCAATTCTCTTATGGTTGTTCGACATCCCTGATAATCGCTGAGGGCGCTGTTCGTAGACAAAACAGGGATATTTCGAGGGTAGCAGAGTGTGGAGAAGATAATGGAGTCGAGAGGGAGAAGTCGCGACTCCCCACAATGACTAAGCAGCCTCCAGTGAGGCTCGATACGACTGATATTTGTTCAAGAGATCAAGCTGGTATTTGTTCAAACTAATAAACAACATGCATCCTCAGCATCACCTTGTGAGCAATTTTTCACACTTTCCTCGAATGAAACTTCATATTGACTTAATTTTCTTGGTTTGAGATGGGATTTGTAAAATTTTTGTTGCACTTCAGGGGATAGAGAATATTGTGATGAATGGCTTCTGTTAAGGAGGCGCATGTGCGAGTGTGTTTTTGTGCGAAAATAAACCAGAAAGAGACAAAAAGCGCATTAAATGCAGAAGCAGTCGCATCAAAGGAAAAACAAAGCACATCTCAGAGGCAGAAAATTACCTGTAGATGTCTGATGGTGAAAATGACGGGGTCGGAGAGGTAGACTTTGTTAGAGTCCTTGTTGATGGCGGCCGTGATCACCGGTGAGTTGACGATGACGGAGTAATTGGTCGCCATGGCTTCGCTGCCCAGCTTCATGCTGGCGTTCTCCGTTGAAAGGTAGACCCCGATGTGTTTGTACAGGACGAACGCTATCCGAATCTCACCTGCAAGAGGAGGATTGGGGAAAGTGGTCAAGGTCAGTGACATCTGAGCAAAGAATACACTATTTGGCCAAAAGTATGTGGACACCCGAGCGTTTATTAGTTAGCAAAATGTGCTATAATAATTGACTCACGTTGCTAACCATTTCCTCTAGCCTATTATAAGCTACAACTAGGGCTGGGCAATATGGCTAAAATCTTCTATCCTGATATAGGTAATTTCATCTCGATAACAATATATATCACGATATAGCATGTTTTCTGGTCATTTGATAAATAAATATACTATATGAATTAACCACATGGTAAAACCTATTTTTGTATAATCCTGTGTGAATTAAATACTTGACAAATGAAGAGTATTTTCTTATTTTAAGAACTTGAGTGCAAAATAAAATATATACAATTTATATCATTTTGACGATATATATCGTCATATTGCCCAGCCCTAGATACAACTCACTCTATTTGCGCCCTGCTGCCGTCCATTCAAAATACAGAACCTCTATAGTGCCACAAAGCTAGAAGCACACTCTGTACACACTTTACTTTACTATATAAAATATCTTTGCATGCTGTGGGATTCAAATTTCTATTCCCTTCCAATGTGAACACGATGTGCTAATATGCTAGCTTTATGGCTTATAAATACTATTAAATGCTACTGACCTTTAGCAACACTAGAGAAATACTGGAAATAGCAAAACGAATACTGGAAATAATCCCTCAATAGAAAAACTGTAAACAAGAATCAGGAACTGTATATAATAAAACCATCAAAATGTCAAGGTTGACAGAACAGTTCCACGAGAGGAAAAAACGAGAAATCTTTCCTACATCAACACAACGGTTATATTAATTCAGCCTTCGAAAGCTGTGGTTAAAACTCTTCTATTGGCAATTGACAAAGGCAAGCATTTTTCTTGTTAATAATGTCTTCCTCTCTTTCTCTCTCGCACACATCTCTCTCCCCTCCTGCTGCCTCGCTATTCAGCATTGATATGAGGGAAAGTTCCCTCCCGCCGCGACTGAGATCACTCACTCAGATGAAAAGAAAATAATTTGGGTGCTATAGCACTGGATGGCGGGGAAATATCCGCCACCCTTGTATAATGATCCGCCTGGGCACGGCTGGACATGGGCTCGGTTATCCAGCCGAGAGGCGGCGGGCGCAGCTTGAGTCGTTTCTGATTTGCATGGGCTGATAATAAAGTCTAAAAATGGGGCCGTATTGCTTCTGAAAATAGCTATGTATTGTGTCTAACTGCCTCGTTTACAGTTTAGAGGCAGTGCTTGAATGTAACTAATTCTACAGCCAGGGTGCCGTTTGAAGTCGGAGAACGATCCCTGTGCTTTATATGCAGCACAAGAAAGGATTCGGGAGGCAAATTGAAAGTTATTCACATGCATCTGTAATGAAATTCCTACAAAACCATTGCAGCACCATACAATGTCACATCCAGATATGAAAAAAAAAAGATTAATTACAGTGGATCTTGTATGCCAGAAAGTTTTTCAAGTAGTACAACAGTACTTCTGTTATAACCATTTCACATTTTGTCTGTTAAATTTCTGTTATATCACAAACCTGAATAGTACATAATAAACCAACTGATTACACTTCAAACCAACGACAGGGGACCAATAAAAGCAGACTACTCACCGTTTCTCCCGTGCTGCTTCAGTGTGTTGGCTGAGAGGTGGATAGAGTTGCCTTGTCCTCCCGTTTGGGGGAACTTCAGATCAGGCAAGTTCCCATCTGTGCTCATCCTCGCCACCTCCAGCTCTACACACAAGCAGAAGAAACCCAAGCAAGAGAGCAGTTAGTAATCAATAAGTTTGATGTTTTTATGATAAAAATTATTAAATTTTTATGATACACAATAGACATAATAGACGTATAATGTGCTGCAGACGATACATCGCAGAGGCACAACAGTACACATTATTACAGCTGAGGCCTTAAAGGAATTACTCCACATTCACTGACTTTAAACAATTCTTTCTAGCTTTCTGTTGATGTGAAAGCTCGCAACTAGAGATGTTCTGACACCATTTTTTTCCTTTCCCATACTTGAACTTGCGGTATCGGCTGATGCCGAGTACAGATCCGTTACCAGCGTGATAAAAAAAGGATACAGTTATATTATTATTATTAAACAGCTGTTTACTACTGACCATGTATGGATGTAATATGATTACTATCTTTGTTGTACGGCCTGGCTCAGGTTAAACCCTTTGTAAAACATGAGCAAATACATACAGAGAATGAATGCAATAAAACTTGGCAACACTAGTGCCACCCCTCGAAACGGAAGAATTACATACTGCACATATGGCCGTTTTACTTGGATTTTCCGCTGTGAAATATTATATTGTCATGTGACAAACTACCTGCAATCAGTTCTTCTTCGCTGCTCTAAAACAGTAGTTGCCAGTAGCATCCATGATACATCCAGGGCGACAGCACAGTGAAGACTCCTGTTTTGGAGCAGCGAAGAAGAACTGATTCCTGGTTAAACAAGTCGATTTTATGAAGAAATTATGGTATTGGATCAGTGCATAGACTGGTGTACTCGCCGGTACCCGATCCCGACATTTGGGCAGTATTGGACGCATTTCTGATGCTGGTATCAGTACAACTCTACTCGCAAGTCATAAACATTGGAATTCTTCCCTATTTCTTCCTTTCGTCCCACATCACATGAACAAGACTTACAATCTCAGCAATGTAATGTCAAAATATGTCAGCTTTGACACTTAAAAAACATGCTTTCAACATGCAGTAATGTCATAACAGAAGTGTAAAACTAAACCGATAAAACCTATCATAGATCCTTTGCGCCTGACCTCAATGTGACTTCATTGCTATTATTAGGTAAAGACCCAACAACTACAGCACACAGCAGCCACGAGTAAACACATCTCCCATCGTGCCACTCTCCTGTTGTAGCTGATTTTATTAATCCAAGCATCTCAAACGAGCACTAAATGCAACACATCCTGTCTTGATTCGCGCAGCTTTGAAGGAACTGCCTCCCTCTCAACTCTCTCTGTGAGCAGGGGATGTTTGTGTTTTGCTATAGGCCTCTTAATCAAGTGACTATCAAGTGTTCAGGTGACATTGTTTCCTCTTAGGGTTGTCTTTGGCCTTTGAAAAAAAAAAAAAGACGTCTTCATTTCAAGGAATCTTTTTCTCTTGAGAGCGAGAGATACAAGGAGATAAAGACCAGCTAGGGGAGACGAGCTCGCTTCTGCGGCAGCTCAACAGCTGTTGTGTCTGAAGCGAGCTCCTAATTTATGGTTCAAAGACTCCGGCGTCATACAGCAGAGGAAAATGAGCTGCTGATAGGAGCCCAGCTGAAATAAAAAAAAAAAAGCTCATTCCATCAGAGGTGTTATGGAATGATATAATTCAGTTTAATAAAGCAGTCGAGTGTGCTCTACTCTGGAGTACCGGTTACCTGTGTGCAGTCTCGGCATTCCTAAATGTCACATTAAGTCCCAGAGCACTGAGATGAATCCACGGATTCATTGCGAGGCACAACTACAGAAAAGAAATTTCACAAATGTCAAATTCCAAAAGATGAGGTAAGCAGTATGGACTAATATAGGTGAGAGGAGTAAATAAAAAAGCTGCCATTAATTCTGTGTCATCTCAATTGTAAATTCACAAAGTAGTGATGTATGTAAAAGATGGCACGCTTTAACCATTAGCTTTTGCAAATAAACATGTCTAAGACATTGGGTAAAACTGCTTTATGTTGATATGCTACTGCAATAAGGGTTATATGTAATCTAGATGTCTAAAAAAACTTTAAAGGAAGAGTTCAACATTTTGGGAGCTTTGGGATGCGCTTATTTGTATCCTCAAGAGTTGATGTGAAGATTGATACCACTCTCTATACAGTCTATACAGTAAATATGCTGCTGCCACCAGCTGCCGGTTAGTTTATCTTGGCACAAAGACTGCAAACGGGGAAACTGCTAGCCTGGCTCGGCCCTAAAAATACACCTACAGTACCAGCACCTATAAAGCTCACTAATTAACTTTATTTCTTCGACCCGGCCCGTGGCGGTAAGGACTAAGCCTTGGTACATGGGGCGCCTGCTACACCAGGTGAGCTACCTTGGCGCCCCTTGACTTTTCTTTTCTTTAAAAAATGAATAAAACCGATTAGTCAATCATCAAAATAGTTGACGATTCATTTAATAGTTGACAAATAATCGATTAATCGTTGTAGCTGTAGAAGTTAACTGCGCCCATCCAAGGTGTTCTCCAATATTTATCCTCATTTGAGCTTGGATTTTTTGAGAGCTCCTTCCTTTTTCCATCAAATCTATCTGCATAACCTATTCCTTAATGGAAGTGTCTCTGACCGAAATGTATTTGACTTTTTTTTCCCCCACAAAGATGATGTCATGCCCAAATTCCAGACAAATATTGCGAGACAGAATAACCCAATATCCTTTCGGAGAGAGTGATTTCCGACCGGTCCAAACATTTCACGGTCAATGACACTGCATTCTGTGCCGCTTTGCCACCACACTAATGGCAGTCATCTCAACACAAAGACTGGCTGGCAGATTAGTCTGCAGTGGAGAATCTCAAACACAATTCCATCTAGTGTAAGAAATAGAAACTTCATTAGGCAGCCTGATAAGGCATTCAGGTGATGATCTGATGTCAGTGGACTATGACACCTCTGTATTTGATAAAGGTTAGTGCCCACGAAAAGCTACAAAGAGGCCATATTTAATCCCCCCTTTGTATCTGTTCTCATACCAAGGCTTCCCATACTTTCTCTTAAAAAAAAAAACCTTTGTATTAACATTCTCTTGTGCTTTTGCAAAGGCCAGGGGGTTTTGGTGATACATTCCTATTCAACTTAGCTAAGACAATACCCCAGATAGCTCACCATTCCCTGGATTCCAAGCCTTCCTTTGGAATAAAGAAAGCATTCTTCTTCTCCCTCTCTAACTCTCTTTTCCCTGTGTGGTTGTGTAAAAGAGCTTACGACGGGCTTTGGGGAATTCCTTTGATGCCATAGTCGTTGTTGCACCCAAAGGCTATACCTTCAAAGCCCGTCTAAATAACACGCTAATCGGCGGAAATCTGCTCATAAGATTATCATGCAGAGAGCGGGGCGCACTCTTGCGCAGACAAAGCCCTCGACGAGCACACGCACTGTGACGTGTAAACACAAACACAGCCACAATGGGCAAGGAAATACGCTTCTTCTTTGAAAGCGAAGAAAAATAGATCTCATTATCGGCTTGAGCCTAAAATTGGAGCGGGGCTTTCTTACTGTTCGAGATTCACTTTAAAGCACGAAAACCGGCTCGCGAATGAGGAGGTGTCACCAGGTGAAATGCGTGTGAGCTACGGTACACCTGCACACACAAAACCCTTCACGTTACATGTGATTCAGTGCGAGAGATCAATGATTAGCTGCTGCAGTGATTACTGATGTTTAAATGGGCCCCGTTGTCCTCATTTAACTACCCTGCATGGCATGAGGGATTGCAGGAGCCAACTGGCTGGAAAAAAAATAAGCCGAGCAAACAGAGAGATAAGGCCTAGTAAACATGTCACCAGCACATAATTAACCAGACTAGCACTATGCGCTATAAAATCTCACTCCAGTTGAGCAGGCATCGTCTCATCCCCCCCTCTCCAAACGAGCACAGAATCTCCTTAATACCCAGATGAATAGTGTGCCAGATACAATAAAATCATTTTTATTAATTCTCCTTACGCTTGCTTCCTTTTAAGTCAGTAGACCTATATTTTTAGGTTGCCATGGCAGCAGGAACTTGGAAAAAAAAAGATCCCCACTTGTTCTGAGAAGAGGGCGATACATCATAACATTATTTTTTCTTAATTCCCTTTGCCCCGCTAGCCGCCGTCTGCAAAAAAAAAAATGTTATTTAATTCAGTTTTATTTTGTGCCTTGTACTCTCAATGTAAACTTCAGATTTAATAAATTCTATTTCAACATCTGATGTATCCACCACAAGGGAAAATATTGATGACAGTAGTTCCATTATCTGTGCTCATTTGGTATTTATACACTGTATAATGAGCACTGATCCCTGATCTGCGCGACTAGTGGTTAATTCCGGCTAATAATTAACACGAATACAAGTACAATCATTTGAGATAATTGTCACTTTACAGCTGACTGCCATCAGACGTAAGCAGCCCTGTCAAATTTAACCTCCTGTGAGGGAGGAAAGAATTAATCCGGTGACCTTCACGCTTGTTCCACAGCCTCAAGAGCACTGCTGTCAATATGAGAGCACCCTGGATCAATAGCAGTATGGTGAACTCTGTAACCCCTCTACAAGTGGCAAGACCAGGATGAAACACTTGAGACACATGAGAGAAACGCCACTGGAAAACATTATAGAGAACCGAACCAAAACATACAGCTCTTTAAATCTAGCCTCCAATTTTCTGAATATCATAACTGACAATGCTGTCTTCCAGCTGAGCCAATAATCTGTTCCCCAGCAGCTTGAGGAGAAATTAACTTGATTCTGTCCAAGATGGTTTACTCACGCAGGCAAAGTCAACCAAATTAAAGTGTAATTTGCTTGCTGGCATAGAATTTTCATTGCTTTCATCGCGAAAAAGAAATCCAGATATCTAAAGTCCCCCTCCACAAAATGATGCTTTATCAGAATTCGATCCATTCCCTCCAATAAAAAAAAGTACAGAAGAGCTGTGTCATTAGATTATTTTATGCCATGTATGTGTGCGAGGAGCCAACAGGAGCCGGAAGAAGTCTCTAACACGCATGCTTTCAACTGGCTGGACTGGAGAAAGACTCAAAACCCATTCCTTGCATAGTATTCTTATATGTCATAAAACATGTCCGGAGGGGATGTTTCAAATTCTTCCCCCCGTGCAAAACAAGCAACTCTTTCTTTACATATATTAACAGTAAATTAAATTTACATGTAAAGATAGACAGCTAAAATGTCTTATACTCACGGATGTTTTCAGTGTCCTCGTGCACAATGTCCGTCTTGAGCAGGTTATCGGCCAGCACGAAAGCCCCTTGCTCCACCGTGTCCAGCAGCATGGTGGCGGCCCTCAGCTGCTCGCCCGTGCTCAGCTCCCTCCACGCTGCCTGGGCCTGCGGCTGCAGCAAATTGTTGACCGTCTCCACCATGGCCTGGGGAGTCCAAAGCATCGATTTAGCGAGGAGAAGCTAAGCTGGCCTGGGACCGCGGTTGTTTGACATGGTGATTTGGTAAACGGTATGAGTGAAGGAAGATAAACGAGGGTTGAGGACTGAAAAACAAATCGTACAATCCTGTGGGATTGTGCAAAGGAAGAAGCATTGTTTTTTTCTTTCTACTGAGCAATTCCGTGACCCTCATTCATTTACAAGTGATGCTTTAGGACATGGCTAACTAGTAGCAGCAACACCTGAATCTGTGATGACATTGGATATGTTGTTAGACTGCTTTTGTTACCGTTTCCTTTTCTCTAGACTACATGAAGAATTAATCATGTAACTGAATCAGAACCAATGCTTACAAGACTAGAGGCCACTTCTTACATGACTCCAGGCTAGAGTCTTTAATTGGTGTGATTAATGTTCTTCCATGCAGACAATCCCAATACACAAAAGCACTACAAAAAACAGAGCAACGTTGAGACATTCCAGTGGATGTACAAGGTACAATAGCTGGTAGCAACAATCCCAAACTACTCACGACCTTGATGCATACTAATAGCACAGAACAACTATTATGCCTTCTTTAATCTCCTCACAACAATGCCACAGCGAGTAAGCAAGGAAGAAACAAGAACATTCTCAAGACAAGATGAAAAATTAAGAGCCATTAAAGATTTAAAAATGCCAATGGCAAGATTTATGAATGGAATACTAATTGGTCAAGCAAACTAATTCATTCCCAGTACAGCTGCGCTGAAGAGCAAAACGAGCCCCGACTGCCAGTGGAGGAAACACTTTTTCTAAGCCATTACGGCACAGTAGGTGGTCAAACCAAGAATTAATAGACATTTTACAACACTTTCTATGACGCCCATGTCTATAATGTATTATACTTATAATGTGTTATAATATAATATAATATAATATTTTTTATAATGCATTACAATGTCATTATAAGTCACTATAAGTGGTCATTGTAAGGTGAAAATGTATTTTACCACACTTTGTGTGTTGTCCTTGCATAGATTAAATGATATTATACTGTATATATATAACTTCTCTTAAAGCAAACAATGACCACTTAGAGTAACTTATAATCACATTATAATACATTATAATGTGATAATGAATAATGCATTATAAACATAGTATCATGTATTACAACTATGGAAATTATAATACACTATGATCCTTGAAAAAAAAAAAAACAGCAATTAGTGACCTTACTAAGATTATAAAATGCTGTATAATGTGTTATGATTACTGTTATAAACTATTATGAATATTTATGAGTGCTTATAACTATAACTGTACTGTTCTATAAGCAGATTAAAATGCATTATCAGTAATAATATCTTTACTTATATAGTACTTATCAAAACAAAGTTACAAAGTGCTTCACATAAAAACGAAAAAAGTAAGTTTATAATGCATTATAGACACGGGCGTCATAGAAAGTGTTGCCGAAAATTCCTGCACCGATAATAATAGTAACATTTCCACGCTCCAAAGAGGAGATCTTCTATCTGATAAGAAATTGGTTTGACTTTTGATTCTCAATTTGCACTTCTTCAAAAGCCAGCTCAGTTGTGACATCCTGAAGATAGAAGCTATGATGCGTGTTAAAAACAGGGGGTGTCACGCCACAGAACTTCTCTCTGAACTTCGCTTAGATCCCCTTTTTGATCAATGGATTATGAGAGGGAATAAGAGTTTTAGCACGACTCAAAAACAGCGTGGGGATCAAGCCAGAGGCGATAAGAGAAATCATGTGCTCAAAGTGTATCAAATGAATTCCTGATCAAAAGACGGAAAAAAAAAACTGGCTTTACCTACCAACCAACCAACCAACCAACCAACCAACCAACCGAAAACCAACCAACCAACCAACCAACCAACCAACCGACCAACCAACCAAGTGTAAGTGTAATGGACCCCCCAATTACCTTATCATGTTAAGTTGTATGTTTGTTTCAAATCACTGTGATGGCAAGAGGAGACGGAGGGCTGATCGTATTCAACTCACTGGCACTGGATGAGAATTTCAAACAGCACCAGCTGGCTTTTCCTCATTCAAAACATACCCGGCACACATTAAGCCGCCCACACCCAGACACAACCACACACATACACACACTTTGAGAGACTGACGCAAGAGCGAACACACACCTCTGCACCTGCTAGTATACCAAAACATAACTGGCAAGCGCATGCACGTGCACATGTACGCACACACGCGTGCACAGGCAGTCTACCAACTTTGATGTAATTATTCATTATCTGCAGCCAATCTCCAATCACACCTTTTGACATTCAGCTAGAGGCAGAGGTTGATTCACTCTCAATTAAGGAGCTCTTTTTCTTCAGGCACTGACATTTTTTTTTCCCCTTTGTTCACCACTGCAAGATTCTTTTTTTTCCCCAGCACTTCTTAAAACACTGAAATAATGGTTCTTCAGGGAAAGGATTGATGGACTCGCAGAGGAGGCTGTCTCTCTTTTTTTTTTTTCGCATGCAGAAGAGACGTACAAAAAAAAGAACAAGGTGGAGGAATAGCCCACCCCAAAGAAAGAGGGATGGGTCAGAAACTTGATGAGGAGGGAGTACACGATGGATAATTGATAAACAAGAGTGAATAAAACAACCGAGGCTATACAGTATGTATCAAAAATTAATATTGTAAAGGTCAATTTTCTTTTTCTTGCGGGCCCTTCACGCATTTATAAGAAATGCAACAAAGCTGACATTTACTCATCATTTGGACATGCAATAGATAACCAAATCACTGCGATGCAAATTATTCATCACACCTTTTGACATTCAATGCCAATTTCCCCTCATTCAAACCGGAGAATAAAATTATGATGTGAAGACGGTAGAGTCTCCACGTTGGAAGGCAAGGTGACTCACAGTATGCTTTACAGATGAGACAATTACCTGAACTTGAGCATACAGGCACTAATGCAAAGAAAAGGTGTCTTTTAGTGTTTATTATCGCCAAACGGAAACTATTTGTTGCTGCAGTCTGAAGAAGCTACAGTCCAATTGTGTGAGAGGAAACTCGGGACAATTGCACCGTACATCTAACTGAACCATTGCTATGCCTTTGTCCTGTAAAATGGTTTGCTGGTTGTTATCAACAAGTATAATGACTTCACATTGAATGAAAAATGCCTTTTCTGTGTTATTACCTTGTGTCCCTGAGGGTTTTGTTAAGCTATTTGGGTGTGCCAAACAGCGTCGGAGCTATCATTGAGGACACCGTCTGGGACATTGGGGTCTTTACATTTTACAAAGAGGACGAGATGCTCTTACTGTATCCGCTTTCTTGCAGATAGTTAGATGAGAAAAATTGATACCAATCTCATGTCTGTATGGTAGATATGAAGCTAAGACCAGCAATTTCAGGTTATTATACACTAACAAAAACATTGTTATGAATATTATATTCCATTTCTGCTAAAAGATCCACCAAAATGTTCCACACTGGTCCGTTAAGCTCAACAAAAAATGTGTTTTGTTGTTTGAAAATCAATCTAGTTTTGAACCACTTTTGTGAGCCAATGTATCAGCAAATTCTCCTAGTGAGCATAATCTGTTATCGGAACTAGAAAACATGAAAATCATTCAAGTTTTGAATGCACAATGACTACATGGGGGCGATACCATTTTTTTTTTTTTTTTTTTAAATCTCAGTGTTTTTTTTTTTTTAAATCCTAGCCGTGGCTCTGATGCCAAACTTACTTATTTACATGTTACCCTCCAATCAAATAAAACCCGTAGGCATATTTTTGTCTCTGAACTTGAGATTTTAAGAAATATGTTTATTCACTTTCTTGCTGAGAGTTAGATGAAAAAGATTGATACCACTCTGTGTGGTAAATATGCAGCTACAGCCAGCAGACGGTTAGCTTGAGATGTGCACCCGAGCATCACACCACTGCCATCATCGTAGTCTGCGCAGGTGAGTCGTATAGACGTGATGGTGGCTTCGCTGCTATTTTACTGCCATTAGCACACTGCTCCTCCATCTGTCAAATGTAGCAGCTCAGTCTGCTGCAGCAACCTCCCAACCATTTTTTTTTAGCTACATTACATCCCTGTGCTGAAATAACGTAAGCTAGCAGTAAAAAAAAAAAACCTACATTCTAGTTCCTGGTACATGAGGAAATGCTAATCGTTAACTGGGCTCACTGCTGGAATGTTCCACTTGGAACAAGGATGATGACTGGGCGTGAAAAGCTGCAGTGCACGGGCCATTTATACCAATGCAGAAGGAAGGAAGGGAGAGGTGGACATTAGCGTGCGCTTGGCAGGAGTCCAAGCCAAGCCGTGGTGTGTGTGCTTCTATCTGTGTGCTGATTGATGAAATGAACTCTGGGTCTGGGAAATTGATTCTGGCTGAGGCTGATCTCCCTCTCTTCCCTTCCTGGCTTGCTCGCTGGTTGGCTTTCTGTGTGCACTCCTCCCTCCTCCCTTCCTGCTCACCAGTTGGTTCCTCTCACTTGTTTTCTCTCACTGACGTTGAAGGCTGATCTCAAAACGAGGGGAAAAAAACAACACAAACAATCTTGTTTCTATCTGTCCTGTTCTGACTAGACGTCTCTTGGCACAGGTGAAGCTGTTGCATCATTTCTGTATTACTTTTTCGCCCGTTTCATTTGACCTGCTCGCCAAATCCTCTTTCTTCTTTAAAAATCTCTGCAACCTTCTTGTTTAATATTTCATGAAACCTTCCCTCTCTTGTAAGCGGGTGGTTGTGTCTGTACTGTATATGTGAATCACTGAGGGATTACCTTTGTGCTTTTTGTCTTATGTCTTAGCTTTAATCTTACTATTGTACAATTCCCAAATAGCAGCCTTTTATTTATTTATCAACGGCAGAGTGAGGCAGACTTTAAGCCACTCTAAAAAGTGTTAATTCCACAGCACTAACTCCGTCAGTACAATAACAGAGTCACGTTATACTCAGCTTTCTCTTTTATAACAGAAATACAGTTCTTATTATTAATTATTCACTATTATTATTTTGTTCAGTGTAAAGCAAACTTAATATTTTCTGCACAGATATTTCACATTAAAAGCCTTCCAGTACCAAAGGGCATAATTCCTCTAGTTTCTGGTACGCTTCTAATTAAATCTTCATACAACGGTTCGTATGATATCTTACGGAAATTTATTCTTCATCTTTTCCTACGAATGTCCAGCAACACGTGTCAATCTCTGCTTGTTACATGCATACAGTCTTAAAAAATAAACTTCCGTCTTCACATTAAACAACTTCGTTAGGTTTAGGCAACAAAACTACTTAGTTAGGTTTAGGAAAAGATTGTGGTTTGGGGTTAAAAAAAACTACAGAAGTGGTGTAACTTTAGTAAGGAAGTTACGTTACAAATAAATCAACGTCGACTTCTGGTTTCTCACAGGGTATGAACAGTGGTCTCCTGGGCAAAGGTCTGGCGTTTTTTGACCCACCCGTCTACCCCGACTTCCTCCCTACGCTGTGTTTGACGCTCTTTATACTTTTTAATTCACAATTACATGGATTATTGATTTTGTGCGAGTTTCACTGATTTTACAGTATGTCTGTATCTGCTCATGTGTATTAATATACAATTTAAATATAATCCAAAAAAAAACAACTACATGAAAACCGAAGATTACGCTAAATTAATGAACATAAACATGAATTCTTGAGTGTTTGAGAAATCCTTCCACTCTCTCCACTTGGAGCAGAAATGGCTCACAAAGATTACCCAGGCAGAACTCTGCACTGGGGCCACGGGCCAGATGAGGAGGTTTCTGTTTATGAGGATGTGGTTATCTTCATCTTTCAACAAATTGACTACCAGGGAAATTTTATCATCTCGTTACATTCCCGAACGAGGAGCCTCCCTCCGTTCCGCCTGCTCTAAGGTCATTCTGCGCTGTGACACTCCCCATAGTCATCTTTGCATGCAAAGGTGTCATTTTAATGAGGGGTTCGGAGCTCAATATCCTCCCTGTATCCTGAAAATTCACACTCACTTGGCTCCAACTAAGGAATACAGAACACAGAATATCATATTAATCTTTTATGTGTTGAAATAACGGTAATTTACTGTAAATCCCAAATCTTCTGCTTAAAAGCCAAATAAATGCCGGAGGAAGAAGCCATTCGAAGCTAGCGTGTTTGGCTTTAGCTACAACAGGGATGGACATAATCACAGTAATTGGACCATAATGTCACTGCCTATAAACAGGCTGCCATTACTATAACCAAAAGGCACAGGAGGCAGACCGCTATTTTCATCATGTTTGTTTCGAAATCAAAGGGCACAACAGAGAAACATCCCTGCAGGGGAAACGCAGAACATAGGGAGTTGATCACGACACGCTTTGTAGCTTTATCAAGGCCAAATCCTGTCTGGGTGGAATTCAATTAACTATGACATGTGGCAGATATCACCGTTTATGAACAATCAAGACAGAGTCCTAATCAATGATGGTTTCATCTGCACGGGATCAACAGAGGCAGGGAGATCGCCACAGGTTGAACTGTTTGTGAATATGTAACAAACAGCAAATGAAGGTGAAATTCCCTGACGATCCTAACGAGATGAAGACCTCGGTATCGGGAGAATTCAAGTGCCATCTACTTGTTTACCACTTAACTTAGCCCTCAATCAAGATGAGATCTCATTTAGACGCCAACCTCAAGCCCGGCACTTTATTTTGGACTATGTCGTCCTTCACCACAACCACACCTGCACTCGCACGATCTGCCTGTTCCCAAAGTGCTGTCAAAGTCTGTTTTCAGCACCGTCTCCGAGCAGAGGGACAGCAGAGGCAGGTGCGCCACTCATTTGCTTTGTATTCCTCTGCTAATCCCATTTATGTCAACCACCAGGGCCCCGTTGGAGAAAACATTGCCCAATTTCCCTAATCAATGAAAGTCCCTCAAAGGCTGGCAGCGCGTGCAGTCAATGCCTGTGTTTACCTAAGGCCACAGATGTTGCTCCATTATTCCGGTTCGTCAAGTGAAAGCTCTTCACCGTGGTTTGAATTTGTCAACCCAGCGAGGGAACGGAACAGAGGAGGAGGAGGTGCACAGCTGAGCAGAGTGTACAGTCATGTATGGTAATGTACAATACAACCTCAGTATATACTAGACTGTGGTAACATGACCCCAGATGCAGGTGCAAAGGCATATAGATGAATGTAAATCAGAAGAGGGTAGAGATTTGTATGCCATTTTTTTGTGTTCTACCTTCTTTAGCCATGCTGGTGTCGTGGCTCTAGAAATGGGGATATTGGTCGGTGTTTTTTAGTGAAATTTCTCTCCTCGGGATGAATTGTAATAGCATCAGAGTGTGCGAGTTGTGCGAGCAGTGATTGACAGCTGCTCAGAGACTCCTCTTCTCTGATTGGTTGTTTTGGTTTGGTCATGGTGAAATCTTGCAAATGCCATAAGCAGCACTAGGAGGAGGCAGAGGAACATGATTTTTTTCAGATGATCAGATCTCTTGCACTATTGTCAGGATATAGTGACAGTTTTATAAAAATAACTTTTATCATATTTGCTCCAAATTACCGACTGCAGCTTTAAAGGCATTTTTTTTATATTTTGCTTGTCAACGTATCCAATGAAATGACCAAAACCAACAATGTGTTAGTATGTCTCTCAATACTTTCCAAATTCCCCAAGCACATGTGTTCCTACTCAAGGCGTACATCTTTAAAAATGGGTCACAAATGTATAGTTTCAGTTTTTAAAATGGCCCAGTAATTTCCTAAAACAGCTGGGCATTGTAGTTTTCAGGAAACTTACTCCAATAGGAGTAAATAGTGCAACTGTTGGGGACTATTTTGAGCCGCGGATTAATACATACTTGGTGCACTAGTGAGTATTTGTGGCACCAGGATGGTGCATGACTCAAAAGAAACTAAAGTGTCCATGTTCAGTGTGGTTCAATGATATGTTTTTCATTCTTTTGGTTGACAATGGAGGTCTATAGCTCAGAAAAAGGTAATATTTCAGGCTTCGGCTGCACAGACAATGGTTTGGTTGATTGTTAGTCTTTCTATGGCATTTGTTGACAACAATACCACCAGCCTTATCCTATAAGCATCTCACACTCACAAACCCATCCGCACATGTGAGAACGCGCAACCACATTCAAGCATACATTCCAGTTGGATGTCATTTGCACGATCAGATGACTATACATAGCAAAGTGCCTTCTGACACGCCTCAGAGGAATCGAGGCAAATACATGTCGCTTAACATGAGCGCTGCATGAGCTTACATACAAAACAACATCTGCCTTTAATGTGAAGCTTTATTGTAGCCATCTGTATGGGAGACATGGACGTCAACTTATCCCACAATTCCCTCGTCAAGGTAGAAATGATTCCGATGACAGTTTAAATGTCACCCCAGGGACAACAAAATCACTCAGCAGCCCGAGAAATAGCTGAGGGAAGCGATAGAGAACCCCCTAAATTAGGACACACATGTATTATGCATCAGGGGGAATCATAACATGCCATGACTTTGGCTGACTTAGTAGTTAGAAGTTGAGTTGCTGGTGTAATGAGGTCACTTCTTTTGGCTCTTAAGCATTTACTGAGAAATGTAGAGTGCGTTACATGCCTGAGAGCCTTATTTTTGACTGATGCTATCCACTTATGCGGGTTATTTCACTGGAAAGCGGTGCTGATATGATGGTTTAAGGGCGTTTTTAAAATGATTGAGACACCTGACAAATCGACAATGGATATATGGCATTTGAAAATGTAGAAATTCTCAGCCTCATGCTCAGCCAAATGTATTAGAGGAGGAGGGACGACATACAGTATATGCATGCAGGGAACAATGATGACATATGACTCATAAATGGAGGTTTGAGGCACTTGGATGTAACGTAAATGATATGACACTAATGAAATTTGACCCTTTGAATTCAGCACTATCACCAGCACCAGAGATACTGCAAATGGTATACACACAGACACATACAGTATGTATTTATATATACTGTATAGAATTATGTTTTACCAGTTCTTTCCACTTCAAAAGGTCAAACTTCAAATGATATTGCGAAAAATAAAAAAATGACAGCACAGTTGCCACAATTTGGGAATGGAGAGTAGGTTAGGGGGGAAAATTTGGTCCAAATACCTGAACATAAAACCGGCAAGAGCGCTCTCTTTTCTGCAGCTGCAACCCAAAGGAAATGCAAGAGTTAGCAAAAGGTCAACAACTCAAACAATTCCACTTGAATACATTTCCTCTGCTCAAGCAGATTCGAGAGTAGTGAGGAAAAAACAACAATATTACTCTTGCAACAATCATTTTCATGAACTGCGTGCCAAGTAGCATTTACAGTACATTAATTAAACCTTCAAAAAACAGCACTCGTGTGTTAATTAGCACTAAAAATTAGACATACAAGGCATGTGGGAATACGCCTATGACACTCTTAAATGTGATTTTCAAGGTTATTATTTTATTTTATTTTTATTTTTCACTTAAGAAATGCTTGTGAGAGCTATTTATCTTTTGGACATCTGCCACGGTTGAAGGAGAGTTAGTGCTGACAACAATTTAGCATACCTGAAAAATGACAGGAAGCTCAACGCTGTTAGCACTGCATGGGGAGTGAATCATTTTAATTGAGTTCTGAATCAAGCAAGGTAGCCAACAGAGCTACTCTGAGGCTTAACAGCTAGGTTCTAGTACCACGCTAAATCCCATGCAGATTAGCTCCAAAGAGTACCGTTTCCCCATAAAGGAGCCTCTTGCTCTACATCACAGCCCGCTCTTCTGGAAACGCTCCCGTCCGTACCGTTAGCCAGCTCCCCTTTGATCATGAAAACGACACTGATCTCGCCGTTTGCCAACTCAATCCTTTCATTGTCTGCTGGCAGAGAGCATTGTGCTTCGCTATCAAAAAAAAAATCTTTAATTCGCTTAGCTCTTTGCAGATTGTGTCAAAATGATTGAACTCGGGAGGTAAACATCAGCCACTGCCAGAGCGGGGAGGAAGAGTTCTGTGAGCTCTCGCTAGCAAAGGAAGTCGAACACAAGGGGAGAGATGTGGGGCGATTTTTCTCCATAGATTCACCATACTGCGACAATGGAGTGTATATCGGAGGACTGAGAATTATAAATCGCAAGTAAGCCCATGACCTTCTAAATTATTGTGGATTTAAAAGCTTTTTTCCCTCAACCCGCCATTTCCTCATCTTTACAAGAGAAGCTAAAGACTTCAGCAGCAATCTGGACCACAGCAGTAGCCTCTATCTTGAGTGCGTTTTATGAGAAACCTTTTTTCAAGAGGTATTATAAACTCTAGTTGCTCCTCAATGTGAATTTACTCATCGCGTTCCCTTCTGAGGCCTTTTGGCCATCTTTACTGCCTCCCCCCCTCTCCATTGGAGAAGACTGGCACTAAAAACTCAATGGGGACATCTGTGTCTGTTGCGGCAATGAAATAAAAACCCGTCCCGGAAAAAAATGCTATCTTAGAACAGGTGTTCGTGTTCCTCCACAAGTGAAGCCGCTCCAGCAAATTAACGGCTGACATTTTGAACCGCACCGACGTTTGCTTTTCTGTTGGCTGCTCAGCAGACAGAAAGTATTATTTTAGCTCGCTTTGCCTGAGTGCCCCTTACTGTGCTCTGCTGTGAATTGGGGAGTAAATGCATTAGATTCCAGGTTCAGCAAAAAATGGAAAAACTCTGCACTCCCACGGCTTGGATCCAGCCCTATGAAAACTTACCCTGTGCCATTAATAAAACTCAAGTGGTGCAAGTGTAGTGCTTTTGACGAGCATGACATATGGATAACATCTTTTAAAGTACATCAAAGTTAAATCGATAGCATAATACATGAATCAGGAGTAAGAGATATGCCTGATCTTTCTGCTGAAATTGAAAGTGTGTTTTAGTATGCACCGGACCACAGGAAGACGTTGGATATCATTTTACCTGACAGCATTCGGGCCAAATAGCAGATCATTAAAAGAATACCTACTGTTCAGGTTTGACTGGATTGGAGTTTTGTGGTAGGTAGACCTCCATTTTGGAAAGGTTTAGCTGACTTACAAATTGGTACTTTTGCATAAAATCGTTCACCTAAAATTCCTACATTTTGAATCTGCTCCTTCGCAACAGCGTGGACAAGCAGGGCAATAGATCACCATTCCTGCAGGTCATGTTTATCCGGCCTGTTAGATAGTCAGGATATTCTTTTAAAGCAAAGGAGAAGATATTTCTTCTTTCACTACCTTGTTGAGGCTCCGTGCGGCGCTATCTTTGCCGCCTGGCGTGAGGTTCCTCAGCTGCACGTCGAGCAGATCCACCAGCTGAACCATGGCCTTCACTGTGAAGGTGATGTCTCCTGCCTGAAGGTTACGCTTCGTCTGTTCCGCCAACTCCCTGGCAATGACTGCAGCCGTCTCTCCAGCTTTTAGCTGTAAAAAAAACAAACAGAAAATAGGAGCACTTACAAAAACTTCTTTCAAATTGTGACAGAAACATTTGAATATCTGAACTAGATAAGATGTATTCCTCTACGGCTGAACAAACATCCAAACAAGCCTCATATCCTTTTTTTTTTTGCTGTGGCATGAACTTATTATCTGCAACCTATGCAGTGGAAAACATGGGAAAACATGACAAATTGCTAGATACAAATGTGTAGCCCCTTAAAATGAATGTCGTTTAGCCTATACATTTTCAGGAACTGCTGCTATAATGCACACAATTAATGTGGCGCGACGGTGCTCAGCTGTGTGTACACTGGGGCCAATATTGTATCCGGAAGCAATTATGAAATCAACTATTGAGAGAATTTCCCCAGATAGCCTTACACCTTTATGAAACTAATGGGGAGCACAGCAGCTTGGGGCGAGCAGTGTGTATGTTTTACACAGAGGACAGAGCCTCTTGGATATTCATTTTTTTAGTTCCAAAGCTTGTGTGATTTTTGTGTCTTGGGATTTGTTGAAAACGGATATGTAGTATTTTCTTTTTGTTGTTGTAAGACTTAAAATAAGGTTTGCTTTATAATGTTTTGGAGACCTTTCCCATGTTTTCGAACTATTCCGCTCCATCGTATTTTCTTTCTCAAACATTTATTTCTGACACACAAAGACTCTTTTCTCTCACGTTACTATTTCACCGACTCTCCAGAAACAATTCACCTGCATGTATAATGACATTCCTCAAAACAAAAGCGTTCAATATAACCTCTCCACCGAACAGCCATCGTCCATTCATTGCAACCATAACTAAGGCATGGCAGGTCTGTCGAGCTATGAATTTCTCCACATGCTGAAGCGCTGTGCACGGGGCTCTAACAAGGAAAATATTTGCCATTTAACGAAGACGGTGGTCTTCCAAAACCAAAAACACATGAGGAAAAGTGTAAGAAATGGATTAAAGAGTGTGATTATCCACCAGTAATACTTCCAAGGCCAAGAAGCACACATAGACTGTATATAAGAAGTGGACGTAGTCACCGTGATGTCACCCATTGGTTTGTGGACTAAGGTTTCGAAGCCATAATTTACTAAATGAACATCAGGCTGTACTGAAGAAGACTTGAAACTAGCGATTAAAACCATAAACTCATGTTTACAATGTTTACTGAGGTAATAAATTAAGTGAGAAGTAGGGTCATTTTCTCATAGAATTTCTATACAATCAGACTTCTTTTTGCAACCAGAGGAGTCGTCCCCTGCTGGCTATTAGATAGAATGCAAATTTAAGGTACTTCCGTATTGGCTTCATTTTTCAGAACCAGAGGTTGCCGCCTGGAAGCACACAATTAGCCTACCACATTTTGGTGCAACAGGTTAAGTAAAAAACAAATTAAAATACATTCTGTGTCATATTTTCACACATTAGCAGCTCTGTCCTGCTCTTTTTTGGATTTGGGGAAGTTTAGACTCCGTTACCCGAGATAACTTTTCATTTGCCAAACATATCCATTAGCCGCATATATTGTGTAGTTTTGCTTACGTTAGAAGGGCAAGTGGCTCATGCTATTTCTTTCACAGGAGAAACTTCCTAATATCTTAAATTGTGAGCCATGGAGGCGTCTGTTTATTGGCTAATGAGGCTCACCACAAACCCCGAAAGGTTTGCTCGCAAACTTTGTACTTTGCACAGTTATTTATCCTGGTTTTCAAATTAGAGTGTACATCTCAACCTAGCTCTCTCTACCTTAATAATGTGAAGAGGTGCCCCTTGATGTCAACCACATTTCCCACATTTTAGAGTCTCTACTTGCCAGACATGTAAATAAATGGGCCTTATCCAACAACTTAGAAACATAACAGCTCATTATTTTCAGTGCAATGCCATATTTTCTTTTTTCATATAATCCGACATGCTTATTGGGCGAAAGAATATTTTGATGAGTATAGAATAGAAGTTATTTGAAAGTCGCCAAATGAGACTGATAAGACTCACTGGACCAAAATAAGTGTACATGTTGCATCCATATCTATGCCTACAACTATAACACAAACGTTATGTAATAGTTGGTCTCATTTTTGAACAGTGAATAACTTAAAAGTGCAGTCAACTTGACTAAAATGGTCTGATGTTGTCTTTCAAAGGTCAGTTACCTTCAAGGTTTAACTAATAGACTCGATGCAGTAAGATGAGCCTCGAAACCGCAGTGACACCAGCTATAACAGGCCCATACTGATTTACTCTGGCATCACCTGCTGTCATCGCCTGTGAGTTTATTAGTCAAGCCAATTATGCTGCTTAAATTGGTCTTCACAGAGAGGTGTATGCAGGGGAACGTGTCTTTGGAAGATGTTTTCCTCATTTCCCTCCATGCTCTTGTCTCTTAATGAGGGGAGCTGGGGGGGTGCAGGGTAAATAGCTGTTTCTCTCTCTCTCTCTCTTTCTGTTTATGTGATGTCATTTCTTTCTCTTTTATTCTCTACATCTTCCTTTCTCATTTTGTCTTACCGAACCATCTGGTAATGAGCAGTGACACATACAGGACAATGGCTCTAGATATAAAACAACAAAGTACCAGATGGGCATTCCAGATCTCTGACACGTTGATCTTCATTAAAATCTTCACACTGCTGAAGTGTGACTTGCTTTAAAAAAAAAAGAAAAAAGATTCATAACAGTTTTGTTAAAAAACACATGCATTACTTGATTGTCGCTTCTTCCAGGCAATACTCTACATTAGAATCAAACTGTTACTGTTGAATCCATAAAAAAACATAAACCTCCATAGCATTGCTCTAGTTAATTTCTCCAAACAGCAGCCTGTAGTGGAGCTTTATTGCACCGCCCAAACGGCGCCGCGCTGCACAGAAACGCACCTGATAATTTCTCTCCCTTCTACTTTGTTCCCCAACAGCCATTCTCCATCCATATCCGCAAACTGCCGTTTGTTTAATGGGCCGAGCTTTGTGCCGTTGAGTAGATCATAAGTGTTATAACATGCACGCCTCAGGGCCCTATGAGTTTAAGGGAGAACATTGCCTGCAATTCATAACCTGGAACCCCGATCCTCACTTGCAGTAACCTCCTCCTCTTTTGATTTGATTATATTACAGATTTAAACATAGGAAGCTTTATATGAGGCTTTGCATAATAACTTGCCCGTGGAGGAGAGGAGATACAAATCGTTTGTGCTTGAGAAGTATGGAATGCAAATAAGTGGTGTATGGTGTCATGAGATAGAAAGTGGTCTGGATTAGGTATAAAGTGATGACGTCTCGACGGATTCACCATGCGAATGCAGATACACAATCTGATATTTGGTTGTAACGACTTAATAAATTTACTATAATAGCATTAGAGCCAAAAATAGATTTTTTTGTTATTGTGGTTAAATAAATGTAATTTATGGTGTTGTTTAATTGCTGCTAGACCGCCTCCCGTTGTCTGCATCAAGCAGGAGAGCATAGGTTTTTGACCGCAGTGAAAATGTTGTTTTTGAAAGGCTAAATGCCAACAAATATGAATTGAAGCAGAATATGTTGTTAGATTTTGCTACTAAGTAGCAAAAAAAATATCTTTTTTTTATACCGAATGTTATATACTGTAAATTATCCAGTAAGTGTGCTTTTATGATTTTAGTTATACATGAACATATCTAATTTTGACAACCTCAGAGCAGACGAATCCTGGCGCACCCTCTGTGCTCATTGCTTCCCGACCCCAGGTTGGGAACCACTGCATTAATCTATGGTGCTGTTGTACTGGTACTGGCCAAACACACGCATACACAAAAGCCATAACCCTTCTATCAAGTGAGCCCTCCAGCTAATCCGCGACATTAATTGACTAGTTAGAAAGAGACAAAGAACAAAAGAGAAAACACACAAAATCTAAAGCCCTCTGAGTACAAGCAATATATACTGTACACCCTTGATTTGCATTGTGAGCTGTGATTACTTAGAACAGGCTAAAAGGGCACAGTTCTGTTAAAAAAAAAAACTCTCTTGGACAAATGTACACATAAAATTAACATTTAAACTCAGTGCCAAATCCATGTTTATGCATTTTTCTGTTGCTTGTATTCTCAGGAGAAATGTGTTCCTGATCAGAAAAAAAACTACAAAAAGCACCTCCCAAACAAACCAACTGTGATGTTACTTAAAGCAGCACATGTTCTGTTTATTATATCGTGCAGCTTTGTACCTTCTGGCTGATGATGTTGACCCAAGGGGAGGTACAGTTGCTAAAATCGGGTCCCTGGGGGTCCCAGTATCCCTCTGGACCCACGCACATGTATGAAGCCACACCTAGGGAGTGAAGAAAGACAGCGGCTTAGTGAGAATAATGACATCACATCTATTTGAACAAGAGACACAACTATGTCAGTAAAGAGAGAGCAGCTACAGTGACACATGTTTTGTAATGTGTGTGTGTGTGTGTGTGTGTGTGTGTGTGTGTGTGTGTGTGCGCGTATTTCTAAAAGATCTCTTGGTAGACAATCAAGCTTAACCACATTTTCTCATTTTTCTTTCCCATTATAGAGTGATGGGCCACACAATGCGTTCAGTCTTGTCAACTACTGCCCAATTCTTGTGTGTCAAGTACTTTTCTTATTTGCAAAAACTTGCCGAAATAAAACTGCGACGTCCCAAAGAAACACAATTCTTGAGTGATTAAATTAATGGATGTAGCAAAATGTAATTGGATGGTTTTATCTTATAGTGACTGAAATGAAGTTGCTTCACTCGAGGCCAGCCGAGCTCGCCCAGACAGCGTCTGCATTTAATCATTAAAAGTCAGACAGCGTCTGCGTGTGACAGTTCAACTCCTGCATGAGAAAAATACACCAAATTAGGTGCCAATTAAGTCTGCCATAGCTGAATTCATCACGAAAGGTCAATTAAGCTGGTTTGAGAAAACCGTCTCTGCTGACAGATATGTGGTTGAGGAGTACTTACAATGTTCCATCTGGACTTTAGAAAAATACACCTCCAAAGTAAAATTAAACAGTGTGACCATCATCTGTTAGGGCTCTCCGGCCCTGCTATACCTACCTTCAATTTTATGAATCATAATTGATCAATTTAATCAAGAGATATACAGTAAAAAACAACCGTTTCTGTGGGCATCTGTCATTTAGTAATAAAAAAGTGCATCTTTGACTTGTTCTTCCACGTACCTCAAATAACTTGCATCTCTATTTTCAGAGCTGACATCAGCAAGGCTACATGCTGACATTAAATTGCCCTTGCTTGTACTTAGAGGGAGGGTGTGTTGGCGGGTGAGACGACCAGCATTAGCAGATATAAATTTTGATTGACATATAATTTCCTTCCCCAGTCCACCTTGGACAGCCTTATGTTTGATGGGTTTATAAGATAAGGGACTCTGCATTTCCTCCTATACTGAGAGGCAGGAGAAGGAGCATGAAAGAGGGAGGGAGTGAGAGAGGGAGTCGGACGGGTGTAGGGGGAGACAGAATGACAGCGAGCGGAGTGAGGGAGATGGAAGGGGAGCTCGAGGAACTTTCAAAGAGTGGCAGAGGAAGCTCACACAGTCGTGTTCTGCTTGGCAGTGTCGTCTGAAGAGCAGTGGCTTTGAAGAATGCGCCGAGAGGAGGTGGGTATGTGTTCCTCTTATCTTGCCATATGACGGCTGTTAGTGAGGTCTCGACGGGTGCTGGTGTTGCCCATTAATGAAGCCTGTGTGTGTGTGTGTGTGTGTGTGTGTGTGTGTCTGTCTCTCTGAGTCGGTGTGCTGATTGATGAAATGAACAGATTTTTTTGGGCTTTGAGCCAGATTTGAGGCTATGATGTCACTCCCCAATCTAGGGTGACTTACTCTATAAAAAAAAATCATGATTGAGAAGTTTCAGAACATTTGTTAACAAAGGCACATTTTGCAATTCTAACATATCTGATTTGCATTACCTATTCTTTTGGTTCACACAAAGCTCACACGAACAGCGACGGAGAGCGAGCTGTACCCAGCATGCCATTCGGCGGTGATACAGTTAATATTGTCGCGAGCTGGAACCAGCATGCCGTTCGGCGGTCTAAAGGCCCGTTTGCGCTGCGCTCGTAGTAAGTGACGGAGAGACAGCTGTACCCAGAATGCTGTTCAGCGGTGTACAGTTCATATTCTAGGAGTTTTGGAAATTAGCTTTTTCTCCCACCAGCCAAAGTGGCAGTGTTCCGGCTTCGACGTGGTCGCCGGAGCTGATCGCGACCAGAAGCACCCCATAAGCTGCTCCACGCTCTGCTCCGCTAGGGCGCCTGACGATTGAGTTGACTTTTTCACAGAACGATTCAATCGTTTGTTAAATGCGCCCTTTTTTCACCCGCCACCGGCCAAATTCACTCGCATTTGGCCGGTGGCTGGTGCTAATTTGCTGTACCCAACATGCGGTTTGGCGGTCTAACAGTTAATAGGGGTCCCCTCTCAATACACTAGACAGTGTGTACATAACGCAGACAGTCTATGTCTGCGACAGACAGACAGACAGACAGACAGACAGACAGACAGACTCCTTCCATTTTAGTTAGACGTTATCCCGAAACTGAGTTGCTTCATTTATGCAACAATCCTGTCTGACACCAGAAACCCACAATATCACGGTTTCTAGGTTACCTTTCAGTTAAGTTTAAACTTTAATTCTTCCCTCGTGATTCATCTCCCAATTTAAGAATACAGCGAGATCCTCAACTTTATAACATCAGAGCCTTTACTTTACTGCGCTCAGTGGCGAGGTCTCATTAAAATATGAACAGCTGCTTGATCAGCACTTACGTAGATAGTCATACTTTCTGAGGTAAAGCTTTTATATTCAAAGCAGCCAACATCGATTTTATCTTAATACACACTTGAGTTCATTCTCTTAGTATCGATACAAAGACAGAGCTGGAACAACAGAGACAAACGAATTGTCTGATGCCTGATAAACAAAGCTCAACAGCCCTTTCAACGTGCCTAACACAAACATGTTTAGCCACTAATTAATTACACCAATTGTATCCTGAGAGATGGGAAGTAAATATGGGTGTGTGGTGTACTAGTTACTAGTTTCCATACAGATGCAATGCTAAGCTATCTTTAGCCTTGCATCAGTGAGTCGGGAAGAAAGAGTGAGGAGGGAGGACAGGAAGCGAGACGACGAGAGCTGCAGGGGGAGTGTAAACATAAACAAAACACACAGCAGCGACCGACATCAAGGCGAAGAGTCTGACAGTAGACTGTCTCCTAACGAGAGTATTGACATCCTCACAGAGTGAAAGAATAAAGAAACAACATGTATATTTCATTAGCAGAGTTTTTCATTTTTAAACAGAGGAATGTTTGAGGTTTTGGAAGATTAATCAGGTTAACTGGATGCGCCTATTTGGAATGCCACGTACATTTGTATGACAATATGTACGTATAGTATACAGTATGTCATACTATGTTGACGCCCCGCGTATTTTAAGTGGTAGAACAGAAAACAAACTAACTTATTTTCTTAGTTTCGGTCAAAGTAATTGCTGACATCTGGGAAAACGGTGACAACTTCAATGACAATGAACAAGTGGGGAAGGGAACATGAGAAGTCAGATGATCAGACAGGTTTCTAACAACACAACAGTTTAGCTGGATTATTGAAACCACTTTTTGCATCCACTGACATACGGATGGGTGCAGCTTTGGCAGGGATGTGGCCGATATACTGTTGTGACGAATAAGGAACTGATTGGCGAAAACTCTCAATTTACCAGTGGATCTACATTCCAACCCAAATCCAAATTGTCATGAGATTTGGGGAGCCACTGAAAAAATGAGAGCCTAGATATAAGTGGCTAAAATTAGGCTAAATGTGGCAAAAATATCCCCCTTGTAGGGCAAAAATGCTCCCCCTTATACAGTATATTCAATGGGATATATCCAAAGCACACTGGAGAGCTATATATTCCATCTGGCCTGAAAATGCCTCAAGATCCCCCAAGCAGAATGTCAGGGCTACCTTATTTAGCCTGCTGCCATCACAACTTGCACCCACATTAGTTGCTAAAAATGGATTAATGGATGAATGGATGGCCCTCATTTTATCTTCCAAACAACCGGGGGCCAAACTACAAAAATAAGACTTTCTTTATATATTTGACATTACAAACATCTACATTACCTATGGTTCCAGGTGGACAGGGCATCTTGGTCACCACGCCCTGCTTGGTCTTGGGCCAGGAGATGTCCATCATCACCAGGGGATTGCAGTACTCCACCCTGATGTTGGGGAGCTTGGAGGAAGGCGGCGCCCGGTCGTCGTCGTCTGGGAGCAAACCCTCCACCGGCGTCTTGGCGGGGGCCACCACTATGGATGTGGTCCGTGGCCACTGGGCCATTGCAGTCGTCGTGGACGGCATCTTGGTGGTGGTGGTCCTGGCCGTCGTGGTTGTCACGGCAACGGCGCTCGGTCGAGTGGTGGTCCTCGTTGTTATGGTGGTCGTGTCCATGTACACCATTACGGAGGAGGACGTTTCTGGTAAAAGGGAAAGAAGGAACAAAGTGAACTGACAGATTCTAGGGGAAAAAATGCAGAGTTGGAAAAAGAAGATTGAGAGTAAATGTCTTTCTCTTTTCAGTCACACTTCATTAATGTCAGAGGGAAATTTATTTTGGTGCTGGCGAAAAAAAAGACGGAGCGTACGCAGGGGGGGGGGGTGTTCTATTCTTCCCTCCTTTCCATTTGTCAGTTTAAGAGGAGATAGTTCAAAGAGGATCAATTGGAACTGGCAGGTGTGACTTGCATGGGTATGGTGTCTAGTTTTGGACCCCCGCTGGCTAAGCTAACAGACACACACACACACACACGGCACACATATACAGCTGTGCAGTCTAAAAGTTGCCGTTGACGAGGGCATATCTCCGCGAGTCAATAGCTGGGTGTTGTAGCTACATGCTATTTCTGGGTCAGCCGGGACAAACTGAAATACCTATTTCCTGGATGCGAGTCCTCCCTGTGGTTACACTCCAGGAGGTGTTTGCTAATGACGCTGTTTACCTGAGCTGTTGGGGACGAGGGCTATCATAACACCAGCACAAACACACACACACACCGAGATGCACCCACACACTTGCTATAGGCAATCCTTCTCTTCCCACTCAAATTCACATACACCTCCTCGACTCCCCGTCATCAATCATCCCATCTACTCATCCATTCTGTCCCCTTTATATTCCATCCCCTGTGTCACTGATTGGAAAATGGGGGCCCCAAATTCATTTAGCTACAGGCTTTTTATGAATGTGTGGACTTGGTTAAGCCACAGAGGGTCAGAGGACACACCGAGAGGTCATACTTCATAATATATCTTCGGAAAGTGGGAAGTAGCCAGTTTTTTTTTTTCTATGGAATATCTTTATTTAGGAGCATTGCTCTGTATTACTCATTATACATTTGCATTATTTGTGCACAGAGATTCTCCAATATGCGATGCTGACATTTTTATATGTCATGATCTTATTACTGTGTGTGGTTTGGATGAGGGGAGCTTGCTGTAGACCCTTTAAATAAGCTCCCATGAGAGAGAGCACTTTCTCTCACAGACATACAATCTGGGCCTTTTCAAAATGCAATTTGGGATAGGCCTTTTTTTTCTCCCCCGCTTAATGCAGAGATACAATCAAAATGACAGAAGTGACAAATGGTCCCAATCTTTGTATGAAAGGGGAGCAAAACAAAATTTAATGAGGGTCGACTTTAGGTTGGCAGGTGTAATGGACGTCACACATCCAGAGAGCTTAGATAACGGACATCACTGCTGGGATCCAGTTCAGCAGCGAGATTCAATTTGCAATCAGACGATTTCTCTGTATGGTGGATTTGAAAGCGGTGAAATAAGACAGCATAAATTAGTGCCACTGTTTAGGAGTCGTAGAGACGCCTGCAGGCTGTAATGACACAAACCAGGGCTCTATCAGCAGTCAATGCATTCAGCGCTTAACAGCATTCAACGATAGCCAAGGTTGATTAAATAGGTTGCCACCGCAGCAAGAGTTTCAGGCTGATTGAGTATTTGTTTTCTCTCGCTAACAAAAGAGTTTGTTGTGTTTTTAAGATCCGCAGGTATCTTGTGCACTCCCGTGGAGGCACTCCATCAGTAAAGTGGAACTACAACAAGAATCTCATTGAATTGCAATGTGAACTCAAGGCACACAAAGCCCTTTTTTTTTTTACTCCCAACTGCATGATAATGCAGGTTATATAACTTCAAAATATCTCTCACAGACAGAAAAAAAACAAATCAGCCAAGTATACAGCTGTAAATGTTAAGTGGAAAACACAAAAAAAACTTGGAAAAGATGCTATCACATGGAGGCAAATGCTTGAATAAGCTAGCACAAAAGCACAGTCACATGCTCACACACTGGCAGCCACACATCACCGAACATAAACTGACACTACCGCCCATCAACAGGGCTTTAAAAAATCATATGAATGCTCAAATGGGTATTTAACATGTCCAACAGCCACAGAGACATCACCATTTACATTCTATAACCGCTATTAGACATCATCATCAATCTGCGCCACGGCAGCCCAGCGGATCCTACGGCTGCAATGATCGTGAAAATGGGAGGATGAAATATCTTCAAGGACACCAGTCTATTTATTTGATTATTCATGAACCGACTTATTTATGCATCTGTATTTGAGAAGTGATGATAACCTCACATGTTACCTAACACCAACTCTTGGTAAAGGGAAGTGGCATCAATTTACGTATAATTGAAATCAGCCGGTGGTGCTTTAACGGCATATAGTAAAAGAGCCCATTAGAGCACCTCATGGAAATCTGATCATGGAAATTCACTGCTCATATTGGGGTCAGTAAAGGTCACCTTGCACAGGCTCAGATAAGCTGGTGGCTAAAAAGGTGTGCAGACAGCCCTGTTAGGATAAGGGAATTATTGTACTGGTCAGGATGGCTGATACAGGAGCGATTCTGACTGTGACAGATTTCTGCTGAGGGAGTTTGTTGCTTTAGCTGCCCAAAATGCAGACTGATGTAAGTCAGTAAACTGTACAGGGACATGTGATGCATTTAAAGTGCTGAATACGAAATTCAGAGCATTAATATAGCAGCACATCACAGTTTGCTATGTAAAGATATAGAGGAGTAATGTCTACCTGAGCAGAGAATGAAGTCGCTCTCGCTCGCTCATATATATTAAAATCACAAATATCAGTATCATCCATTAGCTGAATAAGTTTAAAGTGAGATTATGTAACATTTTAAATATTCTTCCTCATACAAATGAAAAGTTGTCGTCACAATTGCTCACTTCAGTGAACTCAGGGGTTTTGTGATATTATACAGTTTTACTTGGTCTGGTATGACCAATGGTTGCTTATGTTAGCAAACATATCAAATCGATATTGCTGTGTAACTGATGTATGTATGTTGACTTTGGGATTTTTCTTGTACCCTATATCTAAGCATGTCACAGATGAACAGTTTTAACACAAACTAAGAAGTAAACAGACATATTTGTTTCTGTGGCCACAAGTGGTAACTGCCGAATAATTGCTCACTGAACTTTTTCAAAGATTATTATAAATTGCCGCGTTGTCATCATGTCCATCAGACCATCATTTCGAGCAGCAGAGTGGGAAAAAAACGTCAGCCCTGTGTTATATGCATGAGGAATTTCTGACAGCAGTGTCAACAAACTGTTGGCAAAAAGGCTGCAAAGCCATCATTGCTGGCAGTTACATCTACATAAAATCCAATATGAACAATAATACAAAGAAGAGTCATATAGTCAGCAAACTGACTCAGTAATGCCAGTTACACAGCGATATCTATCTTTCTAGTTTGCTAATATAAGCTAATATTAACCACCATAAGCTACTGGTCTTACCAGACCAAGTAGCTTTAGTGCTAAGCCCTTGAGTGCACTGCCATGAGCAACAGTGTGTTTCATTGATTAGGAACTTTTCATGCTGTTTCTTCTTTCAAATGTTACACGTTCTTGCTTTGAAGTTTAGCATTAAACCAAGACAAATATCCAGCTATCATTGTCTCTCAATTTCAAAGACAATGAGATAAATTCAGTTTACCGATCCTTTTTAAATAATCATAATAAAAGTTATCACATCACTATCTTTAACGCCGGCTAATATGACAGTACGGAGAAATATGGCTCGAGGAAATCGCCCTCACTGCATGAGGTTAATTCAAAGTCGCTAGGAACCATGTCTAGAATGTAATTCCATACTTCCAGAGGATCCCGTTGAGCCCACCGCTGAATTATTTTTCAACACGCAGCATGTTAAATACGCCCCGCAAAGACACACACACAGGAGACGGAGAGCAGCGGTGGAAAAGAAGAAAGTGTCCTTGAGCAAACTTGGATATCTTTTCCATGAGATGAGCACAGAACAAAAAAAAGGAAAGCCAGCAGCAGCAGACAGCAGCCACAGTCTGCAGGCACTATCGCCTTGGAGACAACACAAGGACATTTTGTTTTCCTTTGCCAGCTTTCCCATTCTCTCCAAAGGGATGAAGAGAGAGAGAAAAAAGCTCAAGAGCACCAACGAGGTGAACAACACTTTGGTATGCTCCGAGGGACTTGTGAGTGACCTTACGGGCAGATCTGAATGTGCGGAGCATTTTTGGTTGAGAGTTTTGCAAAACAACAACAAAACCACTACAAGACCACAAAGAAGACATGGAAATATAACTATTGTTGCGTGAACTCTTCTCTTGCTCTTATGAATTTCTCATTTCAATGTGTACTTCACAAGTACTACTCTGTCTTTGCAGTACTTTTTAATTAGAATTGGGTCCCAGGATGTGTTTAGGTATTGCACAATGATACGAGTTTAAGAATATAATTCAAGAAAATGACCTCAGATCTTGTTCTGTATATTTAAGATTGAATGCACTCTCAAAGCCATTACAAAGTTGATTAAAAATGAATAATACCAACAGCCAGCTATCAGATATTCATGACTCTTAAGCTAAGGGGCTTAAGGATGTTCCTACACCTAAACAGGCGACCTCTCCATTCATAAAAGACAGGAGCAAACTTCTGTGGGCACTCCAGCTTCCTCTCATTGAAGCACCAACTCCACTTCATCATTTACGCACCGCTTCTATTGCACAAAATCCCCCCCCCACCACCACCACCACCAAACGCATGAAGTCTGTTTCCACCACACACCGAGCTTTGTGCTTCATTTCAAAGCATTCATTTCTAACTAATTAGCCTCTCTCTCTCTCCGTATCCCAGGGCTCGTAGCTTTCACAATTAGATAAGCCCGCTCTACTTCGCTCCAGGGTAAAAAAAAACCTGCTACACTACTATGAAATGAATCCGGTTTATATGACTTGCCATTTCCGCACCGAGAGCGGGCTCGTCGGCTCGAAGAAACTTCAGCAGACTCGAGATCAAAAGAGGTGCAAAGGGGCTTTCGGGGGGGGGGAAATGAAACTAGCATCAGACGGTGAAGTGACTCTTCCAAACCTCGCGCTGAACCCAATTACCTCTTAATTTCAGTATTTGAACCTTTATGCATGGTTACATCTTCAGTAGGCACTTTCACAGACTGTTGAAAATACTGGACAGTCTTAGTGTGATGTCACCCATTAACTTTCTACCAGCCCGTTTAAAACCTGCAAAAATGGGATTTCTGGGTGCTGGGACATGTATTTTTAGAGTGAAGCGTACGTGAAGCCCAAATCCATGATTGTGGCTATTAGGGGAGCACTCAGAAATAAAGTACAACCATATACTTGTTTCATGTGGCAGTTAGATCTGAGGGTGCTGCTTCCACTTTGTAACTCAGTCTACTTCCCCTAAAATTAGTTCTGATGTCTTTTTAGGTACAGGTATCTATAACAAAAAAAGTGGGTTATCTTATAATTATAGTTGATCAATACAGTTAGCAACAAATATGAGACAAAAGGTGTGTCCCAATATGAGCCTAAATTTACAGGATAAAAGCAGAGAGAACTGGAGAAAAAAATGTATTGAGGCTTTAACCAAAGTGGTTTGTTAATTCCCAGCCATCAGCTAATTGAGCATTAATTTGTACGAAATCGTATCTTTGATGTGAAATATTTACATCCATACACAAAGAGAACATCTATTTTGAGCCATCTCACAAAATCAGTACCCGCCTCATAATGGCATAATTCTCTGAGCTCCCAAGCTTATCAATTCCCTGATGTTTATGTTATACGATCCCACCGAAACGCTGCTCGTGTCCTCGTGTGCTGAGGAGAATGGTCGGCAAATGAAATGATAAAAGTCCTGTCGTTTAATGGAGCCTTTTGTGGCAGGCCCACAAATCCATCAGAGAGTGCAACTGGGATGAGGGGGGGGCGGTGGTGGTGGTGGTGGTAAATTATGCAGCCAGACATCCGGTAATGCTTCGATATCATCTGACATGATGAGAACCGTAATGGATGGGAGCCATGCATTGTTTGGCAATTAATTTCTCATTCCGAAGCTCTCTTCCCGGGACTCGAGAGGGCATCTATGGAGGTCACACGGCGCTGGGAGAAGCGTATGCCCTGGGCTGATATGTATGCACACATGGACCCAGGCCCGGAGAGACACTCACAGTGTTTGAGTTAAATGACAGAGGAGACGTGAGCCGAGCCTGCTCGCGTATGCACTACAGTGGGGTTCTGCAGGGTGAATTCACTACACACATGTGAAGTAAATGCATGCAAAGGCTGTGCTTTTTTTTTGCATAATGCAGGCATATTAGCTCATCTGCATTTGGGAAATTAGATTTAGCTAATTCGATTTTTATTTATTTATTCTACATATTCTCAAATAGTCTCAAAACCCTAAATCAAAAATGCATTATGCAAATCTGTCATGCATCTATTAATACAGTACATACAGCACTGTAATGGTTTGTATTAAAAACCTCCACTGAAATCCATATTTAGCAACATATTTTCTAAGCTAAACGGAGGAATGTTGGATTCCGCTTTTATTCTTAGAGCCAAAACTTGAGTCTCTCAGGCTACTGACAAGGCCAAACATCGTCAAACGTACCGGGGGAAAGCAAAAAGGAGGAAAGAGTAGTGTGAGCACATGAGCAGAGGGGATTTCAGACTGACTAAGAGGAAAGGCACACTGCTTCAAGGTCTCACCCATTTGCCAAAAAAAAACCTCAAGTAAGGCTTTTCAAAAGACTGTCAACCGACAGTAGCGTGGGCCAAATGGAAAGGGCAAAGCTGTATCGGGGAACTCTGACATCGGCGATAAAGAGAGTTAAAGATGCTACGGAGGCCTCCAATCAGATTTACTTGGCTGATTGGCCAAAATAGTTCACTTTGAGCTTGTGTGTCACCAAGCCTGTTAAATCTAATGTGGCAAATTTTTGGCTATCATGAGAAACAGGTTGCCGTACACACACACATCAGCAGTAGAGTGGAGAAAGATCCCACACACTACAGTACAACTCTAGTTACACGTTTTATTCTTCTGAGTTTGATAGTCATTGGGTGAAACTTTGAAATCGCTGCCAACTACCTGCTTAGCTCACTGATCAGCTATGTGACGATAGCTGCGGTCAGGGTCTGAAATTAACTTTGTTTCACTGTCTGCCACTGTGGCAGCCAAGTATTTTTTTTGTCCTCCACTCAGAAATGTTATCTGCCACTTTTGAAATCTATGCTAAATGTCATCTATAGTGGTTATTTAAACAGGTCATAATTCCCTCTCTATCATCTCCCACAAACAACTGGATTTATTCAAGTTTCTCGCCAAAAATTGTATTTTACGTGGTTACATTTGAATACATCATGACAAAGTTAGAATTTGCCTTCGCCAAAGAGTCATTATTACTGAACAGAGCTTGAACGCATCATAATGTAACTCAATGGCACCTCCGTTAACGTTAGTAGCTCCGTTATTTAGCAAACTGTGCTGCTCACCTGCTGCTAACAGGTAACGTTACTAACTCTCCTCCTGCCGATTTCAACACATATTTGTTGTTCACAGTGTAGCATTATCAGAGAAAAATAGGGTGCGCCCCTCAGGTATAGTAGTAGTAGTAGCGGCATGCTTTTGAGTGCTTTTTTTTCTCTCTCTACGCCATGGCTCTGGTCCCAAACAAACTGAAAAATGATAGTGTGTGTATGCCGTTGCGTCATTGTGCATGCGTAACTGTCGGAAAGCATCAATACAGAGCAATCGACAGTCACGGAGGCATGAGATGCCAAGGAATCAGACAACTAGGAACCAGTTCTCTATTCCCATCCGTAGCGTTTTCCCTGCCTGCCAAAGTGGCAGATAGCCTAACGATTTTACTCGCCACTGCCAACAAGTTACCCGCATTTGGCGGATGGCGGCTGCTAATTTCAGATCCTGGCTGAAAAAAGAGACCTGGCTGACCGAATGAGATGAAAAAATACATTTACAGATGTACAGAGGTACAAATGCAGCGGTGCCGAATAATCCATATTCACCCACAATTTTCACACTAGACATAAGCCTTTGATTTTTTAATTATGAGTATGTTTTCCCATTTCTGTACATGTCAGGAGAGATGGATAGAGTGTTGGCCTTAATTGAGGGATTGCCTGCCACCCCTCTCACTACACAGGTGATCTGTGTATGATTTCTGGATCAAGGTAGAGCTGCCACGGCACGTGATGGATGGCCAGTCAGGAGGAGGGACGCCAGACAAAATCATGTGATATATGTAATGGGGTATCACACTGAAGGAACAGACATGCCACATACTGAAACACTTGAAACATGAGCTTGCCTGCTCAGATCGAAAAGGTTTCATTCAAAATCCATATCAGAAATAAAACAGAAGTATACTAAGATAATATGGTAACAATGATTACATGTTAGAATTCATTCTTACACGAGGGAATATGGCTTTGAAACATTCAAAGAGGCTCTGAAGCACCAACAAAGTGCTCCCTGTTTCCATGCAAAAAAATCTAAAGCAGCATCACTAACAGAGCCCCATTGTGTTGCAGCATTAAAGGGTTTGCAAGTAGATCGTGCATTTGTGCATGTGTTTGTGTGCGTGCGCACATACGTGTACATGTGTTAGAAAAATCTTTCTAAACTATAATCCTAAACCTTGCACTTTCCCTCGAAGAAAAATTGCCCTCTGCAGGAGGTGCACCAGGCATGGGATAAGTGCGTAGCCTGCAAATAAGCATGTAGCCTACATTTCTAAGCCTCGACATCAAAAAAGGGCTTCATGCAGCATGAAAAAGACAGTTTTGTGGAATGGTAGCGTTTAGTTTAAACTGCTAAGCAAGATATTTCTTCTTAAGCTTTGTAATCAAGAAAGAAAAGGTTCTGTGATGACATATGACAACTGCAGGGTGTTGCTTGAATCTATATAGCAACGTGTCAAAATGTTTCAATCAGGAAGCAGCATGACAGGTACTGGAAGGCTAGCGCATAAGCAATGGAACCCAAAGCACAACAGCACACTGAGTCACACTCAGATTATCTCCACCAGACTCTGCCAGCCTGCATTTACCGCTTAGACAGTCTTAATCAATTTAGCATGTGTCAGGCACTTCCAAACAGAGCCAAGACGGGCCTGGGCGTCCAAAACATCGGCTGTTTTGCCATGAAGGTCGGGGCACCGCGTCTGCGGGCTCCCTCCAGGCTAGCAGCGCTGGCACCGCGCCCTGGCCAGATGGCAACATGTGGCAAAATTACAGGACTGCCAGACGGCGAATGTATCTATGACACCAACTCGAAGAATCACTCAGACGTTGTCTCACTGAAATGTGAGCTGAAGGGAACATCTCATAGTTACTAAAGTATCAACAGACTGACAGACACTGATTGCTGTATTCTGTAAACGCTCCTCAACACACCAGGATCTGAATATGTGAATTTGAATGATAGAAAAATCGGAATCATCAGTAGCGTACGATAATTTGGAATTAGAGATAAAAAAACTGCATCCAAGTTAACACACATATGATGTAGCATGAGCAGCATTGATTTGTTTTTAGTGCTGCAGCAGCAGGTGTGCGAGACTGAGGGTAATCTTCTCATGTGGCTGCCCTCGTCTTTGCAGTCCTGTGGAGTCAGTGCAGCCAGTGCCTCGTGCTCCCTGTGGCAGACAGCTCAGAGGTTATTCTGGTAAAGGTGAGGCCAGGAGTGATGTCTTCAGGCAAGATAAAGGAAACAATACTGCATGTAGCTAGTCTAATTCACTGCAAGCACAATAATCTCATATGGTTTCAATTGAGTTAATAATACTATCATTTAGGGGATGGGGGAAAAATCGATACAGCGTAGTATCGCGAAGAACGCTAAATAACGCGCCAAAGTTATGTTTCATTTTGCCAAGGAAAAACTGTCATGGCCCTTTTCAAAGGAGTCCCTTGACCTCTCACCTCAAGATACTGTATGTGAATGAATGAAAAAAGAGTGAAAACTGTATCTTATTAGATAAAACAGATGTTGACAAACTGCATAATTTGCAGTTGAAAAAAGGTAATATCGTGGGGCCTCTGGTGATTCCCACTCCTACTTTCATTTTCGAGTAAACTGCCGATCAGCACTGAGAGTACAACAATCTCAATCTGATAGGACAAAAAAAAAAGACTTTGAAAACAGAGCATATACAGTAGCATCATAAAACAGATATGCTGTGGTTGAGTCTGAAGGAGGTCTTGTTTTTAAGTGGTTAGAGACGAGTTTTGACGCGTGACACTGAACAGAGATAAACGGTTAAGAGAACGGATGGATGGTTTGTTGAGCGCTAGTGACATGCTCTCAGTAAGAAGTTGTTCAGATGATGGGATGTACTGGTTTTGATGGAAACAGTAGCATTGTTTTCAAGGGTGATTGCATGGTCAGTAGCAATTATGCTGCTTGCTATCTTGACACTGACTTCGAGCAGCTTTTCCAATCGGAGGTGTTTGTAAGCCCCTGCGTCTCGCTAACAATCCACTACAATTTGCCCTTACCGGAGGGGATGATTGAGCAGAACCACACAGTGATGGAGGAGGAGAGAACACTCTGAATGGTGGATCAGAACTGGGTCGTCGGGAGACAATGGATTTCCACCACTGTTAAAAGATTGTAACCTCGAGAGAGGCTATTGTGGCCTTCGCAAATAAGTAAAATATGTATTTTTTGTCCACTGGCTATTCAGGTATTGTATGTGTTGTATCTTTCTTTCATGTTTTTAAAAAAGATCATAGAGCAATTTCCCAGTTGTCCTTGCATATTCCGCATTGAATGTGATCGTGTAAAGTGGATTAATGGTAAGAGAGGTTTTATATCTGCCTGCTAATAGCAGTGGAGTTGTCATGGAAGCGCTCTTGGGCATAGATCATCTGTCCTTGAAAACAGCCTGTTAGGGCAAAACATATTGCTCTGTCTGTTTAAGAGGCTTCAGCAACTGCACAGATTAGCACAGGATTATTTTGGGGGAGTATTCTAAATACAGGAAAATAGGTTTCTTTTCATGAATATCATAAAATGTTTTTCATATTCTTTTTTTTTTTTTTTTTTTTTTGGAGAGGTAAAGAGTCAACTCCCATCTATTTTATACCAAAAGACCGAGGGAGTACTAAAATACCCTTTGCTGAAAGAGATAGAAAAAGCAATAAAATCTTTACCAATTAGACACTATAGTATATCTTGAAGTCCAGATGCTGCTTTTTGTGCAATTCCAGATATCATGACCCTGTCCCTTCCTCCTGCCCTGTAGCAGGTGCTGTGCCCCGGCCCATGTTGTTGGACATACGGTAGCGGGCCCAAGCTGTGGCCTGGCCATTTCTCTCCTGCTCCGTTGCCCATATACTATGCTCCACTGGTATGGCAGGTCATGCATGCTCGTGGAGGCGGAAATGAGCTTGTGTTAGAGCGGTCGCAGAATGACACCTTTCTGGGAGTGTTAACAGGCACGGTGATCACTGACACTGGATCAAATTTCAAAAGCTCATATTTGCAGCAAGTACTACACAGACTCAACATAGTGTGCAGGCCATAACCATTCATTTTTCTTTTTTAAATTCGATAACTTTCCTCAAACCATAAACTGTATATATGAAGTGGACGTAGTCACTATGACGTGAACCCCTGGTTTGTGGACTACGTTTTTGAAGCCTCGACATCGGCATTTTGGCCGTCACCATCTTGTTTTTTTGCAATCAGAAGTGACGCTAGAGGGTGGAGCTAAGTACAACCGAACACTAAATAAGGCCTTTTTAGGCGACCAAAAAGGTTATAATTAACTTTCATGAACTGAAAACACACTGTGAAAGGGTTAAAGCTGTAAGACGAGAATACGGACAACTCCCAGACCGGACAACATTGTGGTAGTGACCTGTCAATCACAAAGTCGCCACACCCTAAAGCATACCCTGCTTTATGGTCTATTTGACTCTAAATGGGACCATAATTTACTAAATGAACATCATGCTGTATTGAAGAAGACTTGAAACTAGCGATTGAGACCATAAACTCATGTTTACAATGTTTACTGAGGTAATAAATCAAGTGAGAAGTAGGGTCATTTTCTCATAGACTTCTATACAATAAGACTTCTTTTTGCAACCAGAGGAGTCGCCCCCTGCTGGCTGTTAGAAAGAATGCAAGTTTAAGGCACTTCCACATTGGCTTCACTTTTCAGAACCGGACGTTCCCCACTGGGCCAAACTAGTAAAAGCATTTTGTTTTGTGGCTCTTTCATAGCAGCCTTTGTTGCTGCATTTAACTTTCTGATCTATGCGCATTCTCACTGGAGAAGTACTTAAATGGTGCAAAAACTATGATTCAGCAGCAAATACAGACTCATTTGTGTGTGGTGAAGTGGTCTACACTGACGCTGATTTAACCAATTGTGTGGTAAGTATCCTACAATCTCACAATTAGGCTCCTCGTGAGACAATTGTGTGGAAAATGAGCACAGCTAAAAAAACAAACAAACACTTGCTTTAACCAGAATCAGTCAGCGTCCTCTGTTTCTGCATTCGGTCCGGGAGTTGATCAAATTAAATGGTTTACGGCCCATTCAATCACTCTTTCATTTCTTATCAGTCTGTTTATCTGACATTTATGTTTGTTCTTTGACTCCATTCATCCACTTAATGCAACATTTTACTATCTATATTCATGCTGCAGCCTCTTTGGTGGCCGGCCTATTCTGCACAACATCAGCCAAACACTCAACATCTCAATGGGAAGTCTAGTACTGAGAATTTGCATTTGCATGTGAATGAGCATGTGTGTGTGCGTGCACATGCCAGTGCGTGCGATCATTGTGTATCACTGTTAAAAAGTGATGGATAATCATTTAATACAGAAAGCACCTAACAACACCATTTCACTCTCCTTAACTACAACAAATTATATCAAGGCTAGCTGTGTATCATCAACACCAAACACTGTAAGCATGGTCACTGAATGAATGAATATATTACGGGGTGTGTTGAAGCAGGACTCGGTGTATAAAAGAGATTTGGGGTAGCAGCCAGTGAAAGGAAAATAAATTAAACTGGCAAGCGGCAGGTAGAGAAAGCTCCAGAGGAGAAAGCAGAGGTAGGGACTTCACAGTCAAATAACTTGTGACATTTTTGACTAGAGCTGTTGATGAGATAGCGCAAAGAATTACCATGGTGTGTCAAAACAGGTTCTCTTTTTTCCGTTTCATGCTTCCCAACAAGCGCCAATTTATAAAAAGAACAATGGAGTGGAGAAATTAGACTTTTCAAAAGAGTTTTTGGAAGTCTAATGTGAGCAGTCGCTTGTTCCTTTGCAAAGGCTACAGCTAGAGTGAGTAAAAGATTTGGCTTGTGGCTGGAACACAAAATGTGAAATACTTACAGTGTTCAACGTGGACTTCAAGATAGTTTAGTTAGCATTATTTTTGTGACTGACAAATATTTTCTCATATCATTAAATGAGAATTGATAAAGCTCATCATATCAATGCTAATTGTTGTTTTATGCTAATCATTTTTATGTATCCACAGCATCTATCTGGGTGTTTAACTTTATTTCACTTCCATTTTGGCAATCAACTAAAAATACAGAGGTAACACATTGAGCAGCGCTCCATACAGGCAATTATCACCAGCCCACACTGTCTTGAGGTGCTACATATTATTTATATGTCTTTCTACTTGACCACAATACGAAAAGAACAAAAAGTTTAAGTGTAAATGCTCTCCATGCCAAGCTGTTCTTTGCATCACACACTATACAAAAGTGTGGGGCGCAACAAACAACATTTTGCTATTCTTAGAGCCTTTCAATTAACAAGGCTAAAAATGTAGTTTGTTCTCGGGGTGTGACTAGATGAAATGGGTCATTATAGGCAAAGGTATTTATTCTTTTGGGATGTGTCAGGCAAACTTTTATAGATTATCTTCATAATCTTATGGGTATCATGGGATTTACAGGGAATGTTGGCCAGTTGGTGGTGCCAGCTAAAAGCTTACGGAGGGTCTAGGTTCATTTCCTGGGGAAGAGGAGTTTGCATGGTAAACTGGTAATTTGCCAACATGGCCGCCTGGTCACAAACTTTCTCATTCTACAGCTAAACAGTACCCTACAAGATGTTTCTGAAATAGGCATTACAAAAACAGAATATTGATTTAAATTTGATCAGCGCTGCCAAAGTTGACCGTTTGGTCCTAACAACAATTACATTTTGGTAGTATTTGTTGTGGCCAAGTGGATAAATGGTTGATGTTAAGGAAAGGTCAGTGGATAACCAAATGTATTAAGAATTAATTAATTCAAATGCATTTAAATTTTCACGACAATGTGGCCAGTATTTCTTTGTTAGAATATCTTCCTCTGAATCAAATTTTGGGATGGCTGAATGGACAAATGTCATTATCCTGTTGCAGAAATGATAGTAATTTGAATGTCAGCTCTGTTCCGAAATTGGGTAAAGACCAAATGTCATCCAGATTGTCTTACACCTCGAAGTTTGACGTGTGATGCCATTGCCCTTGGCTCTGAAACACTGAACTGCACTGACACAAGTACTGAAAATGACATTAAAACAAGTAACATGTATGAGAACGGAATAAAGAAATGAGTTGGTCTTACCGAGTCTGTTGTCCAACGCTCCGAAGTCCAGCGAGTACTTGACGACATGGTAATTGTTCCAGACGTACAGCAGGTTGTCCCTGGGATTGTAATCCACTGCAGCGATGTACTGGTAGGAGTTGGGGAAAGGGATGTCCAGAAAGCCATCTTTACTCAGCTCTGTGTTGTAGATGTAGTCGATCTTGTTCCCCGTCGCCTCATTGTCGTCGTCCTCGTACACCGACTTCACTACATAGAGGATTCCACAGATCATGAAGGCGTTGGACGCTGAGCGCTTGTCATAAGCTGTGTCCCAGGTCCCCTCGACACGTAACGTGTAAGGGTTGAGCTGGCTGATGACAATCCGCCCGTTGTTCTGCTCGGTGGCGTAAATCACCCAAAGGCCGTTCTCGTCGACGGCCAAGTCGATGTCCGACTTCCCTCCCCAGCGGTACGGAGATGTGTCGTGGTAGTTGGCGTTGGCGATGATGGCCTCGCCGCTCTTGATACGAGTTCGCAGGTCAAACTTGACAATGTTGCGCGTGCGCTCCTTGTTGAAGAAGAGCGCCCCGTCATAGACCACAAAGCCCGTTCCGTCAACACGGTGTGGGAGTTTGTAGGTCGTCGTCGGCCTTCCGGCGATGAAGTCTTCTTTGGAGGAATATTCGGTCAGTGTGTCGGTGCGGTAGGGTGTCCAGGGCATGTAGTAAATCTTATCGGAGGCTTGGAGAGGGTCTTTGCACCAGGCTCCTGACTGGTGGTCCGACTCGAAGAGGTGCTCGCTCTGGTACACCCTGCGCAGAAGCCCTGGGCACAGGAATACTGAGGAGCCAAAATAGGGGAAAGACAAGTACAGAGTTACATTGGCAGGTATTATATACCTCAATGAGTCAAAACAGCAACTGGATGCAACTACACTCGAGGTGAAAATCTGCAGCTCAATCTTCTCCACTGTGAAGACATCGAGTCACACCCTCTTCATCAGTGTTGGGATGATCAGATTAAATGCAGAAAAGATTACGGACTGCAAATTACATTAAAAAAGGAAATATACAAACCCAACCACCGCTTTCATTATTTCAAACTGTCGAAAATTCAATAAGTGCTCTTCTGATTTCAATTACTTATTGCAGTTTGTAATTTTTGTATAAGATACATCAAATTCAGTTAGTCTCTGAGCCTGAAGGCAATTAGTTCACAATATCACAGAAGGAACAGACATGTAGGGAGGGGTGAATAGAGTAAGAGAGATAGAGAGAGAGAGGAGAAACAAGTCAGAAAATGATGTTAAAACTTACCACAGACTGACTCACCCACATGTTACCATTTTTGTTTGTTTCCCTTTACAAAGTGTCTTCTCGGTACATATCCACTAAATTATATATAATTGCACCAGAAAAAAAAAAGTCTCCTTTCATTAAAACACCCTGGTGGCAGCTCTTAATAAATACTATTCAACAGACAACCCAAAGTTAAAAGATTTTGATAAATAGCTACGCTGTAATTATTGGCTGAGGCAGCCCCTTTAGGAGAAAGCAAACAAAAGACACAAATACAGTAATTACATCATCTATATAATGATTGCCTGTCCATTATTTTCACCCACATGACATTTTTAGTCGGCCGCATGATTTACAACACCACACAGTAAACTAATTATATGTGAACTGGTTTGTACTCAAATCTGATAAGGCCAGGCCGAGGCAATACAGCTGGAGCAGTCAATAGCGGGACACCGTGTGCGAAAGCTCATTTCAGCTCATTATGGATCAGCTTGGACTGAGGCAATTATAATTTTCTGTCTTTCTAAGAAGATGGCATCTGAAGTCAGGATTACAATGGATATAAATTCTGAGTATTAAGATTAAAATTCTCCTCTTGAAGCTACAACAGAAGAACAAAAAAAGAAATACATATGTCATTACTGTATTCACCAAAAAAAAATAGATAACAGTTATTCATTAAAATAGCAGATTGTTCAAAGAAGAAAAAGAAATACTGGCCAAAGTGTAAGTCTGATAGAAAGAAACAATAAAGAATTTAGACAGCACAGTTTTCCCTTTGTCCACAGGTTTGGGCCCACAGTACATCACATATAAAAACAAAGTGTGTGTCAAGGCTCCTTTCACTGTAATGGGCCAGGAGCCTGACACGGCGCTGACAGGTTCTCGCCGCAGATCCGTCGAGAGGTAAAAGCTGCACGCTCCGAGGAGAAGGGAGGAGAAAGAGACAGCAAAAAAGCAGAGGCTCCTTTCCCTTGTAATCTCTCAAGATTAAACATGTTGTCTAGCTGCAGGTGAAAAATGTGGCGAGATGCGTCCCGTTGACATAGCGCCTTGGCACACATCTCAGCGGGTTGCTCGACTAAAATGCTAAGAGGGCTGTTTCTATGGGAGAAAAAGACGAGATGTGCTGGGGTGCAAGGTCAGAGTAGCTAAGCTTTGTACTGACAGCGCACTGCTGGGCTCTGTAAAATATGCTTTTTAAGGATGTAAGCACAAACATGGAGGAGCGAATGAGATATATTAGAGAAGTGATACAAAAGCAATCATGGCTTTCATGGGGAATTTCACAAAAACTGTTACCTCAGCAGCGCAGACGTCTCTATAAAATGTTTTGAACCCCCCCTTCAGCTTCATTGCTCATTCTCTTTGCCACAGATTTCAGTGATATGTCATTAATTCATGAAACCATCAAATTCATTGCATAGCTATTAAAGCAGAACTCTTGACTCTTGCTTAATGATTCCATTTCCATCTTTGACTTAAATCCAGCTTTGTAGTTAACGCCTGACAAAGGACACATTTCCAGCGCGTGTAGGAAGGTAACACTACAAACACGATGCTCCTGGGGCACAAGAAGTAAAGATTTAGCATATGTTCTGCAGCATCATGCGGTGCTGATAAAGTCAGAATATGACTGCTATGATCTGTCTCCGGTATTGACTCGTGAGTCCCTGAAGATTATAGCCATCATCACGTTAGAGCTATAATCAAAAATGCTGACAGCTTATTGGACAAACTATTGATCACCTCTCCTTTAATATTATGCAGCTGATAAAGCAGAGATGGAATAATCTTCAGTTATTACAGGGAATAAAAACACCCCAGGGTTATGGGATTTCACTGGAGAGCAGGCCTGTAATATACTAAAGAATAATCATATATATGTGGCAACGTCAAAAGAGCTGTCAATCTGTGATACTGTCCATGAACAAGGAATGAAGGGCCAGTGCAATATTGACTGTTTTGGATGCTGCAGCATGTACAGGACTGAATGAAAGAAAGAATTTTAGCTAGTTAGGTATATTTCTGTTTCCCCATGAATGACATGTTCAACTTCGCCAATGAACCATACAATGAGCACAAACCTACGAAATGTCAGAGACCTGCTTTAGCACACCCGTCACCAAAAGAAATGTGAAATATGCAAGCCTATGCCCAAATGAAAATGCAGGTGAAAAAGAAAAGTTGTTGGCATTTAGTTACCTTTTTGTTCCACTTCTATTTTTAGGCATGAAGGGAAGAGAGAGAGAAAGAAAAAAAGAAAGAACAGGTTAATGATGTGATCTTTATTTTGTAAGAGTCACACAACAGTACAAGAAAAGTATGGGGTTAGTGGAAAAGACACATTCAATCAGCTTTTTAGGAAGGAGAGAAAAAATACCGCATCACACATGAGCCTGTGGGAAAAAATACAGATTAATCAGGTCTTAAATTGTATAAGATGTTTGCTGTTTTTTGCAGTGATGGCTGTGTGATGGGAATGTGTAAAACAGATGGAAAGTACATGACTTTTTCTACAGCCATTAAATAGTTCAACCATATGACCACTTACAAGCAAGGTTATCAGTTAAAGGTACAACTGCACGAAAAAAGTGTGGATGTCAAACTACACACAGCTGTAGTCTCACACTGATAATTTCTCATTTATGACCTAAACAGACTGATGAAGATACCTACCTAAATTATGGTGGTGAAAATAATTTTAAAGGTCCTTAATGTTGACTGATATATATGAGTGCAATTTCCTTTTTGCTCTGTTTTGGTCTCTACCAACTCCTATGGGGAAATATCTTTCTTTTTAGCTGATACATGCTACACAATGTTCAGAGCTTTAAAAATACAGTATGCACTTGTATACAGTGATTACAGGCAAGAAAGAAAAATATGATTTCATGTATGACCTATTTATTAAATGTGAATTGCTGCTAGGGCAGGGTATCGGTACTCAATACCTTTAAGGTATCGGACAAAATTACCCAGTACCAAGTGGTATCAAAACTTCTGATTTTTGCAAGCGATACCTGCATTCAATCTTTTTTCTACATAGATCTAGAAAAAAATTACTATTTGGATGGTTTTGCTCGTTGCCAATCACTGCAAGCGTTCTTCGACTTAATGCAACGTGTGATTGGCCCACGACCGCAGCAGCTACAACCCTCAGTGGTGAAGTCGAGCGTGGTGTATTTCACAGAGTTGGCAGTTCAGCGTGCTGAGATGCCATCAAAACATTTGAAAATATGATGATGCATTCAGGACCAGTACTTTAAGGGTACTGGTATTGGTACTGATATCTAAATAATATCAAGCCCTAATTGCTGCAGGTGGAATGTAAAAGCTGTTTTGATTCTACAGCTCAAAAAGTATACTGAAAACCTGTTGAGAAACTGCTGTGGCTATCACATCTTCACTGTCTACACACTATATGTATTGCTTCCTCTTGAGGACAAGCTTTTTATGTCAGTCATAGCTTTTTGCCGGTCCCGTCCCTTCCCTTCCAGTAATCCCGGTTCTAATAAGAGAGGATTAACCTCTGTTACCAGGGCTTACAAGAGTCCTCTCCTCCAAATGGAGAGTGAAACAGAGTGAGGTATGGAGGCCAGTTGGTAGGGGCGGGCGGGGTAAAGTTTGAAAGATGGTAAAGTTATTAGAGTAGAACAATATTAATGCAAGGCGGTGAGCCAATGAAAAGCAGCGAGCGAGGTGGAGCCGTGTCAGGCGAGGGGAAAGAGCAAAAAGAGAGAAAAATAATGGGGAGGGGAGAGGCTTTCAACAAGTCGTCTGTGTTTGTCAGATCATAAAATCGTACACTGGTACAGCACGGCACCTCATCAACAGCAAACTCTCCGGCTGTCATCGAAACACGATAAGTCCATACAGAGCCGGGGCAACAATAGCTCCGGGCTACATCTGAATCACCATTACTGGCAACTCAAATTTGCCAATAACTTGGAACTACACGTGGACCCCATCGATCAAATCAAAGTAAATAGCCAAACGTCCCCGATCGAAGCCTCTTCACCTCCCATGAGCAACGGCCACACAACAGGGGCCACGGGGAGGCCGGCATTTCTGATTGAGCGATCGCTTACAGTGGCGAGGGGAGAGGAGGGTAATGATCTATAGAAAATGGCATTAGCGGCGGGGATGTGAGAAGTGGTATACGACGCAATCGCCGGGGGAGATGGTGTGAGAAGGGAGTAAAGGATTTGGATGAAATCCCCGACAAGGAAATACGCGACTCCCGGGGCTGTACTGTACAGTATGTGGCCCTGTCGCTTGACCAGAAAATGCCGCCGGATGCAGCAAGGTCACCCCTCGGATCACTCAAACCAATTTGTTCATGTCACCGTCCACTCATGTTTCACTACAAATGCAGTATAGGCTGAGATGTGGCGGTGATACGAGCCTCGGACATCCACGTTTGCGGCGTCACAGATGCGAGGGGGGGGAAAAGCAGAGTGAGATGGAGAATTGATTCATTTGAGGAGCTTCTTTACTCCACCCCGCCACCCCCATTGTGACCTTAATGCGATTTTGGTCACGGCTGTCATTGAGTCACTAAAAAGGACTTAACTCTCTCATCCTCTCATCTCATCCTTTCTCTCTCCCTTCTCCTCGTCCTTCTCTCTGATGCCTGAGAAACTTTTAAAAACATGCACACAAATACAAATCAAAAAATCGGAGCTACCTTCACCTCTATGAAAGGGTTACGTCCTCTTCCATCACACAAAACAGGCCATTGAGCACCTCATTCGTAGGCTCTAGATGATAAATGATCCTATATCTGCGCTTGTGTTCAAAAACACTTGATAAAGCCTCGTCCTGATATTTAAGGACACAGCATTTACTAGGTTATATACAGCACACAGTCTGGCATGTCCTTTGGTGTTCCTTCTGCTATACATAATCTGTTTTCATAATGGCCAAGGGCAAAAACAACAGCGTTTGTCTGCTCATTTAGAGATCATTTGAAGGTATACGGTAATACAATTAATAGAGATACTCGACTGAATTGTGTGATGATGATATTAATGGTAATCACGCCACTCTGCGACACACTCCGCTTCAATGAAATCAACTTTAAAACACAGAATGAGGTAATTATTTGAAAAAGAGATGATGAGTATTGAGTGGCCATCGAATTATTTAAAAGCAGATATGAAAAAATACACCAATTTCATGATGGGATCCGGGGGCTGCACCCAGGTCGGAGTTTAAGGGCGGAAATGCCCCGTGAGCTCTTAACATTTCAGCAACTTGAGCGTGGCTTCAACTGCCACTCGAACTTCTAATTTTACAAGTAATTGCACCAATCTGATGGATAAAGTGGCAGAAGAAAATAGATCATCTTTCTGCTTTTTGCAATGGGCAGGACGGTTGGATGTCTCATCGAGATTCACAAGGGTTTGGCACATTTTACTAGAAGGGGAAAAAAAATGACCAGCTGTAATCGCCCTTCCTTGGATGCCAAAGCAAACCAGAAGGAAGAAATGTCATCATTGGAAATGAGAAAAGAAAATCCCCTAAAAATTTACAGATCTCCCGGGCTTGCCAACTGACGAAGGTCTGCTATTGGATATTAATTATCTACGATAGATTCAGCCAGCTTCACATACAGTACTGTAGGCACACCTGGAAGCAGCCCAGTGCAAGCACTCTTATCTTTTGGCCAATGGGAAGCAGTTTGGGGTTAAGTGCAAGACTCTAGGACACCTCAATGCTACTCATTCACACAAGATTAGTCCAGGGATAGAAAACTGCTGCCCACACAGATCTAGATACAGCCTATGCCTATAAATGTTTAGGTTATTTTTAGGGCTGTCAAACGCAAATTTGTTTCAATGCCACTAATTTCTTTAACACCTTGACACAACTTTAGGGCCGCCCTAAATTTTGGCTGGTCATGGCCATTTTCAAAAGGGTCCCTTTACCTCTGACCTCAAGATATGTGAATGAGTCTCCCCTTTACAGACATGCCCACTTTATGATAATCACATGCAGTTTGGGGCAAGTCACAGTAAGTCAGCACACTGACACACTGACAGCTGTTGTTGCCTGTTGGGCTTGAGTTTGCCATGTTATGATTTGAGCATATCTTTTTTATGCTAAATGCAGTACCTGTGAGGGTTTCTGGACAATATTTGTCATTGTTTTGTGTTGTTAATTTATTCCCAATAATACATTTAAACATACATTTGCATAAAGCAAGCATATTTTTCCACTCCCATGTTGATAAGAGAATTAAATACTTGACAAATCGCTTTTAAGGTACATTTTGAATCTATCTTTTGGGTCAGTTTGCATTTATGACAATTATGGAAGCAGCCAATCAGATAAGTGTTCTACCAGATCCTAGTTTAAGTGAATCTATTACTTGGCCAGATTGGGGCCAATTCTGGCAGGTTTGGGCAAAAACAATAACTCACTAAACCGTGTGCATGCAGCTTGTAACAGTCTGGCTGCTGTGTGGTTCGCCCTGCCAAACACATAAAGCTGGAAAAGGCAACACGGCTGATGCTGCAGCTTACCTAATTGGTCAAGCTGTCGTGACCAAATTTAATAAGCCGAACAAGAAGACTACATTATGGCTTCCCTTTAAAATAATATTTTTTTTTCATGGTTATAAAAATCAAAAACTACAACGTAATTCAGCTTTGACAGTGTGGGAGATACAGGCAGACAATGCTGAAGCACCCTGCTGTTCAGCCATACCATACCTGATAAAATTCAATTATATTGCCACTGCATAATGCAGTCCATACTGTATTTGTTCAGATAATGCATAATTTCAAATATCATTTTCACCTGAGAAGTCGCTCTGCATACTTATTGTAGTCTGCTTTGTGCTCAAGACACACGCCGAGCAGCTAACAATGGCGACCCGGAGCGACTGAGAGCCCCGACCCCATCATGTGAGCGGCAGCTGTATGGATTTTCATTTGAATAATTAACGCTTCCCAATTTCACACTAATGGTTGAGAGGTATCAGAATGGTATCATTAGCCTCTAATAGAGATTCATGGTGGAATGGCTGCAATATTTTTTGCAATATCCCCCCCCCCCTCTTTTTTTTTTCCCATTCTCGCTCTCCCAACTAAGGAGTTGCAGAGTGCAAACCCCTTAACTCCATCCCATCAGCTTTTTAATTAATGACACAAATTACGGGGCCTTGAATAGCATGTGCCTAAGGATGGGGGAGGACACGCGGGGTACCATCTCTCTTTCTCCGTATTCTCTCTTCATCTCCCTCATTTTTTTCCCTATCATTTCCCTCGGTTGGTGCTCATGAGTCTCCCACACCATCATTACAGGTTCCATTTCTCAACACCCCTCGTTTTCCCTCAACCACTTGTCTGCTCTCTTTGTGCTCCCTCCTCGTACCTATTCAATCCTCCTCCCTCCATTCTGTCTCCATCGCTTTCTCCCTCCCTCCTGCTGGGAAGCTGCAATGCTATCTTATAACCTTGACAATGCAGGATGCTGCGTGTGTGTGCGTGCTTGTTCTTCTTTGGTCTGTGTGCATGCATGTGTGTGTTTGTCTCTCTTTGAGGGACAGGTGCAAGGACTTGGCGCTCGTCCAACCTGCTACCCGCGTGGGACCGACCAACAGAGGGAGAAAAGACAAGTGCAGCCGAGGCAAAACAAAATTAAATACATTTTTGTGGAACATGGCGGCAACTGGAGCAGAAATAACCTAATTGCACCTCCAGAAATATGTCTTGATTTTCAAGGACCTTGAAATTATGGAACAGAACAAAGGGATGGGGGGGGGGGGAGAAGAGAAAATAAAGAGGTTGTTTAGTCTGGTTAGTGGCTGGGCATGGTGGAGCACCAACAAACAAAGAAAGGAAGACAAGGAAATGGAAAAGGAGCTTTGATTAGTATGGTGATCATTAAAAGGAGAGACCCCCCGAAGACACCAATCTCTAATTAGTGCTATATCCTCGACACTTGGCAACCCAACAACTCTCTCACACATGTGTGCCTGAGTGTGTGTGTGTGTGTGTGGGGGGGTAGCTGTTAGAGGAAACACTGAGATAAAAGCTCTGCTTGTGCTATATAAATGGGAGTGTTTACGAACATTTCCTGAAGCTTGTTTGGCGTGCGGGAGCATTTATTCCAATATGTTGGTGTGTGTATGTTTTCGTCTATCCATGAAAAAAAGCAGCGATGATCCTGTATGTATGTTATGTAATGTCATTGAGCAAAAAGAGCGGCCGGTACAAAACAAGAGCCTGATAGATTACACCAGTTTATTCGGCTATTAGTGGGGGAAAACAGTTTCTGTGTGTCCAGATTCACCCCGTTCACACCGCCATTTATCCACATTGGTAATCACAGTCTCGCTGTGCAATTATCTTGCCTCTCAACTGGGAAAAGAATATCTTTTTTTTCTTTTTCTTTCTGTACGACCATTGTTAATCCAGCCCCCAATACTGCCATTTTTTTATTTTTAAATACCACATTTTATTATGAAAATGTAAACATCATGTAGTAGTTTGTTATTTATCACTATATGCTATTAAATCAGGGAGGTTAACCTTTTATTTCCCATATGATAATACTAAACAAGTAGGGCTGGACGATATTATTTTTATTCGAATAGTATAATGACAATATAATAATAGTTATCTTTTAACAAAGTTCTGTTGTATAAAACAATAATTTCCAATAAACTGTAATTAAAACATATTTGGTTACACATTACGTATATTTGATGTATCGTGATGCATAACTGAATTTAAATCGCATGATGTTTTTCTGCTCCAGCATCAATATCTGCTCTGTAAATCACATGTCCTGGGTTCCCCTTGGAGAAAACAAATCTGAAATTTACATTTCATAGTTTTGGTTTTATAATTGTGCCCCTGTCAGTGTATTCTTCTTATGCTGTAGCCAATCAAATCATTTTATTTTAAACTGTGCTTGCATTAAGCAATAACATCACCATTCAATCACAGGTGGATGGTCAGCAGCGACAACCCACATTAACTCTGTAGCTAACGCCTCCTTCTTATCTAGAAACAAAAACACGTCTTGTCCTGCACCACTGCGGAAAACTGCAACGCTAACGTCAGTTTGCAGGCTGGATGTCAACTTAGTTAGTATAATATAAGCACATTACTTCGAAACTGTCAAACCTCTGAAGATCGGCCAGTTTAGATGCTGGTGTGGTCCCTATTCTTCAATATCGCTGCCGATAAAATGCTGTCTGTTATTGGCTTGCAAGCTAGGGTTGTGTACTTTGTCTCTCTGTACCTCTGCAGCAAATGAGCCTGCTAGCTAAACTGTCAATCAAGCAGAGACACTGACACGCCCCTCAGAGGCTTGAGGGGGAAAACAGCATTTCTGATATATCTCCCAAGACCTTTTTTTTCCGCATTTTAATAATAAAAAAACTACTGAAAATACATTTTAAAATCATGTTTACATTATTTCTGACCGCAATAAACTACTAGTTGTGATTTCAGTTGGACTTGTGACCATGTGAAGGGTAAATCCTGATAAAAAAAACAGGCTGTTTCTGCAAAGCACACTTTAAAACCAATGTGTTGTGACAAGATCAATCACTGCAAATTCGGGCCACGACACCAGCGTGGATCTGGTGCGTGAAATATATGACAGAAAGTCACAGTCATCAGAGCTCGCTGTGTGGGTTGGGGAGTGGTCAGCTGTCACTGAGTGATGTGATGGCATTACGGGCCCCCTTCACACATGGGAAGAAGTGGAGCTGGTCGCTCAGGTGGGGATAAGAAGAAAAAAGCTGTCTGAACAAGACGGCTAATGCTCACTGGCATTTCGGCGGCGAGCGGGGAGGGTATGGCTGCGTGATGTATCTGCTGTCATGGTGTTGACTCCCACACTAGACCTGATGAACGTGGATTGGAGAGCTCAAGGGCAAAAAGCCACTGAACTTCCATACAATCTGCTTAGTAGATTTACTGATAGCATCAAATGGAGTGATCTACTCTTGAAGAAGCTTAAAATCGCTGCGAGATTATCCGAGGCAAAGAGAAGTGCCCGGGCGCTTGGGAGGTAGACTGCTGATGATGTTTGAATACTGAGCGTGAGCAGCTATCACACCCGATTCTTATTAATAATCTAAAACGTGTAGAGACACTAAAACAATGAGCGACCCTGACGAGACGCGTAACCGATCGCGGTGTCCGCGCCACAGCCGTGACGTCCCATCCTGGTCACACAGGTGGTGTTTACCTTAGGTGTGACCACTGCCATAATGGGCCCAGTAATCACACCACAATCTGCCCAAGCTGCATTGTACGTGATAGCCATGTGTAGAGCATCAATTTCATGGTTTCACCTGCCAACACAGAAGGACAGAGACTGGTAGCAGGTGCTGAGTAAAACATGCCAAAACAATCTATTCCATTATTCAGCGAGCCCCCCCCCCACCACCCCACCTGAACTTGTTAGGTGTGTTATTATTAGCAAAATGAATTAAAAAACAATTAGGCGAGCTGGAAGTAAAAGAACTCGACAAATTACATGGCAAGTTTCCACGAGGTGTGGGCTCAGGATTACGCCGCCCCGTTCAAATCGGAGAATTGATTGCGTGATTATATGTCCTGGCTTAGCTTCCAAAGTGTGAGCAATATCTGACAGGGCTGAGCTGGATCCCACTGTGCCAGACAGGATTTTTACATTGTCCTTATTAGCTACAAACAGTGGGGGGAACTAGTGGCTTATGTATAGCAACAGACTGCCAGCAGGTTTTCTTCCTTTGTTCTCAGACTCTCTTCTCGTCCGTGCCTTTCTGTCTTTCACTTTCCCTCCACCTCATCTGACGCGTCAATTTTGGAAAGTGAACCGAACAAAAGAGTGTCCCTGAAAGGACGTGTCATTATCCCCTACCTAATTTTTTTGGGGGGACGAGGGGTTTGACCGCTCGCCTGGACCAAATAAATCAGTCAATTCGCCATGGAAACCACACAGAAAGGTACATCTAATTACTACAGGGAGATGGCTGACGCTCGGGAGGAGGACAAGAAAGGTAACGGCAAGCTGTCAACAACAGAACGGGTCTTTCGACGGCAAAGCGTGGCGACGCAGGTTTGAAACGTGCTTTCTCGTGTGACAAGTCTGAAGGGCCACGGACGGGATGTAAGAGCTTCATTACTGCTGAGGAAGAACACCGGGTAGCTAGGAGTTGACCTCTCATGAGCTCGACCTTTGGGGAGGAGCTGTTAAAGTGAAAGTTACACGGAGAGAAAGCGAGCGAGAAAGGTTTTAATAAGGCACTAAGAGAATAGACGCGCATCTCACCGCTGAACCGCGGGAAGTCAAGGTGAAGGGGGCGGGGCGGAGACAGATGTTCGCCATTGGAGCAGAGTCATGTTTATGAGTCATCATAAAGGGTCAGCGCATCACTTGTGCCTGAGGGTAGCCTTGCTAATCTGTAAAGTGCATGGGGGAGCACGCACAAACTGCACCAGTACAACGAAGGCAGAGACCTCTGGCAGATGAAGAGTGAGTGAACCTGGATGTTCACATGACCCCATTACGACTTACGGGGGTAAATACAAGCAAATTTTACTCAGTTTTATTTATTAACTACTTTTTTTTAATCCAGTAGCATCAATTTATTTTTTATCATTTCACCTTTCTATCCATGCTATTTACACAGTGTGATGTTACCTCCTCACACACAGCTCATATCACATAATCATTCAGCTCATATGAAAATGTGATGGACTGCCTTGTGCTCTGCCACGCAGCACAGGCAAACACCGGCACTCTTAGTAGTAATTCTTGTAACTTTTCTTTTTCCATTACAACTGATGGAGCGGATCAAATCGCAAATTAATAAAATCAATATTGTATCTGCGGCATGTGTCCATCGATTTAGCACACTCCTCCGCCATTATCAACGGTGGATCTGATTGTGCGATCTCGCCGGCTTATGAAGATATGGAGAAGAGAGCGGTAATTTATCCTAAGAGAAAAAAGAAGCTCCGCAAGCAGAATGCAGATAAAAGCTGGCGGGGAGGGTGGTAAAGAAGAAGAGAGGAGGGGCAGTTGGGGGAACAAACAAAGGGATAGAGGCGGAGAAGAAAGCAGAGCACTCGAAGGACAAAATGTAAGTGAGAGTGAGGGAGACTTGGAAGAAAAAGAGTATTAGGACCGAGAGGGAGAGCTTGTCAGTGGAATACAGAGTCAAGACTCCACCACCGAAGGAGAGTTGGAGTCATGGGTGGCTGCGTCTCTTATTAGACACTCAAATCCGTCAGTCTGTGTCAGGAACTTGGTAAAGAGACTTGTGTTAAAAGCCCATCCACAATTGAGCTGCCATGTCTCCTTTGCCAACGTAAATACCTGATTATTTGTCAAATTAACAAGCAAACCAGTTTAGCTTTTTGGAGATTTCAAGATATCTTTGATCTAGAGGTTCATGATTGATTAGACAAGACAGGTAGAACAAATTTAAACAAGGCACAAAAACAGAAAGAACTGTCTCTAAGTGTGGCTCATTCCAGCCAAAAGGATTGCTTCATTTGGGAGGTAAGAAGAGAGTGAGTCCGCTGGGCCGTCACAGATGAATTGCATTCACGAGCTGCAATAAAATGTGTCTCAAAATCCGTCTCCAGTGACTGTTTGTGATTACACTTTTCTTCCCCGCTCAATATACAAATAAACGCCCACATGACTTCTGCATTGCCAGTAGAATTTTTTTATCCTGCGATGGTTCTGGGCACAATCCGTAGTTACGCCAGACAAGGTGCCCCCGTTTCCCTCCCTGGTGCGCCCCTAATAGGCGGCCCCGATGTTACAGGAACAAAGCTGCCAGAAGCAGTTTTCCAACAGTTTGGGCAGACTGTTCCATGTTTCGACTTGGCTTGTTGAGTAAATTATTAAAAAAGAAGGTGGAAGGTGGGTAGTTGAGGCAGACAACTGAATGGTAATGCCGAGGGTCCCATGTGAAGAGGACAGCTATTACAATGGGTCACAGGGATCGGGAAAGAGTGGCATTACCAAGCCTCTGCATTGGATCGAAGCCTTTTTACATGGCATCATATGGGTGACTATGTCCTTGATAGAAATTGCACATGGGATTGGATATAAATGATTTAGGATTGTGCAAAGGAGAATAAAATGAATCACTCCTGTGCAGGCTGTTCTTATACACCACCCGCAGCTATACCTACAAACAGTAATGCACTGTAATCCGTATATATCCCACAAAATCAATTCGTATGTAATCCACGTATTTGTGAACCAGGAAGTATAAAGAGCGACAATCGCCATGTAGGAAGGATGTCGGGGTGGATGGGTTGGTCAAAAAACACTGGACTTTCCCCCCCAGGAGACCGGTGTCCGTACCCCGTGTGAAACCAGAAGTCAACGTTGACTCATTTGTCACGTAACTTCCGTACTTAAGTTACACTTCCGGAGTTATTTTAACCCAAACCACTATCTTTCCCTAAACCTAACTAAGTCGTTTTGTTGCCTAAACCATTTCCCGTGAAGACGAAATTCTATTTTGAAAAGACTGGAGCGGAAATTGACATGTGTGTCACTGCATTTTTAGGAAAACATAAAAAATTAGGAATAACTTTTCGTAAAATATATCATACGAGGATACGTATGAGGATACATTGTCCTGTGTCACCCTCTAGTGGTAGGAGGTGGGTAGTCAAGGAAGTCAACTAAATGGGAATGCAGTGGGTCTCATGGATCCTGCTGGATTCCCATGGGATAGGAGGGCTATTACATTCTGTCACCAGAATCGGGGCGTGCCGGGAAAACCAAGCCACTATGTTGGACAGGTGCCATATTGTGGGACCATGTCCACAATATTAATTCAGAAAAGTGACATCAGTAACCTAAAGTGAAAGTGATGGGATCACGATGGAATGGGACCAGCAATGTTCAAAGCCATGCAAACAGGGGCCATTTGTGGTATCAGTGAAAAAGTAAAGCAGGATCGGGCGGAACAAGATAGAAGAAGTCCTTCCTGTGTGACCCTCTAGTGGACAATGATCACCATCTGACTATGACCAAAGAGAGAGAGAGAAAAACACTTGAACGCTGCCAGTTTCCAACACTGGGACAACGTCCATCTTGGCTTCTACAGGTAAACCTTTTAGGATAAAACGTTAAAACAATGGCATGCTAGGTTACCAATCAGAGTAGATGGAAATGTAAGTCGCTAAGAGCTTAATGGAACAATTTTGGAACAAAAGTCCATATTGGGCACTCAAAGCAAAGCACGCTGAGTGTTTGAATACTGACAGGAACTCCGAAGTGCACTAAAAACTAGACAGTTGATTAAATTTGTGTTACTGTCCATTGCGGTAGCTTTAGTTGGGTCAGTTTTCTACATGGACACCTCTGAAAGACACTGACACCAGGTGGCTGACTGCTGGGATACAGAAATGTGCATATTGAAAAGAGTCAGGTATAAAAGAGCCATCTGCCAGCTCCGGATCACAGGTAGAAATGTTTTTTACCTCACAACATGAAAGCTCCTGTCAGACAGACTACTGAGGGAACCATGTAAGGACATCAAATGTTGAAAAGATGGTTTTGATTTGAATTTCAATTATTAGAGTTCACTTGAACCCAACAGCTAACTACACAGATACATTTCCACGACCAAATATTTCCAGTTTTATATCATCGGCAAACAATATGTCAGGATTTTGGCAGGCGTAATTACTGCGACTTTGGTGTTCCACTTCAAAAGGTCATTATTACACAATACCTAAGGCCACATGGGAATGTCCATGCCACTTCCTCTAACCTCACCTGGACTTCCTCTCTGCATGTTCATCCTGTCACCCCATGCTGATCCTTCCCTTCCCTGCCCAAATGTTTCCATCCAACTTATGTACAGCTCGACAGTGTTCTTCACCTGCTGCACTAATTACATCCTTTTTATTCGCTCCCTTCGGAGATGCTTCACTAGCCTGAACATTAACCGGCGTCCACTGAGCTGAACTGAACCGAAAACAACAAGTATGTTTCATTTTGGATGAAAGTCAAAACGGCCTTTTCTCGTTGCTATGCTAACAGAGACATGGCATGATTCCTCAAAGATATTAAAGCGCTGTGAACTGGGGGAGCTGATGGGAAGGCACTGACAAGCACCATCTCAAAATGAAATATAGCTAACGCTTCCCCTGACTGAATACATTAACAGATGTGCAGGTTTTTTTTTTCTTTTTAGCATGTTGTTGACAACATAATTCCCACACAGCGGCATTACTCTGGCTAACACATCTCCATCTGTCTGAAATTATTTGCCTGTTGTATCACTTTAATACTGTATCTGCAGCATATACCTAGGATCTGCTTATTTTATCATCAATAAATTACACAACCAATATCCCACAGAGGATTTTACTTGTAAAAAATGACTGTAAGCTGGCACACTGCTGACATAATTGATGCCATGCGGGATGAAGAAAATGAAGAAAAGCGTTAATCTCCTGTCAGTTACAACAAAGACTTTAACGTTTGATAATCAACAGTATCTGTATCAGTAACGCGTCAGTGACTAAACATTCCTCCACACGGATATACTCTATAATTTTTCACATGTAAACAACACTGTCAATAACATTTCCTGCACTCATACAGGGTGTTATGCTTTTTGGATCACAGGAACCAACACTTGTCTTCACATCCACTGCTGCGTCTTAATCTGTTCCACTGAACTGGATGACACATTCGAGATATTTTTGAACATTTGGAACATTACTAGCGTGCATGTTGATTGGGTGGTTGATGAGTCACTGCTGTCAAAGAGGAAATGAGGATGGGTAAGAGCATTAGGAGGTGCTTAGGAGTGTGAGAGAATGAAGGAATACATACTGTACGGTACGCATTCATATTGGACTTCCAGATATTTGTAGGTTCCCGGGCAAGGGTCAGGAAATACATCTGGTCCGGCCACAACAGCACACTGGGTCCGGTTATTACATCTGAAAACAGAGAAAAAGAGCAACAATAGCGACATCAGACAATCTTGTCTTTCTGAATGGCCACAATATACAGTAGCTGCAGCACATTAGTCGGATGTTTAGTGTGTGGTTAATGGAGTTGAAAGCATTTAATTCTGTAGCAGAGATTATGAAGATTATCAAGCTCCACTGTTTATGGAAATGATTCACCCAGTCTCTTCCCTTAAATACATAGTAACTGAGTAGCATTGTTATACCGTATCCGAGCCCGGAATAAAACACCTAAAATAACTACCCACAATGAATGAGGAATAGCTCCTCAACCATAAGGCTTATATGCATACATCTGGTCTCTTTTGATAGGTAAGAAGCTAAAGAATATGAATCCATTGTAAGTAAACTAAACTATATTACCATGGAGATTACAATGCAGATGCTATAAAGGAATTAGTATAAAATCTTAATTTCAAAGGCAATATCACCATTATAACAAAGATCCCATTGATAATGATGCAACTGAATGTATTCTACTACTCTTTACTACAACTGGGACTGTACATTTTATGAAAATACACTAAAATACACCATTTATGACACAATGTATAAAGATAAAGAGAAGGTTAAACTAAAAATATGAATATTAGTTTGATGTGTCGAGGTTAGTTGTAGAGTGACTTAAAAAATAGTTATCAAAAAAGGGCTAAGAGATGGCGTTGATTTGAGCGATCTGTGAAAAAGAATATATATATTTTTTTGCCATTTTGAATTGAGAAATTGGGATTCAATCTGATGGGTTTAGATGCAGTATTGGATTTAAGTTGGTTGCAGTGTTTTATGGTATATCTTATATCTATGAACATCTGTATTTTACTTGTAAACAACATTTTTCTTTTAGAAATTCTTTATATAAGAGTAATTTGTATAAATCGTTTTGAAAGGTTGACTGTAATGCTGCTTCAGATATATTGTATTTATGGGGACACATGATTGACTGATGGACTACAGATCGCAGGTACCACCCTGATTGAGGCGAGAGAATTGAAAACGTTAAGGTAATAAAACATGGTATATGGGAGCAGAGTTGTGTGACATGTTCCATGTTGAGATAGTTCACCCCTCTTCGTAGGTTCAGGAGACAATCTCATGGCTAAATTCATCTTTCTGTTGAAGGGTAGAGCTGGAAGTCAGGGACCTGAGACCAGGCTTTAAACCATGTACAGGTCACATTGTTATTACTGCGTGATGGATGGTCGTGGTGGTGGTGGTGGAGAGGAGGGGGCTAAACACAATCAACTGAGTGCGAAATCAGCTCCAACATGAAATGTAGGTCTTCATTAAAAAAACACAATTACGGTGCCGGTGGTGCTCTCGTGTGCCATTTTGTTTTTGGCAGTCATCAATCAGACCCCCACTTCATATGCACAGAGAGCCTCTCGCCACACATAATAGCAACACTTATATCAAAACATTAACTCTTAAACGTTCCGTATCAAGTATTGATCTGTCGCTGCTCTGCATCTGTTTACAAAATGAAAAAAGACAGGATATGAAGGTCGGTCCGGTCCCTATAGGAGCACCCATTGTGTAAGTGATCTTCATGAGCCGAGCTGCTGCAACCAACACTCATTTACAGGCTACCATTATCTTGCAATATATAAAAGGTATTTATTCCCCAGTAAGGCCGTTCACAGTGTAATCCTTGTGAAGGTCAAGGCGGGGTCTGACACAATGATTCATACGCCACAATTAAAGGATTCTCTACACCTTAATTAACATTGATTGGCTGCCGACTAATCGATCGAAACCAGTGAGGGACAAGCAAAAAAGGGGCCCATCTCATTTCAAGCCGGCCCAGTAACGAGATATGGTCTGCCGAGTCTCTCCCACGCGAGCTTTATGGGTTCATGAACTCCCATCACCCTCTGCCACTCACTCCAGTCAGCTGTCGGCGGCATGTCCCTGCCTGTGAGGAGTTAATTCCCAGGCAGTAAATGCCAGTCAAATAAATAAGGGGTCAAGCCTATGAAACTGAGAAACAATTATAGAGGCAGCCTTCTCATCTCCACACCCTTACTGGTTTATTCTGTTTAGAACTGGGGGGGGGGGGCTGTATCAGCAGGTGAGAGCACAAGTTAAGATTAAGTGTCACATAGAATTACAAGTGAGATGGATAGAAGAGATGTAACTGGCTCGAGGTTGGAGGCAGAAAAAACCGACACACACACACATACTCATGAATGGACATAGTTGTTGGCTTGTTTTGTGGATGGACAACATGATTTTTTGGGGGTTTCAATAATGCTGCCCTAGAAGTTAAGCTATAGGACCAAATCTGGAATTTTAATCATAGTTTGTAATAACTTCCTCTTGAGGGATTAAACATCATAATGTGTATTTAACGTGGATTGCGAAGTTAATCCCAGCCTTAACATCTATCTTGACCCACATTCAAAATCCCCGTTACCACTGCTGTGCATTTTTTACCTCCGCGCGCACACGGCCGCAAAAACAGTCCGATCAGTTTTCCGTTAGTGTCCTGAAGGCACCCGCAATCTTGCAGGGGAATAAAATAAGGTGGAGAAATAATCACAATTAAATGTATCAAGTGCAAATCAATGGCAGAGCAGGAGGGGGATCAATAGCACGAGAAGCTGCCCACGCCACGTGCCACAACGACTTCACAATTACCAATTAGAGGGATAATCAGGATTTCATCAGGCGCTTGGCTCTGATGGAGCCCTTTGAACTAGTGGGAGAGGGAAATTGATCCACTTTGACTGATGTATTCAAATATGTATGGGAAGATGTGGTGTACATTATGCACTATAGGACTATATACAGCAAGCTAAGGCCCTAGCTTAGCTCACACTGCAGGCAAAAGTGGCCCATTATTTTTTTGCGCAAATGTGACTCAGATCTGTTTGCAAAACAGTGTGAACAGCACAAATCGCATAGAACCTGATCTTTTCGATTCTGATTTGGGCCACTTTCATACAGTATGTTGTCCTAAATCAGGTACAGGTCGGATGCAACGCGACCTCAGTCTGAACAGTCATTCAGAATTCATGAAACTCTTACGTCACTCTAGATCGACGTTTGTCACAATTCTGCACCACGATCCGACTCTGCATCCACACACACCTCCGTACAGAAGTAGCAGCCATTGCTCCACAAAAGGCCAGAATTAAAAATTTGGCTCTCCTTCTCTTCATCATCATCCTAAAAATGAAACTGTGCACGCAAACTTCAGTATCCTACATGTTTACTTCGGTATGCTGCGTGTAATAGTGGTGTAAGAAAATAAACTTCAGTATTGCGATATTATGTTTTGGGATACTGTATTGATTCTCAAAAACACTATTGATTTTTAATCAATTGTTAAAAATATATATATATACAGTCGCTCTCTCTACTTATATGTTTCACTGTCTTTTACATTTTTTATTTACTTAATTTGTTTACCTAAAGAATCCTGCAAGCAATTTTTTTTTTTTTTTTTTTACTAGTATAGGCAAATGTTAATTCCTTTGTGCAGACTGCACAAAAAGTAGTGCTATGACATTGGATGTTACAGGGACTGTGATAAATACAAATTCAGATCCCACTGTTCTGATTGCATAAAAAAGTAAACTTTTTGCATATGGCAGTGTTCTTTATACTCTGACAGTTTTCCTAAAATTAGATTTTAAAAATCGCAATATATCGCCTTGCTTACAGTATCGCAATATATTGAATCGTAACCCCTGCATCATGATATCGTATCGCCGGATAATTGCCAATACACAGCCCTAGCATGTGACGTCTTTGTTATTGTTCTTTTGCGCATGCGGGTCAGTTCAGGACTGTGACCAGTTCACACTGGAATCTGACATTGGCCATATTTATAAAAAAAATATCTGAACAGCCCGAATCAGATCTGAGCAATAAATCAAAATTGGGCCCTAAGGCTTGCAGTGTGAACGTAGCCTAATTGACATCTTGCTGGAGGCTCGGGCTCCACTGGCAAACGGTAAAAAAAAAGGATGAAATGTATTCTATTAACATATTACTGTTATACACCAATTCTAAGTGTTATCAGTGGTAATGGTGAAAGATTACATCTGGATATAACCCTCTATCAGAGCTAAGATTCTAAAAGAAAACACAAAACTGGATTTTGCAATTTGGCCACCAACTGTCACTTTTTTTTTTTTTATCCGCATTCCCACTTTTCCTCCCTTATAGCTTTTTCCTCCTGTTCCCTCGTCTGCTGTTTGTTATAACTGGCAGATTAGAGCTCAGACTGCCAGCTGACGAGGGAGATGTGGCACAAAGCACAAGAGCCCTATGTAAGCACAAACTGTAATGACTATAATCGCTGGCTGATCCTGCTGCTGCCTCTGATGTAAGTGGGTTGAGTCCCCTCAGTCTATTGACCACTGACAGGACAAAAAAATAAACAAATGAATAAATGAATGGGTGAATAATTGAAATCAATGAAAGAAAGAGAAAGAGTAAGGAAACAGACTAGAGTTAGACAGCTGCTGTCAAAGCTGGACAGATTTGTCCACGTTGGAGAGTAATAAAAGAAGAGTTGGTGTGCACCACTGTTTCCTTTCAGATCTCAAGTGATTCATATCAGGAGGAAAATACCAACCAAGTGGAAGGACAGAAAGGTTCGCCAGCTTTTAAAAGTTCAGGAGGGGAAAAAAAAAAATGCAATGCTGAATCTGCTTCCAATACGCCAAATTGCTTTGAGTGATTTTCCATAGAATTCACATCAAAGAGGTTTGCCTGGAGTAAGTCAAATAAGAACGGAGACGGTTCAGCTCGCGTACTGCATTGAGGGGACGCCTCTCTGTGGAGTTCTTCCACAGTTCGTATATGTTTGATGAAACAGTCCCTGTCAGGGAGCGCAAACTCTCCATTTGCTTTCAGTTAAAAAGAGCAAACACAGCCAAAGTGCCCCACCACCAACAAATCCACACATTGGTATTAGTTCCCGTGTTAAGAGGAGAAAAATATGCACAAGGTGCTTTAGGGACTTGGAGTATGTGTGTGCAAAGACAACGTGTATGTTGTTTGCTTCATGTGGACACTGCAGTGTGTGTCTGTGTACACACTTGTGAGAGTTTGTATTTGTAGGAAAGGGAGGGAGGAGAGCGGGGTAAAAAAAAAAGTGACGGACGGGTCAATATCTCCATCCCTCTGCTGGGACCCATTACGCTTTAGTGATGGTCTTCGCCACCCACGGTCGACTTCATTCATTATCTTTCCCAGCTGCACGCCGCAGCATCCATCTTTTCTCATTCAGCCTGTCTCCTGGCGCAGCACACACACAAAAAAAAACCAACCTTTAAGACTCCCATGAAAAACCTCAAGAAAATGTTACAAGGAGAAGGGCCTTGAGCACTGTGCATTTAGCTCTCGAGTAAAACCAGGAAGTATTTAAAGTCTGACTGTTGAGTGTCGTTTGGTGTAGCTCTTTTCAGAGAGAGGAATTACCAGCCCCTGTGGAAGCCTATTGTTCACATAGAGAAGCTTGCTAAGGAGCATATGTATCAAGTTTTCTATTGTGGAGCTGCTATAGAAAAATGTATATTTTATATGTCCCAATTATTTGGAGTTACTTCAAAGATAAACTGGGGATTATCTAACAAACTGTAACAACCGCGCTAATGCTCTCTATTTGCTGTTCCTGCTTCTGCTCGGGAGGGTTGGGTGTTTGTGATTGAATTCAGCGAAACTACACTGATTTTATTAAGTCATCTGCTTAAGTGCCGTGCCACCAAAGGGGCGTTTCAAGTGAGAGAATTATTGCAAACATTTAGTTCATGTTTTGTTGTTAGTCATTACAGCTGGAATATAGCAAAGTACCACAGCAACATTAATTTGCATTTCCTCATGAAATGGTACTGTTTTTTTTCGTAGTGTAGTATTTTTTTGCTTACAGAAATATGACGAAAGGACAAACGCAAAAACAGCCTTGGCATTATAGTTCCCGTTCAAAACATGCATGTTCAGAACGTTGCCTGCGGTGTTGCTGCTTGCAATACGCCTGCCATGACATAGTTGCGTAACACACCAAGTCATGGCTACTGAAATACACTCTGGTTCAAAGGAAATACGCACACCCAGGCCGCAGTTACTCGTGGCCAGAAACATCGGTGAAATACACTTAGAGGTGAGATAATGGCGGTTATAAAGTTATAAGTCAGTATGGCAAAAACATACACAATTTGAGTTGCAATGGAAGAGTGCCGCTGTTCCTGTAGGCTATCCGCTCGCGCTTGTTGACTACAGGGAAGTGAAGAAAATTGGTTGTAATGCTATCCATCGTTAGCAGGCTACAACCAGGATCCAGCAGCAAAAGTGAACTGCATGAGCTGCAGACGACATGCTCGATTTATTATTGAGCGTGTCACATGTCCAAATTGCACCAAATTGGATAAAGCACTCCAAGGGGTCCCCAGCAATACACCCGCCAAGTGTGAAGTCGATCGGATGAGCGGTTCTTGAGAAATGCGAGGGACATACTGACAGAGATTCCTTGCTTTATAGTTAGATGAGCACCTATAATCATTGTCCCTATTTAATGGGAATTCCATGAGGTATACCTGTGTCAGCTGGAATGATTTAGCCTCGTTTTTAAAGATTATATGGTAATTCCAAAAAACAACAACAACAACAACGCTCTAAAGCCAGCCACTGAGACGGCTGATTGGAGCGACAACAGTAATTTATTTGTCTTGGTAGCATTTGATTGCATCATCACAACAACGGTCACATCGTTATATCAATCATCCCAGAATAAATACTACATCTTCATATGGCATCTGTCTGAGGTCGAGTATGTGAGAAGTTGTGAAAAAAAGGTTTACTAGTTCATCTATTTCTTTATACGTGCACATAGGACTGTTTTTTCCAGTCTTTTCTTGACAGTCAATCTATATTACCTGCTTGTACTGGCAGCTCCATACATCAAATAGTATACATACTGGGTTGCTGGCTTCCGACCCGCTCTTTCATAACAGAAAGGGGTCAAAGGGTTGAGGATGAATTGGAAGGACACTATATGTTGAAGTTTCTATTCACTTACACTTCAGATTTTCCTTTCTGGAGTGAGGATTCAAAGCCCCTTAAGTAAGAAATAACCTTTTAAACCAACAGGTTGTATGGGAGTCCGGAGGGTAATAGAGAAGTGTTACATACATATTCAAACAACCTACACTTCTGCACTTGGACACAGAATCATACCGACAAGTTACCTATAATGGCACAACAGAATCTGTTATTATTCTAAAGCTGTAGAGTTAGTTTTTCCAGAACGCCATGAGACCTGCTCAACGCAGATTAACATGCTTAAAAGGAAGATGGGGAATGAAATGTATACAGCATAAATACAATGGGCGAGTGCGGGTGTGGAGTACTTTAAGTGCAGCACTGAAGGGGCTCACTGTCCTCGAGTATTTACGTTCACGTAGCAGCATACAAACACGGATGAACATCCGCTCGCAAACACATGCATGCACCTACATAAACAGACGATTGATCAATGTGAACAGTCACAGTTTGCTACTCTGTGGCTTTAGCAACACGCCACAGAACCATAGGAAAACATCAAGCTCTCTCACCCTGTTTGTACAAACACTACGGGTGAAAAAACATCAGCCATATTCCTTTTTTTTTTGTATAGGATTAACTATTTGGAACTAAGCAGAAATGAAAAAAGTTCCAAGTGACGGTTCGGTATAGAGAAGATGGAGTGTTTATGTGCATGAGCTATATGAATGACCTTTATCAGGCTCTATTAGGTATGGAATAAGAGTTTCATTAGGGATGGTCAAACAAAGGTCAAGATTGATCATCTCTCACAAACTACTTCCACTGCTTACATAAATCCGACGCCATTTCTCCCAAAAAAATGAGCATCTTGAGCTCATTTTTTTCCTCCTGACAAGCATAATCCCTCTTAGCCATTCATACAGATTAGTAGCTTTCAGAAGATTTTTACATCACACAGTCTCCCCTCTCTCTAATATTGTGTTTGGAAGATAAGCCGCAGTTCATCCCAACGCAACAAGCTGAGACAAATACAGCGGCAATGGTGGAGAGATGATCAACTACACTTCTTCTCAGTGTGTTAAGAATCGGTAGTTCATACTGAGAATCTATGGATGTGGGCGATGTATGGATTCATCTATGAGGTCCTTTGCTTGGCTATAGTCCAAGAGCCTGAAGTGAAGCTTGATAAACACATGCTTTTCCTGTTCTGCCGCATGTTTGGACGAGTGGGCACTTTCACTGAGGTGATGACTAAAACAGTATTCTGTAACTGAGAGGAGAGACTGGGCTTGTTTATGGCCCACGATGACGGATGAGACAAATATAAACGACGGTCAAAACATTTTCCATCTCTGATTTGTTCCATTTGTACATATCCCCACTTACTGAAGCCTACACCAGGAAGTAATCCGACCTCGTGATTCGTTTTTCTTTACAGTTGATGTACTTTTTATTACCACTTAGTTCGGAGAAGAAATGTATCCAGCGTTTTGTTTTTAGCACATCTGAGCTTGTGGTGACTATTTATTCATTAATATTTATTCAATACCAATGTCAACTATATGGAAACAGTCTGTAGGGTAAAAACTCATGTCCGCAGCAGCGGTCACGACAAGTTCAATTTGTACTCCAGCAATATAGCCTGAATGGAGAATAGCAGCAAAAGTGTATATTTTGTGTTAGTTAACCCCTTAACACTCCAACGGCCCGCCGGGCCCGGCCGCTATTCTTTCTTTCAGAGGTTGTAGCAGGCTCAGTTTTCGAGCTAGATTGAAGGTACTGGTATCATATGAAAAAAATAAACCTAAGCAATCCATTGTTACCAACCATGCTAAATACTGCTGACTTTTTATTTTCTCTCTGAACATCCCCTGTCCCCTACCCCAATAATAAAAAAAAGAGGGCGGAATGGTAAGGGGTTAAAATATTGTACATACCCATTTACTTTAGTTTACTGTTATTTCATTTACTGATTTTATTTGAAAATCTGAAATAAACATGAAACAATAATTAACTGACAGGAAACGATCACATATAAATAATGTTTAATATAAATTTACCATTTTTTTATTGAAATTGTTCACACAAAAAGTCTCAGTTGCAAGATACTTTTGTGTTTTGGACCAAAAAAAAAGGAAAAACTAAGACTCTTAGAGTTGTACAGACTTTTCTGGGCTGTTGTCAGGCAACACATGGATTTGAGTTCAGGCCAGACAAAGGTTATCGCCTCAGGGGACGCACCCCTCCCCGTGATGAGCATTGCAGATTGGCTGCTGTTCTCAGTGAGGTCCGAACCATAGGATGTTTCATGAGAGCATCGGAGTCATGTTTACTGACACAAAGGCTGAAAAACAAAAGCTCTTATAAGACGCGCACAGACTAAAATCAAAAGAAACTAACTCTAGATCGAAGTTACTCAGCACAACTTGGTGAGCTTTGGATTTGAACCAATTAATAACAAGCATCTTACCAGGGATGTAACTGAACAAGAAAGGTCTTCAGAGATTTCATATTTCTATTTGCACTACTTTGTGGCACCAATGGCTGCTGCTACTGAATCTTAAATAAGTCTCAGAAATTTGAACACTACTCTGAGTAAGTCTGAGTGGTTGAAAGGAGGACAAACTTCTGAGCTCCTCAGTCGATGTTTACTTCACCTTTAGCCCTAACAGCTTGCTCCAAACACTCTGCTAGTGCATGTGGAGAGCTAAAACAAAAGGGAAGAAAATACTTTTGCAGTCTAGTGAATGTGCATGGAAGTTACAAGCTAAAAGCAAATATAGTTAGCTTTGTTTTTAGGAAAAAATGTTAAAAAATACAGCTCTATATAAGCCCTGGGACACATCAAACTCGAGAACCGCTGCAATTTCTGTGCAAGAATTTTAAATAAGACTCCTCCTCTTGTTATTTTGAAGGAGAAGTAATCCCGCTGCAGACGGATCAAACTTGCCCAGCTAGCCTCTTTGAAATTAATCCATCTATTTTGGTGCCACAACAGGTATTAGGTGATGCAATTTCTCTCTCCACCTGAAAGGTCAAGCCGTGATTCTGCACATGCTGTCGACATCCATCTGGCTGTGCACGCCGAAATTCCATTAAAGTATGAATTTGGCACATGCTGGAGTGTGCTGGGGGAGTTAGACGCTTCCAAACTCAACATTAGAAGAAAAGAGAATTACTGATCTAAGTAAATCCAGTAAAACTGCTTTTATAAGGGGAGTGCAGCTAGAGTTTATAATGCAAGTGTATTGTTACACTTGTATGATAATTAATTTAGATGAGTTTTAGAGTTCATATTGCTGCAGTTCAATTGAATTCTTTCACACACTGGTAATATACAACCATTCTTTTGAAGGCAATAGCGCTCGTGTGATGAATTGTCTTTGACACCAATGCTAGACCCCTTTTCATAACTGCATTCACATGTACAGCTTATCTCTGCTTTCAAGGCAGCAAGTGGTCTTATGGAGCACAGACGTGAGTGTCTGAGTCCTGGCTCTAAAGGGCAAAGATAAACTCAGCAGAATAATCCTCAGCCGGTTTCCTGGGATGTCAGGAGATACGCATCGTCAAAATTGCGCAGCACAAAAAGAGAGCAAAGAACAATGTTTTATTTAAACTTGATAGTGATTCCAAGTTCTGCAAATATTAGTTTAAATCTCTCTCTCTCTCACACACTGAACCGCAGCCTTGTAGCCAAAGTGGAAACTCCAATAAATAATGTATTATTTCTTTGTTTTATCCTGTGAAATCAACTGAATCCACCACTGATGTTTATATTTTCCGTATAGACGATCACCAATGACGTCATCGCTACTTTTTACACTGTGGCCTTAATTAGAGGAACGGTCGGGAAGCAGCGTTGTATGTAAATTCTGTCATCATACATGCAGAGATGTATGATTTATATGATGCAGTAGCTATGACGGCGGTTAATTAAAGCGCTCCTGTCAATATATCCCCTGACTGCTCTCATTTAAAACAAGGCAACAGGGATTATCTGCCATGGAGGACTGACATCTCAACATACAATATGTGACAGTTCATAAGATACAATATCATGTCCCATGGGGCGGCTGTTTCCCTGAGTTATGATCAGGGAGTTACATGTCAATCGCCTGTGAGGCTTTTGCATTGTACGGAAGGCATTTATTATAGCAATAAAGATCTCAACGTGAAAACTAATACGGGAGTGAATGTAATATGTAAGGATGAAGTCATCAGAAGCGGCGGGGATATTATTTTGAGACAGATTATTACCGAGTCACAATCGGTGAAAAGAAAAGGTATTTCCGCTCGCTTCGGGACAATAGTTAATTAAGACGTGTTTTGGAATCTGTTGCTATGAGAAGAATGGGCATTGATTGGCTTTCACTCCTACTCCATTTACAGGCACCCACACCATGAAACTGACCTGATCACACTGATACGCATTACACAAGCCTAAAAAACATGGGTTTTTTTTGTTTTTTTTAATACATCTCTTCCATTAAAAGTAAAAAAATAAATAAAGCCCGGCGCATGATTTAAATATCTGTCAAAAACAGGAAGCGTCAAATCTCCGGGTATGTGTATGTAAATCATAACGCCCACAGCGGCTCTCCAGGTGCCTGTAAGGAAGGCAGAAGGGAGGATTGAAATGTGCAATAACTTCACGAATCGATTTGTTTGGTGGGTGAGGCTTATTCACTGGGGCCTGCCCGTCTAATGATTTACGATTTCCAGGATGAATTTTTCTATTCTTGCCGACAAATGATGCTGCTCCCTATCTTTACTGGTGATGCTTGATTTATCTCCCGGCGAAGGCGCCTTGGGACTTTCAGCCTCTAGGCCCATTTTAGGCTAAGCCTCATTCCAGAGGGGAATGTGTCAAAGTGAGGATTGGGTCATATTCCTTTTTTACAAGCACAGCCATATGAATATTAATGTGTCACATATTGAAGAAAAACAATAATTTGATGTGCGAGGTGTGATTTCTGATGGGTGTACACATGTGTGCATCAGTGGCTAAATTGAAGTCGTGTATGTATGAGCACTAGCATCTCTGCAGGCGGGCAAGTGCGCACACAAGCATGCACATGCATTCACACAGTCAATATACTCTCTCTACAGCATAAAGGAATCTATCCTGAAATATTCCAGTGACAGGCCCCATTGAATTGCTGACCAGGGTTAGCCTTTTGAACCTTTCCCGCTGGGATTCTGAGCCCATCTCAAGAGCATCTCTGCGAGCGTCAGATTCTCGGGCCAGATACCCAGTGGTGCCACTGCTGTGCTGGCCTTCAGACTGACGGATGGGGAATAAAAAGAGGCAGAAATGCCACTGCTTTGACTTTTTTTTTTTTTTTTTTTTAAGGCATCAAGTCCTGTTTGTTGCGCACAAAGAGTCTGCTGCTGGTTCCAGTCAAAGTTCTTTGGGGAGCTTATGTGCGTGCACTGCGCAACGGCAACAAAAAGATTTTAATCCTTTCCTTGGACCGTTATTCAATCTCTATTTTGGGAAAATGGAAGAAATTCTCTCTGAACAAAGAATACAAAACTACTCACAGCAAACACACAAATAGAATAGCACTCCATTCTGTGTATTTATAATCTACACACAAATCAATACACATACTGTATCACTGATCCCCACCGCCATCTCTCTCCCTCTCACTTTCCCAAGCACACACACACACACACACACACACACACACCAAGGCCTGCCTTTAAGCACAGATTTTTCATCTCCAGTCGCTGTCACCATGGTAACTTCCAATGTCCGACTTGGGCCAGTATGTGCTTCCAGCACTTTCCTTCTTCAAAGCCCTTTTTCAAAGCCTAAAACCGCATTGCTTCACTGACGGTCACCCATCGTGCTTAGCTTCTAGGAGGGTTGTTTAGCTGCTAATTACCTCATATGACAAAAGGACGAACAGGTGCCTCTAATAACAAACCACTCTATCTAAACAAGCCACAAGGTTTAGCAATAAATAAACCTCTCTTTAGAGCTGCTTGCTTCCCTCAAGTCCTTCAAGTAAAACAAACAGAATGAAAGAGGCTGAGCGTGACCTTGCAGGTTTTTAACAAACTGTATGTTTACATGCTCACTTCAACCTTTTTATACATTCAAAATGGCCACCTTTAATGCCACGAAGAAGAGCGTCTTGGCAGAGCCGCCCAAACGACAATCAAATATTCCTGTGTTGACCGATCGATGAGAGCCCCCCCCCCCCCCACCCCACCCCGACCTTTCTCATTCACATCTCAATAATGAAAGACGAGCAGGGGTTATGAGTAACCTTAGCGTTCGATACAGGAGAGGTCAGGCGTCGATAGCTCGGCAAGGCTCCAGGCTTGCATCGGCATGCAGGAAATCACCGCGGGTCTTAAGGAATTGTCCTGAAGGAAGCAGGGTTGGGATTAAAAGCTTGGGATTGACTGAAGTCTCCTGTCTCCCGTGTCAATATGCCCAAGGTACTGTCAGTCACGACTTTAGTCTGAGGGGAAAGTAATTCACTGGCCCGTAAAGGCACAAAGGCCCTAATTCAGTACAAGATGTATCAATTATGTTGATGGCAGCAGAGGCAAAATACTTCTCGAGTATGGTGACATATTTTACATTTGCAAGATCGTCATTAAGATAGTCAAACATTAATCATAAACCTGTAGAGGACGATTAAAGCATTATCTGTGAATGTCACAGTTTATTAGAGCGGCAACTAATGATTATTTTCATTATCAATTATTCTGTCTGTCTTGTTTTTTGATAAATCAACTAATTGTTAAGTCTATAACAAGGCTTTTCAAATTCCTTAGACAAAACTGAGAGAACAAGTACTTCTAATTTGTCCTGCAAATTTACATTTTGACAAATTGGCAACATTAAAGGTATGCCGAATTAGCTACTAGCAGTTCCATTTTGTAATGTACCAATAGATGTACAGATACCTATCACTGGATTACTTTAATACTGAAGAAAACTTAAAAATGTGATGATTCTCAGGCAAGTTCTGGAGTTTTAACAACTGTCTTTATTCTATGATTTCACGCACACTTTGCTTGGAAAAGAAGTAATTACTCTTCTATTGATCGACTAACCACTTCATCAAGTCATTGTTAAAGCACTGTAGTCAATTTTCTGTTTTAAAAATGTCCGTAAATTACAGGCTCTTTATTTTAATAACATCTACCTCTGTGGCTTTAATTGAGAAGCCCTACTTCATGAACAGTGGATGTGACTGCTTCAGATTTATGCAGAGCTTTCCTTTGGCAGACCAGGAGTGCGAGCAAGGTGAACAAGGAGGGAACACGAAGTACAAATACTGATATAGTTCTGGCCCTTTCCTGTACTCGCAAGGTGACAAGGAGTTCTTTGCATCTCACCCCACGCAGCACCAATGTCTCATTGAATTTGTCAAGGGAAGTCAAGACATTTAGCTGTCTTTTAACTTCTCTTACATACCAACAGGTCTCCTGAGATACAGCCTGAGGAGGACGGGAGTCGCATTCTGCTGGAAAACAAAGTCTAGAGTGTGTCATCCTGTCTGTTTCTTTCTGCTCGGCTTGTTTCCCAACTCCGCTATGTATTTGGTGTCAACGTCTGTTTGTAGCAGAAGATTTATTGCAAAAACACTTTGAAAAGTGACAGGTTTTTGGAGCGCACTTTGTTGTGCTGTTGTACACAACATAAAATGTGTTATCCTCCCCTAATTCCATCATTTCTGGTATCTCTGATGACCTGAGGCCTGTCTTCTCACAGAGCCGGATTAGTGGGTAGGAAAGCTAACTTTGGGCTTAACCCTCACTGTTTCTCACAAAGACTTCTCAAGTTCAAAACCGAGCTCTGTTGCCATGGTTTCAAAGCCCGCGCGCCAAACCTCCAAGGAATTGTTTTTGTCTGGGCTGGTGGATAAATACGCACAACCATTTCTATAGGGCTCCAATAGAGACAGAAATACTGCATTCACACGGAAGTACAAAGGAACTGGCAGTTAGAAAACAGATGATGAATTTATTACATCAGTAACACATTTAATATTTATAGTCCAGTCAGTATTCACAACAGAGTCTCCCTCCAAGAAATACTAACTAGTTCTTATTATCAGGAACACATTTAATTCACTAGTTATTATTAATAGCTGCTAAACTATTCCACAGTATTCTTAACAGTGACTAGTTCAATGCATCTAAAATGTCATCGCTGCAGTTATGACGTACATGTATGTGACTTAGTGACCTGAATAGAAAATATTTAATGGGCAGCAATTATAAAAGAATACTCGAGAATTAAGATTTCCAATATGTGAAGTATTCATTCGTTCCTTCTCTGCATTTATAGTGCAGTTAAAATGTTCTGTATTTCTTGTATTCATAAATTATACTTATAACTGCTAAACTTGCTTGCTTCATAAGAAAAGAGCAGTGCTGTTACTAACTAATTCAAATATACCATTATTATTTAAATATTGTATTGTTTTTTAACTTTTTCTTTATCACTTGTATTATATGTCTGTTATTTAGCTGGATTTTATTATTTCATGCTGCTGCAGCAACCTAATTTCCCAACTGGAATCAACGCGTCCATCCTATCTTTTATTAAATATACTGCTATAGTGCACAATCCTCACCTCTTTCATGTGAACTTGCATCATGAGAAAGGCCTCAGATGTAACAGTGAAGGAAACATTTCTTGAAATGGCTCAGAGGCTGTCGGTTTTCGGCTGGCTTTAACAAAAATCTTTACATGTATTTAAATACATAGACCCTGACCCAAACTGTAGCCCACGGGACGGCTTTATAAGTTGTGATGTTAAACCAAGATCCTTTGAAAGGCAAATTCAAATTCTGATCTTGTAACTAATCAAAGAGCAACCAGTTGCAAGCGAACAGCATTGTAAACAACAGCATCAGGGATGAGTGGGCGTTAAGTAAATTCCATCAACTTTTCAAGGTGACATGAGAAACCTGATTGTGTGGCGACAGTATCAGCAGCCAAAAAGGAACAAAGGTGCAGTGGTGTCTCAGATGAACCATCCTTTATCTCTGCTGCATCCCTCTCTGTCATTCTCCAACTATGCACACAGTCTCTGTTTCCCTCCATCCCTTCCAAACTTTCTCAGTGTATCCGTCTACCTCTTTTCTCCTGTGACACAAATACAGATTACAATTGTCAAATTCTTTGACAATTTTTGTTGTTGTTTTATTGTCGACTGGTGTGAGCCAAAAAGACAGATGAAGCGTAGTCTACTAGTGAATGGTGGGGCAAAAATGCTTCCCTCTATCTATAATATAATACAGAAGAATTCAAGCCATTTTTATGACTCCTCAGGAGCTTGCCAGAATGCAAAAATAGAGTAACTTACTAGCCTTTTTTGGGGGCTCTTATTACTTTGGGGTGGTGAATGGCCTGTAAATGTTTTTTAGCCACAAAATTTGAAATACAATTTCAGTACTTTCCCTGAGGTTTGAGGAGTCGCTTCAAGCTGTCAACAAATAATTATAATTAGAATAATGATAGTAAAGGTCATAACATTATCATAACATTATGTAGACAAATAATATATAATAATATAAAAAAAATACATCTACACAACCTTTAGAAAGGTGCCAAATAAAAATATGGCTAAACCTAATTTGTTGCTGTGTTAATAAAGTAAGTAACACAGCTTAGATTTTAGAATTGATGCAATTTATTTCGGGGTTTTGCGAACACCCAATTCTTTTAAAATCCAGAGCTATAGCATCATGTTCAATTCCACAGCGAGGTCCCTTACAAGAGCCTCACAACCTCCACGACAGCCTTTCAGCTCCCACCCTCTGCAGCCCCCACTTCAATGAGCACGTGCATTTAGGTCCATGTCAGCGCCCACAAAAGCCCCTCTCCTGCTTTACAGGCAGCACTTTTGAACATGCTCTCAGCAAATGGAGAGTGGGCGCGGCTACAAGCTACACTCCTTTATGGTGTAGCATTACTCTGTGGCAGCTACAAGCACTTTCCTTAAAATCACACCATAGTCAGGGAACAACCACGGTCCAGTGGCTGAGGAGGCCATTGATGGAATTAAGGCTCATGAATAAGAATGCAGCGCGGGGTGAGTGAGAGCTCTCCCACTGTGTAATATTGACATGCTCCGTGGTCAGAAAATAGCCCGGCATAATTAGCTTTCACAAGCAAGCATGGGGCCAGCAGGAGACGCCATTCTAGACACAGACGACACCCTCGACAGGAACGTGTGCGCCACTGAATATGAGGGAGTGGTAGGGTGACACGGGGGGATAACTGATTAGGGTTGATGGAGGACAGATCTTCCATCTGAACCGTTTACTGCAGAATTTATCTACCTGGGCACGAGAAGCCAACATGAGGTCACCTGATTTGCAGAGTGGTTAGTGAAAGACTATTAAAAAATGATATTGATTTATTTATTATACAAGAAGAAAAGTTATCGTATCACAAAAATCAAATCATGTGATGTGGTCAAAAGCTCCAGAACACCTACTAAATGGACCTTGAGGTGAGGATGTTTTGTCAAAGGCTTGAAATATATTCTCAAATTCAGAAAACTTTAGTTGCTGGGGAATTTTGGAACATAAAAACAAGCTCATGGGCCAGAAAAGGTTGAGAAACGCTGGCTCAGAGAAAAAGATTTAGTTTGAGACGGGATATTTCTGCATTTTCAAAAATAAAAACAGGAAAAACAATTATTTTCGGCCTTTCATTTTCGCACAGTGGGCAGAGCTGCAGAATTGACACTTGGACTTGAGTCAATTCAATAAACAATGAAAACTAAATAAGGCCATGCACAGACACATCCCTCAAATATTAATTTATTAGGCCACAGACGTGGTCTCAGCCATGTAAGAAAACACAATAGCACAATATTGAAAGCAAAATGCCGAGGCTTGAGACCTGACTTGACCCAAAAGATTTAAAAACAACTCATGTAGTAGGTCTATTTAATATGGTGAGCACAGGCATAGGAGAAGCTCCAGCGCTTCTACAGTGACAAAGGTTAAATTTAGGAAGTGACAGGTAAAATATGCCTCTAAATGCCGTCAAATGAGGACGTCATTGGTGATAAATGGCCAATTAGCCTGATGGTGATGATCAGAACTACTTAAATCATGTCACTCACTTAAGGGGCAAATTAAATTCATCAATTGTCATGAATTCTGAATATACTGGAAGTCACGCACAACTAGCAGAATCCCTCAAGATAGGAGCCTCCTGCTGAATATTTCCATATGGATTACTGGATATGTATAGAGTTCAAGTGGCTAACTCTATGAATATTCAGCCTCTTGGGCTAGATCAAAGTGAATTATGTATCTGTGCTATGAAACATTGATTAAGGGAGTGTCATCAGTTTTTCATCTTAAAGATTGATACATTATGTTTTAGCTTTCCATTGCGTATTAAGCATGCAGGTGGGACCAGCAGCCCAAGATCAAACCGAAGGGATAATTGCACCATTTTAATTGATTAGGATTTCAAGTTTGTCATGTTTCAACGAAAAAAACAACCCCACATCTACCAAGACATTTAATTAGATAAAGAGGAAATAGGAATCCAAATGTTAAGTGCCCCTTTCCGAACACAATTCTCGATCTATCCCCTTGCCAAAATGGAATGGAGGAAGCCGATGAGAGCGGGGACTGTGGGTGAATGAGACCATGCTAATAAAACAGGTCCTTTGTGAGGCGCTAACCGTGTGCAGCCATCATAGAGTCACGAAGGAAACAAGGTGAAACCGCTCCTTGTCTCGCTCCCTTGATTTCGTCTTGCCAAGTTTGGAGGGCATGTGGCGTGAGTGTACTGTAGATCCCGCTCTCGCCGCCCTCGCAAGTACAGCGCCCGGAGACTTTGGATCGCGGCTACTCATTCGTGCCCCGCGTAAGCTCATTAGAAAAAAGGGTGATGTGACAAAGCCACAAAGAAAAAGAGAAACATTAAAAGAAACGGAGACACTGGGAGAGGAGTGCTAAGGAGGGCGAAAGGGATTCATAGTCGAACAGTAATTGAGAGGACAGGGAGAGAGGCAGAGAGAGGGGAAGATAGCAGGATTAAGAGAGGTAGAAAGTGCCTTGTAATGCTGGGCTGAGCAACGACTGGAGGCTTTCCCAGCCAAGCACTTTGAGCCATCCATCGTTTCAGTGACTAGAGAACCTCATCGCAGCCTAAACTCTCAAAGATGAGTCATTTTAAAGCAATGTTCATCGCCAACCAGGCCAGATGACAAACACCACCCCTCACATAGACAAAAAAACAGTTGTAGTAAAGCAGCTGAGAACTAGAAAGCTGTGTCAAGAGTTTGACTGTTGAAAGCATTACAAAATGCTGCACAGAGCTTAGAAATGACTCAATGACCCAACATCTGTAGCAAATGATGAAGGGACAAAAAACAAACCCAATCAAAGGAAGATTCATCAGAGTTATTTTAGATGTCATGAATAACTGAAGGTCACTGTATAAAAAAAAAAAAAAGATTTAATTGATAATTTCAAACTGGAGGTGCACAAATGACACGAATCTACTGAACCCATATTGGTAGGGGATTTTAAAAGTCAATGACATTAAAGTAAATTCCAATCCACAGGAGAAATATCCGCTCACCAAAGCCCAACTTTCGATCTACTGGAGGGTCTCGAAGCCAAATCCAATGGCACACATTGACCCAATCAGTTCAGCCACTAATGGAATGTTGAAAATTGGTCTGAGAGTTCTGACCTTTCTGGCAACAAAGACAGCTAGAAAAGGTGAGGGTAATCGCCAAGGCAATCACGGCGGCCACCACAAGATCAAGTGCAGTGAGGGTTTATCTAAAGGAAGTTGTCATTTCCATTAATACACTGTAAGCACAGTGAGCTATGCACCAAAGGGTTGGATGTAGTGGAATATAACAATGAGGGTGGGTGGGGGGGATTAATCATGATCTTCCCAGCCAGTCACATTACTAGTCTCATACATTTTAAACAGCTCTGTCAAACACAGCAATGATTGGCAAAAAATGCCCCCCCCCCACAGAGAGCAAAGCGTGGTGGAAAAATTATTTTGCCTTCTGGGAGGTTCAGAGTGGCAAAATACGATACATGGCAATACAATAATCCTCAATTGCACACCGACTTTTTACTGTAGTAAAAATTGAAATGAATTATTTGCCTTTGTTTCACTTAAATGATTAATAAGGTTCGATCCAATTAGATATGCACACTTTTATATGCAACGATAGCGCCGCTGCTGCCAAAACTAAGACTGAAGCCGTTTGTATAAGCTGTTTATGTGATTGCATAAACAGACAATTCCCCACAATAATCCTGTTTACATGACTATCCAGAGAGAGTTGTGGGTTTATTTTCTCAAAAAGATAAATTGTCTGCTCACCCCTATCAAATTTAATCAAAACTATTACGATCATTATTCTGCTGTATAACATTATACTGCCATTCAAAATGCAATTATAAATGCAATGCTACTTCTGCCAGACAAGTTGAAAGGGAGGTGATGACTCGCGCAGCTGTTGCCCCTGGCAACCCATGGTTTTTGGAAGATATAGAGAGAAGACTGGGGAATACAATCAGTCCCGAGATCGTTCCGTGTGGAGAAAAGAGAGGACTTTTAAATTGACTTAAGAGTTTTTAATTTTATCTCCTAAACCTGATGGTTTGTAATGGTTAAACTGGGAGACTACCGAATTAGCATAGGTCCAGTAAGTAGTATTAATACTAAATTTCTTGTAATAACCACATAAAAAAAGTGTTTTTAATGTTCATGTTGGGGAATGTCTGATTAACACGATTCAACAATATTCTGTAATTGCAGTGCATTTCTATCACACCTTTCATAACTCCTGCTGGTAGAATCACCAAACTATCAACTAAGTAATCTAACTTGAATTGCATTGTACCGTTTCTACCACTTTTTCTGCCATGCTAGCTGACCAGAGCACCAAAATACCAATGGATGGGCTAGAAAGTGGTGCACACTGGGCATAAATCAACACAACAATTTCCTCAGGTTAGTTTACAAGTGCAGATGTTAATCTGAAGGCAAGTTGTTTTCATGGCAAAGTGGTAGACTGAGGGGATGAAAGATCCACAAAAGTTTTGGACCTTGCCATGAATCAGCATGAAAGGATGTTGTTTTTATCTTTGGGGAGAGATAATGAATAGCCAGGAAAGTTATTAAAGGTCTGTAAAAGTTGCATGCCCTCTCTATGTTGCAGGGAGAAAAATGGATCCACCGCTTCGGGGCAGAAGCAAGAGACATCAAATGTGTATGTTGCCTACTCCCACATGCCAATTAAAAAAAAAGAAGAAGCAGAAAACTAGAAGAACAAGGATGAAAGACTATGGAGCGCAGAGAAGGGCAAATATCAGATAGAGGGAAGGAAAAAGCCTAGTCGGCTCCCTGCACTCTGACTAACCACCTGCTCCTGTCTGAATTAGCCCTTTCTTTACTGTTTGCACTCATCCAAGTGAAACTCACTCCCCTAGCTGACAAATGGACTGAGGCCTCCTACCTCCATTTTTTAACATATTATAAAACCCTGTGTTTAGCGAGCCACCACTGGAACGGCTATTAATCTGACACCAAAAGACCCTATGACCAGGCTGAGGCTTCCTGAGGGTAATATGAAGGGTGCACTGAATACAGATACTTTTGAAAACTCCCAAACTTCTGAATTCTTTTTTGCAAAGCGCTCAACTCGTAGAGGCATAACAAAGTCTATGGGGCATTCCGCTCAGAGTCCAAAAATGGACACCGTTACGGTCGATTCAAACCACTGGCTTGGTTGGAGTCAATCCGCTCCTCTTTTATCTCTATCTCCTGAGAGATACCAATCCGCCCCGTATGGGGAGATGTCCTTAAACAATCCCTATTTGCCGACCCGGGCTTCCTTTCCCGTCTAATCACCAGAGTCTTGTACGGCCACGTCTGGAGACCCGGGCTGACTGGATGGGCTGCGGGCTTGAAATTTACAGCAACTAATTGGCTAAAATTGAATGCGGCAGGCTCTTATCAAAGAGGATTGGAGGCAGGAAGGAGCTGAAAAAATGAGACAGGATAATGAATGTCAGGTGATGTCATCCAATGCAGGAAAAGTATAGAACGAGGAAGAGATAAATCTCTTTGATTTAAAAAGTCTTCACGAAAAGGGGGTTACGCAAGAGCACGAGGCAAACATGCACAGATGGAAAGGCGGTTTAAACTCCTACAGTAATCTAAACAACTTCCAAATGTGTTTATCGCTTATCATATTTGCTTTATGGCGAAAGGGAGTTTTTATTGTCTCTCTCTGTGTGTCAGAGCTCTTATTAATATCCTTTTGCATATTAATGCTGGCTGCAAAACCACCCACCATTCTCTATTTGTTCATACTATTATAACAGGCGGTTGTCCCCCGCTGTGCTCATCGGTCATGTTTTTGTTCTGTAATTGTCAGGTGCTCAACACATAATTGTATCATGGAGAAACAGCCTCCAATGAAGAATAAGCAAGACAAACCAATGACTCCTGCATAAATAGAGAAAGGCTCGTAGAAAAAGCTCCTCATAGAAACTCTGCTGAGTGATTGATGCTAAATATACACTCAATATAATCGAATATGCTGTATGCACGGTTAAAACAAAGTGTACATAATTATATGTATGCTTTGTGTTGTGTTTCTAGTTTGGGATGCGCAGTAGGAATCTAAGTAGAAGTGGTAGTGGATCATCCCATATGATTAAGTACTACAGAGCACCTTTTATTACAGTCTGCTGAATAGAACCTTTAATTTAAAGCAGCACCTGCGTGATATTTGCACTTCCAACATTAAAGTCATGCATTAATTCATCTGACATCCCATTGTTTGGGGAGTTAAATGTTTATGCAAACCTCGACTTTAAACAAGGGAGGCCACTTCTGATAGAGCTTTGGGGGTCATGCATGAGCAATGATGGTATTAGGCTCACATCTGCTCAGCATGATAAGCTCTCTCTTAATGTCAATGGCAGCTGTCTATTTGCTTATATTAAAGACTATATTAAGTGTTTAAGGCTACTATATGAATATGAATGCGTTTCAGCTGTCTTTAATGCATCAAGAAGAAAAGACTACAATAAAGCTGCAAAAAATGAGGACTATTAAAGGGTAGATATCCTGCCTTTTATTTGGCTCAAGCTCCAAAAAAAAATAAATCCTGCATTTCCCATTATGCAACTTCAAAGCATCTTTCAGTGATGTTGATAGGTTTTCGATGTAGTGAGTCCCCGGGACCCACAGGTGGTCGTTTGCGTGGGTCCCCAAAAAATGTGCGTCTTTTGACAAATTGTCGTGTTAAACTCGTGTTTGATGTTACATGGTTATAATTATGGTTATATTCATGGATGCTGAAAATGTATCTGAAAATTAAAAAAATAAAACCTCAAAAAATGATTTACAAAACATTAGGCTATATAAATCAAATAATAAGAAAATTAATTGAGTCAGAAATTAGGTGAAATTCTTTATCACAAACGACTAAAACTAAGACACTAGTAAAAAGCTGTATTGTGGTATCTGGTGATAAATGAAATGACACAAATATGTTGTAGCGACTTTATGCTTCTGTCCCGCATTGCGATCGAGAGTTGATGACGAAAACAACTTGTAAAATGCCACACACAAGCCTTGAGGTTCGCAGTAGGCCTGTTACCGTGTGAAAATGGCCAAGGACGGGTTTAAGTGCAATCCACATGTTTACATATTACATCCTTGGTATAAGAGTAGAGTAATGTGTGCGTAGTGAGTGTGTGGGTGAGCGACAGAGCAGATCTGCTGTTTGACTCAGAGCAGAGAAGAAAGCAGCGGTAAAGGTGTCTTGTGTAATTAAATGTACAGTGACACACACACACACACACACACACACACACACACACACACACACACACACACACACACACACACACACACACACACACACACACACACACACACACACACACACACACACACACACCATCTCCCCACCCCCACTTCTGAAATTAATCCGGTGCCTCTGAATCAGGGAAAAAATAGGGTGCGTCCCCTGGACCGTCGATAATGAGTTTACTGCATCTTTTCTGATTTTAATGCGTCCAAGCAACATCACTGATCTTTCGTTAGACCCCCCTGCCTCCTACAGTATATGACCACTTCATTTCAAACCCCAAATCACCAGTTTGTAATGCAGGCTTTCTGTTAATACAAAAGCTGAGATAAAAGAATAACCTTGATGATCATCAGGGATATTTTCTTTTTCCAAAATTTTGACAGCTCCATCCAGAGCTATAAAACTATTCTCACAGCTGAGTTGTACTCCTTGTGACAAGCAAACTGGACTTACTATAAAATCAATGGAGTGCACCACCTTTAATTATATGATACTGTCTTTTTTCTATCATTAATAGGAATCATTGTTTTATGTGAGTACATGCAAACAGTCAGATTTGTTTTTATAGTGACATACTATGAAGCAATTATTTCATGTTGGATAAAACACTGATATCCTGTCCGTGCTCTACGATCAAATGTTAAAAACCAAACCAGGACAAGAGGTGTGTGGGAGAATATGAAGCAGATGGTCACACTCTCATATGTGCCTAGCCACCCTCAGAGCTGAGGGCAAGTGAGGACAGGTAGTCATGTGCTTGTGTTTTATGCTCTTTGGAATTACAACATGTTTGTGTTTTGTATGTTTCTATGTATACCATTGCTTCTTATTCCACTTTACTAATGAGTATTTTTCCTTTGTTGCTTCAAGAATAATGTTTCAAATTCTTAGTTAACAGGAATTGTAACTTAGATATTTTTTAAAAAGTGTCAGTATATCTTAACTTTCCATTAATTTCCATTGTCTTCGTTTTTTACCCACTGCCATAACATCCTGCTTGAAATGAGAGGATATAAATGAAGATTGGCAAAAAAACGAAGGGGATTCTTCAGTTAATCCTACTCTCCTGCTCAAACAAATATCTCATCAAATCCTTCAACTCTGAAATAAGGTCAGAAGCCAAGGATAATGAGAACTGGAACGTATGGGAAAGATCACCGGCAAAGGAGAAAAAGATCCTCCCATCTGCTTTCCCCTTCTTATCCCTCAATCATTCTTGTCCCTCTGTCAGCACGTGTTTTCATCCGACGGGAGCGGAGCCATTTGTCTCGGGCGTTCCAGCCTGAGTGTGGTGAAGTAAATAATGGCCTGGAAGCGTTTACTTTCCACACAAACATCATTAACAGGAAGGTTGTCAAATGTCAACTGTCACAAGGCCAGCAGGTTCAAATCACAGGTTGCGCTCATTTAGTTTTTATCGTCCTCAAGGGCCTCATCAAGCTGTGATATCTATTAACCTTCATCATTAGTGTCATAAACACAGAATGCTAGTAGACAAAAATATGTATTGTTCTTCTTTGTTCCTTGAAATGACAGGCGTGATGACACAGCAGCGGAAAGAATCCCAGAGAGACTGAGAGGGAAAAAAAAAATGAAAGTGATACAAAAGACAAAAAGGAGAGTCTGGACAGATAGGGACATGTGTATGTGTGTGTATGTGTTTCGGTGGGTTTGCACCTTCCTGACCTGCTTTTCTCCTTCAGGGGTCATGCACAAGCCTGCCACAATGCTATCAGCTGTCCCTTAAGGTGCCTGCTGAGGTCTACTGAGATATAAGGTGATGTATAGCTTTGATATAGCCTGTAATTACTGGCCGTGAAGGCCGCGCCGCCTTGGGGAAAGGAAAAGGGGAACACAAAAAGAGGGAGGAGAGAGACACTGGGGCTCTGGTGAGAAAGGGGTTGCTGTTGTTTGATAGCACAAGCGCTCGGGCCTCTCCAGTGATTTCACTCAGTGGGAAATGGCACTAGATCTATACGTGCTTTGGAGAGAGAGAGACGCCTCAGCTACCAAACAATAAGCTCCAAAAATAGCCCACAAGGGGATAGAAATGATTGCAAAACCCACAGGCTGCATTATCTGTGTACACGCCATGCAAATATGGCGTCAAATTGTGCCGAATGAATCCTCGGCAGCGTGTTTCAATTGCAACATGATTAGCCTCCATCTCGCTTGCAACACGGCACCACCTATAGGTGACATGTTTATCCGGAGGCTGTGGATTCTGCGCAGCCATGAGCACAAAGGGAGGGACGGCTAATGAAAGAGAGCCATTCATTTCATCCTGTCACAGCATGGTGCGAGACAACCTTCATTTTGGGATGCATTACAGCACTCACACGCTCCGTGGTGTGCTATCACTCAGATACAGGCTGCTATTAGCTCTCGCTTAAAAGACTGTAATGGAACCAAACACCTTGCCAGAGTGGCCCAGTATACACCTTTATGAGTGGGCTAAACTGGGAAAAAAAAAGGTAGCACTCGGGTTTGATAGCTGAATATCAATGGAGCGCTGTTAGAGGCTGGGGGAGCAGGGGGTGGGGGGGGATTGAGCCGCCTAAATGTATATTGACAGCTCGCGAGAGCCGGCGACATGGCTGGGCATTTGCCGGTGATGGATGCAGGCCTGGCAACACCGACTAAGCCGGCAGCAGCGTGGCTCATCTTCAGACGGGATGTGAATGCTAACTAACGCGCTTGCCAGTCACCACAACTTAACTGGTGCCAGCAGGAGAGGCAGGTGGTACGCAGGCTAGGGGGGGGAAAAAAGGGGGCAGAGTCCCACAAGAGGAAAATACTATCAGTGCATTCACAAGAATGCTAATTAGATTTTAAGGTAATGCTCAGATTATTACACCTTAACGTGTTTATTTGTTAAATTAAATATAATCAGATTAGATTAGTCGCCAATCTTTTTACTTACTCTGCTGTGTCCCAGTTCCATATTATACACTAAATGTATAGAATATAAGAAATCACCATGCTTTACCATTTCACGCTAATAATAAATTAGTAAATTATCCGTCAGACATCAATCAAACTGCAACTTCATAATTCCGATGCCAATTAAACTTAACAAAGAAGGAGCGAAAGGGTTTTCAAAGCAGCTGTGAGTAGCACCTCCATTTCCTTTGTGTATTGTATTGAGGGACAATATATATCAAGTGCTTTTTAGTATGCATACTGACTTTTTTTTGTTGAATATACTTAATTTTGTCACGTTTCCGCATATTGCAAAACCTGCTTTGAATTTTTATGTAGTATTAAAAAGGGACAAAGCCTGTACTTCCCTTAGAGAGGGAGATCATTTAAAGATTGGGTGGACTCTGCTTAAAAAAAAAAAAATTGAAGTCAAATTATCAGAATATATTTCATATTGTCACCACCCTGCTGTGAGAAGGTCGACTCCCACTGTTCCTGAGCAACGCAGTCCCATTCATATTAAACATGTTTTGTATTTGCAAGATGCCTCGCAGATTGCATCACCCTGGCTAGCTGAACTTTCAACTGAAAACTATTACAGGGGGCGTTAGCTGTTTTGATTTTATCTGACTGATAAATCCACTGAGCTGATTGCTCAATATATTATTGTTTGTGTGTATTATATGTCAGCAAATAAGTAAAAAGAAATAACAGTACAGAAATGAAAGGGATATGTTTGGCATAATTTAGAAACAGTGCATCAGAGGATATCATCAAGTTTCTTTTTCAACGTTAAAGTCCCTTTCTAGTTTCTATTAAGTGTCTTCTTTCTTTCTCTTTTTTTGTCTTTAAAAAACAAATTTAAAGAGGAGCTATTATGCTTCTGTGTGTTTTCCCTTTCCTTTAGTGTGCTATAGAGTTTTTTTGTGCATGTAAAAGGTCTGCAAATTTACAAAGCCCAAAGTCCACGCCAAAGGGAGTTACTCTCCCCCACAGAAACACTGCTCCTGAACCGCCTGAAACGCCTTGCTTGAAGTCCCGCCTTTTCTTACGTAACATGGTGATGTCACCAAGTAACACATTTGCATAATACCTGCCTAGCGGCTAGTTTGGCATGCCCTCAAACAAAGCTAGTGAGAGCGGAGCTGGAGCGGAGTCCGAAGAGTTTGGTTCGGTTAACCAATCACAGCGAAGTGGGCCAGCTGACCAATCAGAGCAGACTGGGCTTTTTTGGGAGGGGCGGGGCAGGGGCTCAAACAGAGTGTTTCAGACAGTGAGAGGAGGTGCTGCAGCATAGCCGGTATGAGAAAAGTAAAGCTTTTTTGAACATTAAAGAATGTAAACATGCTTCAGTAGAAACCCAAAATACAAGTATGCACCTGAAAATGAGCATAATAGGTCTTCTTCAAGGAATCCTTATTAAAAATGCATGTTTATGTTGTGTTTACATGAAAAAAATAGATATTATTATTATTTATATCCCTATTTTTTAAAAACTCTCAAATATTGATTCTATTGATTTGAGCTATATTGTCTATACATGCAAGCTCACCACCATAAAGAACAAATAACATGAATGAATCCATCCATTTTCTGTCTCCCTTTTGTTTTCTGTAGTCTATAGCACATCCTTACAGACATTAGCCCAGTAATCACACAACTCATGAAAAGCTCAATTATTGTGGATATCAGGTTACTGCTCTAATCCCACTATTACATTGTTTGGGTTATAGTGTGCATGTAAACAGTCTGCATGATCAATGGAGGGGGAGGATGGAGACAGGAAAGAACGAGACGGGGGAGGAAAATCCAGCTAAAATATTAATGTTAGAGTGTGCTTGCATCATTGCTGCTACCGACTCATTGGAGATTATAAAGTAGACAAGCTACTGAAGAAATAATACAGGTGGATAATACATTTAAGAGTTACAAAATATTGTGCTTACAGGCTACAAATCTGATCAAAGCAGGTTAATTGTAATTTAAAAAGAGAAAGCAACACTGTAAATTAACTGAGACATGCATATCAACATGGGACATTCTTTCACGCATCACATTATACATAGAGTATGCATCGAAAGTCAAATCTTTGAAGACTTTCTCCGTTCAGATTGCTCGTTTCTGTTTCGCTCTTGTTTTCTTTTTAACCCTAATGAGCTTAGCCGCAGGTGCCTAGCAACGGCTCTGACAGCTCTACAATGAAATAGTCGGGGGTGGCGTTCGTTTGTTGTGCTAACCTCTGCATGCTAATGTGTAGCTGTGTCGCTGCAGCCACAAATATCATTGAATCCTCTCACCCCATACCACCCACACCTTTCATCCACTTAGCAACTTCCTCTCGCAAGACAAAACGCTCCGGCTCTGAATCGCGTTGTAGTTACCTTTTAGCATCACTGAAACGCCCCCGGTAGCAGCGAGACGCTAAAAAGACTCGCTTTTCCCTTGTACTTTATGTTAGTTTTGTGTTCTTGACAGTAGCAGGACCCGTTGATTCATTCCTGCGGGGATTTTTAGTCGGAGTGGGCGGCTGGAGAACAAGGGAGCCACAGGGTGCATCAATTATCTGACAACATGTTTCAAACTACCTCTTTTCACCATCAGCTGCTTTTCACACAGCTGATTATCTGAACTCTATGCTACCAGACTAAAAAGCCAAGAGCAATTGTTTGATAAAGCCCAAAGGTCCATTAGTATTCTCAAAGGGGTCCGTCCAATGTGAAACTAAAGCTTTGGAAATAAAAAGAAGTAGACAAAAGTTAACACAGAGTAGCCATTTAGATAAAGTCCATCCCTTCTAAGTGCTGCAATACGTCAACAAAAGAGCTTAGATAGACTATACATATGTTCACTCCACACCCGCCTTGAGCTCTACTTTTTCTTGAATCCAGACTACTTGGTTAAAACCCTGAAACTTGTGTATATATTACCTTAATGTTAGCAATCCATTATACTGCAAAAACCAAAGCACGGTGAGACTACACTGTGTCTGCTCTGACAAATAGCTCTCCAGGTCCCGGTTCGTGCACAACGGGGTCATAACTCTGGAAACAAGACTCACATGTGGCAGCAGAGCTCATCCTGCATCTTTTTATTTTGACAAATAACTGATAATGTATTCATATAATTTCAAACGAACATTGATTTGTGTCAGAGTAAATGTATGACTTATATGGATTAGCATCCAGGTACGGAGCGGTTTACTGGGATTCTTGAGCCAATTAATCCATAACAGGGCTATGTCACTAAACCACACACCTACCCAACGGAGGGTTTTTGTATTAATGTTCCTAAGCCAGTAATGGCCTTACTGTGTAAACATGGCCCCGTGTTTTCTAGTGTTTGATAATCTCAAAGGCTAGTCCTCATATTTATCGCACAAAACTATTCATTGAGATGTTATGTGTTGTACATTTTAAAATCTAAGCACCATTTCTCACAAAGCCATTACATTTCCATAGTCTCTAAAGTGAGTAGGATCAATAAATAATGCTGCTTCATGAAGAAAAACAGAATTTAATTCCATTCCAGCAGACCTCAGGTGTGAATTACAGCTTGTCTCATTAACTGAAGATTTGCTGATTATGTTTTCAAGATTTTTTTAACAAACAAAGCCACTCGAGTCAATTACTCAACAGCATAAAGCAAATTTTGCTTGTGAGTGTGGCTGTATGTGTACATATTCATACATGCAAATATTCATATTCCATTACTCTGAATGGGGCTATCAACAACCTCTTTTTATTATTGTTGTCATCATCTATAGAGCTTTAAAATAACTTAATATGAAAGAGCTTCAATTGTAACCCGATCTGTGAAACACTGAATGTATAAAAGAAAATATATGTCATGTTTAAACCCTAGCTATATATCAGAGTCAAACTGATATTTGTATTCTCCTCACTTGTGTGAGGAAATATAAACTATGATGTACCATCCAGATTCCAGCTAATAAGAAGCAGAGATAAAAAGAATTCTTCCCTAAAGACTTTTGGGGTTGTCTGTATTTTAGCATCATCTGTAAATTGTTTGTTTACTTCCTAAATCCTGGGACATTCAGGGAAAAACGCTAGAGAAGGTGGTAGTAGTCTGGTAAACCGGGCCAAAGTACATTAAAAGAGATAAAACTGGACTCGGTTGAGACAGAAGAACAACTGGTTTTATATTTATATACGAAACGTTCAATCCATGTGAGACGATCGTCTCAAAATTGAAGACCTTTCATAATTAGGATTAAGATTTTTTCAAGACATTTGATGGCCTCAAATTTTAAAAACTAGAGACCGTGTAAGACTTTAAAGGTACAGTATGTGGCATCTAGTGGTGAGGTTGCAAACCGCAACCAACTGAATACCCCTCTGCTCAACCCACCCTTTCAAAGAGTGTCGGAGAACTATACGGTGGCCTTCAGGTAACGTAAAAACGTGAAAGGCTCTCTCTAGAGCCAGTGTTTGGTTTGTCCATTCTGGGCTACTGTAGAAACATGGCAGTGAAATATAGCGGACTCCGTGAAGAGGACCCGTTCCCTATGTAGATATGAAGGGCTTATCCTAGGCTAACGAAAACATAGTTTCCAATAAACACGAAACAACTTAGTTTCAAGTGATTATACACTAAAGAAAATATAGTATATTCCATTCTTGCCAATAAATCGCCCTAAATCCTACACACTGGTCCTTTAAGGATCAGCTGATACCCTGATAAATCCATTTTTGGATGCATTTGTGGAAAAAAGATGATGTGCCATCAACTTCCGTGGTGGGCTACTATCTGTAGCCTATGAGCGTTCATACTAAATGTTTTTTACCTTTTTTCAACAAGCATACAGTGTTGGTTATGTAGGATGTAAGCCCTCTGTCTCTGAACAGCATCCAGCATGAAAACATGACATTTCCAGGTTAAGCCCATTTACCGAAATTCATGCAAATCTGTCGAAAATAATGAATGCAAATGTGTCCTTACCTTTGTGACATGATCTTGTATGCGTCTGGCAGGTAACACCGCGTGTTCTCCATCTGCGCTGGGTCCGCGTCGCAGATCTTGTCATCGGTGCGGCCGTAGTTGGCGCTCTCGATCATGATGACGTCCGTGCCCGGGCAGCGCAGCTCGATGGGGTAGCTCTCGCATGACAGCTCCCTCCTCACCACCGCCATGGGGATGGGGGCTCGACTGAAGGCTGCAGAGGGGAAAGAAAGTAACAGAAGATGTAAGCACGAGTTATTCAGATTCCTTCCTTCTCCACTTAAAGGATTTCTGCACTTAAGTGTGAAAGCAACTTCATCCTGGAGTTAAGGTTGGCTGAGACCTGAGGAAAAGAAAAATTATATGTTCCTACAGGAAAATACAAGAACAGATGGGAGGACCTCCAATCAAAAGGTCTGACACGGAGAAGAGGTTGTCCACCCTGGTCTAGAGAGTGTGGGCGGACAGGACGCTGGCTATTTGGAGTGGGAGGATGAGCTATACCACAGGGGCCCTCGAGAGGCCAGGAGTTGTGGAAAGAGAGAGCGCAAGATTGACACAGATCAAACATAAGGAAATAGACACGGTGTTTGCGTTTGGCTGTGAGGAAATAAACATTCATTACATGGGCATTCAACTGAGAAATTAGACACAGACAGAAACACAAAGACAAAGAAACCAGAGCAGAGCGCATCTCATGTAAATTGTTACAATTTCCCTCCAGACTGGAATCTATAAATCATAGGGACTGCTTCATTCTTTGTCTTTTAAGGTGAGACAATGCACTTCATTTAAGCACGCACGGGCAGGAGGCAGAGGGTCAAAAGGTGCTCGCAGCCTCAAGCCAAAGCTGAGAGTGTGTTTGGCAAAAAAAAAAAATCCGCTGTTTACCGCAGAGCCGAAATGGCCAGGAGGGCTGGTGGGAGCGAGCGGCGGCGGCGGTTCGGAGGTTGCTGTTTTCCCTCTCCTTGACACAGGCGCACGCACGCACGCCCACGCACGTCTGTGGAGGCTCACACTCGCGCACGAGCCGAGCATGTGCACAACAGACTGGAGGAGTTCTGTGTTTACAGCGAGAATAAGAAATGAGCGAGAGACGTAAACATTGGCCTGAGTGACTGTAGGAGGACTGTGGCGGTTATAGATTTTTTTTTTTTATAAACATCCTTTCAGACAAGCGTCTGAGCTGCGAGAGCCACCGGTTAGACGACGTGCAGCGCGGGCATTCATCAGAGAGGACAGATGGACAAAGAGAAAGAGAAAGGCTCAGTGTTTCCAGTTGTGAAAATAGGGCGATATCACCTGAAATCAATACGTGATGAATTGTCACATTTACCTTGGTAACAATAAATAAAACAACCTGGAGTTGAAATCATTTTGTCGCACATATTACAAATAGATTTGAAAAGCATTCTTTATGGCAAATGCCTTAGTAATAAACCGCTCCGTCTGTGTCTTTGTTAAAGTGTGAAATAATTTCCTTTTTCTCAGCTATGCAATCAATATATTATGTGACATGGTTGTCATTCAGGTGAAGGTAAAAATTGCTCATGTTTCCTCTGGAAGCTGTGATAATGACTATTTTCCAACAGAAGTTCCGTTTAACTTTGTTCAGCATCGTGTTGACTCATATGGCATTTAAATATTCTTAAAAACAGCTAAGTGCAACAGTGTTGACACGACTTACTCTGCTTGGAATAAAACCACACAAATAATGTGAGCACGAACCCACAGAGGACCTCCCCTTGCCTCTACAGAGCATTTTAGCATCTTTCAGCTCATTGTTTTGGTTTTACAGCTTTACTGTTTTACCGTGGTTGTGTCTAGACGGTAACCCACAACTTTTCTCGCAAGATGGTTGAGGTTAGGCATTGACCTCGAATAGTTAAGGTTAGGATAGGTCATAGGGCAGCGAGTCTCGCAAGAGTTTTTGCAATTTTTTTTTTGTTATTTCCAGGTTACCTTCTAGACACGAATGTTTTACCGTAAACAATCTGCCATCTTTTCACTTCTTCAAATGTCATCCAGGTACCACTTATAATCTTCCGCTAAAAATAAACCAGAAACGTAAGAGAAAACACAAAGACACACGGTGAGGTGAAACAACAAAAGAAGCCCCTCATTATCGTGTCACTTCATTTTGTCTCCGAGATCATTCACACCCCAACACAGTAAAAGCGCACTTGCCATGGAAACATCACAAATTGGAATAATTGTATTCATTCTGGTGATGAAAGCCATCAATTATCCTCCTCTTAATGGGGAGATGTATTCCGCCCCCTGAAAAGTACTGATCTGGATCACACCAAACTTCTTTGAAAGTGACAACCGCAGAGAGAAAGGATAACATGGCTACACTCAGCTACACTCAGGCAGGTGAATTTAGATGAAGGACAAAAGATTCACTGACTCTGATTGAAAAAGACCAATCTTGCTTTTGTTTATTGATCTTCATTCTTTTTGTGTGTTTTTGGAGAGCTGCCATCAAAAGTGTAGAAAATAACCCACAAAAAGTCCTGTTAAATGGGTTCTATTATGCAACTTTATATTATGAATCTTGACTAATTTGATCTCTATGATTTCTCTCTGTGAATAATTCTTCTAAGCCTTGTAACCCTGAAAAGGCGACGGGCTCATTTCATGCCAGCTTCCCCCAAAAGAAGCATTAAAAAAACATCAGAGAGTAGCGAGCATGACGCCGTCAACATGGGCACCAGCAATCCCCTAATGTAAGCAAGTAAATGCATGCCAGTGGTGTCTCGGATTACCCGCCTAGTCAACAACTGTAGTGTAATTACATTTGTGCCCGGAGGCGGTGATTGATAGGGCTCATATTCCTCGGGTGCCAGAGCCAGAGTCCTGCCCCGCTCGCACGTATCGCTGTCTACCTGTACACAGCACTGACGGAGCTATCGAAAATCGAAATAGTCTTATTGAAAGTGCATTCTCTTATCTTAGGTCTATGTTCTATTCACTTTATCTCTCTCCCCCCCCCTTCTCCAACTTTAGAGGAGTATTCATATGCAGAGCGTATCTCTTTTTTCTCCACTGCAGATCCTCCCTGGATAATTCCTCTGACAAGTGCACTGCAGAATATGGGGGGAAAAAAAGAAGTAGTAGTCTGAGGAAAGCAAACTGTCGGGGTCACGCTGGATACTTCCATTACTTTCAGTGTTTTTTAATCATGACGCTCGCAAATGACATAACTCACAAATGAATATTTCAGAAAACGCAATTACTCACCAAAAAGGGCAACAGAAAGGTCAGAGAGAAAAATGGTCATTTGGAAAATGTCGCTCCCCCGCAGAGCTTTTAAAAATCACTCCGAGGGGGAAACGCTTTGGAGTTTTGATTGTTGGTTTGCTAATAGTGATGGTAAGTAAGAAGGGAGACATTTTTGCTGTTAAAAAGCAGAACTTATTCTTGGGTCAGTGACACATTACCTTCTGTGAACCACCGGGCATTGAAGAGCAGACGGCGGCGAGTAAGAATGACATTTAAAAGTCATCATTAGTTACAAAACAGGGGCCTAAGGGGGCTTGTATTTTCATTTCATCTCCAAGAAAACGTGTCGGGGAGAAGGAGTTAAGGTCAAACGCCGCACATTATTACAATGAGCCAGTCTAAATGAGCCTCCATCACTCGGATAAACAGATGTCGGGGACGTGTGACAGCTCTCAACGACATGGTTTTAGATCACTTTCAGGCTTCAGCTCAAGTGCGTAAGCTCAGACACAACGGATAATTTCCCAATAAATAATAATGCTCCCTACAATTATGCAGCTGGAAAGTCTGGCAAAGTGCCGAATATGTTCCTAGTAAAGGAGAAAAAAAATGTTTAGGCTGTTAATATGTGAGGGTGTATTATTTTATTCTTTAAAAAGAGGCTCGGCAGCAGATGATAAAAACTTTGTGTGTGTGCGAGAGGGGGAGTTGCATTCAAATGAACTCTGACTTCATTGAATTAATGTAAGATAGATGGAAGAGGGAGGAGGAGATGGCAAGGGAGCTGATTCAACAGATCAAATGTCTCTTTTTCTACAGAGAATGGCTGGATGGGTCCGGCCCCCAGAGCGGGTGATTAATTAGTGCATGAATCTGGATACCGTTATTTGATTAGACCAATGGCAGCCTGTCACACCCACTTCCTACTTTGCAACAAATGACATTTTCTAGGGGGAAAAAAAAAAGTCATTTGCGAGACTACTTTGAATTGCAACTCAGGAAAAAAAAAAAAGTATAGCATTTTCAATAATGCATGAGGGATTATTTATCTTGAAGTGAGAAACGGTTCAGGCAAATTGTTCTCCCAAGTAAATTACGTTTACATATGGCCTAAGGCAAGCGAAATCTCAAAGGCTTTTGCGCGGAATGCAAAATTATCCAGGAACTGAACTGTCAAAGAACTCTGCAGATAGAGCATTTAAGAGAAAAGCATCAATAAAACAACGTTTGTGCTTCACAGGGAGAATGTGAGGCTCCAATCGCTCTTCACTCGCATTGCCAAGGTAGTCAGACAACTTCTAAAATACATTCACAGCTTTAAAAATGAGACTAAATAAGCCATTTTGTTGAAACGTGCCTGGATGACAGATAGATAGCACCTCTGTAATGATGAATTCATGAGCTGACCACGGGAACGATCATGACAAACTTCTCAAATCGACTTGATGGCTTTTGACACTTTGACCAATGATGCTGCAAAGCACAATTAGCATTACTCATTATGACAGGACCCAGATATCCATCCAGCGCGCCGAATGAACGAGCCAGCGCGCCGAATGAACGAGCCATTTGTTTTGCTTCTACTCACGTTCGCTGACACACATTTGAACACATTAATTGGCAACACACCACGCACTTGCAAATTCCAGCTGAGGGGAAAGACTGATGGTGGATTTTTTTTGTTTTTTTGCCAGGCGGCAACGTGCAAATGCCAGTTTCAAACCGTCAGTCAAACTGCCCATGATGCCTGGAGGGAAATTAGCTCCTCAGTGTTAACAAATTAGCTCGGAGGCAGGACCAGATACGGTGCAGTCATAATAAACTACTGCACCACACTGGATCAACCGCCGCATGTTGATTTTTTACGAGAAGCTGCATGCAACCATCTACCTGATGGAACTGAAAAGGCAGCAGTCATTACAGAGCAGCAACGTATTGCTTTTTTCTTTCCTACCGTAACAACGTATTGACACCGTGAAAGTTAATAACTGCGAAAGTTAATAAATTGGTCAGTAGATGGAGGGGAATCTGCAGAGCACAGCAACTTTCCTTCCCCCCTCTGATAGACTCCCACTAGACAGTAACCTCATGTTTGCGTACACACAAGTAACAAATACAAGTACCTTGCCATAAACTCCATAAAGGCTTGATTCACATACTCAGAACACAGGGGTGAAGTGTCTTTCCATCCAGCAAGCACTTTCATTTAATTAATCACTACTTCAATTCATTAAGTGCATAGCCGTGGCAAGAAAAAAAAAAAAGAGGAAATGGGAGGCAAGTCTCCCATCAAGGTCTTATGTTCAAAACCACTTTGGTGTGCAAATTACAACATTAGTTTCTTAGGTCAAATCCACTCCAGCTTAGGAGAAACCAGTGATCCTCCCAGTGTTGTTCAAGTAGTTTGTATTTTATTTATTTATTTATTTTGGAATATATGAATTGTTTTGAAATTCATCAGATTTAAATGGAACTTTTGGTTATATTTAATTAATTTGTAGTTAATATATTTCACAGTATAAAAATATAAAAATAAAATAACTTGTATAACAAATAACGAAATGTCGGGAAAGGAAAATAATAATAATAATAAAAATAATAAAATATATTAATAATAAAAAACAAAGCAACAAAAAATCAAAACAATTGGGGTCTGCTAAACAATTGGAGTAAATTTGAAATGTCTAAATAATACTTAAAACTGACTGCTATTAGCTGTTTTTAAGTGCTGATTCTGAAACAAATGTTGGTAATTTCCCTATTTTCCTTCCCTAAATGTAAACAGATCAGAGATGTGTGTCCTGCTTCCTATCAGCGAAGTGCCGTTTTATCAGGTGGTCCAAGCCGGAGGTGAGTCTGTGGAGCTGGCAGCTGCCGCGGCGGCGGCTCCTGACAGCGAGCTGGGCTTTGTTCAGCTCCCGTCATGTCTGACATCGTTTTGCTATTTCCTCTCCTTTCATTGCTTTCTCCCTCCTCCCGCTTCGTCTCCCTCCTTCCTGTAACCCACCCACATGCGCAGGCATCACTCAAGGGAACATCTCAGCCAAGACTAATGCACCTTGGCCCCCACCTACTGTACGGTGCCTCCTAGGCTAAAATGAACACAATCCCTGTCACACATACACATAAGAGACACACACACACACACACAGAACTCCCAGAGCAGGCATGACTCAACATGCCCCTATAGTAACACATGCCCTGATTGTAATTGGGGTCAAAGAAAAGAAACAACAGGCTGATTTTCGTCTTGTGTGAGGGGAAAGAGGTCTTTCCCCTCACTCTTCTTTTGCCACACATCATCAGATGGAATTGCCTAACAGCACACTGGAGGCAAGAGCTTTGGCTAAGTTTAGCATTGTGAACTGAGAGCTGCGGTGCAACCTCCCTAATCTGAACCTCCCAGGAAACGGAGGTTGCTCAGCGTTCAGACAAGGAAAACTCTGGAGTGCAGAGGCCAGGCAATCAATATGAAAAAACATGCACACTTTCTAAAACATCCTGAGGGAGCTATTTGGGTGTTAAATTGCAGGTACTTCTACAGCTAGATATTTCCATGTAAGACTAGGTGAATTTTTCCAAAGGTACTATTCTTAAACACGTCCTTATACCAGTCTCCAACTGAAGGATGACCTTTAGAAATCCAAAATGTAAGATTGTTGATATTATTTGTTTTCTATATGTAAGGGATAATGCCTGACAAGGTGTCCATTATCAGGAAGTCCGTGTAGTCCATTAATTCCTGATTATGGATACCTCGAAGGGCATTATTCCATCTATACCATGGTCATTTGCCAAAGGAGAAACAAAATGAAGACCATTAATTTATCTTTTCATGCGTTTTTCACAAGCCATAACTATGTTTCCCTGGCAACAACCTGAGGGTTTGCTAATACCTGCAATACTCATTATCATCCAATAAGGTTTCTAAGCAATGGAAGTGTTGTTCACTACTCCAGTAAATAGGACAAACCTTAGTTACGACTTGGCAACGGAAGATATTGTGTACATTGTGTACGGTTGAAAAACAGTAAATATAATTTGACAGTACTTTAGTAGAAGTGAAAACATATTACCGGCAAAATGTACATGTTGTGCTATATTATTACTGATACATCAACATGTAAGCAGCATTTTAATGTTGTAGCTTGTTGAAGTGAAGCAAATTTAACCCATAAATACTGTTGGGTATTTCAATCAACAAGAAGGCATCATGTTTTGTTTTTAACATTTTAGTTGATGATATGCTTTGTATGTAAATTATTAATCTTAAATATCACGACTAACTACAGCTGTAAAATAAATGTCATAGTTATTTTTCATCTAAAATGTAGTGGAGTAGAAGTAGCAGAAAATGGAAATACCCAAGTACAAGTATCTCAAAAAAGAACCGTACTTGAAAAAATGTACTTGTCTTTATTCTGCATTTCCTTTGGTACTTACTCTGATGAGCAATTTGTGAGTAATCTGTTTTTGTAAAACTGCTAAAAGTAATATTTGACTTGTTTGCTTGTAACCATGGCCAACATAAAAGCAATGAAAAGACTTGCTTCTCAAGCTGAAGGCAGCGTGTATTTTAAACCACTGGGAATTCAAAGCAAGTTCTGCTTTCGCTTCATTTTTTCAATCAATTTTAAAAATATGATCTACTTCAGTTTGTCGCTGTCTAGCAGGTCAACATACTCATGCACTGTCTGATGTAAAGTATACATCTATATCTCTTTCTTCACTTTTGGAAACACCACTTATGTGAACACTTGACTGCACTTCATTTATCGCCATAGCAACCCACAGTATTGTACAAGCCTCCTTTCACAGGAGACACAGCACAAACTGAGAACACCTAGAAAATGTTCTCTCTTGTAATGAATAGGAAACCAGGCAATATTGCTGTCTGAATGGATCCCAGGGGCTTTACTCATTATAGTAGTATTAATAGTGCAATAGTGAGCACAAATAGAGCTGAACTCCAGCGCTAACATACTGGCCACCGGGTTACCACCATCACAACCAAACTGTTCATAACGTTCTGCTTTGGCACGATACGATGTGTGTTTCTGCTGATCATGGCGATAAAAAAAAAAAGCACTTCATCTGAGATGACCCCAATCAGTCGACAACACACCTCATCAATTGTATATACACAAAGAAATGTATTTTCCAACTTGATACAAGCAGAGAGTATGGGAAAGATAGTAACATCATTTACATAAAACAGCATATTGGTTGTTGATGAAATCTTGAGATGAAATTTCCTTTTCCGTTTCTCGTGAAGGCTGTTTGAAAAATTTCACCTCGTTTGGAATTCAGGGGTTGTGGGAACTAGTACGGAGGAGCATTTTTCAAGTTCTCCCCATTTGAAGACAAAAACAGGAAATTGAAGCTCTCTTTCGCAGCGTCCTTGTTTGCATTCTATTTTATCAAAGGTATCCTCGCACAAGGACCGAACTCTATGAATTACATTGTAGTGATTTGTTTTCTGCGGAAGAGCACATGTGGAGAGGACCTAAGCCAATTCTCTTTCCCATACTCCTGCAAGTGGAATTTTTACTGCAGTGTAATATCCGAGGGGCAAAAAGCATGAATTAATACCAATTAAAGCTCAGTGCTGTAATGTTTACTTACATAATGAAGAACAAGAAATCATTTAAATTAAAATGTGATTTCACGCATATGCATCAGTTATGTTTTTAGGTTAACGGAGACATTACTTCATATTTCTGAAATTATTTCTGTGGAGCATAATATCAAGTTGACGACACATGGACTCATGAGTGTTATTGCAGATATTTCCACACACCCAGTGGATGATAAAACTAGTTTAAGCTGTACACCCACACAAGAAAACCCTGAAAGGTATAATTCAAAAGGTATTTGAATGAGTATAGATAACAGTGAGATGAAGTGGGGAAGCGGTTGGGAGTTGGGTGCGGGGGTTTGCCCTATATACTGTAAGAACCGAAAGGGCGGTGCAATCTGATGTGCCGGGTGGCATCAGCAGATTAAGGGCCGTCTGTATCTGTACTTAACGGCAAGCTGCTTCTTCTTTCTTTCCGTTACCTCCCTTGTGGTTTGTTCATTCTTACACATGTGTTTGTATGTGCATTTGCCCACTTTAATACATTATGCATTGGGTCGGGGGTGTGTCTCCCTAGGGTACATTGCTATCTGGCGTATACACCTACGCGTAACACCGTTCGAGGATGACAATTTTTAAATCAGGCCCCCTGCTTGCTGTGCATCACCCTCTCTTCCCTGAGCTACAACATTACTGGCAAGGTGTACCACTGATTCAATGTTACATCAATCCTCTCCCAGCTTGTCCTATGGGATAGTACAAGACACCTCAAAGGCCATTTCAGTGGTCTCATACTGTACATCTCAAGGAGGTCCCTATCAGTAGGGTCACAACTGCTAAGGAGCTAATTGTACGAGCTTGTAGCAAAGCTAAACGGTTAGCTTTGGCATACCGCCACTCAAGAAGTTGAAGCAAACGAAAGAGTAAAGAGGGAAGGGAGTGTGTTTAACATTTAACAGGCAAAAGTGAGATAAAAAGGTTGCAGCGAAAGAAAGCTGTTAAAAAAAGGGTGTTAGAGACAAAAACCTAGTGTTGGATATGGAGGTAAATGTGAAAAATAAGCGATTCCTCTACCACCCACGGAGTGAGAAATAATCACATTCCACATGTATGCAATCAAGGCAGTGCTGCTGAAATCAGCCTGGGTGGCTACGCTACATCTGAGACACCCAGCTATGATGATCTCCTTTGATCGTGTTTTTTTTCTGTCTTCAACATGACAGGTATCAGACATGGGGTAAGCGTGCGGAGATAATGAGCGCCGCATATGTATGAAGCAACATGTACACGCATCAAATCATATGGCCGCAACTCTCTTATTGGAATCCGACAACAAGCATGAGAAGCATGAAATAGGAGGGAATGCGGGATTTTAGGCAAAACACGCCACACATGGTTTCACACAAGCAGGTGTAGAGCTGTAATGCGTGATACAATAACACATGGAGACAGGCTGGCACCTCAAAAAACAGCTCATTGATTTGGCAAACCTGCTACCGAGAAGCTTCAGTGGTCGTATGCATTAGTTTAAGACTGCTGCAAAGCATTGCCGGTTCTTCTCAAACATGTGTCTAAAACTTCAGTCAAATGGTCATCTAATGAGTTGGATCATTTTGCTTTAACCCTTTGAACACTAGGCTTGGTTTGCACTCCCTTTACTCGTAAGATTTTGACATAGCAAAAACATGCAATAGTTAGGCATGGGTGTCATTTTCAAGATAGGTAAAATAGATAGATAAATATTAGCATTTGGCATGTGAGTGGGACTATACGTGTTCTGGGAAATGTTTTATGAAAGTGAAATTGCTTCTGAGTTGCATGGACTTAAGAACTGGGACTGGGAACTAGTAAATGGGACCTGATTATTTGGCTTAGTCTGGGTTCACTTGTTTGCAATTGTGGGTAATTTCAGCACTACATTTCCCAACATGCCTTATGTCAGTGGTTGCCAACCTGGTGGTAGAGAACCCTCCAAGGGGTTGCAAGATACACTTGGAGGGTTGTGAGATTATTAACAGGATAACAAAATAAAACACTTTAAAATACCAAACAAACAAACATAGGGATGCTGTCAAAAAAGTATCTGATTTTTGTTTTTTGGGGGGTAAAATACTGGGTAGTTTTATCTCCTCCGGCCACACAAAATCTCATAAGGGAAAAATCACTTTTTGGGGAAACAGCTCATAACTCACTGACATGTGCAAGGTGTCACAAAAGGTCACACTGCTTCATTTTTAAAGGGTCATGTGTTCATGTGATCATACACATAGTTAGGAATATTATATTCCATTTCTGCTAATAGATCCCCGAAGTTTTACACAGTGTTCCTTTAAAAGTTGCACTGTGTGTATAATGTACATGCACTCCATTTTACTCATTTGTGACATGGAAAATGCGTTACATGGGCGCTAGGGGTTAAATCCCGACCTCCCAGTTAACGGGCGGCCCCCGTGATCTTCACCGTGACCCCAATACAAAATACCCACCATTGTATTACGCACAGGGCTAACATACAGCCGAGAAACATCTGCAGTGGGCCCATAAAAATGGCATGCCATTTTGTTTGATGCCGTTGCTCGCTGCGGAATGACATCGCTCACTCTGCCTCTCCAGTTTCAGCCCTTTCCTCAGTCCATCTCGTGGCAGAGAAAGGAGAGCATTATCACAGTGAAAAAGGATCTCCTTCTAACCCCCCCTTCCTCCTCCTCCTGCCACCAAATGAGGGGCAGTGATCACGGAAGCAGTGTGTGTGCTTGCATGCCTTAATACTGTATGTGTGTGGAGAGTGGGAGGCAAGAGGGAGTGCACCACTGGGGAATGTGCACCTGCAATTTTTCTCATTTGACACAGTTGGTCTTTTGTAGGGTCTCAGGGACAGGGGGATGTCTGTGAAAGTTATGGCTGCTGCCCCTCACCCCCACCTCCCAAAAGAAAAGACATCTTCACTATAGCATTTTCCATCTCAGTTTGGAATAGCCTATGTCAAGAATGGGGAGGGGGGGGGTTGGTATTCAACAGATGACCAGACAGAACAGAAGCAACACATACATGTATATTATCTCTTATCTTATCTCAATGTGTGGTGACTAAGACAGAGTACCCTATGTCTCTCACACAATAACACCTAATTTATGTTATTAAAATAGAATGTTTTGAAATGTATGGATCTGTAGATTAGATTAGCCACTTGATAATCTTGTTTTTTCCTGTCATCTAGTGATGCAGGACACTTAATCAATCATCTATCAGGTCGGTCTCTACGCTTCCTTAAGCGCTGCAGGACCTTAAAGGATAATTCCAGTTTATTAAAACTTGGGTCTTAGTTTTGTTGTTGTTTGTATTTTTATCAGTAATAGTAAGTTTCTGCTCACTAAATTCAGTGCTGAAATCAAGAAATATGGCGACAACAGGTTTTAAACAAACTTGTCAGGTGAGTCGATCTTATTTGAAAGAGAAAACAAAATGCAAACAGTTAAAATTATGACCCAAACTGTCTGCTGTAACCATCCACCACTGTTTACAGACTTCATGGTTCAACTTTGACCTTCCGTGCACAGTTATTCTGAGCGCTTGTGTTTTCTTGGCCCGTCTGACTTGCTGCCCTGATCTCAGCAATTGGTGAGTACAATGTCATCATAACCGATAGAAATGAAAAACTACAAAAATATGACCCAAGTTGTAATAAAAACAGAATCATCCTTTAAGCTGAGGGTGAAGGGAGTATACTTTAGGGAGTATGTTTGGTTGGGATATCAGTGATCCATGGCCTAAACTCAAGACTCCTCCCAAGTCTGACAGCTGTGGTGCGAGACCGAGGCCAAGCAGTGACCCCCAGAGTCTTGAAACAGTACATCTGCAGAGGGACGTGGCGGGAGCCAGTAAGGAAGATTTGTGCTCTAATGTGTGGGAAGGCTCGAGAGAAGGAAGATAAAAGGAGTGTGTGTGTGTGTATATCTGTGTGCAGTACATAAAATACATAAACTACAGAGTATTTTCCATCCCGTGTAAAGCCCTAGAACTGTAAACTACTTGACCCTGGCATCCTTCCAAACAAGGAGGCCACGCTGAGGAGCTACCATTACTCCCGCGCTATCCGTTCCCCTCCTCTCCTTCCTTTTATTTTAATGAGAGCACAATTAATAAGGAAATGGAACGGCTTCCCAAAGGAGGCTAGTTCCTCCACAATGGAAGCCTTCTTTTGTCAATGGCTGTATTGAATTCCCCAACAAGGCCACTGGGCCATATTGGAGGCCATCTCCAGTATCGCCCCACCTCCTCCAAAGCACTACCGGCTCTCTATTGCTCGCTCACTCTCTCTCTTATCCTCAAGGTCTCATGGGCTAATCTGTGCCACGGTATCATTTGATCCCCCCCCCCCCCCGCCCCTTCGCTCGAAATGCAGACTTTACAATACTTTATATTGATTCGCTGAGACAAAATCACCAGCTCCTGTGCATGCTTGGTTTATTCAATGAGGGAGCTGAGGGAAGAAAGAGCGGGGTCACACACCATCTCGGCCATAATTGTTTTTTGCTGCATCTGTGTGGTGAACTTTAGTTTGAGGCAAATGGTATCAGATCTTTAGTATTCTTTGTTTGTGTATGAATACATTAAAATTCACCCCGATAGCTCGAGTGCTGCATAAGAAAGAGAAAGAGAGATCGAAAAGAACAATAAGTAATTAATCCTTTACCCCTTTTACTTTTCAATTATTCCCTTTGTTGGTCAAATAAAGGTGGTATCACCTGTCCTCCGAGTCCTACTAAGGCACTTGATTTTCCTCTGCAGCTCTCTAATGCCCCCAATTGCCCCCGAAACATTCAACAACAGCGACAACGCCTCATGCATCGAACACTACAAGACTTTAATCAAGATTTACCAACAATGAGCAAATGAAAGCAGAAAACCAGTTGTTTAGGTCTCATTGTGCCATTTAAAAGAATATGGTCTTCATTTATGAGCCTGCTTTATTGTTCTGGTGACAGGGTGCCATTACGTTGACTTTTTCCATCAACAGAAAGTGCCAGTGCATTTCATCTGGGTCAACTGGAAAAGTGCTTCACTGTTTGCTGTTGTGTGGCCATTTAAGCAACATGTTACATAAGCTGAAGTAGGCAGCTTCCCTTGGAATAAGATCTGCATGTCTCAATGTCACCGAACAATGCCAAAAACACTACGACTTGATCAATAGTCTCGCTAATGTGAAAGACGAACAGACACAGATAGAGCTCGCTAGCTAGCTAGCTGGATAGATGGATAGAGTCAGAGATTCAGCTACATCAATACACAACTACAGCTGTGATCCATAGTCTTCGTGACATTCAGCAAAAAACATTTTGATAAGGCCAACTTTCCAAGTAACTTTCTTCTCTCTCTGCACTCCTATATGCCTCTAGCATGTGTCATACATATCCACACTAAGAGAAATATCAGACCACCACGTACAGTACATTATTTATTCCCTTTTTAGAAGGAGAGTTAGATCAGAAGATGAATACCGCTCATATCTGTCTGTTAGATATGAAGTTACCGCCAGTAGGCTTGCCACGGTAGTCAGTGTTACCGGTCTTACACAGTGTTCAGGCAAACACCGATTAAATTACTTGCCCACCGCCCCATCGTCGTTTGGCTTTTTTATAGAAATAAAACCCATTAATTCATTTTCGTGTATCAGCGCTAAGTTATCAATACATAGTCGAACAACAGATACTTCAAACTGAAAGTGAAAGTGTCTGCTCCATACAGAGTCTCAGCATAGAGTTTCACACACACACACACACACACACACACACACACACACACACACACACACACACACACACACACACACACACACACACTTGCCGTGCAGAGGACGGAGCGGTCACAGCCGGTGTGCGAGGCGCAGCGGCGCCGGGTGGAAACCTGTGGCCCCGCAGCGAAAGCTCGACTGGAGAGACCAGACAGATCAAAGTAAGCGTTCTATATATATTGAGCATCATCTATTCTTGTAAAATGTCCGATGTAATCGGTTACACCGGTGTTGTCACAAGTTTATTAACCGGTGGGAAAATGTCCTCACCGTGACATCCCTAACCGCCAGTAGCTGGTTAGCTTAGCTTAGCACACAGACTGGAAACAGAGGGAAACACCTACTCATAATTTGCTGGGGCATTTCTGATTCATTATTTGGAAATAAGGAAATAATTGATTTATTTTAGTCACATTTTTATAACAAAAAAGTAAGAACATTAACTCCTAATGGCAGCTGAATCAAATTGTATCAAATGAGCTTTGGATTGCGGTATATCACACTGTTACAAATTTATCGGTGATCTTGGACTGTGTATCTACAGTAGATATTGAATCTTCTGAGAGGGAGAGATACACAGCGCTAATTGATAGACACCCCCGACCCCCCCTCCCACACACACACGCACAAAAAAAAAATCTAGATATCAATGCATGTTATTAGCAACATGTGGTTTAAAAAGGGGAGAATCTAATCTGAATAATTAGCAAATATGCATATAGTATGGCCTCGAGGCATGTATTGTAATCATGTGCTGCTGCGGCAACAATTCATCATGCCAGACAACCTCACTGTGTTTCACTCACCCACTGTCATCCCCACACCCATGATTGTGAAAGCCTTATGGTGGAAACAGAGCTTAAGGGGACAATCCCACAAAGCTGATACATTTGCATATACAACACCGTAGTGTCTAACACTGCAACATGTAATCATCTGCCCAGTCTATCACAGCAACGACTGTGTCTTCAGAATACAAACATGCATGTGGACGCAGATAAAAAGGCGTGCCGTATGTTACTCGTATAGATTTCGCAGTAGGAAGGAGAAAGTAATTAATTTCATAAATTGAGTAAAGCATAGGTCGCTGCATTGTCTCTCTGCGTGATTTCCGTTTGCCCTTCCTGCTCCTCACATTCCGCCCACACCCTAAATTACTGCCTGATCCCTGCTGTTATGCAGTGTGGGAAACCCTGTGGTATTGCACGCCCACCATTTTTGCCGTGTGTTCTGGTCTGCGGGGTTACTTAGCAATTCTCTCTCCACTCCGCCCGACACCACAAACACATACGTGCACTAAACGCACACGCGCACATTATGCAGCCTAATGTAAACTAACATCCACTGCCACTTGACCTTGCTGTCAATATCTGTCCTCATTAAACACCATTCGGCCAGCTGCAAGTCCACTTTAAATGGCATCACTCAGCGCTTACCAAATTATGCCTGTGCAACCGAGCTGAATGAATGGGGAGTCTAATTCATTTATTTGGAAGATATACACAGGTCCCAGTACGGACATCTATAAAACATGCAGAGGTATTTAACCCCACCCTGCCATTCTTAATGTTGCTGTCATCCATTCCTCTTGGGTTGCAAGTTCTGACAGCAATTTGGCAATGTCTACTGGTGCCATGGGCAGGAAAGGCCATTCTTTTATTCCCCAGATCAAGCAGGTATTGATTTTTCACTCATTATAGAAGAGCATAAAAAGAGAAGGGGATTTCTGCGCGCCATGCCAAATGGCACACAAAATGTTACTAGGGAAGTACATGGAAGTGGGAATTGAAAGCGAAAACAAAGAAAAGTGGATTTTAAATCCAGTTTATTTACTTTAAATTAAAATCTAACATTCTATTCAAATAAGGCCATGTCCCGACAAAACAAAACCCACTAAAACTGCAATACAGAAAGCATTCAGAAAGAAATAAACTGGCATCCAAATGACAGCTGCGGAGGCCACCCTCAGGGTAGGTATAAACTAAGTAATTTTTCCCCATAACTGAAACACTATTATCTATTTTCAGGAAGCCTTGTGTGGCTTATGGGAGAAGAATAATCCATTTCCAGGAAAAAAAAAAAAAGAGTTGTGAATAAAAAAAAAAACATTAAACATTAAACCCAGGGCATTTTTAAGAATCTCATCAAAACCGTTTTCAAAGTGATCAAACTTTAATGTGAAAGTCAAGGAACAACATTATTTAAACTATACATTTTGCCAGCAATAAATTGCTCTATCATTAGATTAAAATATGTGGATCTCAAGTCAGATCCCTCCTGGTGCTCAAAACCAACCAACTTTAAAACATATCCCGGTTGTCTAATAATGCCTGTACTTTAGACTGCACTGAATTATATTCATCATCATCACGTGTGGTGCTATATTTTCATGCCAGCACAGATCAAGTGCAGTGACCGTGCACCAGGGACGTACCTATGTCAACGGGAAGGAGCCAATGTTTTTCTGCCTGCGCCTGTTTAATACTTTCGTGGCCTTGCCTTGACATTTATTGCCCCAATATGTGCAGTGCATTCCACATTCCAAGCTCCAGTTTGAGGGATGTTGTACACATTTCCAAACCCGCATTGAGGCATACTATCTTGCACAACTAGCACAATGCCCTAACAAGATAAACACACAAACAAGGCTGGGAATAAGAGTTTTTAACCATGCTAGCGGTGTGGCTCTAGGGATGGTGATGTCAGTCGGACTGCAACTTTGGTCCAGACTGAAATATCTCAACAACTATTGGATAGATAGCCATTCTATTTTGTACAGACATTCATGGGCTGCAATGACTTTGGTGATCTCCTGACTTTTCCTCTTGCTTCACCATGAGGTTGACATTTGTGTCTTTGAGTGAAATATCTTGACAACTATTGGATGGATTACCATAAAATTTGAACTCAGGATGAATTGTGATCACGCTGATGATCCCCTGACTTTGCCTCTAGTTGTATCATTAGGTCAAAATTTTCAAGTACAACCTCAGCTGTTTCAGGCTAATTCACAAATGTAAGCATGTTAACACCATAGACTGTATAAAATATGTACGTAGTCTCCGTGACATCACCCATAGGTTTATGGAGAGCCGTTGTGAAGCTCAAAGTGGGTGGCTCCGACCGCTGCCTAACTCACGGCTAATCCAAAAATGGGCAAAGAGGTGGATCGTCGGTGGAGCTGAGGACATTGTATGAGGACAGTATGCATAATGGGACCTAAAGAACAAATTGACTGGGCTTGAAATTTGACTTGGGCCTGACTTGAAACACCTGCTGTGGTAACAACTAATTAGGTTTGACATGTGATTGTGCTGAAAATCTGAGCTCAGTCTAACACTGGGAACTATTATTTGTACCAATTTGGAATTAAGTGTCTGTAGTTATTGGTTGGGAATCAGTTGGTAGTTGAGATCGGTACACAATGCACAGCACTGCACAAAGTTTTCCCAATTTTCTTGGCACAGTTCTGTAACTTCTGTAGCCTTCCACCACCCACTCACATGACACCTCAAAATACATAAGATTTTTTTTTTGGGCTGCACAAAACCCACAGTCATTAAACTCTTTTCTCTTTCACCAGAGAGAAACAATGTAACCCTAATCCTGCCCTTACTTCACCTTCATAAAACACACACACACTGTCGAAAGTTATTTTCTTAATCTAATGTCGTATTCGAATGCATATATAATTTACCACTCTAGCTGCCTGTATATTATGCCGCTGCAAACGAATGATTGACATCCACCCACTCCAAAGCCCACTTATTTTCAATGCTTCAAGAGGCATCTCACAGTCACAACAAAACAGTACATGCCTCAGTGGGCTCTACAAAGAAGTTTCTCCCGCTTTGAAATATGAGCACAAATAAATCATTTGTTTAATTAATTAAGCAAATTAGGCAAATCCGGGGACGCCTTGGCGGATGGAGTCGGTGCCCTGGCACAAGGAGATTAATTAAGTGGATCCGTACGGGAACAGCGAGACTGACGACGCAGTTTAATGCCCTTGTTTGGTTCGATACAGAGATCCTTCGCATATTGGTGCAGATATCTCAACGTGAGCAACAGAGGGTGTTTGGAAGGTGCACGTTGGCTTGGATTCAACTTCATAGGGGGCTATATGAATGAAAGAAAGGGAAAGAAAAAAGCAAGATGGACGTTATATGCTCATTTTTTCTTAGCCCCTTTTGCAGAATTGCCACTTACCTGACATTTTCTACAAAGTCCTGCAAATACATATATGCTGAACAGGTGCGTCGGGCACACATTTGCCTCGCTGTCTCATCCATCCCTCATTACGTACCTATCTCCCCCCCCCTAGCAGGACGATATCTGCTTCCAGGCTTGATGTATGCACTAGTATCTGACCATGAAAAATATGTGTCAGACTTCACGCTTTCGTCTCCACGATTGGTCCACGAGCCGTCATCCATTATAGGCGCTATGTCTCCGATTCCACGGGGTGGTATTAAGTGGAATGAATATAAAATCCTTCCTGGAGCATTTTACATGCACAGAGACGCATGATTAATGTGCTGCTCAGGCATGGCCAGAGTGTTTGGGACATTGCTTTTTCATTGTTATTCACTGTATCCAAAACAATGACAAGGGTGCGTTTTACTTATTTTTCATCCCAGCGACAGCATCTCTGACAGAACTTTTTTATTAATCTTGCAAGACTTTGTAGCTATACTTACACACATACAAAGGGATCACATGCAAGCCCGTACACAAGCACACACACAAACAAAAACCGCATAACTCCACCCACACACAGCGACAAATCCCCGCTGCTCCTTAAGCGGCATTCTATCTTTGACTTTATTTCATCACGCTTGTCCAGAAATATTCCTCATTTTACTCAGACAAGTGTAAAATGTCAGACAGCTGGGTACGTGTTGACATACAAATAAAGACAAGAAAGGACAGGACGCTGTGCAGCTCCAATCGCAGACTCTTAGCTAACACGGGGTGCATTTTCCCGCGCGCATGTTATGATTATTATATGTGAAATTTGGCATGTGTGTCAGGAAAAAAAAGTGCTATTCCCTGTGTTTGATTCCATTCATCCGTGCACATGTGTGTGCATGCCTGTGCCTGACTGCATATAGACAAAAGGGACTGTAGATCTCAAAGTAGGCCAGCATCCCCCGGAGTACACATTCCCAACACTCTCAGGGAGACACATGCACAATGACATCGTGGAGAATATTCCCACTAAAGCTTCCCCAGCTGCAGAACAATTCACTGGCAACATCTGGACGTGTCTGCTTATAGCATCAGGGTTGGGCTGGGTGTTAAATGATTGTTTTTTTCTAAGTAAAACTGCCAAATTATTTACTTGGGATGTCAACCACTTCATCTGGGGTTCAAACAACCCCAAAATGCTCAAATGTGGCTCCTTTAGGGCATTAGTTACAGCACCGGAAACCATAGCTACTAGATGGTGTCAGCTGGATGTCACCTATTCCTATGGGATCAATGCGTGATTGATTGTTGTGGTATGAGTAACAAAGCAGAATGATTGATTTAAAGGAGGACTGTGCAGGTGTTTTTGAATGCTTCAGCTCATTTATGACAAATCATGCATGCATTGCTGCTGACCATTTTTCCAAATGGTTCGAACTGCTTTTAAGATTGATGAATGCTTTTTCCAACCCTTTCATACCAAACTGACATTAACTAAAAGCAATGGTAGCCTGGAAGGTAGGAAAATACTGTCGCCAACACAGAAAACAATGGTATGCTTGGAAAACGTAATACTGCAGTAATATGAGGTAAATTAGATTTGTGGTAAATAGGCTAAAACATGCAAAAACACAACTTACTTCCTTTAAAAAGGTGCAACACGTAATACCTAGCCACTTGATCCAAACAAATAGGGGTCAGCATTTCACCTCTACTACTGGGTCCATACAATCTAAATTTACAGTCATCAGTTTAAAAAAAGAAGCCAACTACTAACTAACAGCAGGGCAAAAGGGGAGAGTGCGGCGGCACCGGGGGACGGAACTGTGGCGGCTCGGATTCGGCTGGCGAAAAACCGCTGGTGGAGCGCTGGGTCTAACCTGTGTATCGGCAGCAACAGAAAGTTTGCTGATCCTAACTGAAGGTCCGTCTCCTGGAGCTGCCGCACGCTCTACTCCTGGCGGCAGGGAGGACGAGGCAAGGTGTCAGACATTTTCTCTTTTCTGCCACGTTGGATTTAATCCAATAAACTAACTATCAAAACATACATGGACCATGGCTTTCAGACGCATCTCTCAGACGTCCGGCTTCTTTAAACCAATCACATCAATCCTCCAATGACACTTTCTAATTGGCTGAGGTCGACTGTCCTACAGTTAGTGTTTATCCAGCCAATGGACCATCGATATGGACCTCTTTAATCCAAAGACATGCTTTAATGCTTGGTGTTTGTGGACGAAAGATTTCTAGTAAGATCAGTGTACACTTCTTATAAAAATAATAATGTCTGAAAGTGCAGCCAAAACGCAGCAGACAGACAGAAGATTCACATGGATAGGTCGAGAGTGTGATTGACACATCTGTTGTAGAGAGCACTTTAGAGTTAATGCTAATCAAATACAAGGTCAAGAGGTCAAAACAATAATGAACAATAACACTGACCTAACACAGGCCATCTACTATATGGTTCTTCTGTGTAGGGATATGCCTGCCTGCGTGTCACTCCAAACAGCGTATACTGTAGGTTTGTGTGCTTACATATGCCTTGAAATTGATGTTGAGTGTTACAGCAATTACTATGATATGTTACTATATTTCTCAGAATAAACTGTACTAGGATGTGATAGATAGTTAAAATAGTATTAAAAGCAAGGTAAAATGCCTATTATAAGGAACTTGGGAGAAAATGGACGAAAGACCAATGGTTAATAATCGTTGAAGAAATCTTAAAAAACTGACACATCTTGAAACCACGAGAAGTGGAACTGAAAGAAAAATGTTATTTTGATAAATAACGGCACACAAATGTCGTGGAATGTCAGAAAAGTAAATATTAGTTTTCTTTCTGGTAATTAAAGTGATCAAATAAGTACACAAGTTAAAAAATAACACCAAGTATATGTAGTTATATTTTATCAAAAAGGAATTTTAATTTCAGTTCCACTTTAAAACTGCAGCATATCGGTCCTCATGGTCTGTATGCGTGGCTCTTTTGGCTGACTGGCACTAAATCAGCTGCTTCATAATGCCTCAACCTCTGGTCAATAGCTCTCTAAAGAGAAATGCATGACATATTGCTGTCCCCTGACCTCTTTCTATTGAGCATTAAGGCAAAACTAACGATGCCGGAGAGCTTGCTTTCATTAGCTCTCAATGGTGAACCCAGTTGCCTGCGCCGTGCGTACATATCGCAGCACAAAAACAATTCAATTAGCTTCAAATCTCCCATTAATGGTTTTGGCCATATCAAATTAACATTGCTAAGGGCTATTGCACCACTCCCAACACTCCCTACATCTAAACCCTACTTGATTGTGACCAACCGCTCTATCCGCACACACACACACTTCCACACACCCGACCACCAACACTGATTTCTTTTAATCAGAATTTAAATGACTTCATTTAGTTTGCCTCTGAAACAATTCACAGAAGGCCAAAAGGGAAACGCTGCAAAACTACGGCGGTTTCCGTTTACCGAGATGTGAGAAAAGAGAGTCCTTGCAGCTTAATCTTCAGATCTTAATGCATGAAATGATAAAATAAGTCTCTTTTTTTTTTTCTCCTTCTGCAATTATCGCTATACTAAACATGCACCACAAAGCCAATGCGGTGTTAATGGTTCTTTGAAATTAATTTCAGTTCATTTCCTATCGCCAGGAGAGCAAGAGACTGAGACGGGAGGAAGAGGGACAGATCTAAGAATAGATTGGAATCAGAGAAAGGAACAGACAAGAGAGCGCAAATAAGAAAAGTGTAGAAAAAAAAGTTTCAGGGAGTTTAAGGAGTAAAAAAAAAACGCTAATTAGCGAGTGGAGCTATAGACGCCAAAAAGGAGACGGACATAATGTCAGAGGCTTTTATCGCAGTTGGCTGACAGATTCTGGCACTTAAATAGCAAGAGGATGATACGGCGTCAAACCATGCCAGTCACAAAATGCGAGAGGTAGCCTTTGTTTAGTGCCTACATCTGCTCCACATAGACACAAACACAGACAAACACAGCTCTAATGAGCCAAACTCACCCAGAGCGGCTGGTGCGAAGAGGCTGGCGAGGACTAGCAGGCGTGCGGTCCACATGGCCTCCTCCTCTTACCGCCCGCTGCCAAAGGTCCCAGTTGAGTTCAGTCTTTTTGCTGGCGAATGCCCGAATCGGGTGCTTCCTTTATGGCACGGCTCCCTCCACTGCGCCACTCTTCCCACAAGACCACAAGTCCTGTTGCTCTGGTGCCAGATGCCGTCCAAAATCTGTCATGAAAAAAAAACAAAAAAAAACAAAAAACATACATGTTAGCTGAACAGAAGACTTTAAATTAATGAGTCGTTTGTTCATTTACAGGAGCAATGCGTCTTTTCCAGCAAGATACAAAACAGATGGATGCACTGTTTCTTTATCATCCTTGCGCGCAGTCCTTATGGCATCGTGGGTTTCAAGTTGTCATCAAGTGACACGGTGCGCAAGTTGCTCAATCTCCTGTCGGCTGAACTCACACCGGGTGTGATCAACCAAACGCTAACACAGTGTGAACCGCAAAATGTATTTTCGGATATTCTGTTGTTGTTTGCTCATCAACGTGTTAACTCCCCCACCTTACCAGCAAATCACTCCCACAGAGAGACGAGGAGTGAGCGATGAAGCGCACGCTGCTTTGGGCTTTGGCGGTGTGTATGGAGTATACCACTTTACGCGCATGTGCTCCAGACCTTGTGTGTGTTCGTGCAAGACCTGATGGTAATTGACATAAGAAACGCGGCGGTGTTTTCCCTTTCCTGTGGCCATGAGCCATAACTCCACAGCTTGAGTTGTTGCACCTGTGAATGTTTTTGCACGGCCTAAGAGAAACGACTACTGTGCTCGCGGGCTTCGCTCCAAAATTCCTGTCAACAAGATGGCGAACCGGATCCTCTCCGAAGGGCTGAAAGAGCCAGAGCTAACCCTTGACCTCCTCTAAGCTCCTGGGAGCGCCGCCACCAGTGAACTCCTGACACTGGATGAAGTCATCGCTGAGCTATTGCTAGTTAACATAAACTGAATGAACATCAAATGTGATTTATATGGTGTTGGCTTGTGACTGCTGCTGTGAGATCGACACTTAGGATGTGTCAATGTTCACAAAATGGTGCGTGAAAACTTGCAACTCCACATCCCAAAAGTGAAATATGAATATAGAAAACACTGTTAGATGAGTATACTTTTTTTTTTTTTTCTACATTCTGATGAGATTCTCAGGATTATCCCCCATCAAACCCATATCCTGATATTAAGGTTAAGTCAGCTTTAATGATTAGGCAATCCAAACCCCTCTATTATCCACTATCAGCCATGATCTCCCGCTGAAATATAATCTCTGTAAAATGATACGAGCCAAAGAGCGCACACAATGCCGCCATACTCTACACAAGCACATTCCACACTGCATTTAATATCGCGGGGAGTTAATTCCATTGTGGGACGCCAGAAATTCTGATACAAAAGGTCAAAATGTGAGCACTGCATTAAAAGGACAAGGCCCTGGGGAAGAGGGCTGACATCAACATGTCAAATTATACCAACACTACACTACTTTTAAACATCCTTTTATCAGACATTCCACGTCCATCCCTGCATGGAGTTATGCCTCCTATGTCACAGTGGCATTTCCCCATCTCAAAATCTAGCTCTTAATACCCGTTCAAAAATCCTAAATCCTAGATTAGAGCAATCCGATTTTTTGGAACAGATATTAATAGGTTTAAGAGAAGGGCAGCAAGCCTCTTTCTGCATAAACAGACCATTTAGAGAATATTAAGAGGTTAAAAGTTGGTGTGCTCATCAGCAAAGTCTTGGCAGAGGGCCACGAGTGCAACAAAACTAGAGCTTGAACAACTCGCCTGAACCACATCTACTGAATTGTTGACTTCATTCTTTGTATATATTTATATATATATATGATGGCAGGTATTTTAAAACATTAAAACAGCTTTGTGAAAGAGTGCATTTGATCATCCTTGTGAGTAAACAGCGCTTTTAATAAAACGCTCTGACAGCTGCAGGAGAGCTAAATTAAATATGACATCAAATCAGATGCTGTGACTCCCTTGACAAAAAAAAAACACATTATTGCAGGAATAATCACATTTAAATACACTGTCCAAGCGGCAAATTGGACCTGAAGTTTATATTGTAGGACAATTTCTAAATTGGAGGTACAGACTAAAAAAGGATGAACAGGCACAACAACATGTTGAAAATATATTCCATGGCATATGGCTTTTTTTTTTTTTTGCAGGTTTGCACCCAAATTGTCAAAAAAAAAATGTGGAGAAGCAAGTAGCAGGAGATAGGGGCTGTTTCTATGGCGGAAGACAATGAGAATTTGTATCAGCGTGTGCATGTATCTGTGTGTGTGTGTGTGTGTGTGTGTGTGTGTGTGTGTGTGTGTGTGTGTGTGTGTGTGTGTGTGAGTGCGAATCCATGCGCCATATCTCACAGCACAACCGATAAAGCAGCGACTACTTGCACAGGTGTTACTTAGAAATTATCACATAAAATGAAAAACACTTCACTATCACAGTCGTTAATTTGCTCTCCAAAAAAAAAAACGTGTGGGCTTAGGTACAGGAACCGCCAAAAGAACACATCATAAAATACATATTTAGGAGGGCTTGGACCCAGTTCAATGCAAAAAAAAAAAGAGAGAAGAAGAGTAAAAAAAAAACAAAAAAAAAACAGACAGAAGCGGTAGTCCGGCATTGCCAACTCGTCTTGTATTCCAGAAGGAGCCTTATGATACATTATGGTACTGACGTTTCAAGGGTACTTACTCTGAGGGGGATTTAGGATAACTCCCTTAGATAAGTTGGCCAACATTTAGCGGCGACCGCGGCTTCTGTTCTCAGCCACATCAAGGAGACTTCATTACTGCCTCGCTGTTTCCTGCACGACGACTTTTTCTAATCAGTGATGTTGTTGTTTTTGGTGATTTTAGTGATCGTGCGTGTGCCAAAAGGGGCCTCGATGAAACCTGACAGACTTGATTAAATGACTTTTCTATCTAGTTAAAGCAAAACAGAGCCAGGTGATATGGTAACGGGAGTTGCTGATCGGGGGGGGGAAATGTGTCTCGCATCAATCATGTGACTTGGAGGAAAAGACAAATGGGAGGGAAATGGAACCGACACTAACTTGATTTAAGTTGGATCCTAAATTAAAGCTGCATTCAAGGGGCTTTGGGAGTGATGGTGAGTGAAAATACTAAAGAATATACAGTGGATTTTTTTTCTCATATGTAAATGTAAATTCAAATCACACATTCATTATTAGTGGTAATATTGCAAATGATTAAAAACACCTATCTGTAAAGGTGTTCGTATAAGATTTCAGCGTTAAAAGCTACATGAGGAGATTTACTACTACACACTTCCCGCCATCTTGACATTGATAACGCTCCTGTGCTCCTCAACTAGACCTTTTTTTCACGGCAGCCGTATTGACATTAAATAGCAGGCACAAACAAGTTTAATTAATGAAATTAATTAAGGTTCCGTCCCGTTTAGTGGAGCGGAGCCTTTCCAGTGAGCCGACACGCACAATAGCAGCAGCCTGACTCAGTTTGACCTGAATGGAACGGAGCCCTAATTAGCATCATTGGTAACACCTGTGTTTACCCCACTATTTCGTGTCAAAATGGCTGCTGCTGGGTGAGAGTCAAACGTGTTACGTTGTAATTAGGCATGATGTGTGACTGTGCTTTATCAATGACACAACACCTGAAATAAAACATTCCTCAGGAGGGCAAGCTGGAAACCAAAATAAATTCTACACAAAAACAAATGAAGAAAGTCATAATATACTGTATGGAAATTTGTTAAGGGTCATTTCCTAAATTTCATATAAGCATGGTCATCCTTCTTGCTGTATATTGTCTCTGGCTCCCTTCTCTTACTTTCCCTAACTCCTGAGTGCAAGAGAGTTTGCCAGAAGTAAAGTGCAGTATGCCAATTGTTTTACATGTTTTTTACATATACTTTTCATATTTAAATAAACAACTAGCAGTTTACATATGCGTCACCGTCTCTCCACTGTGATTGCTGAACAGCATCACTGCTCTGGCTCTAAAAGAACAAGCCAAATTCGGAAAAGAACGAGAGGCCATAAAAAAATGTTGTGATTATTGGGAGTACTTTTTTTTGTACTTTTTTTTGTGACTGTGTTCATTGAAATGTCAAGTTTAATTCATGAATCCAAATGTTTTTTCCATTTTATCATGCAATGGACTGGCACAGTATTATGTGACAGTGTACTGCAATTTACAATAAAACAGATTTTAGTGGTACAGACTGAGTATTGTTGCTATGGGTGGGCGATATGGATAAACTATTTCACCATGCTGTGTGTAATTTTATATTGACATTGCATCAAAAAAGTTGTTTAAAAAAGTTTTTAACTTTAAGTTTTTCAACTAATTGTTTCAGCTTGACTGATGTGATGTCAAACAGAGGGTTTCATTTCAAGCCTGTAAGCATTTTTAATTGGTACCTGAAATATTCATGACATATTTGAAAAATCTCCTCAGATGATTCCTAACTTTACTTTAAGGTCAGCTGTGACTTAACATTTCAAACCTTTTAAATGATATATACGGATTTCAACATAAATGGTGAGATAGCCATCACACTGATGCACTTCACCACCTTAGGGCATTTCTCCATCTGTCACTTCCTGACCCGAGGAAACCAAAGATGATTCTCATTAATCCAGACGCGTTCCATACAATGCCTCTGCAACAAAGTGAAACTCGATCCTCAGTGTTATCTGATTGGGGACATACTAAGTATGATGTTACTAGTCACGCCTGCTTGAAGCCCTCCCACGTAACACTATGTAATGAAGTGGGATCGTGTTGCCGGGTTAAATACCATGTCTCAGATTTTCAACTGTTTCATGTCCAGATGCTTATCACACCAACGGGGAGGGCTTGGTAATTTTTATGAGACAGACAGTGTGTTCATGCAAATGAAGTGTCTCATATAAAATGAATATTAATCAAGCACACTGTCTGCATACAGTTTGATTGATGAGCACTCACTCGGAAATCAGAGGAGATGAGCTGAGATGATTAAAATCGAGATGGTCCTTTCCTTCTAGAGTTAAAGATGATTTTTTTCCACTTGGTTGGGCTTTCCGAACCTGGCTGATGGTTTAAAATTGAGCGGTCAATGTTGGAACACTAAACACAGCAGAAATGTCAAAATCATGCTTTCTAATGCGAGTTGAAAGGTGTGAAAAGCTGAAGGTAAATGGAGAGTGCTCTTTTTAAGGCACCGTGCGCATCCCTGGAGCTTGACAACGTGAGCAGCAAGGCATTCACTCATACAATTGGTTTTCCACGAGGGACCCAAACACAGCTAGCCAGTGACAGGCAGATAATAGCGCTAACTTTAGCCTGCACAGTCTCTGAATGGTCCTATATGATAGGCTTGTTGAGTGTGACTGATGGCTTGGGTTAAATAATGGGACCATTCCTCCTCCCTGCTATGCGCACAAAGGCATCGCAACCCCTCCTGACACACAAAACACTTCCCAACTACAAGACAATAGAAACACGATCCATTAGAGGAAATTACTTGCACACACAATAAAAGAACCTGGCTGCAAAACAAATAAAACAAATTACCATTACAAATATTTAACAGTGCACCAGCATGCAATGGGGATGGGTTACATTCCCACAAGGGAGGGAAATAAAAGCACATAGGCCTGAGCGGACATACAGTTGGGTGAATAAATGCAGATAGATGCATCATTTAAAAGCAGGGCAAATCTGCCTTGAGACAGTTCTCCATTATAATGCAAAGCTCAGGCACTATCCATTTTCCACGTCTTCCTTCTTTATATCCTCCCTCTCTTTCTCTCTCAGCATATCTTGCCTGATGCAGCACAAATGGATCCCAAACAAAGGAAGAAAGAGAGGAAGAGGCGGGGGTAATAAGCAGGACAGGAAAGAGAGAGGGATGGACTAAGAATTGGGATGAAGGGAGGAATGTAAAAGATTGAGGGATGGAGGATAAGAGGGTGGGAGGACAGAGAGAGAGAAAGGGAAACCAGTGAGATAATTGGGAAAGATGGATGAAATGGATTCATAGATGAATATAAAAAAAAACCCGAAAATGGACAGAGATGAAGATGTGTATGAGCTGATATTTGAAGGTCATGAATTGCAGTGAGTGAATCCAACGTACAGCGTTCACGTCAGCTGCTGCTGCTTTAGTGCAGGGGTATTCAATTAAAATTCAAAGAGGTCCAGTTACTAAAATTTCCTCCCAGCAAAGGTCTGAATCAATAATTTCTAAATTGCGTCCTATGGCCAACCCCTACGTCTATCAAATAAAATCAACAACGTGCATTTCCATATCATTTTCACAGTGGTAGAATGTAACTAAGTACGTTTACTCAAGTATAATTTTGAGGTATTTGTACTTGAGTATTTCCATTTCCTCCTACTTTATACTTCTACTCCACTACATTTTGGAAGCCAATATTGTACTTTTTACCCCACTGCATTTATTACTTTGCAGATTCAGATTATCAATATAATATATAAATCAACTGACAAATGATGATGTATTATTATGGAAAAAGCTGCCCGTCAGTACATAAAGTTAAATTACCCCCAGCTTTACCAGCTGCAAAATGAAAGTGCTGCACAACTTGTATGGGAAACAAATAGCTACAGTATATTTTCCAAAAATAAAAGTAGTCCTAGCACAATGAACTTAAGGCATTAGTTTTAAGTAAAAGAAAAAAAACTGTAAACAATCGATTTGAGTGGCTCAATTGAGTGAAGCTACTGCCGTATTGACTGGATTAGCTGCGCAAAAGCAACGCTTCGTGAAGATGATTATTTATTCTCATTAGTTTATCAGAGATTGTTCACGGGTCTGGAAAGAGCCATCACTCTGTCCGGGTCCTGACTGCAGTCTGCCATTTGGTGATGCTCGCTGTAGTGGCTCAGGTGGACAGGTTACCATGACAACCTAACCCGTTAGCCATCAATCACCTACCAGGAACAATTGGCACGCTGTGCCCACAAACGCTGCAAGTCATTATGTAGCATTGGCCAGGCTTGATTCTGGATGTGAGCCCCAAGGAGGCACATTACATGACTGCAGAGGCCTAAACTGCATTGTTGCTTGTGGTAAAAATACTCCAAATCTTCATGTGCATATACAAACAAAGAGATATGGTAAATAGATTTGAAACACTGTGACCTCAAAGGTAAATCCAATGCACTATATGGATTCCCTCTTAGACAGCAGCATCAATATATTGCAAATGTATTATGCTGACAAGAGCAATTTTCCAAGATACAAGTTGACAGTATTGGCAGGGTTATAGGTATGATGGATACGTGGTGAAAAAACATAACCTCACCGCCACAGTCTTAACATTTTTAGCCATGTTAGCGGCATAGCTCTAGGGATGGCAATGTCTGTCTGTCTGTCAATCCACCACTTTGGTCCAGACTGAAATTTTGTGGATGGTTTGCCATGAAATTTACATTAAATTGTGCAGATATCCATGGTGTTCACAGGAGGATTCCTAATAAAGTGTGATAATATGGTCCCATTACTTTTCATCTAGCTCCACCAGCAAAGTTTTCACTTATCCAGTGAAGTATCTCAACATCTACTGGGTAGATAGGCACAACATTTTGTGCAGACCTTAATGGTTCCCAGACAATGTATCCTAATGACTTTGGCAATTCCCTAATTTTTCCTCTCGCACCAACATTAGGTTCACATTTGTGTTTTTAAGGGAACTGTCTCAACAGCTATTGAATGGATTTCCATGACATTTAATACAAACATTGAATGAGCTGATAATTGGTTCATTCTGATTGGCTAACAAAATGCCTGTCCATCTAATTCAAACCACTGTACTGTTTACAAAATGGACAACATACGAGGACAGCTGCAAACTTCATGAAGCACTGTAACCATGAGCTATAAAGCGTGCAAAGAAACACAATACAGGTCACACCCTTTCACACGAGAAACAACGCCCAACCAGGCCATTTTTCTAATTACTGCTATCATTTTCTCAGCACGGCCTGAACTCGGCGGAGCCACGTTTGGAGGGCATCTGCTCAGAAAATGCCTCCATTTATTTTCTTTTTTTATTTGTATTTGACTTTTTTCAGGTCTCAATTTTTATTCCCTCTAACTGCATTTGCATAATTTTCCAATAGACACTTCATTCCCTGCCAGATTTGAGAAGAGAGAAAAAAATCTCACACACACACACACACACACACACACACACACACACACACACACACACACACACACACACACACACACACACACACACACACACACACACACACACACACACACACACACACACACACACACACACAAACAACAACAGCAATTTCAGCTCAGCCTCTGGATCGGGGTTACAGCAAATTCCAATGTCAATAACACTGATCCCAATGGCGCATGCATTTCAATATCTGATGCTGAGCCAAGTGCACTGAAATATAATGAAATCTTAAAACATGAATTGCAGAACCCTGGCCAGGCAAATGTGATGCACATTTTCAACAAGAACATTATGTATCAAGCTGCGTGCACTCAATACAGACTTGATTACAATGTTAATTCTCCTTTCCATCTGGTCCTGCATGTCTGTGTTAGTGTTTTTTGACCACAAATCGCTACGTTGTGTCTAGGTGGCGTAATGATTGCAGCATGAATGTAACCGGTGGCAAGAATATGTCGTAAATGGTCTGGAAATGAGAGGTACGACTGTGTCACGAGCAACCACAGTGGTCACGACCACAGGGAATTCAAATGGGTTCCACCTGGATTCCACTCACAGCTCAATTAGAGGCAGAGCGGGAGAGGAAGAGGAGAGGGGAGAGAAAGAAAGAAACTGAAAGATCCCGTGGTTTGAGCCCAGGTGCGTGAAAATATACTTATGTATCCATCAATGTCCGCTAAATGTTCAATTCATACATATAAATGACAAACTGGAAATACGTGGTGTACATTAACAAAGAAAGGGAGGAAAGGCAGGGAGGGATGTCAGAAACTTGGAAAACTGATGAGGCCATTTAGATCGTTGGCTCTAGCAGCAAAACCCTTCAACATGTTGGGAAAAGGGAGTTTTTTATTGCTTATGAGTTCAACTTTTTATTAGTAACAGATTTAATGCAATACTTCCTCTTCAACAAGTTACATAATCTCACTTTAAATTACAGAAAATTAGATTTTTTTTAACCAAATCCAGCATTCCCTCTCACTCTAGATTAGTCTCACTGAGATATGTTTACCCTTACATGACATAACATTTCAAATATATTTCCAAAAGCTATCTTAACATAATGAGTTACTCCCTGTGAGGAACATGGTGACAGTATAATTTGTGAACACAGTGGGGAAAAAAAGATTCACTGCTACACAGCGAAAACTCAAAGGGCCCTTTTTATTGAGGCTTAACTGTTGACATTTCAGTCCAAACATCTTTTGTTCGAACCTGCTCTGCCTGTTATTGTGTGAAATGCCCTGGCCCTAGCAAAGTTCCTGAATGTGCAAATATCAATATGAAAATGTGAACAAATAATCGATGCGGCGATATATTGTGGTTGTGTTTTGTTGAGAGACATTATTGATTCACTGGCAGTACTACTGGAATACATTCTTTTGTGATCATTTCTTTGTCCAGCTTTTTACATCTGAAACTGAAAGTACTTACAATATATGAATAATTCTGGCTTTTTAGAAATGCATATATTGTCTTGCAATACATAGTGCAGTCCTGTAGCTGTCCCATCTTTATTTCAAATATGGTGTATCATAAGTCAATGAGTCTTGAACTGTGTTAACCTTTGCTCCCAACCCTTTAAAGTGCGAGTGTTTGTCTACATTCACCAACTTATTCTCTACACTGCTTTGACCTGAATGACAATAAATCAGCCGGACTGGAAAACACTGACTTACAACAGTCTTTAAATGTAGCACATCTATATAAAAGACTCAAACATAGCATTAAGGATGAAAGATGTAGGGGAAAAACACTCCAACCACTAGTCAACAATATCCCATTTCCTTGTTGAATGAGACTTTCTCGTTCACCTGGTATTTAAAGGTAAATATTCGTCCAAACATGGTTGACACAAGGGTCAGGGGTCATCGCGGTGAATTGCTTTGTAGGCTCCTTTTGTGTTGTCTAGCAGCTTTTAGAAAACGCAGGCTGAAATGTGAGAGAGCTTGTCTTGTCAAGACCTCAGTGACCTGGCTTTGGAGTGATCGATTAGCGAGCAAGAATAAACTTGTGCATGCCTGGTGGAACGCTCCAGGGCCGACTTTTAAACTCAAAATTGAAAAGTTCTAAAGTAGAGGAAGATTGTGGATGATACTACGAGGTATTCAGAGAAATATAAGTAAACAATTTTTTATTTGGAACTGTTTTTGTTGTTGATATTTACACGCTTCACAGTCAACCCACGCAGGCCGCTGTGAAAAGAAACAACCTAGAGTACGCTGGCAACAGCTGCCAGCCCAGCTGAGATCCTATGAACCATTTCCGGATCATTATGGTTCAGGTCCCACCGAGAAGCCCTCCTAGTTGCCAACACTTCTTCCTCCTGTCTTCCCCGAGTCCAACTTATCGCACAATGCTCAGAGATAATCATCTATAATTGGGCATTTTGTTTTTCCGAGCCACAGGGAAGGAGTGCCTGCCGAGGAACGTATGGAAGGAGTGTGGAGAGCCTGCGGGCTGTGGGGTCCATCAGCCCTCACTCAGACTAGTGTAGAATGGAGTTTGATGAAAGTCTGATTGGTCTGGGCAAACATCCTCATGGGGTACGTCTCCGGACAAAGAGAGCAATACTCTCCTCTCTTGTCGAGGCAAATGCTCTCAGGTCTGACAAATCACGGCTGGTCTCGAGGTGCCTGGTCTTACCATGAGTTCTAAAACCTGATGAGATAGCTGGGGCCCCCGCGGTTATATCAACCTCAATCTAAATGTCGACTGAATTTCAAGTAAGCCCCTTCTTCTTCTTGATATACTTTTGTCCTACAGCCCACTGAGTACATTATATTCACTATAAGTGAACACAAAAGAAAAAGTGAGACATGAGATTTGCAGCAGCATTGCATAAAACGCCAACTAATGCAGTCCTCCTTGTGTAATAGACTCAGCAGCATGGATGCTCATGCTGAGCTATTTAGAAAAAGAAAAACCCATTTAGGATGTACCGGTTTAATTTCACTAGATGCTGACTAATTCTAATTAAGTCATTATAGACTTACTTTGAAGTACAAATCTGCAAACACAAGGGATTTAATGAAGTGAAGTGGGGACCACAAAGAGGGAATCGCATTGACACCATGTTGATGCTATCGACGGTTGTTCTATCCGCTTTGTGTGTGAGCGTGAGGGGGAGGGAGGCGAATTAGTTCCATGTTTTACGTGTCAAGTCGGAGCATGAGCGGAGAGCACCTGCAGTACACAGTGGGAGGAGAGGACACTCCGTGACCTGTGTGTGCCTTTGTGTTTTCATGCACTCGGACACACGTTGGGCAGTGGCATGAAAACACACACACACACAATCTGCTGACCTTGCCCTGTGTCTCTTGGCTGAGCAGTAGAATGTGTTTGGGTTGGACTCAGCAGGCAACCTTTCTAAATCTAAAAGAGGAGGTCTCCCGGGGTGAGGCAGCCACATAACGGTCGGGGATAGTTAGCGAATGTCAAAGTACAGGAACAGACTGTAAACCACGGCTTTTACAGTACTGTGATTGGGGCTTACACACATGTACTGAACACACACATTGGACTGCTACAGACTGGTGCATTGGTGCAGTCTGTTAGAGGAAGAGCTTTTGGGCCAAGAATTAAGAATGCACAATACAGATTCAAATGAAGGGTTTAGATATTTGGACCTGGAAGGCCAAACAATTGTGTTATGATTGGACTGGAAAGCATAATAATAGGGTTTGCACCCATATTCCTCTGTAGAAAATGAAATATTGTGGGTTTGTTGACAGTTAGCGTACACCGTGGAAGACAAAGCAAGTGCATACACTTACTCTATGACAAATACTCCCTCAGAATCTCAACCTCCTGCACTTGCTTCCTCTTTCTCCATTGCTCTAAAACACACTTTAATTGACATAGCGTAGAATCATCACAACTTGTGACCCAGGTCCAAGTCCTAATTGCACTCTGGTGTAATGTTATTCGTCCACTTATGCCTTGGCCACAAACACCATTCTGCCCTCTCCACACAGCGGATGAAAGCGAGGAAGTCAGTAATTGCTTTTGACTTTCCAGAGTACAGCAACCCAAAATATGTGGAAATTTCGCAGGCCCACTCAGAGCAGAGTCTTTTTAACGAGATTGCCTCCTGTTTATGCCGACGGGATAACTAAAAGACTCTCGTTGATGGCATTGGCCTTTTCCCAATCAATATTGAGCGTATCAATGCTGGGAGGTCTCTGGAAGCAACCTGTACTTAATTTGGCCAAAAAGATTGGCCCATACGATTTTAGAGAGAAGTCCTCCAGCTAGTTTTTTCATGCCAAAGTCATGGATTTTTTTAAAACCAATTAACAATCTTTATAGTGTCTTTGCAGACAGATTAGATTAATGGATACATTTTTCTATTGTGATCTACTGGTGTGGCTCAGGGTATGGTAATGTGGGTCTGTCGATTGGTTAACCATTTTGGTCCAGACTGAAATATCTCACCAACTGTAGGATGGTTTACATTGACATCTTCTACAGACATTCATGGTTCCCAGAGGAGGGATATCTGCTAAATGAATGACATTCCCAGCCTCAGCTGCACTTTGTGTTTGGTGCTAATTAGCAAATGTTAGCATGCTAAAACACTGAACAAAGAGGGTGAACGTGGTAACACAATATATCCTCATACAACGTATCCTCATACAACGGTTCGTATGATATCTTACGAAAAGTTATTCCTCATTTTTCTTGAGTTTTCCAACGAACGTCCAGCAGCTCGTGTCAATTTCTGCTTGTTACACGCATACAGTATTTTCAAAATAAACGTCCTTCTTCCCAGGAAACAACTTGGTTAGGTTTGGTTGGGCAACAAAACTACTTAGTTAGATTTAGGAAAAGATTGTGGTTTGGATTAAAATAACTCAGGAAGTGGCGTAACTTAGGTAAGGAAGTTACGTGACAAATAAATCAACATTGAATTCTGGTCTCACAGGGTACGAACACCCTGTGACGAAAGTCCAGTGTCTTTTGAGCCACCCATCTACCTCGACCTCCTTTCTATGCGTTTGTTGCTCTTTATACTTCCTGGTTCACGATTACATGGATTACATACGTATTGATTTTGTGAGATTTATATAAATTACAGTGCATTACTTTCCGCTGAGTACAGTTAGACAAAAATGCGATGCCATAATGCCCATCTGCCTTCCCATTTCTTTTAAATTGAGTTAATCTACGGGTTGTGTACTGAGTCATGGCGTCAGTGTGAAATCATTTTGACACTGATGCAAATCTCATGGTGGCTCTTTTTGCATCACTGATGATCCTCTTGGATCCAAAACCTCTCAGAGAGAACTACATTGACTCCCTTTCTGGGGAGTCCTGTCAGCCACCTCCCTCCCATAATTACAGTGGGGTACCCAGAGCTCCACTGAAGGAGACTTTCCACCCCTCCATCCTTTCTGATTTCATTCTCCTCATTTCATTTTTGCATCAATCCGACACTGGAATGTTATTCAACCTGCACAACAGGCCATCAGGAGTGTGTGGGGGACCACCTTTAAAGCAAACTCTGAAACTCTATCCTACCCGCTGCCCATTTGCAATACACCCCCCCACCCTGATTCCCCATGGAGTTGGCCAAAGAAAAGGAGATTTTTCTTTACTTTTATATCATGAGTGCAGGGGAGTCTATTTCAATGCCAGAGTCTTTCTTTTGACTTGGACACACAGCAAAGAGGGGTCTCTGGGACTCTCCATGAGTCTGGCATGTAATTCCTGGACCAGTTGGTTTCAGCACAGAAAGGGGGAGTCTGGGGTGGGGGGAGGGGAGGTCTCTGCTCTGACAGACGTCCAATATACACAGCTGATGCCTCAGGCTGGCAAAGTCTAATAGCATCATCTGTGCGAGACAGTACTGGTGAATCTCATATTTATTACCCAATATGTCCATAGGGAGGGGTGGAAATAATGCAACAGCAGCCAACACCACAATGCTCATGTCATTTCAGAATGGAAATAGTTAGGCAACTCTTGGCATACAAATTGAGAAATGAGGAAAATGCCTCACAACTAGCATAATTATGGTGGTCTCTGATTAACAGATGACTTAGGACTCCCCGTACAGGGGGTGCCTTCCCTCTAAAAATCTGTTACCATCTTGAGTTTGAGAGGCTTCATCAAATTTGATGGATACTTGCAAACTGAGATTGAAAAATGAGTAATGTGATGCAGCCAACGGGGAGAGTTAAATCCATGTGAATGGTAGACCTGGCTCACATCAGTTTAAAAGTTCAAATGGTATAGGCTTGTTTGGGACTATTGGGACTATATATCAGTGGGCCTATTTTTCTTGGGAGGTTTCCTTCTGTGTGGTTGTGTGTAATTCACTGCAAACATTAAGGGTCATTAAAACATTAAGAGCCAGGAAAAAACCTCAATGCCAAGCTGTAGTACCATATTTTTAAAATGCGGTGCTTTATTACAGTCAGCGCATTCAGATTCACTTAAAGTATAAGTCTGGTGATATTTTATATTTTTTTCTTATTGTCAAAGATCGCGTGAGAAGACCAAAACCAACAATGATGTGATCCTACTAACAAGTTTTGCCTATGTAGCAAAAGCCTGATAAAGCTTATTCATCTGTGCCATAGAGCTCCATTGTTGTCAAAAAACTAATAAAACCATTGAGTTACACCGTTGCGCTAGGTGACATGTTTCCTTCCTCACGATGAACATGGGCGTCACAGTTTATTTGAGTCACCATCCTGCTGTCGTCAACACTCAGTATAGCTACAGATGTGTTTTAATCCACAGCTGAAAATAGACCCCAACAAATGCACCATTTACTCCTGTTTGAGTAACATTTGCTAAAAACTACAGTTTTTTTTTTTTTTGTAATTATGTCTTTGTGAATATCTTTAAAGATATACATATTCAGTAGGAACAAATATGCCTGGTTATTGTTGTCTTTCTGCTGTAACCTAATATGTTAAACATCATGTAAATAGGGAACCTGGTTTCCTTAATCGGTGTAAGGGATTAGTTTAATTAAGGGATTAAACTTTGTTCGCACATCAAGATTTTTGTGGACAAATCAGATTGTTTGGCCTTGTGTACACTTGTAAAATATAGTTGTGACAGCGGTGCTGCGAGATGAATCAAAAGATCATTGCTTTCAGTCATGAGTCTGCCAAATAAATAAATTGAAGGTCTGACTAAAGTAAAAAGTAACACTAGATTATTTGTAAAAATCAGACACGTTCACAGAATAATGAAAAACTGTCACTGTGCTTTCAGTCCAAATGCTCAAATAGAAGCATCCTCTGAGGCATCGCTACTAACAATAACAATGTGCCTGCATCACTTTAAATATATGGCACCGGGTCTGAGAGAAATCTGATTGCCGGCCATGTGCATGTGATCATTATGGTAAAAATGTTCTCCGATTTCCTGTCTCCATGCCTGATTTCCCTTAGTAACCTGGACTCTTATGTGTATGTAAATGGGAGATGAGTTTCCCCACTGGTTCAGCTCTGGCACCTCCTACCACAACATATCCTGATGCCATCTACTCGGGAGCCTGAATCTTTAAACAGCCCTATCATTGAGAATCATGCCTTTCATCCTTTCTGACACATCACAGCGACTGAGTCTCTGAGGTGATTGATGATGGCAACATGTACTGCTGTGCTCCTGTTGTCTGTTGTCTAAAATGTGTAAAGAAAAAGCCCAAGAGCGTGAATTGCAATCGTTTCTGCTCCAGTCGCTGCAGCCTTATCTGCATATAGGCGGCGTCTGCTTTGACCTCGCATACTGCCCAGAGCCGAATCAGACATCAGCCAAAACACATTCCCAGTATGTGTCTATACCCCACAGCACACAAGCACTGTGTTAGCCGTAATGCGAACATTACAAGGATTTCTCTTAATCATCGTAATGGAAAATAAGGTTCACAAAAGGCTAATGCAATTCTAGGATAGAGTGAAGATAATTTAACTACTTTCAAATAAAAACAGCACAATAAAGCAGATGTAATGTCAGAGGACAATGTCAAGTGCTACGTACAGTTGCCTGTGAGAGCCTGATTCAGACCACAGTAACAGTTGGTTTCATTGCCCTTTCCCACTGATGTGTTAGAAAATTGAGCCAGTGACATTTCTTTTCTTATTACTTTTCTTACTTTGATACAGTATTTTTCAGCATTGCTTTTAAATACCACATGGCCTTAATTTAGTTTTGTTAAGGACAACAGCACACAAGATATGTTCCCAACTTCCCAGCAGACATTCTGTCAAACGCAGGGACCCGTCCCCCAGGATGGAAAGGGCACATGTTAAGTGGAGTGACATAGAGAAATGTCCTCTGTTCAGTCTGACTCTGCAAATCATTATTCAGATTGAAGCACACCTCAGCGATCCAAGCCTGTATCCATGCACTGATGCTCGCCGCAAATGGCCCCAATAACTCAGTGCATTTGAGCGATTTCCTCCGTACAAGCTGATGCTGACAGTTTCTTTGACGATCCCTTAAAAATTCAAATGACTTGCGTGAGACGAAGCGGTGTGTTTTAGCTCGGGAAGAAGGCGAGCTGAAGACAGTTCGTGCACAAAGTGCACTGTAAGCATTCATTCAGATTTAGTGGACTAAAGTGATTATGATTTTATGACAGCTTTTATTAAAATTTGCTTAACTGTAATGTTGCTGGTTCAGGTATTTTGACACAGAAATTGATGCTGCATGTGATGCGTCTTGTTTTTAGTATTATGTAAATATTTCTTATCATGTCAGTGATATACACCTGATATATATACAGTACACTGCCTACACCTGTCTAATCAAAGCTTTAGCAACCGTAACTAAGCACAAAAAGTGTGGTGGGTGGGTTCTTTCTTTCTAGCCCTTCCAATACCAAAAACACAAAAGCCAAAGCATAAGAACAGATTAAATGGCGTTTTTTTGTCGAACATAAGCTATAGTGGAAAGTAGCAGCGAGCACGGCTCCAAATCTCGAACAGTATCGGGTGCCCGATAGTGAAAAGGACAGAAAAAACAAAACAGATAAAAAAATGTTAGATTATTTGTGATTAATCGCAATTAACTATTTTAATCAATTGACAGCCATATATATATATATATATATATATATATATATATATATATACACACAAATACATATATACTCTTCTAATGTAAGCTGCAATCATTAACATGCTCGGCTGACTAGCATTCTATCTACCTAACCAAGTGTTACTGCCAAGGAGCATGTTATTAATTAACCATGCTAGCTTGTGGGGTTACAGGCTAAGAACAGTCAAATGTTACATTTTCCTTATCATACTAATAATACTGGGACCAACTAGCTATAAACCATAACACAAGAACAATTCTGTTTTATCTCCACATCTACATGAATCATCAACTGACTCCTACAGAGGCATGTCAGCACGGTGCAGCTGTAATCAAAACACACAAGGCATACATGCCAAAGTCAAAGTATGTCTTCATTCACATGGAGCACATGCACCACACCACATCAACAGCAGGACGTACACACTAAACACCAGGGCAACGGTCATTAGGCCGGGGTCTGAAGGGTGGCTCACGTTTCATGCTAAATTGAGTGTGAGAAGCATGAATGCACATCTGTGTTCATATGGAGCTTGTGCATGACAGGAAACAAGAGTTAAACGCATACCTCAAGTCAGTGCAAAGGCATTGACGGATAAACTCTGAGTAATGAGTCAGACTTGATAGTTCCCAATAAATAAACACAGAAATGCCCTGCAGGTCGAGGAAAAAAGAAAAGAAAAAAAAAACACTGGCTTTTAAATTTTAATAATGTGTCATATTTGAACGATTGAAAATGAAATTATTTAGCGCCTGCAGTCTTTCACAGCGCTCCTTTATTATACTTCTGCAAAGCAATTTATCCGTTATTGCTTTCTAATAGGGCAACATATCCTGGGTCACATCTTCAAACAGCTAGGGGGAAAAAAAATGAAGACGTTGTAGTGTATTAGTAGAGACAAGGCGTCGCAGTTTGTGGGTGTTAAATTGCCTAAATATGCATATAATGTCCCGTTTACGGTGTGAAGCTTTGCCCTTCCGCTAAATGAATTATAAATACAACGGACCTCGTGCAAGTGTGAAAAATGAAGCACTTAGCACTTAGACGACTGTAGTTCGAGGGTTCAGAGTGCTATATGGCTTCATATCCACTTTCAGAAGCGTTGTCTGTAAACTGATGGATAAACTCAAGCTGTCTCTGCTAGCTGAAATAAAGAGAAATATTTGTCAGAAAAGTATCCCCAGCATTTTAAAGTTTCTTCCTCCTAAAGACCTCAGAAAACATTGGCTCACCCCTGCTTGGTACACTGTGTGTGGATATATAACTGATAGTATTGTTTATCGTGAAGTGAAACTCACTAAGAAATACAGTTGAGTATTCAGCGTCCTCCATCACTGTCGCCACAAAAGTTCTTATAAGCTGTAATAAATGGTCTGACTCAAATCTGACAACACAATAGATGGCATAGAGTAAGTGGGATATCATACAAGTCCGTCCATATTATTCTTTGTTAATATGTATGTATTCAAATTCACACAGCTCTGGAGGTCATGTTATGAAGTGAGACGTATCTGATGTATTTGTCTGGCATCCTGAAATCTTGGCAAAAATCCGGGCTCGTCACGGACAAGTAATATATCCCGAGAGTCCCCTAACCAAGTGAAGCACATCGATCTGTTTTCCTTCCGAAATAAAAAAGAGAGATTGGGAAAGAACACTACGAGCGAGCCATTTTGAAAATATTCTGCATCGTTGCCCTCAATTTGTCTGTGCAGAGTCAAGCGGTTATTAAGCACAGTCAAAGTCACTGAATTCGTCTTTTATTTATTCCACCAAACACATCTTTTTGAAGGTCAAAGGGCAAACTGCTGTCGAACAACCTTTTTAGAGTGTGTTCCTCCCATAGCTGTACTTTTTTTTCGTCAGCTCCGCAGCAGTTACCATGCAAATAACACACTCCGCTGGTTTATTGATTGGTTCCACAGATGCAAACAGCAGGTTTAAATGGAAATGTCTGCATGGAGAGAAAGTAATGTGATCTGATGAGCTCGGTCCGCATGGAAGCAGAGCCCATTTAATGTGTCTTTAAATCATTACTGAAATGACTGGTGTAGCAACAACGTACAGTATATCGTTATTTTTTTTAGCCTCCACAAATAAAAATTATTAGTGTCGCAAGGGTTCAGCCAGCAAGATTGATTAAACATCAGATATGATGAGAAATAATGATCCTTTCAATATGTGGCTTTATCCAAATACACCTTATATAACCATACTTTTTGAAAACATGATCAAAAAGCTACCTCAAATATGTCTGTTTAAGGAAACCGTAATAACATAATCACATTTTTAGAGATTAAACATGTCTTTTAGTAAGTACCTTGGAATTCCATGTAGCAGATTTAGGAACAGAACAGAGAAACGTACCACTGTATGTTCCTTTTTATACTCAATCAGAGACTGAAAGAACAAGCAGAGGAGCCAAAGGGATTATTATTCAATCTTGCCATTTTACCTCCAGAATTCTGGATAATGGTCTCCAGTCCACTAAACATAGCCTACAGTATTTAGAAATGAAAGGACAAATGCCAATTTTCCGTCTTTATAGGACAACAAACAAAAGAGCCAGAAGAAATACATCCCTTCCATGGTCTGGCAGCACAGATGGATTACAATGTCCAAGCCATTGACTACTGAAATCCAAACCGGTGGACAATGCAGTGGAAACATTTACAAGCAGGATTAGGGAGAAAAGGATGGAAAGTGGGATGTATGGACACGAGGAGGAGAAGCGGCTCACAATAAAGGGAGTTTATTTACATCGCCCCCTTCTTCATTAAAGTAAATATAGAGCACTTTCTCTTGGGATATGGAATAACAAAGTCCCTTTTCTTTTTCTCAGAGGACCTCCTTCCTGTGAGCACTACGCTGGAAATAACTCCAAGTCCTCAGGTGAGAGCCCTCAGGGACACATCCAGAGGAAGTGTGCTGCATGCTATCATACCCGGCTCATCTCCAAATACTTTATCTGAGAAGCTGACGTCTTCGGGGGGTCAGAGAAGATGCCTTGCAAAGTATCACTTGTACATTTTTCATACGCTGTAACAGCGTTATCCCAGTGGGAGAGCGGAGCCGGCTCAGGAGAACAAGTAAAATAAATGTAGCTGAGCTGGACATAACAACCCTAATATACTCTCTGAAGTCTGCATTGGTTCAAAGTTTAGGTAAAGATATAAATAAAGTTTTCTCTGTTCCTTGCGGTCGTTTTATGTCCAAGCTGAAGTACATCTATTTAGTTAAAAGCACAAGAAAAGGCCGGGGCCGTTTTTCAAAAATTGATGACGGCCTTGCATAAATTATGCAAACTTTTGTCCTTGTGCCAAACAGTGCATCTACTGAATAACAATTACTGGAGGGACTTGGGGATATGAGTATGCAGAATATGAAACACATGCCAACGTCCCCCTCTCATCTATAGCCAAATCAAGGAAAGGAGACAGGCCTGCAGAACATAATGAAAGACAAAAATATGTCAACGCTGGACATAACTTTTGATTCATTTTTCTTTATGTATTTGATGTTTCTCAAATGTAAACTGTCCTGCAGTTCAACAGCCTGTCTTTTTCAACATTTCAAACCACAGCTGCTCTGGCTGTCAAATTGTTAACATCATCTCCAGGATTTGCACCAGTGAAATCCCCAGCCTGGCATGCAAATTAACAGTCCATTACTTTATTGTCATGTTTAGTGGCTTGGATCGCTGTTGGACATTTACAAGGATTCCATGTATTTTTTTTTTTTTGCTGGAGATACTGCGGCTTGATAACTCAATGAGTACGGCCGTTAAATGTTCACACTGGGGACAACGGAGTTCACATGGATTTTATAAGTAGCAGTGAATGGAAATCTTGGAAATTGTATTTCTCAATAGCCATGAACTGACTGCTGAACATCTGGCTTTAACGAAATAAACACTGAAAATATGTCAGTTTTTTATGTACATAAAAGCCAAGAACAATTTATATGCTAATGCCTTCACAACTAATTAATTATAGTAATAATACTAATGATATAAGACACTTTGATGTCTAAAAGGTTGTTCAATCAGACAGAGTATGAGGAGATACTAAAGCCGAATTAAACCCCTGGCATGGACAAGGCAGCAGAAGGATAGTTGTTGGTGATATGCAAATGCAATTACCTTATTTGCTAATCCGGTGTCCCCCCTTTGGCTACGTAACGGTGTCCAATTTCAGGTGAATCCTATCACTATAAGTAGAGAGCAGTGTACTGTAGCTTCCTTTGCTTGCTGTATACACTCTCGTGTCTGATGGTAGAGATATTTTGGCCTTGAAAGTATAGTCTTTGTCCATATTATTTTTTTAGCTATTGTGGAAATTTAATCCTGTGTTTTGTTTCAATATGTCACTGACACTGAATATCTCTGAATAAGTGAATGTTGTATTTTACGTGATTGAATCACTTTCTTGTGCTTTGATATTTCAGTACTACAAGCCATATTGTCCATTTGGGAGTGGGTGGGTATAGGGGTTATGGACTATTTTTGGGGTAAAATTTCCTCTATAAAGAAAAATAAAAACATTCTTGAAGGAATAGTTTGACATTTTGTTAAATATATTATTCACTTTCTTCCTGAGAAGATTGACACCACTGTCATGAGTCATCGATCTTCTCATCCAACAACCAGCAAGAAAGCGAATAAGCATATTTCCCAAAACATCAACGTGTTGCTTTAAAATTACAAATTCTCAGTGGACTAACTGATTTAACGAATAAGGAAAATTCCTGTGTGTTCTCAGTTACTACATGTGATGACTGCACTTTTGGTCAGAAGACATTTCCCCGCCGGCCATCTCATTGAATACCAAATGAATTTACTGGATGAATTAGTATGCGTGTTTTGTGCGGAGCATTTTGTTCGTTTCCTTTGTTTAATTCCACTGGCGATCTCTCTCCTGGTGGAAGTGAGGGGGAGAAATGGTTGATTGATTTATGGAAATTCATTCTGTGCCTATGACATTTGTCTGGCTGTTATATCAATAGCAATACTGACAGCAACAATGAACACTCCAACATCACCGATGGATCCTACAAATAACAAAGTACACAGGAAAGCGCCACACATAAGGGGATTTAATTATGTTAAAAAAAGAACTCTCACAATGTGCATTTGCATTTGTCACTTCTCTGTAATTCAAGACGGGAATTGTTGTCTTAATTCCCTAAAAAAAATAAGAGGTGATCACAAAGTAAAGAGAAACTGACGTGCTTAAATATACACACACACACACGCGCGCGCACAAAAGCGAACGCACTCATGCACACATCTGCTCGTCAGTGAGCCTGTTGGAAACTGTCACATGCCTGGCATGTTCTGTAACTTGGGCAGATGGTACAGCACAATTAGGCCCACCGAATCTCTCAATCAATCTCCTGTCTGCCATATGAAGAACTTGGTTCTAAGCTGGCTGTTTCACTTAAACCAACGTGCTTGTCCACTTTAGATTCTAGTCCCTAGTTGGCAAATTGTCTTCACTCCCAAACAAAAATTCTGCATTTCCTTGCTGTTCCTGAAAAGTGCTTCTCCTTCCTTCCTTACTTTTGCAGTTGGTATTTTCTTTGCTTACCTCATTTTCTGCAATACTGAAATTATTTGTCATTTTCTGCCCTCACTGTTCTTACAGTGGTCCCTTGATCCCTTTCACTTTGCACAACACTTCCTACAACACCCCTCCCACCCAGTTTCTCTCTACCCTTTTCTGCCTTCTCTCTTGGCTTGTTTAACCACTGGCCTGAATGCAAGACTATACTTTAGACAATAGGCAAGCACAAGTGTTTCATTCACACCCAATTACTGTGAAAGGGATTTTTCTGGCCAGAAATTCGCCGAGGAGCACAATGAGAGTGTCACAGAGGAACAAGATATCCCTGGCGTTTCGCGTTCTGTCCCATGTTCCGCAGACAAAAGAGAGAGAAAAGCGATCCGGTGTATTCGACACCGGCGGGGGCCATTAGCCGGAGCTGGTTAAATAAGGATAGCTCTAACTGAGGCGCTAACAGAGACGGGAAACAGCTGCTGCTCGCGCCGGGCCCTTGTTGGCCCTGAGGATCCTGCCTTTGATCAGCGGCCCTCGTAACCACCTTCCTACAACAGCTCGGATGAAACAACCTCTTAAACACGCACGTAGGGATGCACACTGAAAGAAATGCGAGTGCAAACACACAAACAAGCAGGGCTAAGATTCCCACCAACATATATGCAGACTGATGATACATGTATTTGAAAATTGGAATATAATCTTAATAACTTTTTCTTTAAAATCTACCGTATCAGTGGCTACTCTTTCTGGGTGGACGGAAATAACAAACTTGCATGGTTACTTTCCCTCTCCTGCAAGAAAAAATATGACATATCCTCATTTCCAGCGGAAGCAAGCCAAACACCTCACTCAACAGTGGGCCAGACGCCACCTTTGGTCTGCCAATCCCGCTGTTGTATTTCCCCCACCTGTGACGGGAAGATGATTCACTAGGCCTGCCAGACTGTATCTAGGGACTGTGTGTACTGGGGCGTGCTCACTGCCAGCACAGACAGAGGGGGGAAAAAAACGGCACCTTCTGCAGTGCACTGTGACCTGCAAATGCAGTTGATAAAATAATGTGGCCCGTGAGCAGATGTATCACACTCTACCTAACTCAGGGTGTAACAATTCACCAATTCGAATCAAGGCGTCGGGCCAAATGATTATGATATGGCAGACGGGAGCGAAACTGGGCCTTATACACGGGGAGAATCATCAAATCGGTTTGGCGCCCCACATGAACGCTACAGCTGCACCAGAAAAGCAATATGAGGATTATAGGTTAAATTGGATTTTGTTTTTTTGAACAGCGGATGTTTATGTAATTTTTAGGGTCTGTATTTTTAGCCGTAAAAGCTACGCTCCACCTGGGCTGCATTTCCTCACTGAATACACCAACAGCACACTTTTTGTTTTGACAATACAAATGGAATACTAGATAAAACCAACACAGATTTCACTAGGAATTCACAGTTAGGCTCAAAACTCCCCAAACAATAATAACAACCGAAAACAACAGGGTGTATTACTGCAAAATATAGTTTATTTTCCTTTACTTGCATTATCTCCAGTCATACTTTTCTCGAATCTTATTTTTTGCTTTGACTTTATTTCTGTTTACACATAGAATTTTGAAATAACTGTGCGACACCATGAAATGTGGTAAACAATAGCTGCTTTTTCATGGTCTACGGTAAATAATATACTGTATAGCTGTGCATTTCTCTCAGTGTGCTACTCAATGAATTGCTTAATAAAATTAAGGAATGGTGCTAAACAATCAGGCGAACCTGAAGGAATCATCAAATGATTATATTACAGCAATGTAATTAATGTGAAGAGTGAAGAGAGTGAAATTGGTTTGCAAATGATTTCATTGGCACTGATTGTATTAATTCTATTCTATCTAATGCCAGTGTATCTGTAACTGTATTATACCACGGATCACATGTCGAATAGGAATCCAATTTATCCAGCCAGACAACCTACGTTGTGCCCTTAAATCGTTCAAAATTAATGAAAAAAAATTAGACTTTCATGTCGAACGACTAGGAGGAAATGGAGGAAAAAAAATGCTGGTGTGTAATTATAAAGGCCATAGAAGTTCAAAAGTCTTAATGGAATGACTTATGCACCAGCCAAATGAATTTTTTTTCCCCCGCTCTTGCTCTTCGCCATTTCCAGGTGTTCATTATTCTAACCATGGAGAACATCCTGAGGGTCATGCCATGTTCTAATTCCTAATTAACTGCCCAGAACAGAGATCATGGTCGGCAGTGACCCTGACCGGCGAACAGGGACAGTTGGAGTCTCAGGGTATTACTCTTACTCAGGTTTGTAACCGCTCGTTCCCAATAAACCCTCCTCTAACATAGTCGCTGCAGCGTGTGTCATGGTATTGCAAGAACTGGGTCATGATTTGAGAAAGACAACCTAAAGCCTGCTGGAGGCTACGCGTGTACAAGACACAACTGGAAACACCTGTGGACTTTGGGGCTTATGGGTAACCGCTGTTCAAGATCCCGGTAGGATTTCCGTTTATTTTGTGTGTGCCACCTATCTGTCAACCAGGAATAAAGAGGGGGTAAAATACAACAAATGAATAATTCCCGACTTCATGGCTAATCTCGGCTAAAGCTGCGTACCTATCAGTGGCATGTTTTTACACTGTCTCTGAGATTAGTCGTGTGTACACACGCAGCGCACATACATATCGGGGCATTACCGGCAGTCGTAGGGAATACAAAAGCAGCAGCGGTGACTAAATGTCTATGTTTGCTTAGGAGAGATCAGGCGTGCCCTCTGTGTTACAACACGGGCCACCTGCAGTCTGGGAAATAGGTTTCTGGGGGGAATTAGAGGATTCTGATGAATGAACAAGACAGACATGAGTAACCCGGCCCAATATACTGCTTATCTACAAGCTTATGTTGCACAAAGGAGGCAGATAAGCTAAGACATGCCAGCAGAATGAGGGAATGGAGAAATGAGTGGAAATAAGGGGTGGGGGGGGGGGGGATCGGGGGGGGGGGGGTAAAGAGAACATACCCAGGTCAAGATCTACAGGAGTGCGGTCAGTTGCGACAGAGCCCGGATGCTTTGAATCGCCGCAGAACAATTAACCATTGACCAGGGGGACGAGACAAGCTACATAGCATGGGATCCATGTCATTCATGGTTATTCTATTCCAGAGAGCATGAAAGCAAAGCATAAAGTCATTATTGAGGCCTCTACCTGCCCTGGGCAGTGAATGCAACACTAATCAATGAGAAAGGAAGGTATTGTGGTTGGTCTTAGAGGACAGGTGATATTACGTTGGTGTGTGTTAGCCTGCGTGTGTGCTCGTACGGATAGATTATCCTGTCTATTAGTGATCTCCTTGAGGTAGGTGGTCTAGATGGTAGCAGCAAGCATCACGTTGCAGCTATTAATTTGTGACATCGAAGGAAGGACACAAATATTCTATGAGGCCTAAAAGCAATTCGCCTTCTGTCCTTGTTTCTAGAGTTTCTAATTATTAACTTTATTAACTTGGGCTTGAGCCTGTACAATATATTACCCTTACTATGTGGTAGGCGTTTTGTTTGAACTTGAGCTGTGTGCATTTCTGAGTGTTTTGATACTTTAACATTATTGATATAGCACTGAGACCTGCTAAATGATCAAAAAAGACACGGAAATCTTACTTTCTACAATATGGGACCTTTACAAGTTTTTTTTATCATGTGTAAAATTAGAGCTGAAACATTTAGTTCATTAACTGATTAGCTGATCCACAGAAAATCATTCAGCAACAATTTTGATTATTTAATTTTGAACGATTAGGCTAATCATTAAGTCAGGTATCTAGCAAAAAAGCCATATTTCCTTGTTCAAGCTTCTAAAATGCTTACAATGAAATGTGAAGGTTAAATTCACTATTTCTTTGACATTTTATAGACAAAAATTATTAATCAACAAATCAAAGAAATAAGCAATATGTGTGGTCCTATAGCTCATTTCACGCTTAACAAAATCTGGCCGGCAACAGTCCTACTTTTCTCTAAGAGCACCACAACCTTGACATCTGTGCTGAAATGAGTGTGCGTCAAAATTACATTTTTCATGTAGTGACAGAAAATGTAAACACTGTTCCAATGTCTGATCGGTGTTTGCTATTGTCTGGTAAATGAAAAGCCACACTGAGTCCCGCGTAGTCCTGTTTGAGCACTTCACAGTAAGCCACACGTGACAAAATTGAACTTCAGTTGCCACTTCAAGAGCCATAATTCCATCCCCGGTGTATATTACACAATCATCCACAGCGCCAGGAAACAAATCCCATTGACTTGATTCCTATTTAATTATTCTACTTGAAAATCCTTTACGCTCACTCCTTTTCTCTGAACCTGAGAAAAAAGAAATTGCTTTACCCATTAAAAACAATCTCTACCTATTGGAGAATTGCATTCCTCCCAGCTTGTCAGATTCCATTCACGAGAACCCACCTTCAGCCCTTATTTTATTTAAACCTGAGCAAATGTGGCACACAACACAATGGGGCTTCACTGAGGTAAAATAATTGCCTAAATACAGTGTGACAGGGGAGGTTGATTCATTCTGATGAAAACATTGCCTGTTGTGAAAAAGCGTTGACAGAGTAGCAAGAGACAGTAAAATGGAAGGAGAAAGGATGAAGAGAGGCAGAGAAACGGGCAGCGGACAGTTTCCATCACCAAACAAAACACTACATATTTCTTTGAAAGACAAAGTGTTAAGTTAGGCTACTCTGCACGCTGTCAATAGCGACGTTCATCATAGGGCCAGCCGCAGTCTATATATTGATTAAACCATCCATCACTTAAACTCTACAAGACATTATTTCTAATTAAAAAGTAAGTCATAAATTTTGAGCTTTATTGCCAGGCTGGGGTTGTAAATAAAATTCAAGGGAGGGCGGAAACAGATTGCAGCCCCTGTCCACAGTTTAGAGCCACCGTAAAAGGGACAGACGGGTGTGATGGCACCTTTGGGATGCTCGCACGCAGACCGAAGGGCTGACAGCAGGGAGGTGCTCTGCTTCATCCCAGATAAACAGATGCAAATCAATAATTTCTCTGGTTGTGTTTTTATAAGACAGGCGCTTCCCCCTCACAGGGGCTAAGGAGCAGGCCGTGCATGAGGAGAACAAATATGCAAATTCAATTTTCATAAACCACTTGGGAATATGTAAAAGGAACAGCGGCCATGCACTTGAAAATGATGTATAATCATAAGAGGTCATGAAAGTGTATGAAAGCGCTCCATCACGTGGCTGGGTTGCCTGGTAGGCTGGCAGTGACAACAAGCACCTATTATCTATCTGTCTCCATTTTCCTCTGCTAAACAACAATTTTGCTGCCAAATATGCAGTCGCGGGGCATTATTTAGTGATCCCTGCTGATAAAGAGGCCATTAGTACACCTACACTGTAGCCAAAGCTGTTACGCTGGAGAGGCAAACGCAGAGCGCACTCTCAGTTGTAGCAGAGGACACTTCACGTTTGACAACTTCTGATTACCTCAGCGTGTACGCTGGTTGTCAGGCGGTGAACTCCCCTGACAGCCAGTTGCAGAGTGGCAGAGTGTTGGTTATTTTTTGACGGCCACAGAGGGATGTCTGATTTCACAGGTACCAGCCAAAGGGAGGGAGGAAATAGAGGGAATTGGGGGAGGAAAATGAAGAAAAAGGAATGTCATGGGCTCCACGGCCTCCGCTGCCGACAAAGGAAAGCATGTGCAATCATTATTCATCTGTCTCCGTTTCCTCTCCGGGGCCGATTTTTTTTTTTCCATACCTGCCAGAACGGGAAGTAGCTCTGACCACACAAAGCGCCTTCTGACGGCTGGGGAATCATATTTGGTTAACTGATAGCCAGACAGGTTCCTCGCCAAAGTGATGGAAGTGGCCTTGGTCTTGGTGAGAGACAGAAAGAGAGAATCACCGTCCGGGGGGAAGCGAGAACTAATGAGTGAGCTAAAAAGGACAAGATGGAGTGATCCTCTATAAAAAGACCAGCAGTAATCTCTGCCTCTCCTCCCGCTCCTCTCCCCTTAATGTCCTAAGAGATCTTGGCTCCTCCGTAAAGCCTGCTGCCTCCGCACATCTAACAGAGCTGATTAGAGCCGCACACCTTGCTGGAGCTGGAGCTGAAGCTTTGGACAGGGTGCAGCCCAAGTTCAAGAGGGACTCGGTGTTACAAAAACCACAGAGGAAAAACGCTTCAAGTTAGTGGGCATCTCTCTGGACTAGACACATTTGAACAGCTTCCACTAAACCAGCATGTGACTGCAAATACTGACTTCAGTATCCACTTACCATATCTCTAACCCAATGCCTCGGAGCTCAAATAACATCGCTGTCTTTCAAATTAGGGCCACTGCTGCTTTGGATTCTTCTGTCATGTCAGATGATATCAGCGTAGCCCCAGAGGTGCGAGCAGCGCTTGAATCTAATCGTCATCAACAGATCGTCCTGTTCGTTTACATTAGCATAAGTGGTCACGGTGAGGGGGGGGGGGGGGGAGATGGAGAGACACAGTGAGGAAGAGAAGGAGTGGAAGGGTTGGCAGAAGATGATGGAGAGAGACCATTGAGCTGCTGTGTGAGCTCGCTGTCAAGGGTGTTGTTTTATTAAGACACCCAAACTGTCAGGGCAGGTATCAGGAGAGCAGCCGGGCAAATGACAAGACACTTGTGCTAACATCCCAGTAACCCCTTCTCATACCGAAATAGCTCCATCCAAATTTACCGTTCTCTCTGTCACACTTAGGGGGCACACCGTTGTCGAAGGGACTCACCTCTACCAATCAAGACACGTGAAGCGTTCACCTGCACAGCCCTCTGGGACTGAGGAGGTGGATTGTGACAGGAAATAACAATGTGGCTTTGTGTGTGTGAGAGATAGATTGGGAGAGGGAAAAACTACAAAGGTGTTTCAAAAGTGCGTTTTTCCAGCGATCACTCCACTAGACCAAAGTTAAAGGAATTGTTCAACATTTTAGACGAGAAGATTGATCACTCTCATGACTGTCTGTTAATATGCCAAAATTCAGTTTAGCGTAGCATGGCTCTGTCCAAAGCTAACAAAATCCATCTACCAGCACCTATAAAACGCACTAATAAATGTGTTAATAGTAGGGCTGTCAATCAATTACAATATTTAATGGTGATTAAATGATTGTCCATATTTAATCGCGCACATTTTTTTATTTGTTCCAAATGTACCTTAAATGGAGAATTTGTCAAGAATTTAATTCTCTTATCAACATGGGAGTGGGCAAATATGCTTGCTTTATGCAAATGTATGTATATATTTATTATTAGAAATCAATTAAGAACACAAAACAATGCAAAATTTGTCCAGAAACACTCACAGGTACTGCATTTAGCATAAAAAAATATGCTCAAATCAAATCAATTCTTGAGTTATGGCCAAAAACGTGTTTTGTGAGGTCACAGTGACCTTTGACCACCAAAATCTAATCAGATCATTCTTGAGTCTCAGTGAACTTTTGTGCTAAATTTGAAGAAATTCCCTCCAGTCGTTCCTGAGATTCAAAAGAATGGAACGGACGTACATATGTACTTACTTACATACGGACGGACGGACAACACAAAAACAAAATTCCTTCCAGCCTCTGATATCACCGACGCGGAGGAATAAAAAGGGCTAATTTCCCAAAATGTCGACCTTTAACCTCTTTTAGCTTTTAAATGAACTGTAGCTGAACGGTTGAATGTGTGAAAACCCTCTTAGCACTGTATATTAATATTCCTTAGTGTGTTACACAGGAAATTTTAAAATATATGGATGAACGCAGAGACCGCAGTTGAAAAAAAAAAAATCATTCTTTTATCATGATAATACAGTTCAAGAGAGCGATGAAGGGCCACTGAATATTGTATTGGAAGAGGTGGAGGGGATGGACATGCAGCGCATCTCGGCAAACACCGCATTAAGCACACGTACATGCACATGCCAGCTGACATACACACACATGCTCATCAAGCATGACCACCACACACACATCAATATATCTCCTACGGAACACAACAACACTGATTAGTTAAGGTTCAGAAAAATACAGTCCAATGAATGTCCTAGTGTGACAAGCTCTTGTGTGAATCTACCTTTAATTTTAAGAGGCAGATACACAAATGGCCTAAAAAATACTACTCCTTAATGATTCTAATTCACATAAATTAATGTAAGTAAATTAGTTTGAGGTTAAAATCAACTCTGATAATTTAGCAAATTTGGAACATAAGCACAAATCATATTTTTGCATCTTCATACTAACCCCAGTAGTATAGTTTATGAGTGAGGAGATGACTAAGAGACATTTTCATGCAGATGAAATGACCACAAACATGTCCGGGCAAAACAGAAACTGTATTATTTCCAGCAAGGCAACAGCAATCTGCACGGAGGGTCAACAAATTTATCAATTTCAGCCACGCACTACATCAAGCAAGGCGTGCCTTTTAACTAATTCGGTCATTTAGAGGGTTTCGATGCTCCGTCCGGTATCCTTGAGCCAGGCTGCTTGGGTGCTGACCGTAGTTGCCCGAGTAACAGGACAAAACAACAAAGACGTGCAAAGTCAACTACCTCTGGACGGGATTCAAATTCGAGAACACTGCTGACATCGGCCAAAAGGATTTCACTCCCTTTCCATTCAAATGACCTGTTTTGCATCATTTCGAGAAGTCCGGGCAGGATCACACAAACTGCAGGGCTTTAAAATAACAGAACCAAAACCTGGTGGAGGATAATGTCTTCACAGGCCATTATGGTCAAACTAACTTGAATGGCAACCATGTTGGGTATGCAAAGCATTGTAGGAGGTGCAGAGGTTCATACTCTCTAACAAGACGTTTTGTAGTTGGGCAGGTTTCAGGATATTCAAAATGACCTAAATAATATGCTTCACTTCTTAATTCAAGAAATCTCTTACTACCTAACCTTATGATCTGTACAATCATTACAAAATATTGGGCGTGTAAATCCAGGATTTGTGCCTTTCTTAGCCCAAAAAACATCTCCCTGAAGTAGATTAGACTTAATCCAAAGTGACCACAAATTAGGCAAAAAAAGGCTGCGTCAAATGAAGGTTGTAATTCCACGCTGGGGAGCATTAGGATATTTATCATCAAAGCGATCCCCAGCTTTTAATTCATTTGACATCTTTCAGCACTAATACAGTATCTGATTTCTGAGAAGCACCAGAACATAGTGGCACAGCGTGACATCTGGAGGAAAGCAGCAGGTTGCAGGACAAGTCGCTGATATGTGTTCCGACACAGAACAGAGACCAAGGCCATTGTGTCTGTACCAGATTTACGCTTCACATCGGAAAAAAAGCACGAGCCAGCGCCACGTGCAGCGTAACTATCACCCGCTGCTGTCAATGTTATTCAAATGACAGCATAATTCTATTTTCACCTTGCAACTAATGTGACCATTACTCCTATGTCAGCAACATTTACTGTCCTCTCTTTCGTGCCGGATACGCTGTCGAACTAATTCTAAAAATGGGATTATCCTGGAACGTGTGTGCGGTTGCTGGGATTGAGCTCAAATGTAGTTCCCAATTATTCTCCTCTGAAATCTGCCGTCCCATCATATTGAGAATACGAGCCCCCGAGGCCTCATCAAAAAGGTGATGTGACACATTCTCCCACGGTGCGAGTTTTAATGCCTTCATCTTGTCGAATACAATGTCGTAAAATAACATCAACAGGGAAGTGTAAACATCGTATGCACAAAAATATCTGCACTGCCGCGAGGAAGTTGTTCGGAAAAGAGGCTGTATTGAGTTAGATGACGGGGAATCTGGTTAGATGGATGTAGCAGGGTATGTTTGTGTGTGTAGATGTGTGTGTGAGTGAGGGAGAGGAGGAGGAGGAGAAGGGGGGCGGGGGCAGGCAAACCTATCATCCACGGAGCCCACCAGTAAACTCTGGAGGGAAAACAATCTCCCTAATTGAATTCAATCCAGGCTCACCACAGGAGGCACCGAGGCTAGTGGCTCCATTCAGTATGGAGAGGGTTGGTGGAGGTGGCGGTGGCGGTGGCGGTGGTGGAGGGAAGTGTGTTTGCATGTGCGTATCGACAGGATGAGGAGGGGGAGGGCCTCAGCTGGTATGACAAGTGAGCGAGGAAAGGCGAAGAAGCTAAGTACAAGAAGCAGGGAGCAAACACAGGGGTGTAGAAGACAACAATGAGACAGGGAGAGGAGAAAATGCTCGGTGTGTGAACATTTTGTTGGTTATGAGGTGGAGGGGAGGGGCGTGCAAGAGACTCAAGGGGTAGAGGAATGGAAGCCAGCTGCGCTTTTGCATGATTACACTGAAAACATCATTTGCATCAGGGAATGAAATCCAAACACTCTCGCTAGATACGTATGGTTACCGACCAAAAAAAAGCCCTCCTCGTCGCTGGCGGCAGAAATTAAAGGCTTACCAGTGATGTCCCACAGATTTGCATATGAAGATGAGTACCTATCATGAAGCATTTTCATAAACATCCTATTGCACACAAAGAACAAGCCCAATTGGCCCACATGAATGCTCTTCATTACAGCGCGGTGCTGTGCTGCTCGTGTGCTTAATCTGGGATCCGTTGCGTATTCATGACATGTAATGGGGCATTTTTTAGCTCGGCCTGGTGCTGTCAGAAATGGTGATAAAATTGCACAATACCTTGGTGTGAGACGGAGTGGGATTGTTGAGTGTTCTCCTCACAAATCCTGTGTATCACATTCCAGATCGTAAAACCATGTTCTGCCCTGGAAGGAAACAGAGAGAGAGGAAACAGGTTAGGAGACAGAGCAGGATAGTTTGCGTCAGTAAAACGTGGCAACACTTATTCTTTCAAAATAGGTGACGGGGGAAATAATTAAAGAGCCCAGCAGGAGGAACTTTTAACGTCTGCCAACATGATTTTTAAGTCACATTTAACAGGCCTGTGCGCAGCCATGACATAGATTTACTTTGAAAAGCTCAACAACAAAAAACTTTTCAATGCCAGAAGTGTTAGCTTGTCACACACAAACTATATTTTGGACTCTTCTGGGTCGGCCATTATTAAGTGGCATCTTCATAAATTTTTCAGCTGTTGTCTGGTTTCCACAGTGGTGATGGAGCCGGATAGCCGCCGTATGAAGTGCTATTCAGGTCACATCAGCTTTTAATGGCTGATTTATTAGGGCCCAACAGGGGCTCGGTGATGGGCTGCAGGACAAAGAGCCTGTTTTAAACTGCATTAACACTCTGCAGTAAATATCCCATACAACATTAGCATTTTGATGACCGCCTCCCCCAGTCACCTTTTGCGCCGCCTCGTTGTCCCTCGCACACATTTTGCTCTCCTGCTCTGCCTCTTAGCCTTTGTATCAATCCATCTTTCGCACGTGCCACTTTCTCCCTTTCAGCCATCGTCTTCGCCACTCTACTCCTACACATTTCTCATTCATCGTATTCAATTTAAATCTCTGCTGCTCCGATACCAGTGTGCGCAGGTGAAGTGGTTAACTTTAATTAGGGCTGAATTAATGAGCTACATGAACGGTTTCACAGAGCTAAATTCAAATTGCATTCGGTGAAATTGAAAAGCATGTTTCTTCCTCACCTTCAGTGCTAAAAAAAAAAAAAACATATCACCTTTCTCTTTCATTGTCGTGATTGTGATGCAAACTATCTTTATATGTTTTATAATTAAATCTCACCTGCAATCATACAAGTGATGAGCACCAAAGCTTTTGTAATTGAGGTGTCTATTGCAGGTTAGGGTCATGAATAATAATTAAAAATAATTAATCAGTAGTACTGTGTTTACTATGCAAATTAAGTACATATTGGATTAGAGAGAATTTAAAAACTTTTTTCTTTAACTTCTTTAACATTTGGGTTGTCTTTTAATAGCACTGGCAAATGCTTTAAAATTACCTTCTACGTTCATAATGAGTCATAAACAAAGAGAAACAAAGGTGAAAAAAGCCTTCTGGAGCTGTCATCAGGTTTGATATTGTGCATGTCTGTCCCTGAAATGGTTCCATTTTTTTTCGAACTGTGTAGGGATGCAATAAAGGACAGAAAAAAGAAATCTCTAATTATATTGCCAAACTTCCAAATATCATCTGGGCACAATGGCCGACGGATCTTGGCATCCGAACAAGTGCTGGGGCCGTGCTCTATCAAATCTGCTGTTCATTATGTTTGATCAAATTTGAGACTTTGGCGGAGAGAGCAGATGCCATAGGTCGATTCAGATGGACGCCGAAGCTAGTTTGGTCAACAGAGCATCTGCCAGTCATTTAGCAGGCCTGGAAGTGTTTGGAAAGCAGCACAATCACACCATATTGCAACAATCCTGACCACAAACGATTGCACAAAAGCAGAGACAGAGTTCACAGACAATAGAAAATAAAAATTATATTGTGGACAGTTTAATGGACTGTAGCTGGCTGTCATCAGCTTACACTGGATCCTGTTTTTATCCAGACCTAATTTACAGCAATTACAGAAATTGTATAAATCTTTATTTTTACGTCTTCTAAAACCCATATTCACAGCTCCTCTCCATGGTCTTCCTCACTGTGCAGACACACTGTCAGAGCCAAATTCAGACCTGCTCTCTTATAATCGTCTGTGTTTAAGTTCTGGCAGTAGATGAGAACTGAAGCTTCCAAAACATCTTCAAAGGCTTTTGGACCAGAGAAATGTACACCAGGCAGTTCCAGGCACTCAAGGCAATCTTGTACCATTACTCCTAGGATGCTCATTCCAGAGATATGCAGCTCTATTGAAGTATGACCCAATGTGACACCGTGTGAGATGGCTACTTTTTAATGTCAGGCTGCTCATTAACTGTAGAGTTACTCAGGAATGTGTTGAGTTTACACTGCAACACCACATAGCTGGTGTTAGGGCCCAACGATTTGGGAAAAATATCTAATTGTAATTTTTCTGAGCAATATTGCAATTGCCATTAAATTGTGATTTTTTTTCTATAAATTTAATTAGAGGCCTGTATCTATGGTATATGTAGTATTAAAGGCAGGTTTGGTGATCTTGAGAAACTAGCAAAAATACACTCGATTTTTAAAAATGATCCAGCCGAAAAAACGAGCCCAGTGTTGCCAACTCTTTTCCAATGAAAGTAGCTAGCAGCTCTAGCTGCTGACAAGCTCAAAAAGTCCCTAAACCAATGAGTCCCTGGAGTCAATGAGCGTTGAACTCGAGAACGCTGCAAGCAACACATCCGGGGGCCAAGCAATCGGCCCACTCCGGACGGGAACGGCCATGAAATCAAAAAGGGCACGACCCCACACAACGCTGCAGGCAGCAATACCGGGAGCCAAGCAATCGGCCCGCTTCGAACGAGAACGGGCAGGCGTTCCTAACGGTCACACGCTCCGAACGGCAACGCCACGAACGGCCGCGCCACCAACGGCCGCGCCACCAACGGCCGCGCCACCAACGGCCACTGCACTAGCAATGACAAACTGCTGGTGAGTCACGCTGACTGAATGTTTTTGACATTGGAGAGATAGCACCTAATGTAACTGTTGACAGCTCTTAGCTGATTAAGCTAACGTTAACGTAAGCTAACATTAACATTAGCTTAGTTTTTCAATTCAGTGGTTTTATGTGAAAGCTTAAAAGGTTAAGTAAACAACGCTGTACACCAGCTTTCTGTCATTAAAATTACACTTGAAAACTACCGAGCAACCCGCTAGCTTCCTTACTGAAATGGAGTTGAGCTGATCAAAACTAAATATTGTTTGTATTAAAACATCCTTGCAAAGCCCATTTATATGCAAATATTGCAAAACAAAGTTTTCATGTTGAAGACTGCTGGGAATCTCAGAGAAAAAACTGTCAGCAGGATTTTGGTTTCACATCATGTTATTTACTTTTCACTGACTGCTAAAGATATGCAACCAGTCAGTGTAAGACGGAGCAGAAAGAGATGTGGAAGAGTTTTGTTGGACTGCCAAGTAAGCCAGCCAGGATCACTCAATATCTGCAAGTGAATGATTCCCCATTGCAGAATGGGAATGCACAAACCCAAGAAGAGGTACTGTATGCAGCAACTTAATGGCATTAACACACACAAAAACAACTAGAAGGGTGCCTTTGGCCCTCTTCTTCGTTACGTCACGTAACGTGGTACTGTTCTGTTTTTCAGTTGCCATGGGGAAAGGAGTTTTCTAAATTACAAAGTGATGAAACATATGCTGACTATCCTGCTTTCACTGCCATGAACTTACACCCAAATTTGCACCCCAAAAGTGATACATTGTGAGACAGTGGGCTGGATATCAGTGTTCCGAGTGTGGTCACAAGTGCAACGAACCATATTTCTGACCACGCCTGACAGTAATTCTGGGTGTAACAAACTGTTTGAATTCTTTAAAGATGTTGCAGCTGGCCATTGCTGACTTAGTTTCATTCAAGTATATATATAAATACGTAAATGTGTTTAATCTGAACAAGCTTACAGACCTGAACAAAAGCATACTAAATAATCAGGGTGTTTTTTCCAACTACTTACAGGTAAAATGGAGCACAAGCCTCGGGGCGACAAAGCACTACTGAAGAACAAGAGTCACAGTAAGAAAGAGAAAGTAGACCTTTTCTTAGTCATTCAAATTAAACGCTTGTATGTAGCTGCTTTTCACATTAAAAGGAAGCAAAACAGTAACTAAAAAGTAAAGAAATTGTACCAAACAGAACTGTATGGCTAAATATGATGCGTGCAATCATCATTCTTTGCAGCTGTTGGCTACCTCACCCTCCGGCTTAATGCTGTTTCAACGTAATCATGATGAAAAGTACAGGGGCATGAATTTGTGAAGACAACCAGGGCACGACTAACAATACCCTTCCTGCCTCAAGGCGAAAAGTTGCTCGTTGTAGGGCATCCTTGGAATACATTAGCGCCTCTAGTACCAGCTTATCATTGTGTGTCAAAAAAACCTGCCATGAAGAGACAAAAGAACATACGAGAAAGCAGTGGATGCATGTGGCCGCTGTATGACTGATCCAAGTCGACAGCCTGTGGTGTGTCTCTATAAAAGCATTTACTGAGGCGCAGCGCCGTGGCCTGCCGAAAGCTCATCAAAGAGTGGCTTATTTTATCAGCCAAGTGGAAAATGTGCTGAGAAAGAGAGGGAGAGGCAATAGTGAGGAAGTCAGCGAGAGTAACTAAGCTATTGTGCCCGTCGCTGACCCAAACACCCGCGTTACAGTAGTCATGGCTGCTCGCAACAAAAGCTCTAATCGGCGGAGCGGGGCTCTAAATTAAATGACCCTGTGGTTGTGACACTGTAACTGACAAGCCGGCCTGTGCATGCTGAGGCCAAAGGCAAAGGAGATATGGCTAATGAACAGAGAAATGTATTGAAACGGTGGCATCTTTTACAAGTAGAGTCAGCCTTGAGTAACCTACATACTCCTGTGTGGAGTACGCAATATGCACCGTTAGTGCTACAGCTATTTCGTAGATTATACAGACTTTCAAATTAGCTGCTCTCAGAGACAGAAATAACCAGGCTTCATAAAGATTTTGTTTGCACCCTCAGGTAGACAGCACATGTACTCGTATAACAGACCATGACTTTCACCAAATGCAACTATTACAGGAGTCTGCATATATGTTTAAGTGCCTAAATCCACTACGAAAAGGTAAAGGAGAACAAGTCATCACTGCATCAAAGTGTTAAATACAAACAAGCCCTCTGTTCATGTAATTTTAGCAAATTACATTGCACTGCTATTATCAGTTAAGTAATCATAGCCAGTCGGGGCCTGCTCATTTGGAAGGGAGGGGAGGCTTACCAACCGAAGTCAATGGGCAGCATTTATAATGCATGGGCAGCATCCCTACCCCCAAGGGTCACATTAAATTCAGGGAAGCAGATAACAATTGAGTGAGGTTGCTGGCAACTGCAGGAAGATAATGTATACTTACATGTCTGCTTCCTCATTCTTTAGCCTCACTCTAATTCTCTGCCTCTTCATTTTCTCAGTACCCCACTTGTCTCGTGTTGTGGATTCTTTCTCTCGCTTCTTTTTCTCATATTTCTTCTCCTCTATCATTATCTCTATGCTATTCCCTAGTCCCCATTTCTCTCTCACACTGTGTGTTGGAATACCAATGAGAAGAGGTGATGAGGGACATACAACACCATACAGGACGGCCCTCACCCCGAAGACTTCCTCATACACGGGCCCTAATTGGCCTTAATTGGAAAGGGATGTAGGTCGCTATGTGTTGTACGCATGTGTGTTCTTGGTTGTGTTCATTTGTGGATACATACAAAAGACAGAGGTGATGAGCACACACGGATCGAGAATAATGCATTCAGCTAAAGTGGCACATAGCACCTCGGTTTTAAATTTGTATTCGTTGGTGTATGCAAGCTCATGTGTTTGAATATTTATGTAAATATCATGTGTTTGTAGTCTTCGGGCCCAAAATTGCTTCTTAAGCCAAAATGAGATTTCTGATATCGCACGATCTCACCTGAAAATCCCAGCTCAGAGCCGATTCTTGAAAGGCTTTATGTCTACGGCGCCCTATATGACATGCATGAAATGTATCGTCAAAAACAAGCTGCCGAAACGCCATACATTCACATGGAAATTCTCCCCTCTGCTGGGGCCAGGGAGCTGTTTACCTTAGCAGGGGAATATCATTATGATAATCACGCTTGTCTTTATTTGGAATACATACATATTCCCTCCACGATGACCAACCTTGCAGCAGAACATAAAAGTCAATAGAGGGGAAAATTGTATGGGTGACACTAGTGGGACTTGACACCATAGGTCCTTCACGAGGGTGCACGTTGTGTGCATTTGCAATGAGCCATTTAGCATTTTTCTGTGATGGTAACACCACGCGGAGAGGCGCATTTGTTCTGTGTAGGGTTACCAGCCAAGGCCATGGAAACAACGCTCAGAGAGACGGAGAGGGTGTACTTGAGATGAGTGCTGCAAGACATAAAAAAAAGAGGATTGCCTTCAATGGATCATGAGTTATAGAGTGCTCTCAAAATGCGCCATGCCACAAAAAATATTGTCTATTGGAAACTGATTTGATATAAAACGAGGGCTGCAACTAATTCATTTTCATTAATTTATCCAATGTTTTTTTGACAAATAGAGCAGTTGTTTTGCCTATAAAATATCAGAAAATAGGGACAAATGCCAATTGCAAGTTCTCAGACCTCAAAGTGGCATCTTCCACCTGCTTATTTTGGCAGAAAAACAGTTAAAAACTCTGGTTTATAACGATATAAGACAGAGAAATTATTCTCACATTCTCACATTGGAGAAGCTGCAACATACAAATATCTTTTTTTCCATCATTTTTTCTTTGATAACTTTAAACTAGTTGTCAAAAATGATTTAGGGCTTTTAATGTGCCTAATATTTTTTCAAATATAGGGTTGATTGTTTGGTCTATGAAATGTAATAAAATAATAAAAAATGTCCATAATAATGTCTTCAAATGTCTTGTTTTGTCCGGTCAATGGTTCAAAACCCAAAGGTATTCATTTTACAATCATAAAAGACCAAGAACACCAGCAAATATTCACATTAAAGAGGCTTTAACCAGAGCAGTTTTCTTCTTCAAAAATTAACAACAATTAATCAATGATCAAAATAGTTGCTATTCATTTTCCACTAATCAATTAATCAACTAATTGTTTCAACTCTAAAATGATTTATCAATTATAAAAATTGCAGCAGATCATTTCAATAGTTTCAGCACGTAAAACCACACATATTTGCTATATGGAAGCAAAGGACACTATGTCCCACAACGGTTCCCCTCTCAAGTCAAAGACAGAAAACCTGCAACTGATTGAAGCAGCGGATCGAGTTACAGGTAGTTTACTTCTCAATCCTGTTTCCATGTGCAGGCCTGTGCACCCCGACCAACCTTCTGCGCCCTTGCCCTCCCCGCCCTGACAAATATGGAACTTGACCCTTTCTGAATTCTGAGGCCGACCTGCACACTGAATATAACCTTGGCACAGGCGAGGGGAGAGAGGTGTGTTTCTAATAAAGTCAAGTCTTTGAGTGTGTGTGTGTGTGTGTGAAAGAGCATGTATGCATGCTCTGTGTTTATGTGAAATTCAATTGTGCATGTCTCTGTGTATAAGTGTCTGTGTCCTAACGTAGGCCGACGTAACCACATGTGTTTATTTGTTCATATATGACTGCTTTTAGGTGTGTGTATGTGTGTTTGTATGGGTGTGCGAGGGTTCAATAACCATGTGTGCAGCAGGGGGGCTCTGGAGTGTCTCAGCACCCAAGGCGCCAAGGACATGGCTTGACAGGTGTGTGTGGAGGACCTAGTGGTCTGCAGAGCAGCGGCAGGCAGTAGCACAATGTGCCCATTCAGGCCTGGAAGGAGACAACCGAGATATCGCAGGACCCCTGTGAGGAGGAGGGGGGGGCGGTCAGCGGGGGGCATGTCAACCTTTCACTGTGACTACAAAGAGAGACATAACTATAACTGCATCAGCACAGTAATGGTCCGTGTGACCCCATGCTGGGGAGCTGTCTGCTGGTATGTGACAGATTTAGGTTGTCTACTCTAGACAGATTCTGTGGAGATAACTTGAACTATTGAGGCTAAAAACTGGGTTTAATGTGGAACTATAGGTCTTAATGGGTGAATAGCAGCGACATTATATAGGAAAAAAGTGAAAACACTTGGAAGACTTGTCAGAAGACATGATTATGGAGTTATATACTACACCCTTCAATATAGCACAGTTGTTTATAAATGTGCCAAATATGCCACTGAAAGGAGAAAAAACACATTTGCCCTTTTCTAAAAATCCCCAGAAAACCATATCCACAATCAGTTATTCTGCAAAAATTAAAAAGTTCAACAACACATAGAACTGGTTTAACTAATTTTCAATTTGGTATTCATTCATCATTTACAAGGATGAAGGAAGTGACCATTCAGGTGGTAACATAAATAATAACTGGTGATGAAAAAATTGGGCAATCTTAGTAATTTAACTACGAAGACATGCATGCTCACAGTCACTGAATTATGGTGTCAAATCCAGTCCAATGCATACCAATACACACACACACACACACACACACACACACACACACACACACACACACACACACACACACACACACACACACACACACACACACACACACAGACACTTCAGCTAGACCATAAGAACTCCCATGGCAAATCATTGCGATACACAAGCTAATGGCAGGATGTGACAGAAATGGCCGCTGTCTGGAAGAATTACTCGACTGTGTGGTCCATACGTCCTTAACGCACATCTGACAAGAGCTTTTAAAACACACACAATGCCACCGGCACTGCTATCCATGCAGAAAATTGGACAGCCATCCTTCAGCTCAGACATAAATCTGCGGGGTAGCAACACGCATCGGAGAGCAATATAGTATAGAACGAGTCTCTGCTGAAACCGAAAAAGTAATTGAATCGAGGATGAATATAGAAAGGGCTGGGATGAGAGTTGAAGGAAAACATGTCACATGAATTTGATGCTCTGCGAGAGAATGCTTTCAGGGGATATGCAGGAAGGAAGGACGAGGAATAAGCAACAAATTATCACAAAAGAAACTGCTGGAAATTGTGAAATAATCTGGAAAATTCTAAAAGTTTTGTGGTCTGTGTTGTTGCCCTTGATAGTGAAGCAAGACGCCTTGGTGGTTGTTCACTAACCCCAACCCCATACACGCCTTTTCTGTGAGAATTCCTCCAGCTATATCCACTTGCACAACATCCGCAAGATAACCTACATACGTTGTTGCCGTATACTACACACCACAGGTCTCTGCAGCAGCGACCTCTGAGTCCCAAGGCTATCTGCCCACTAAATCACATTTGTAGAGTCATATTAAACACGTAGCCCTGAGGAGAGTAAAAGCTCTGCAAAGAATGATAGGCATCTTTCTATCACTGAAAGCCCGCGCTGCTTTATTCCATGCTAGTGGCTGATGTGATAGCATGTGGCAATCGACTGCTTTAATGTTACAATATGGGTCGAGAAAACGTGTTCAATTCTTCTTGTGCACAGCGAGAGATAAGGGCCGTGTTCTCATCAGGTCGCCTGCAATGAGTAATGTGACTGTAGCTGAATGGATGGAAAAGAGAAACAGTAGCTACCCTCGCTAATGCATGGCCACACAATGTGAGGAAAAAAATGGTGTTTATGCTTAGAATTACAAGAGAGGGCTGCATAGAAAAAGAGAGAAATGCAAAGTTTGATGTTCAATAGTAGTGTGCATTTCCTGGCAGTAATGAACAAGGTGTGGATAACCTTTACGCTACACTCTGAAAGCGCCCCGAAAGCCTCCCAAATCCCACCTCCGACATCAGACTGCCACCAGAAATGTCAAATTTAGTCATCTGTACAGGGAGCTGCTATGCAAATGCAATGAGAAAAAAGGTGGGGTGAGGGTGGAAGAAGGAACCAGAAACAACCGTAATGGTGAGCAGCAGTGTGCTGTGGTTACCAGTGCTCAATGCTCAACTGAATGGAAAGCTGCACACTAATGTAAACCTGGATCTTTGAAGCAGCTAGTTCAACAAGAGCAGGGTCGACTGTCTAATTCATCCCGGTATCCTGGACGATTCCGCACCTCACGATTTAAATCCAATGCCAACGTTCAGTGTAACTACAGGAGTTTAACCTTTATGTGGCAAGATGGAGTTCAACGCCAGTCACAGACATGCAATTGACGATCGTCTTTTTAGTCATTTAAGTGTTCTAATTGCCTCACCGTAACCATGCCCTAACCTTAGCAAAGTGTTTTAGCTGCCTAAAGGCCTTTGAACACCAAGTCCGTATTTTCGTCCAAAATTGTTGCACATTTAATAAAAAATACAACCTCACATCGTGTCAATCGTGTTTTCAGAACAGGTTTGATTTTTTTTTTTCGCATCCGTCAAGGGGCAAAAGAGGGTTGTGTGACCACCCAGAGCCACCGCCCGTGCAAATGTCATCATCCAAAATGGCATGATAAACATTCACTTTGTCTCCCAGCACAAAGCACTTTCCGATAAAGACATACAGAGATGCAGAACTTAAAGATAGATTGTGGCAAGTGATAGCAGAACAGCTTGGAATCAGGGATGGCTGCAAAACAAAGGATGTATGGAAGATTAGACAGTAGTGATTGTGCTCTAGGCAGCTAAATGATAGCTTTTCGCTAATGTCATTCTTTCACTAGACTTGTTTTGGACTAGCGCTATCTATTGCACCCACGTAATTAATGTAGTTTTGTCTTGTATTGCCAATTTTTGCAACGAATAGACTAACAAAACACGTCGGACTCAGTGTGCAAGGTTTCTGTGCGTAACGTTTTTTATCGGATGACGGATTTAAAAAAGCGCATACGAAAAATACAGACTTGGTGTGCAAGGACCTTAACCCTGCAGCTGCCTGCCTAACTATTAGTTAACGATAATGTATTTGCTATAGCCTTACCATAATCTTAACCATATTGTAGTTGTGGAAAGCAGGAATTAAAAATGAAAAACAGTTCCTGAACATATTCTAGGGTTTTGCAGACTAGTCCAATATTGATGTTCTTGGGTTGGTTTCACACCTTGTTCCATTGTGTTTAAGTATTCTCATTAGTATGCACTGGTTTTCATATTGTCAGTTGACTTGGTGAAATGGCTCCTAATTTGGTATCAGTTCTCAGAGCGGTTAGAGCAATCCCTCTGACCTACTTGCTTTTTACCTGTTATGGTTTGACATGTTGTTTCTGTTAGGTCATCTAGGAATCAGGTCGGGGGGAATCATATTTCATTTTTTTAACTGGGCATAATAATTCATTCATTCCAGCCATCCAGTGGAGGTAACAGTATATCGGGGCACCAAATGGCAAACCTTTCCACAAGTCTCAGAAACTATATATGGTGACAGTCAGTATATTTTCTGGTTTCTGTTACTTGGGTCACGTATAGGTCGGGAATGAGATTTTAGAATGAGAGTCGGCGGTCCCGAGATTGGTTCAGCATATTTTGCATGCCATTAAAATTGTATATGGGTAATGGGTACCAAAACAAACTGCCGGTGCATGGTAACAGACACAAGGAGACAGATGGCTGCCGGAGTGGGGTTTCTTATGCATGACGAATTGTCGCATCTGCTGGTGTGACTGTGCAAAGCTCGCGGTCAGGGGAAGTTCTCAAGAAAACAGGAGGAGGCGTCATCTGAAAACAAGCAAACAAAAGCCAGGCTGTCATCTGCTTCCAATGTAACTAATCGTTTTATAGTCAACTGCAGTAGCTGAGTCGGGCAGGAATCCTGCGGGGACCTGAGGGCAATCAAGGTGGCAGTCACTCTCCCGATACCCAGGTGAGGTGACATTCTGACAAAATAAAGGCTTAAGATCTCTGGAAATGGCACCTGAAATGGGCATAAATCCTTAGGGGAAAGGTGTAGAAGAGCTCATGGGATACATCCACAAGCCTTGCCACACCTTGTCATCCAAGTTACAAAAATCCACACCAAAGGTTGGCCAAAGTTTGTCAGATGTCAAAACAGATCCCAGAAACCATCAAAAGTCTATCAAGGTAAAGTGCTTGTGTGGCCTCTTTCCAGACCTGCCTTAGTTCCTTTTCAATTCAATGGGATTTCCTAATTAGATGAGAAGGATGGTTTGATGTACATGCTCTCATTGTATTAAAAAGAAAGCAGGAAAAAAAAGGGCCATGCATGGAGCCCCCCCCCCACCCCTTGTTTGCCTGCAGTGCAGCAACAGAGAAGGTTACAATTGTCTCTACCTCTCTTCTGTGCGTCTACAGATGCAGAGGAAAATCGATGCACAAAAAGCACTTCATTCCTGCTCAGTTTCATCCTTTACTGCCAGTATAATTAAAAGTGGCTTCGACGGACTTTCCAATCCAAATTTCCCCGACAGCTGGGGGTGGCCTGCTCAAAGTCATGAGGGCTAAATTGAGGGGGGAAATGTTTCTCTTGGGACTGTTATGACATCACGTATATGCAGGACTCATTTTGATTGTATAGAAGGTCGGGTTATTGACAACTACTCGGTGGCAATTCACCGGATGTGCATGTGCACTTTGTTTGCAGTGATAGATACTGTACAGCATGAAACAACCAACCCAGCAAAGGGACATGTGATGAAGACACTTAATTGGAGATTTCAGGGGGTCATGTTTAATGTTCTTTTATGTCACAATCAAATATACAATCAAACACTGGGGAAGTGTGACTGCAGCAATTGGCACAAAAACCAAACCACTTTTATACGAGTAGTTCGTCCCATTTAATTTCCATTTCCACCAAAGCAACACGAAGAGTATAAATAATTTTTACACACTCCTTCCAAAAAACGCAGTTTCCTCTCTTGATAACACCAGCTGAGAGACAGAAATTAGCAAATTACCTGTGCGTCATGGCCGCATCCAAGCCGCTGGACCAATTATTTCTGCTCTGCTGCAATTGTAAAGGCCTCTCCAGCTGTGTTTGACACAAAGCTGGCTTAGGGAGGCTTACTACTGACCAAAAACATAAACAAGATTACAGGAGCCTAACCTTTCACAGCGCTCACGAGCGACAACAGAACCCCTGCTAAATGGAGTTTTGGTCCGGAGCCGCCAAAAGTAGTGGGGTGTCTTTCCACTGCTTTCGACACCTCTTTGGGCGAGAGTGAACTGATAAGAAATAGTGGAACAAAGCAATCTTTGTTGTCTATACCAATCAATAACGGGCTGTTCATTAGTAGAGACTGTATAGCACACACAATTAAAAGAAAAGGATAGATCAATGCATTAAGAAAGAGAAACCGTAGGCGCAGGTGTAATGAAACTGGATTACAGATGACTGCTTAACTGCAGCATTCCACTGATGACTTCCAAGGTAATAACTACACCTACCTTATTAATCATTATGGGCAGAAATTCCATAAAGGGTGGACCTACGCTGACCTCAGTGAGCTCATTGTCTGGTGGCGTGCTGCAGGTTCATATCTTCTATGTTGGAACTAGCATGCTACTGTGTTAAGCTATTTCTCTATGTCAGCCTGACTTTTAGCCACATTTATTATGTATGAGAGAGTAAAAGGGGTCCATGAGAAGATTATAAAAGCTTAACATTTTGATGAGATTAATCTAGCTATCAATCTTTGCATGCATACAGTAGTGAACCAATTATATTGTGGCAGTCGATGAACAAATAACATTCACATCTCTGTGAATGTATGTTCTGAGCTGCTTGAGAACCTTTAAAAAAAAACATTATTTTGAAGCAGAATTATTCCTGCACCATCCACCATAAGATAATTTATATCATGAGCATGTCAAGTGGACAAGCAAGGTGCGGAAGCGGGGAGCTATCAATGCAGTATCACTGTGGTGAACAGGAGGGGAGTGGATGTCAGTTGCCTGGAGAGGACGATCTGACATCTCAACTCCCACTGTCTGTCATTCTGTCTTCCCAATGATGTATGGATGTTATATGGCACCGCTCACCCAGCAGAACCAGTCAATACTACCGTGCCGAGGAATGCTATAGCGAGACAATGGGAGACTGTGACCCTTGTTATGGAATGACAAAACTCCACGAGGGTGGAGGGGAAAGGACAGGGGCTTAAAAGGGGGAGGGGGCGTTTTTTTATTCAATATCACATAGTCAGCAGTCCTGTAGTGGCATTTGCATCATTAAACTGCAAGAATATCTTGCTGAAAAAAAGCTAATATAGATCCATCTCTGACTAGAAGTTTTGGTTTTATTTATAACATTCCAATATATTTATAAAAGACAACTTATAATCAGACTGTCAGGAATTGAACTATAAAATACTGGACTTGTTTCCAACTTTGTCCCTTGTCCTTCAAACTTTATCAAGACAGGGACAAGATTACATTGTTTAAATTTCAGGATGCACACAATAAAATGCAGGCATGACGTATTTTTGTAGGCCAACCTGGAAGTTAGAATCGCATAGGTTCCCTCGACAAAAAGCCAATGATATTATTTCAGGCATATAACTAAAAATCCCTTCGAAAAACCCATTGACTTCCAGGCGAGGGGAACCTGAAGTGCTAAAATGCTAACTCATTTCCGGGTTTTAGGACTCATTCCTGTAGCACTCTATGTAAAGTATAATTTTATTTACGAGTAAAACATGAAAAAAACATTAAGATGTCTACATTCTATTAGGGAACAACATCGAGCAGCCAGTTTAGCCCTTGCCATTGCAGTGCTACCTGATCTGAGTTTATATTTTGACACGGCTTTTAACTCTGAAGCATATTTCTGCTTGCAATCCTTAGACAAGAAAAAACACACTCCCTGTCAGCACCTGAAGGTGTGTTTGCCATTAACCGGAGGGAGGTCTCCCAACAACAGACGAGATTTTCAGTCGGCCGTATGAAAAGCTCGATCCAGCCCTTGAACCAAGGTGACGTTCCTGCGTAGGCAGACGAGAGGAAAAGGCCCCCCGCTTTCGAGCTCCTCGCCCGGGGGGGGCTCTGTTCCTGCCTGCACGCCAGCGCCGTTATCTGCTGCTTATTATTTGGCTGAATGAGCTGGAGCGGGGCTCACGGGGCTCGCTTCTGACATAATGACTGATTACAGTCTTGTGGCTCCCCTCTAAGAAATCCCACAGTTGCCACCATTGCGCCGCGGCGGCTCAGCATCACAGGCAAGACCAATGTGCGAGCGGATGGCGAGGAGTGGGGGTAGCTGGTCTTTTCCAGTGACAGCGTAACTGCTACCCAGTCCTCCAGCTGTCATGACTGACAGGGACACTGGTGGACACCTGGGTCATCAACCCACTTGTCATCAAGTGCCTTGTTAACGACTGCTATTTCTTACTAAAAAGCTGAGATGGGAACATTAAATATTTCCATTTCTAAAGCCAATTTGCAAGAAATGTGACTAAATAACAACCCATGTATTTTAATTCGCCCTTGAATAGTAAGGAGCACATTTGCCACTGCTCCCTGCAGAAATGCGATACATAGTAATGCATACAGACATTAAGCCCATTAGGGGTAATACCTGTCACATGAACCATCCATAATGCACAGCTTTATGAAGACACCATCCAGCCTTACTTATGAATGCGGTAGACAGATGCATGCAGGTGTGACAGCAGTATGAAAACAACACAGAACAGGCTCTGTCAATAGCTACCGTTTGCGAACAGCAAGAGAAGTCATTCTGTCAGCACTTTTCAAACGCCAGCTTTCAGGCAGTCAATTAAGTTCAAGGTGAGACAAAAATGTGTTGTCATTTAAACGGTTTTGCTCCACTGGGGCGGTGCATCAATTCAGTCATCTCCATTCCAGAGGTGACAAAGGGCTGGCAGGGAAGTTTATATTTGCCAGTGGATACACATTTCTACTGTCATTATACAAACCTGAGATGAAGCAGGATAGCAGGTGTACAAAGCGCCCAGATTTAAAATGCACTGTTACCCGTGAGCAGAAGCTCAAAAAGATGGGAACAAACAAGGGACTACTCTTGAGGAGCCTGCTGGCTGAGGCAGTGGGCCCTGCCAGATCCCACCCCCCACCCCCCACCCCCCACTCCCCCACTCCTAAATCCAATCCTATGCTATCGATTAGGAAAATCAATTTGGTCTAAGTCACAAGCACAGAGGGAGATGCCGAAATGCTGCAATACATTTTGAAGTCACAAGTGGAATTAGACTCTGATCTGGTTTAGTGCATGGCAAATATGCCTTCTCTTAATTAAGAGAAAGAGTAAATGACCTCACACGATAGAAGCATAAATCCTTCATTGTGGAGCCACCCACCTGTATGAGAATACTTTAATTATCCGCATGCAAAAATGCTTCTACCCTCTGTAAATTTGATCAAGTATGAATGGGGAAATGGTATTTTAATCTAAAAGGTTCAGCAGGATGTTGTAATCAACATTTCTGCCAGGCATTCATGCTTTGTGTTCCATTACAAGCTCTTTTAAAGTGGAAGGCAGAATGAAAAAATACTGTAATGGAATTTTTATCAAAACATAATAGTAGCACTATTAAACTTGAAGTTCTTCAGTGTGCCTGTATGTTTCAAAGATGTCAAACAACTGAGGAGCATGGGTGGATTACTGGGGGGTGGGGACACAAAATGACTACAAAGGCGTAAAACGAAACCAAACGGATGCAAAACGACAACAGAGACACGCAAAACAACCACAAATAATCGCAAAACGTCAACAAAGACACGCAAAACAACTACAAATAGACGCAAAACGACAACAAAGACACCATACAACTACAAATATACGCAAAACGTCAACAAAGACACGCAAAACAACTACAAATAGACGCAAAACGTCAACAAAGACACAAAATAACTACAAATAGATGCAAAACGACAACAGACACGCAAAACAACTACTAGTAGACGCAAAACGACAACAGACATGCAAAACAACTACAAACAGACGCAAAACGACAACAAAGACACGCAAAAGAACTACAAAGAGACGCAGAACGACAAAGAGTCAAAAAACACCACAAAGAGACAAATAGGCCACAAAGACACTACATGATTCGTTGTTTGTAGTCCTTTTGTCTCTTTCAGTCTGGGGGTCTTAGTTCCATGCGGGAGGCGTGGGGGGGCCCTATACGTGCTTGTGCCAAGGGGCCCATTGTCTTATAATCCGTCCATGCTGAGTAGCTACTTTATATCATCCAAGTTATACAGCAAATCGTTTTGACAGAACTCTTTTAAAGGCATCCAGATTGTTATATTATGTATCAATACCTGGTCTAATCTACATAATTTGATTACTTTAACGGCACAAAATATGAATTTAAGTGACCGTTTGGCATTACCCTGTTATAATATTTCTCTTTTGTACTGCTTTACTATAAGTGGAAGGTGCACTTTTGGATAACTGGTGTAAGATTGCTGGTGCAAAGCTGCTATGCGCAAATCTGCACCTGATATTTGCAGATACAGCACCCTGCGAACAAGGAAGCTATCTTCATTTCTCTTCGCTGGCCAATTAGTGGTCAGATCAGGAGGTCCCAATGGTTTAGGGAGGCGTAAATACTAACCGTCATTTCCATTCATTTGTATGCGGCTGCAGGTGCACTACCTTATTATGCATTCAAGCCCAAACCTGCCTCCCAAACAGGCCATAAATTAACTTCTTTTAGAGCTTCGGTCTCAGAGAAGCATTGCATCTTTGTTTGAATCCTCGTCACTGGTCCAAAGTTCACGAAGGAAAAAAACACTCAGAACAAAGGAAAGCAATCAATATTGTGGCAAAAAAACTTGGCGCCATACTGTAAAATGCACATAGACAAATGTATCAGATTTTACAGCGTAGTAAAGAGGTTGATGTACTGCGGCTCCGTCAGGCTTTGTCAGTTTGATGGCTTTTGGGTACCTTTTAACACCACCAACAGGGTCGTAAGAGTGGCTTGGATTGCTTTAAATGCTAAGTTGACATTTTTTGGGTCCATATCTGCACTCCAGCCGGAGAATGTATCCCTTTCACTCGTAGACATGCATTTTCCTTGGGCCAGTTCAGCCTTAGTAAGGCTATGGTTAACAATGTAATACAGATATACTTGAATGAATGTCAGTGTTGATTTCATCAAGTAAGGGGCAACTGATTTGATGTACTTATCACTGGTCAGACATACTGCAGTGGCTCTTATCTGCAAGCAACATTCTTATAAGAATCATTGCTGCAATACAAAGATGGCATCTCCATTCATAGAATGAATGCATAGCTGCATCTGCACAAGCTGGGTAATGCTCTGCGCTCACGTCCCCTTGGCATGCAGTCTTTGTATCTCTGCCTGCAGAAGTTGTCGAGTGTTGAAATGCGCCTGCTAAGTGTTTTGACCCCCCTGGGGACAACTTAACTACGTGTCAAATTAAGGGTGGAGGGGTGGCTTGCAGATAATAAAAACCGCAGTCTAAAGCATAAGAGTTTTTCAAAGCACACTGTCACTGGTCATGGTAACGCCGACACTTGAGCTTGACAATGTACCAGCCTTGCAGGCCTTTATTAAAATTGAATGCATAGATTAAAATGACGTGCAAGGGGAATTCAAAACACAGCGGAGGCTGAGTGTGGTCTGTGAATGTAACAGTACAAAACGGCATTGTAGCCCCAATTAATTTCATGGTTTAAAAAATCTTGTCTACTACTTCTACAAAGTGGGCCTCATGTAAGAAACAATATTGGAACAAATAAAAAAAAAAACATCGTGTTTTTACAGTCTACAAATTGTTTGTCCAATGCAAGGAAACATACATTTTAAATTTGAGGAGCATACAAAATGCATTAATATCTTAAAAACAAATATAGAATATTATATGTTTTACAGTAATTACAATGATTGGATTTTTAAATTTGTAGGCTGAAGAAATACTATTGGTCCACTGATCCCAATTAAGAGTTCAGCTTCTGAACGGCTTACTTACAGCTTTTCGATGCTTTTTAATTTTCCTGTAATGCCAGTACTGACGCTCTGGAAAAGTTTATTAAACAGTATATCAATTTCACTACTGCTGAAGTTCTTCTTCTTCTAGCAACATTAAGAGCTAGATAAACAATGTTATGCTCTTAATTTAATGATAAACACACTGGTTGTATGGATAATATCTATCCCCAAAAGTGAAGTCAAAACATCTCGATCACCGGCTGGTGGCTGGCTGTTGTTTTAGGAAGCGCTTGATTTGATATGCAGCAGAGTTTTCTATGAGCAGAACCAACATTTTAAACGTCAATATCTCAGGCGACCATGATCATTTAATTGCGGGAAGTCAAAATTGTGATCGCGATTAATATTCGATTAATTGTGCAGCCCTACAATCGGCCACACGCCTCCAATTTATGATCAAGAGGGATTCATCATTCAGCACACCTGGATGAGAGCACATTTGGATGGTTAAGAATGTTTGGTGTATCTGGAGGTGACTTATCTTATTTTTCTCTTAACAGGAAATTATGAGAAAATATGAGAAATTTAAAAGAATGCTGATGCATGAGGTCCAATCCTTGCCTATATCTACACTTGTTTTCCTATTCATCGTCAGGATTCCAAGACAAAAAAACGTTTCCATGACCTAGCCCTATCCACAACACACCACAGACTCACTGGAGTGGTATAAAATCCCCTGCAAATCTGTGATTTAAAGAGGCTCATCAATACACCACACACACCCTCTCTCTCTCTCTCTCTCTCTCTCTCTCTCATCCTAACCACTTTTTTTTAAAAGCAGCCACAGAGAAAGGGCCTGGAATTAATTTGACAATTCCCATCATCATGTCAGTAAATAGGTGTACTGGTGGAAACAAATAAGGGAGACGATCAGACAGTGTAGATTTTTCTCTATTCCTCGACAAAGATGTAGCTGCCTCACACCATGTTATTCAAACTTTTTTATCTGTCATCAGTGCAGCAGTGGATAACTCTTTATCACAAATATCAGCGTGCATTTGTACTTTCTATTTCATAGATCTTCAAAGACCCTCTTATTTTCCGGCGTTATTTGCAATGGTGTGATAAACAGACAAAAAACATTGATGCCAAACACTCAAACCCTCCCACTAAAACGCTGTGCTCGAACCTGTTGGCCTTGCAATATATTCAATAGTATGTTACAATATGTGCTGTATCTATAGCAAAAGATACTATTTTAAACCGCTTTCTTTGGCTTAAAATGCTCCCAAACATTGGGGCTATACAGAATCAAGAAACTAATTGTCTGTTCTTTCCATCAAGCACAAGCTGAAGTCTCCATCTAAACTGTAACCTCCATTTCCTGCAGGGGGTTGTGAAAGCTTGTGTCAAAACCTTTGTGTCCGAGCTCTTTATGAGACAGGACAGCTAAAGTGTTGGAGGCGTAGACCTCGAGGACCTTTCCTCGGCCATGTGCTTTCTTTTTTATTTTCAGCTTTTGCTTTTCTTCTTTAGTGACATTCCTGCCAGAGAAAGGGCCCCATCAGACCAACCTGTCTCCCTCCTAACAGCATGATAACTTTGGTCTTTGGGACCTCAGAAAAGCCAAGGGCCTCACTGTAGCAGTGGGTGAGATTTGGCTCACAGGAATGTTAATACAGTACAGTAGGTGGTGAGCCTTATATTTTTTTTGCCACAGGACCAAGTATTATGTTTAAAAAGACATTAAAATGTATATATAAATTAAATACTGTAAAGAGCATATAAACGGGTATGTTTTTAAATTTAAACAAGGCTACCCTGTCTATGGGGTTACACTGGAGACGGAGCCACCCATTATTTAAAAATCACAGGGGAAAAATCTGCCAGAAAATATGAAGCATCATCTCCCTTCTCTGAAGATGTTTCTGTGATGCTTAACATGTCAGCATCCAGCCGCGGGGATAAACAATCATTCAACTGCAAAATAAGTTTTAAAATCCTTCATTTAGACCGCCCGTGTGAGAATTCAGAATTCTCTTCTTATGTAGTCCTTATTTTCTAACTCAGCAAGTATCTCGTGCTGCCTATGATGAGGAAAAAAAAAAATCCAATCTTTCTAAAATGGTCATGTCACACGCAGGGAGATTTAACATAAATATTTACATGTAAAGGATCTATGAAGGCTGGAAACCATGACCTGAAGTTAAGTTAACTAAAATGCTACAAACTACAAACAAGTTCCAATGTGGGTAATAAATAACTATTAAAGGTACGATATGTAACTTACAGAAAATCCATGTTATTAATGATACCGGTGGCTGTTAAGTGAACTGCAGTCAGCATCCTGTTGCTCGCGCTCATCGGCCGAAACAGTGACGTGACATTACATTACGATCCTATATCATATTTAGAATAATGTCACTATCTGTAATGTTCCTATGTTTTATGTGGACCACTGGCTCCATGATACATACTAGCTTGCCTTTTGCTAATTACTTTATCAGTTAACCGACGCCAGATCCATGATCCGTAGCTAAGTTACAGCTAGCTGGCTAACCTTAGCTTAGGTTACAATTAATTAGGTTACAAGAGAATGACGCCATCCGCGATCGATTAACTAGTGGCAAGACGCTGACAGGGAGCGGATGGAGAGCTCCGCTGACGGACTGCTGCACTCCGCTCACCCCTCATTGGACTGACAGGCTTCTAGTCACACATTATGCACACACAAGGTTCATTCCCCGCAGTGGTTGTTTCGTAGAAATCTTGTAAGCCATTGTTTTCCTGCTTAATTTTTCGTTGAACATAAGAAAGTAGAGATAAGTAGCCAACTGGTGTAAAATAACATGACGCTGTGGGTTGGTTTTCCTCCTGAAACAAATATCCAAATCCCAAAATTGAAAACTGAATGCCTACCCAACGAACGAATATACGAGTAGTCGAATATTCGGCTCCAGCCCGAGTAAATGTTTCATACAGTATAGTACCTTAGAGTATACTGTGAACAGTGTATGAGAGTGATACTGCAGTTTGTAGACTGGTAGTGTAATATTTTACAACATAAGGTGATGGAGCATTGTAGGAGTAACTCAACAATATGCTAAGAAATTTGCTCCTTGCTCACCGTGAGGCAGGGCGCAGAGACTTGCAGAGGCAAAGCACAGCACAGGTATAGTAATGTGTCATCAAAAAGTGGGCAAGGAATGCGATTCACTTTTTCTAGGCAAAACAGCGGTTATGTCATTGGTTGCGCTTCGAATGGTCAGCAAGGCCAGCGCAGAGCGATTTTACCACTGATCATGTGTGGGTGACTGGTGGCCATGGAGACCATCAACTTTGCTGAAATTGTAATCAATTTGCTACAACCTAATTGTAATTCCTAACTGCCAAAAAAGGGTTTGAGTTTAATGATTTTGTAATTCGTAGGCTACCTCTACTGACTCTCTCTGACTTTGATAAATAAAAACACCCATAAATAATTTCCCTCATTAGTGCCAAAGTCCATGGGAATTTGAAAAGTAAATCACAGTCAATCCACTGCCTTCAATCCCGAGAGAGACTCTATAGTACATTCAGTGCGAGAAAATATGAATATCTGAGAACATTATGCGCAGTATGACCTTGAGCATTAAATTCAATGTACAGTATGCCAGATCACTACAGACAAAGCAGTTAGATAAAGACATAAAAAGGTATTCATTCACCCAGCAATTCTGCTACACTGCTTTTCAGACCAGGGTCGATTAGTGTTTGGACATAGTCGGACAGCGAAGGTCTCACTAAAACAAAATTCACTGTATTCACAGTTTAGGGGATGATTTTAAAGCGACAAAAAAAAAAAAAAAAAATCCAATTCATCACATCTACCTTAAATTAGTAGCACAAAAGATGTTGACAAGAAATAGGGAATATGTGTGTGTAACTGACTTTTCAAACGCTACTCTTTGAAGAATGGTTTTCCAAATTGATCCACCAGTAAAAGCCCTCACTGTACATAATATGAGCCATGAAGCTGTTCCCCACATCAGGCTAACCTAATGAAGAAATTGAAGAGCCCATGTCTCCATTCATACCGCAATGGCAAATTGGATTCCTCCTGGCTTGCAATCGTGTCCAAAAAGGCAAAAATCAAATCAAATAAATGGAACTGCCGATGGAAAGAAATTCACTGGCTGAAAAAAAAACTACACTACATCAACGGGGTGATCACAGAGAGTGGGACCACTTCAGAGGAACAATACAAATGGCCAAATGAAGAAAAAGCATGCTTCCAAATGAGGGCAACAAATAAACCCATATTGGTGCGATACAATACAAAAGGAGGAAATATGTGCCAGCACAAAGTGTTGGACTTGGACTGTAAAAACAATAGAATGAGTCACTATATAGACAAAAGAAGGGCTGAATAACTCTCTTACAAGGCCTCTAATGACTCATCCAGCGAAAGGTTTTTTAAGGTCAAGGATTCTAACCCTTTCTGTGAATGAAACAAATATATATTTTTCAGCTTCAAGTGTTGAGAGAAACGTTTAACAGCTTTGACTGGCATAAGAAGGCACGGTGAAAGCACTCAACTACAGCGGACCAGTGTGTACCCATTCTTATTTCTAGTGCCTATCACTATCTCAATGTGCTTCTTTACCCGAGATGACCAATTCAATCAATACGTTGCACAGTGTCTCATATTCAGCACACTATCTCCTTACAATGGACTGTAACATAACAACAGCTTCAAGTAAGGCAAGGGAACAATTATTCTATTTTCATACAGTGCCGTCCCATCAGGTATCACACCAGATGCTAAGTTCAAGTGCTGTTATATTACATATAACCTAGATTATGTTCCACAAGGAGCAGCATTTAGCTGAATCAAAATGGATGAGACGCACTGAAAACAAAGTGCAGGTTGACATAACCGTTTACTCAGAAAGCATCAAATGTCCCCCTGAGTTTCCCCTGGTGGAGGAAGTCAAGGTTTTTACTGTCGGTAGAGGAAACTGTGTGTGTGTGTGTGTGTGTGTGTGTGTCTGTGTGTCTGTGTGGGTGTGGGTGTGTGTGTGTGTGTGTGTGTGTGTGTGTGTGTGTGTGTGTGTGTGTGTGTGTGTGTCATCTGCTTGAGGGCACTTCTACCAATGCAGATTATATGACAGATGGTGCTGCAGTCCAGGACATAATGAATGTAATTGTCAAATACGGATAAAACCAGCAATAATGTTAATGATATTCTGAAATAGGGGGGAAAATACATTATGGAAGTTAGTCACACATCTGAATCACAAGAAGCCCAACCCTGCTCGAAAAACTACTCATGACAGATCCCCTTCCAAGTTCACAGCTGTTATATTATTCAGGATGAAATTCGACAAAGATTGAACCATATCCCAAACACTGGTTTGGAAATGAAGGGCATCATTTTGCAGCGATGAGAAAACTTCCGACGCGATTCAAAGTGATGGGCTTTAGCTACCTTTTCCGCTTTGATTTTGATGTTGAAAGACAGTGGGCTGTCCTCACATCAAAGCATGCGGTGCAGTGGCCCCTCAACCCTGCACTTCTCTCAGACACAGGGCAGCACGTCTTCCACAGCAGGGGCATCCATTCACTATTCCCTCTTTTCACAGCAGGCATTAAATAATAGTTGTTGTGCAGTATTCAAAAAGCCAATGGTAACACTTTGAGGAAGTGAAAATTCTACATAGCCTATCACTTGCATATTCTATTCTTAACACATAGTCAACCTATCATGAAAAATGCAGATGCTCACACCGCTGCATCTGTCCTCACACTCCAGTACATTTTGAACAACAAACTGCAACAGAAAACACAGGCCTGCATTGGCTGGATCTTTTTGAAAGACACACAATTTATGTCAGCTACTTGTCTTAGCCTCAGCCCATAGACATAAGCGCTACACAATCAATTTAAAATGAAAAAAAATATGAGATTAAACTGCATGACTTTATAATGCAAGAACTTCATTCATAGGTATGCATCCAGTATGGAACTTCTTTGCAAAGCCATTTTTTAGACCCCAGCACATTGTTTCAAGCACCATGTGAATGGTAAAAAAAAAAGGAAAAAAAAGGACTGTTCACTACTCAGCAATTCCCCGGATACATTAGATCACAATCCAACCCTTCGAGTCTAACAGAACGGATTAATTAGTCCAACAGGAAATTGAAATTTTCATATTGGTTATCAATATGTTGCGCCTTGATCGGCGCTGATTACACCTGAACGCATCGATAGCCCGGTTAAAGTAATTAAGAGTGGAGTGCATGCCAAGACTGACATTACAGAGCACCATCAACACTGCTGCAGGGATTCATTCATGGGCATTATTATTATCGCCCTGAGCTCTATCTGCACATTATTGTGGATGTGCGCACAGAGAGACGTGCATTTTTGTCGCGGAAAGTCACACTTACCGCGGATTTAGAAACGAGTGGGGAAACGGAGGGATAGCTCGCGTCCTTCCATTCAAAGTATAAGCGATAATTTCTCTCTCTCTCTCTCTCTCTCAGCTGTCTTTCGGTGCGCTGGGTACCGTCCTTACGCGCTGCGTGCGAGGAATGGACTTGATGAAAAGGGGGTCGAGGAGAGAGAACAACGGATCCAAAATAGTTGCCTCCAGTCGCTCCGTTTCAATATCCTCGTTAAAACCGCCTCGATTCGATCTGCTGTGCGTCCAGAATCCCCGAGTCGTGGTGATGTCGCGGGGAGAACCGGCAGGTTTGTATCCACGGTGCACTGTCCCTTACATCCCGTTATGGCACAAGGCGTCCGTCCTTCTGTACGGGGGCTACATCACGTCCCGTAAAGCTGAAAACGCCAGCAGCCCTCACCACTCACGCACCACAAACACACACAAAAAGAGTATCCAAAAGAATTTGAAAAGAGGGGGGGGGGGGATCTTTTGAGAAGAGCTCCGCAGGGGCAAAATAATCTAAGTTGTTTTTGTTCCAAAAAAAACTGAGCTCTCTGCGACTATGACAAACCAATTGTGCGCACTGGCTGGGAGTAATTCTGTATGGAGACCGAGGGGTTTTGGAGAGCCAGTGAAAAGGTGAGAGCAAAAACTCGGATGTGGATTGCCGCTCTCGCCGTATACTCGGGCTCCACCTAGCAGCAAACACGAGATAACATGCTACACACCAAAGCATCTCTTACCTACAGTATATAGCTTGCCTGAGGCTGGGCAAGGAGACCTATGTTATATTACATTCTGTCTGTGCGCCTGTGGCTGCAATATTTATGCGAAATCCACTAGCCCCTCTCTCACACAAGATTCAAGGCTTCTCGAAATTGCAACTAGTATAAGAACTGCAACAGTTCAATAAAGGAAATTCAGACAGGTTGGTGGCTAAACATGCCAAACAGGTGTGGCAGATAGGCAACAATGCCATACATGCTTAATCAGAAATGTTTGCAGGTGTAAAAAGTTGCAGTGTTTGCTTGCATTATCAAGTGCAAGTATTGTTTTCAACAGTATGTCCTCAAAGACGAGTTCATGGTCCTTTTTCTTGCTGGAAGCCTCTTTATTCATACCGATCAATTTTCTGGAGGCTGTTGGAGCTCCATCCTCTTCTATAATTCAAGCTGTTCCGTTCATTGTATGTGTAAAACACAAGTTAAAAATAGGCTAAAAGAAATGTTTCTGATGACCTCTGAATGCCACACCAGCTGCACATCTCCAGCTGGAGTTAGCCAGCAGTCAACCTCTCAATCATCCTATAGCCAATTAATCACCTTAACAATCCTAATTACAATCAAACAATAACAAGTAATCATCCAATCACTCACCCAGTGCTCCACTAATGAGCCCGTGCGAACACAGACCTGGTAAAGCACATTTTTTTGCACTTGTTTCCTGTCTGAGAAACACCTTGAACTGCTGAACGCCCCGATGAAAAATAACTGGCTGCTTGCGTTTGAAAAGATGCAGCGTTATCTCTCCCTGGCACTGCTTTCCGTGCACCCCCCCAATGCAAATGGATTTCTCCAGGTAGAGCTCTGACCAAAGCTGCCTGCCATTACACTTGCATAAACCAGGTAGCTTCAAAGAAACACCTTAATATACTGCTGCCAACTCCACTACATAAAATATACAAAATAACAGTCTCCGCATTAGCAGTAACACAAATACTACACCAATACTGGAGATGAAGATTACAGACCAATAGGATACTAGTCAGTTTCGGATCAGTTCCTTTTTATCTCCTGAATAGCACACTCCTCGTGATAACACTGCAAAAGCTTTGCACGTCCTCCATTAAAATGGAAAAGCATTTCAAAAACATGGAAATTAGGTTTTACTGCAGAAAAGAGACTGAAAATCATGAAAGCGATAGGAAACGTCCCTGAACTGCATGGATATAGCGGTTTCCTTTTTGGAATGTGAGCTAAAACTCCTAAATCAAAAATCATGAATGAAGAATAAATGGTATTTCTATTCAATACTTGTCAGTATTTGGAACTCTTATTCAACGTTTTAAAACAAAGAAAAAGCTCTGATCCGACAACAGTTTAATGGCAATGAATAGCTGACTGTGAGAAATCAAAGATGGCAGATTTTATGCTTATAAATATCCCCATTAGCGGCATTAAAAAATACCTTTTATTCTATTATTGCCAGTCTACCATTTACAGTAAGTGGATCCGCACAAGGATTTGTTCTTTACTTCATGCTGGAAGAGATGTCTTCATGCTAATTCTAATCTAACTGTCCTCAAGACAGAGATAACATTACTGCTGTCAGATAAAAAATAGCTTTCAATTCAAATAAAGTATCCTTCCAGGAATTTAAAAAATTGCATTCATTTTCATATGCCTCTTCTAAACTGCTAAATTAGAATGGGTTCAATTTTGGAGGTGAAGTGTTTTAACTAAATCAAATTCAACACCCACACAACATGATCATCATGATACAAACATCATGATTAAAATTCATATTGTAAACAGAAAAACAGGGTTATAAACCTGTTTCATTACTATAACCCTTATTCAAGGAACAGAGCAATAACATGTTGGACCCTGGGCTGATTTACAACTTTAAAGCTGCTTTAATCAATATTTTTATATTAAGAGTTGATCACATGACTACTTGTATGTGAAAGGGGTTGCTCATAGGGATGAACCCACAGATCATTTTCACCCGACTCTGCTGACTCACCCTCAGCTCTACCAAGCTTTAAGCGGCTTTCAGCTCATTGTTTTTCTTTGTTTTCGGGTCCACAACTTTACTGTTTTGATTAACTCTCGCAGCTCTCATCAGCATCTTTTTCGGCAGCAGCAGGCAGCTGTTTAAGTGAAAAAGTACTGTACTCTACCTGCCCAGCACCAATCGGCTGAGGGACAAAGTTAACAACTTGCTGGTGAACATATAGTGGAGCGTTTTTATCTCAGTAAAAGCAGTCTATATAGCAGCATGTTGCATCAGTTGTTAGAGCAGTTCTGATTCTCAGGCACACATTCAGAATCAAAGATAGTGCACTAATAACAGAATGGGGGAACTGGTGATTGCATGTGTCTTACCAGGTGCTGTGGAAGACACAATACTTTTTCTTTTTACTTTAGTACATACTGCAGCTGCCCATACAAAGTATGTACTGTTGCATGCAGTATGCATACAATTGGGACATACTACTTAATTATAACATTGCGCCTTGAACTTTGACCCTCTTGCTCATATATCTGCTGCACAGAGGATTGTGGGTCAGAATAGTGAGAAAAGCATGCTGGCTTGCATACTGCAAAATGCGACTGGATGTAGTAGGACATCCTGGTATTTTTGGCCTACTGCATTTGACATACTATGTATTAGGGACATATTAAATCTTTTTTCCAGCATTCTAAATTGTATGGTTGAATGGGTATTGGAACACACAGTTATTGTTTCCTAAGAGCAAACAAAAAAAAAAGAATTGAAAAATATTCATACTGAAAACAGTCCGTTCTATTTTGTTTATTTTTCTAATTCTATTTAAGTATGCCACAAGCTAAACACTACGAAATGTTAATGAATAAAAAAGTGCAGAAGGAAAGGGGGTATAATGTGACAAACATAGTTTCTGAGCCAAGTCATTTGTATAACGACAAACTCCTTTCAATGTCTACTTCCTTGTAAACACCAACATTTCAGTTCATGGCAATATGTATAATTGTGTGCTTGACATGTTAATGCTAAATTTCCAGCTGCCAACAATGGATTTACTAAATACAGAGAGTTAAGCACCTGAGACACAGTCATAATTGAACACCATAAAGTGATGCACGGCACCATAAAACCTCTGTACAGCTACTCACCATGCTGTTGTAAGAAACTCCTGCCAAATATAAAGCTGTTCAGGAAAATTAAGGCTTATAGGGACAGTTGTTGTGCAAAGTGAATCCAATAATGTAGGAGCCATTTTCCCTGTTTATCCATGCTAGCAAGCCTAGGAATTATCATCTCCACAGTGCTGACACTTACATATGCAGCAGTGCTTAAAGTGCTTAGACAACTAGACACTCTTCTTCAGCTGTTTGTGGGGAGCTGTGTGGATGTGCACTTGGCTTAGGAAAGTGGGCTACAGAAAAAAAGTGCCGGTGATATCAGGATTAAAAGTACAGAAATAAAAATTGGCAAAGTGCTAGATACGAGTTTATCGTATAAAAAATCCTGGTCATGTAAAAGTAAAACTTCTTGGTTAAGGTTGGAAAAAGACATATCCAGGTCATGGTAAAATTACATCAACGTCACCTGCCACACGCAACAGCTGTTCTTGACCCATCCATCCACTTTGATCCCCTGTCTGAGAGGTTTTATAAGGTTTTAAAGACTATCTTAATACAATACTCACCATGTGCGTGCTGAGGGAGTTATTGGTCCCTTTAACGATTACTCCTCCGCATCCTGGCTGTGTTGAGATCCCCTATTGCAGCGACTACACAGTGAGAAAATGGGGACAAAATCCACAGTCATCATTTCATATAAAAGTGCATTCAGCCAAAGCTAATATGAGGCTTCAGCAGTCTAAGCTAGCCAAACTTAGTGGGTGTCTTCAAAAGTTGCAATCTTTATAGTGCGAAACACTTTGTGTTTCCTGGGACGCTGTTTCCTCGCTGAGTCACGGCAGAAGGATTAGGGCTGTCCTCGACCAAAGAAATTGTTAGTCAACCAACACTCATACAATTTTGTTGACTAATGGATTAGTTGATTTAATCAACAGATCTGTAAAATTCTTCAAATAATCACACAAAAGCACCACTTTAAATCTTGTTTTTACCAGAGATGTGCTGATAAGTTTCTTGGAAATAAGTCAACATGAAAAAAGCATAAAAGATGACTAATCGACTAAAGAAATCTTAGTCGACAAAGACCAAAACGACTAACTAGTCGACTAATCGACTCAGAGGGGACAGCTCTAAAAGAGATACATCTAGTTAGCTGCATTGCCAGGACAAATCTGTAACAATAAATCTACATAAATGACTTCCAGGACAAAGATACAGATTTGATATAGATTTGGCTAATTTAGACTGCCAAACTGAAGCCTCAGAACACATTATCACACAGAATGGGGATGGTACCCATTTCTTTAAGTGTAGTTGGTCAAACAAAAGTAAATGCTTCATGGCCAGTATGAAGACTAAGAATGATTACAGCAACCCATCTCTCAGCATACATTAAAAAAATGAAAACAATTTGATTCACAAAGTAAAATTTAGCACAATTAGGCATCTATCTATACAACCTATCTTGCATTGTTAAACCTATTTTGTAGATGTTTCTTATTGAATAGTTGGTTGTATTAACTTCAGTGCGTGCATGCATATGACAACCCACAGTCAGTGGGCACGGCATGCCTGCCTACATTCAACATTACATCAGCTGCGATAAACTTCACCAAGCAACACCTACGTTTCTTTCACCCACTGTGGCCTTAATTCTTCAACAAGGGAATATTCCAATTTTTAGCAAAAAGCTTAAAAAAAGCTTTAGCAACAAGGTCAATTCAATCCCCCACATTTAGGAAAGAAATACAGCATAAAACATTATTAACTAATGCTCTAGTTTTTAGAATCAGTGACGTACAACTAACTAAAATGGCTCAAAACAAGAAAGGTTAAAGCTGATCTAGCTGTCCATACTGTCATGAGTCAGTTAAAATAGTGCAGTCCAACAGGCTGGTCGTGATTGCCTGTATTTGTGTGTGCGGGTGTGTGGGTGACCATGTACGTATTAGCCTCTTTTTGGACCAAGGTAAAAGTTTCTCTTTTAAATCTCATTCACATGATGACTAAGACATATTGGACTCAGCCCTAATAGATTTTTTTTAAATAATTTAATCGACAACAACAATTTCCCTATCAGAATATCGGCTGCTATCCACTTCAGATTAATTTGTGTCCTAATGAATAATGATTTCGACACAAACTAAAAAAAAAAATGAGTGTATAATTCAATGTGGTGAAATTAAAAGCTGGATCGATGACTCTCTCTCCTTGAGCGGGAGCGCGTCTGTGAGAGAGTGTGGGAGCGAGGCTAGATACACACACCTACTGTCATGTAGGCAGAGGTTGTGTGTGTGTGTGCTTGTGTGTGTGTGTGCTTGTGTGTGTGTGGAAAACAGGAAATAAAAGATATTATAAGAGCTCTGCACTCACTATTGCTGGGTGTGTTTTAAAGTTTCTGGTGTGTTTATTATTTAACTTTTTTAAAGACTTGGGTTAGCATAGTTTCTGTGCTATGTTTAGTTGCACACAAATTGCCTTAGTTGCTGTTAATACACCATCACATTCTTAAAAACAAGTTTGTGTTTGCATGTGTGTAAATGTGTCAAATATATCTAAATAACAAGAATATAAGTTCTATTTATAATCACATATACATCGACTGTGTTTGTGTGTTCCTTGACACTTGGGTTTGACCTTTGCGGTGTTTAAACCCCCACATGACTGAAAAATCACTGCAGGAAAAAAACAAAGCAGCACATATGCAGAGACACCATAAAGGCAAAGACTGGAGCTTTGTGCTAAAAAGAGACTTCCTCGACCCACATTGTTTCAGAAGAGTCTGCTAGTTGCACTCAGTCTTTTTGCACAACATGCAGAATGTGCACACTTGTTAAAAAGTATATTTTGAAAAGTTAAGTTCATCTTTACGGTGCTACTACTGCCATTTATGTTATTTAAAAGGTGTAAGTAAGTTTGGGAGAGAAGAGACCAAATCTACAGACATTCAAATAGACACGAAGAATGATACGAGTCCTTTCTACTTCTCCTGTTTCAGAGTTCTCGTTGTTCGGATGGATTTCCACACATTTCGCTTTGAAATGAGATCAACGGAAAGCAGAAGAAATGGTGCGACTACAGTGTTTCTGAGATTCTGATATGTTATCCAGGTTGTTTTTTGCCAACACAAAGACTAGTACACATTATACATTTTCAATTATCAGTAAACTATATGGAGTTAAGACACATTCCTTACCTTTAGAGAGCCTGATGTGTGGAGAAACTATCGAAGGTGGGGATGCAATCGGGAACAGCCTAAACAGAAAAAAAATTATGAATTTTCATGAATTGAAGTCAATTCAGAGTGAACAAGACTTGTGTTTTGGCTAATTGCTTTGACTGTAATTATGAAAGGAATTCATCAACATTTAGGGTAATACTCTTATTCGCTTTCTTGGTGAGAGTTAAATGAAAAGATCAATATTACTCTCAGGTCTGTGCTTTAACATTGGGAGGCAATTAGCTTAGTTCAGCATAAAGACTGGAGGCAGGGGGAAACCGCTAGCTTGGTTCTCTCCAAAGTAAAAAAAAAAAATATGCCTACCAGCTCCTCTAAAGCTCGCTAATTAACACATTGTATCTCATTTGCTTTATCTGTGTACAAACAAAAATGTTAAAACGTCAATTTGGAACCTCGTCTTAACAGGGAACCAGCAGCGACACTGCACAGACGTTGTTGGGCGGATGGAAAAAATGTTTCTCATCAAGAAATACACAGTATTTAATGTTACAGCAAGTAATTGCTCCTAAAATCATAAAGTGTCATTTTTTCATTACGGTTTGTGTATTAATTAAAGAAATTAGATATATGTTAATTAATTTGCATTTTTTTTTTTACCTTGGGAAAGCCAGCCTAGCTGCTTCCCCCTACTTCGAGCCTTTATGCTAATGTTAGCTCCAGCTAACATTAGCTAATGCTACATACTCAACACCCAAACATGAGGACAGTGGTGTCAATCTTCTCACCTAACTTGAGGGGGAAAAAAGCTAATAACTAAGTGCATTTCCAAAAATGCTGTAGGACTTCTTTAACTATAACCTAACACTAGCTTTAGTTAGTTTTGTTAGCTAGCTAACATTAGCTGTTACTGTGCAAAGCTAAGCATCTCCTATATACAACTATTATGCAGTATTCTGCGTTAGCAACTTGAATTCATGGGTAACTTTCCAGACATAGAAAGAAAATTGACTGTGAGCTACCTGCCCGGAACAAAATATCAGACAAAGTTAGCAGCTATCATTAGCATACTGGTGCATTTAGCAGTAAAAACAGCGAGATATCTTCCTCAGGAGAACAGACCTGAAAGGAGAGTGCTATTGAACTTACATTTAGGTGACCAGAAACATGACTCCAAATGAATGCTAATGTTGCTCCACTTCTGCAAGAAGTGTAATTAGGTAACTAACTGTAAGGTTAGGTAACACATTTGCCAAAAACTTCACAAGCTAATAGTATATCAATGTATGTCCTGCTGCCCCCAAGTGGCTGAAAACATATTACTACTTTGGGCCTTCTCACAGCAGATGACTTGTCATAGCAGGAAAAGCACAGGTGTTACTAATAACACTAACGATGGCTGTGTTCCATTCAAGTGTTCCGGTGTGAGTGACAGTGAGCCAACATGCACGATACCAGGAACGTGAGTTCAAAGCAGCTAAATGGAATTCGGCCATTAATGTCATTATTTACACCTGTGCTTTTCCTACTGTGACAATTAAAGTCAAAATGTCTTCCATGAAAAAGGCCTGAATGTTAAAGCAGCAGTAGGTAGAATTGGAGCAAATATGATTAAAAAATATATATTTTTATAAAACGGTCACTATATCCTGACAGTAGTGCATGAGACAAGTAATCTGAAAAAAAATCATGTGCCTCTGTGTCCTCCGGTGCTCCTAATGGCATCTGCAAAATTTCACAGACCGCAGGAAAACAACCAATCGGAGCCAAGCTGGAGCCTTGCCGTCTCTGAGCAGCTGTCAATCACTCGCAAACTCCGATCAAACTGTCAAACTAGGCAGCGCTGATCAAATATGAATCAATATTCTGTTACTGTAATGCCTATTTCTCGCCTCTAATGTTTTCAGAGACATATTGTAGTGTACTGTTTAGCTGTAAAATGAGAAAGTTTGTGACCCGGCATTCATGTTGACATCAGTTGAGGAAATACCAAGCACCGCCCACCAGCCGGAGCAAACTTTCTTATTTTACAGCTAAACAGTACACTACAAGTTGTTTCTGAAATCATTTGAGGCGAGAAATAGGCACAAATGGTAGCCTACTATATGGTGACTGATCAAATTGTATACTTCAACAACTCTCTGTCACACTCATGTGCTGTGGTACATCATCGCATTAATTTATTGTGTCCTTATCAACCCTAAATTCAACTGGCTGTCTAGAAATGCTGGTCGCAGTATGCAGGTGGTCATGTGTATCGCTACATGGAAGATCAGTCAACAAGCACATCGTTTTAGCAGAGATTCTTGACAAGATACACTGTTTTTCCACTCTGTCACCCATACAGCATGACAGCCACTTCCACAGCAATTAAAAGCATCTCCACAAACAACACTACATTATTTATCACCATGACAGGCATCCGCAACTCTCTGTGACGCTCTCTCTCTTTAAAGTTTGGTGAGAAAATGTCCACAAAAAAAGTTTAAATGAAACAGATACAGACCACACAAGTCACAGTACATTACTGTAACTTTGGCTAAAAAAAGTCTAAAATAATTACCAGTGTTTCACTTTATTTTGAGCTTTTAGTCTAGAAGACCCTCATCAGAGCATACATGATTCAACAAAGGACAGGCAGGGAAAAAAATAATCAATCCTATTCTAATCATTGGCAGTATGCAACACACCTATGCACACCCTGGTGGTAGAAGCTCCACCTCTTGGGAATTGTAGTTTGTAAGTACTGAATGGAGTACTGTGAGGCACACAAATAGATGCCCTTGGAAAACAAGTAGCATTTTCTAAATCCCGTTCTGATCTAGTTCCTCTAAAAGATGGGAATTATCCATGTGGCAATTGTGCCCAGTGCCACAACACATGGAAAACTCCTGTTTTTAAACATCCAAGATCAGGCAAGAGTTTTCCTGTTCAGGGTTTTATCACATGTAGCACAGAAAATCTTATCTATTAATTAAAATGCCAATGTGATAAGATCTATACAGGTAAAACAAAGGATTAGTGAGTCCAGGAGCTCCATCAGACGCAATGATGTGAACTACCCTGTTGCCCATCACTTCAACGGATTTTCACACCCCATCTCCTCTTTACGATACCAAGGCATTGAAATGCATTGAATTGCCAAGAGGGGGAGATATGGAAAGAAAGATATGCCAAAGGGAGCTTTTTTGGATTGACACTTTAGATACATTCAACAAGGATTTTGATATGAGTGTTAAACTGTAATCCAAGATGTCTCTTTTCTTTATTTGTAATGTAGAATTTGGGGTCTATGGTTCATGATGGCCCATGGATGAACTTGTATGGTACTACTATAAGGTGCTTCCTGATTTCATATGTTTTTTCTCTATTCACTGTTTTACATCTCTTTTGTATTTTTTAACACGTAGGGCTTCCATTTATATGCTTCACAGTACTCCATTCAGTACTACAATTCCCAAGAGGTGGAGCTTCTACCACCAGGGGAAGCTCGAAATAAAGTGAAACACTGCATAGATCTAAGTGTGTGGATATCTCTTTTATCAGTTGACTCATTGATGCTTCCAGCAGCCTCCGGGTGGAGCAGTGGTCATCCTGCATTAATAAAAAACAGTAAAATAACTTGCTCCAAAGTGTTGCAGTTGAGTTACAGAAACATATAATTAAACATTTATTTCACTGTGTAAAAGTATAATGAAAAAAGACATCCTAAAAAAGTGTAATTACTAGCTGGCATCATAATCGGAAATTATAATATAATGTAAAATAAGATTAATATAAATAAATGATTTCAAATTTCAGGGGCTGATGCCACTTCTAGCTACCATCTTTGTTCGGCTGAGAAAAGGCAATTTGTGAAACGGGTTACACGTCTCTTTTGTTTTAATTTGCAGCTCGCTGAATATGTTTTTGTAACAGCCGGATAGAAAAGTCTTTGAGGAACCAGAATGTGTCTTCAAAACAGCACTAAGTGTAGTTAAATGACCTGCAGTGTTTTTCAAAGTCTGGCTTGCAATCTATCTTTGACAAAAAAACAGATGCTATAACTCTGTGACTCGAATGTAATCATCAATGCAGTTTCAAATGTATAGACGATGATTAGATGAGAGGCACAAACTGCTGTATTATGTAAATTAACCAAATGTGACATTTTCTTCCTCAGCAGTGACCAATGATTGCATTTAAAAAATGAGTATTATTCTCATAGTATTAACGAGTCTTCCATTCATCAGATTTTTTCCAACCTTTGCAAACGCTGTTATTCTTTATCCTCACTGCTGCTCACCTCACCTGTTGTGACTCAGGGTGCATTCAAAAGCTTTTGGCTTTGTGGGACAATCGAAGCTTTAGGGCTCTAATTTCAGCTGTCAGATATACTGAGGTCAGACAACTGCTCTAAAAGCTCTTTCGAGCGTTGCAGGTTGTAATTTCCTCTGAGTGTGATGTTACAGAAACTTGAAAAGAAGATGGAGGCAATAAATTGTTCGTAATAAGCTACCATGCCAGGTTAGCAATCAGTGGCCTATAGCGAGCAATCGCACAGCTGCCAACTCTCACACATTGACGGCAATTGACCCCAATCACATTTACTCACACCACACCTCCTATTTATCCCACAGTGAAAGCCTGAAATGCAAATATGCATTTATGTCACAAATTTGTTCGTTTACTCACTTGCTTTCACTGATCAATGTTTCTTTTATTTATGCATGACTCAGAAGAAGGAACCAGTCTTGGTCTTGAGGAGAAGATAAATATGTCATTATGTATAGGGCTCTTTAATTATTACATGCATTAAAGAAACAGTGTGTAACATTAAGGGGGATCTTTTCTTTAGTGTATAATCACCTGAAAATAAGAATCACTGTGTTTTCGTTAGCTTAGAATGAGCCGTTTATATCTACATACAGCAGGTCCTCTTCACAGAGTCTGCCATGTTGCACCGTCATGTTTCTACAGTAGCCCAGAAGGGACAAACCAAACACGGGCTCTAGTTAGAGCCATTCGCGTTTTCGCATCAGCCACCTTAGTTCTCCTACATACCTGGCAACCTCACCGCTAGATGCCGCCAGATCCTACACACTACACCTTTAACTATAATAAAAAATGAGGAGAATATGCAAATATTCTAGAAGGCTGTTTGCTCAACAGGATATTTGTCTAGCAAACCCAGCTTTCATACTTATGTATAGACAATTCAGTCCTGCATGAGGGCTAAATACCAGAGAAAACTGAAGGTTACACTTCAGTAGTTATCGAAGAACGTGTACAATTGATTATATTTTCATGTCTGGATTGGCATGACATTTTGGTTTCGTACATTCATGCTCCTTAGAGGCAGAAGCCGATTGATTCAGATGACCTCTCTTCTGACACAACCCTCCACATCAAACTTTTTGCGGCCAACATAGCCTCTCTAAAAGTCTTCAAAATCTCTGAAAGTAGACGCTGCTGTAGATTGGCATTCAAATTCCATCTGTACATTCAAATTCCTAACAGGACCAGACCTACTGTATTGATTAGCTGTGACCCATGTGACCTTTGCCCTACAACACTATCAGGCCAAACTTTCAATTTTCAATCCTGTGACCCCGGAGACCGGACACAAAGCTTCCCTATAGGCCAGCATCAGGATAATCTTCTAGTTTTTAAACTCCTAAATCGCCTAAACCTTTAGTTGTTCGTTCTTGTTGCATGCCATTTAGTACCATTGACCCAACATGCAACCCCCAGTCATATATTATTCTGTGGCTAGCCCTATTGTATGAAAACTACTAATCTTAATGTCTGATTCTTTCTGCGAACCCTTTTACATCTTTTTGAATGTTATAGTTCCAAGGGCTATTTGAATGTTGATGGATTTATTGGCAATAAATCAAGACAGGCAGGCAATGCCAGCTTTCACTCTGCCAACATGGCCTGATCATTGAATTTGTGATTCCTTCAGGGCATTTCTTTATTGCACCAGATGACTTCATATACCTAGCTTTGATCCGATAAAGTATAATACCTGAAAAGTGAGTTCCTTTAAAGAAAATGTGTGCTTTTCGAGCAGTGATGTCATATTCATGGCAGAGATGGTTGTCATGTTATTGCCAAATCATTGTGACCTTGAATAATCGTTGCGCTATTAATCTCCGCACTAAATTGCTATCAAGCAGCGTCAGCTAATGTGAATTTGACTGGCACGAAGAACTGTATATCAGCTATCTATAGAACATTCATTCATTTTGACCTGTCAGACACAGGTGTTTCTAATAGATGCTATTTAGATGTGCTATACTGCCTTTGTTAATATTATAAGTTACTCCTGTAGTCAACATCTCACACTGGCACCCGCATAACAGGTTAATTGGTGTATTTTTTGGCCCGAAACACACCGATTAACCTATTCAGTTTCCGCTTTAACTACGCTGAATTGGTCCATTTAAAAAGGTTAATGAAATGAACAAATGGAATGAAGCCCTAGCCCTAAGAGCGAGCATAAAACTACTGAAAAAACACTGAGGATTTGAATCTGGTTACCGCAGATTTGGTGTCACTAAGCGGTCTCAAACAATGATTATTGCTGTGATAGGCAGGTATAAAAATACAAAATGCTGAAACGGCCTTGCACCGAGCTGTTTTTTTTTTTCTTCCTCTCTTTCTTGTTTCAATCTCTTGTCTTTTTCAGTGTTTGGCTGAGTCAGACCTCCCACATAAAAGTGGCTTATTGTCAAAGTATGAGGGGAGTTATAGGGTTGATAAGAGGCAGGTAGAAGTAAAGATATAAATGGTGAAGGGATTTAGTCAGTATCAGCTCTCTGAAAGCAGCTTGAATCCCTTTCTCCCTTGTTGAAATGACTTCTTACACAGTGACCTCACTCCATCCTGCTCCCCTCTGGGGTCTTGATCCATGAAAATTAAAAGTTCTGGAGTTGGGGTCAAAGGTCAGCTACCTGACCAGCCACTACCTATGATACAGTCCTTCTCTTTCCCTTACAGTGAAGGGGAAAACAATGCAAATGTAATCAGAACATTGCTATTTTGGTGCTGCTAGATCTGAGTCACGAGCTAACAGGCAACAGCGTCTATCCCAGTGGGCATTTGATACATTTCATTTCGAGTAACAGCTCATATCAAATTTGATAAGCATGGCGCATTGCCGCCTGAAATGGAGTGCATAATCCTGTAAACAGGACACAGACAGAGAATTCTGGTTTTATCATTATGCTGTGTCCTTTTCCAAGGTGCTTCCTGGGCCTAAAAATACTCTCCACTTGTAATCAAAATCACACCATATATTGCTTATTGCACCTGAATGCTGATAAGTCCAATACATTTAGCTTTTACATGTACTTGTGTGGGTGTCAGCATGAGCTGTATATGAGATGTGGGCGTATTACTGACATCTTACTTGTACAGTATTACAGTATGTCTGCATGTGCTCGACAGATAAACTGAATGTCTAAATGGGTATTAGCAGAATGAACCTGACCGATGTGTCTGATTCACCAGAAACGGTCATAATCCGACACTGAGGAAATCTGAATCATAACACAAGTTCGTGTCAGTTCTGCCAAGAGTGGATGCCCTGCAGCAATAGTTGTCATAGCCCGACATTAAGAATTCAAGTCTGCTTTCTTATTTATTTACCCTACAATGACTCCAATATATGTAAAAAGAATGATAGTAGTGTTATTCTTCCTTTATATTATGTGTTAGATACGGAGCTCAGTATTCTACCTCAAGGGCGTATAAACAGTGCACTACCGCATCTTTGACACTTATGGGTCAGTCGGGCTAGGTGTCCTCAGATGTTATCATTTCAAGGACGTAATTCAGCTGCCTTAGACAAAACAGCATAATATTGACATTGATGTCTCACAAACCTGCATGTTAAGAAGTTATCCTTCAAGGTAAATTCAATGTAATTCCCCATTGTTTGCCCTTTGAATACTGTCCGAGTGGTTTTCTTCTGTCGAGGCTGAAATATTGCATGATAGGCAGGGCTGAATTGACACAATACTAGGCCCCTGTTGACCCTGCTATCTGTGCATTGTGTATGTATGTTGCCTCAAAATACACCTTAAAGGAGTAGTGTGCAGGATGTGGCGGTATCTAGCGGTGAGGTTGCAGATTTCAACCAACTGAAGCCTCTCCCGTGTGCCAAGCGTGTAGGAGAACTACGGTGGCCGGCGCAGAAACGTGAATGGCCCTCTCTAGAAACAATTGTTGTAAGAGTAGCGTGGGTCATTTGGAGCAGAGCCAGTGCGTAGAGTGCGAGTGTATGTGGGAAGTGAGTGGTGAAGCAAGAGAGAGAGAGAGAGGCAGCGAAGGCGGCAAGAAACGTTACCAACTCCGGCCCAAGCAGGAAAAGTTAACAGTGTTTGGTTTGTCCGTTCTGGGCTACTGTAGAAACATGGCAGTGCAACATGGCGGACTCCGTGAAGAGGAACCGCTCCCTATGTAGATATGAATGGCTCATTCTAAGGTCACAAAAACACAACGCATTACATTATACACTAAAGAAAACATACTTATTAATATTATATATGCTCCATTTCTACCCACTGCAGCTTTAAACTGGGCTGTACAAATTAAAAGACCCAGATACGTGAGGTAGAAAGGCACATATTCTGAAATGGTGTCTCCTCAGTGAGATTTATTAAATCTGATCTGAATAGTAATTCCATTATATATACACAGTACAAACAGGGTCCAATACACTTATTCCACATTATCATTGACAACCTCATCTATTTAGCAATTTTATTTTCTCCCTGAATGTAGCCTATCAAGTGGACCTCTGGTATTGAGACTGAAATAACTCAGATTTTAAGTGTTTTTTTATTATTTCCCCACAAATCTGACCCTCGACCAGGGAGCCAGGCCTATAACATCTCAGGCCTAACATCTCAGGCCGACCAGCAAGCGGCGCTTCAGCCCCAGCAGCTCAACTCTCGGTGGGGGCCTGAACATGTCCATAGAGGATCGAGTTACACTACGCCCCATCTTTAAGCCCCAGTCAGTCAGTCAGTCAGTGGCAGTGCGCCGTTAGCCGCAGGACAACACGGGATAGGATAGGATACTGGCTGCCGGGAAACTAAACGCTCCACACTCATGTAAGTGACTAATTTTCTCGACGAAGTTTCGCTTGAGGAAATGTTACGAAAGGAATATAAAAACTTCAGCTTTTGGCAAGAGTCCCCTTTGTTAGCTTCATTGTCGCTAATGAGATGAAACATATTCTGAGACGCTTGTTGTCGCGATGGGGTCGCTCGGCAACAAACACGGGATTTAAACTGATTGCAGTGTCTCTTTTCTTGTATAACATGTATTCTGTGTACTGTAAATAGCCACCACGGGCTTTTTATGCAACTTCTTTACCGTGGGTCTCCCTCTCGGAAGCCTGTTGCTCCATGGATGAGATGGGGAAGGAAGGAGGAGGAGGAGGAGGAGGAGTTGAGAAAAGCGGATTGTCCCAAGTGCCTCGGCGACTGTATTCAAAATACTAGCTGGATTTACAAGCAATACGCACACTTATACTCTTGCAAACGCTTTATTAAGATAAACAAGTGTTAAATGGGGACGTGCTCGACCCGTCATTGCGTGTTTCTTTGGAGAAAAGCCGCACGCTAAAATGACAACCCGTTATTATTATTGGCTATTTGCGGTCACGGCAAAGCTCAGGCGTGACTTCACCGACGATTATGTTCGGAGGCAAACGGCACCTTAAAGCTGCCGTGTTTTGGGTTGAAGTCCACCGTGTAACAGTAGCTAATGAGTTCCTTGGGCCTTCTGTGAATCATTGCGAGCCAGTGGATATGTGCAACCGAAATACTTCTGCTCTTGCTTCAAGAATATGAACCATATACCTCTAATGCATTTGAACGGACACTGCTGTAAGTCCCTGAACGCAACACCTATAACTATTATAGCCATATTATTGTAATAGCATAAGAAAAACATTATAAACCCACTACTGGGCCGCCTGCACAGACAAACAGCTAAAGACCAAGTTAAACAAAATAAACCCAATAGTTTACAGGCCACATACTGTATTTAGAAAGCTCATTTGAAACATTGGATGAAGCACATGAAATGAGTATAAAACAAAACCAGTGCTGTAGTGATCCTGTAGCCACATGTACTGGAGCTATTCTAAGAGTCTATATGGGGCTTTTTAATTGTCTTACCAATCTCCTGTAATCGTGTAATGTCTCCCTGTCATGCTAACATGTCACAGAGCCACTATGTCTAAAGTCAAGTGTCACGTTCCTGGAATGGGAGTTGACAGCCATTGATAACAACATGAGTCAAATACAAAACACATGTTATCATCAGGTTTTAAAGGGTGATGTGACAAAGCTTTCACAGGCTGTATTTACACAGCAGGCCTATGATTCTGCTCTGATTCAAGCATGTGACAAATACATGTACCGCATGTACTGTAATTTAGCATAACATGTTTATGATATAGTCTAGGCCTGCTTACTGTCATTGAAAATCAGATGTATATAGAGTTTACGTTGGGTCATGAAAGAATGAGGACCTTCAATATATCTTAAAGGACCAATATGTAATTAACATATTTACTGTAATAAATCATAAAATAACCATGATATGTCATCAGAGATGAAGGAAACATGCTGAATTGAAATACTGGCTTCTCTGACAGCAATGCTACAGCCAGTATGTTCTCCTTTGAAATTTCCCATCCGGTCCGGAACATCTGTTTTTGTTTTGGTCGGTGTGATCCCGTCCACTGCCCATTTCAACACCCCGTTGCCACATATGAATCAAATTGGCGTTTCAAACACAGCCTTCTGCAGCCATGGACGCAAGCTAACAAACTGGATCAACAGAGATAACATAACATTAGATTCTACCCATGCACATCTCTCTGTGGTCCGTGTGCAGCTGGGTTATCAAGGCAGCGAGTATTTGAGACACACAGCCGGTGAAGTGATTCCGACTACTGCTGACACACCGTCCGTTTTAGTCTTAGTCGACTAAGAGGGGGCAGCCCTACTATTTTCTGACCTTTTCTAGACAAAACAATTACTCGATTCATTGAGAAAATAATCTGCAGACTAAAATATATGATAAAAAATAATAGCTGCAGTCCTATTATGACGCAAGCAGGGTCTTACACTAGTTTTAAAATAACTGGTAAGACTGTTCGCCTGGATATCGAATGGATAATCATATTTAATGCCGGCTGCAGACATGTTGTGCGTTTTACAAAACTACTGGCAAAGTGCACCGAATGAAGTCACAGAATATAAATTACCAGGTGTTAATCCATCAATAAGAGCATTAGTGAAATATAATGGAACTAACAACCTACAGTAGATGTGTTTGCTCAAACAGACACACTGCACCACTGTGCCGGGGACTCAGTAAATAGCCTACAGTTCTTCAGCACAATGGTTACTCTGTGATGTTATGGTGAGGCATTCTTAAGAGATAAATACGGCCCTCATGGAATGGGAATAAATCCATTTTCTCTTTCATGTTGACCTTTCGAATAGAGAGGTTTTAAGAAGTTGGGTTCAGAGGAGAATGAGCCTTTCCAGCTCTTACTTCCTGTTTGGATCAAGTTTGTTGTGCCCTGATATTCGGTTCTCTGATTGTTAAGAAAAAGACATAACACATTTTGTTGTTCCTTGCAGGCCTTGAAAAAGGGGAAGAGTTTGAAATTGCTGTTAATGGGGAGAAATCACATTCACCCGGAGTTCTAAAAATGATAGAAACAATGGGTAAGTGATCTTTTTTTATGGTTTTATTGCAGCCAGATACAACTAACTGAGTGTGTTTTTTATTATGATTGAAAATGCATGATAAGGAAAAAGTGGGTGTGTGTGGCTGTGTGTCCATTGTACCTATCAAATGTTCCTTTCTCTCCTTCCTCTAATCTCTAAACAGGCCGAGCTTTCAATACCAAATACTCAGTTTAATTAATACTATCATAATAAACAAGTCAAAACATGAAATATTGCCTCCGCACACTCACTGGTCTTTTTTTTTTAAATTTTTAATCCTCATGTCTAAAATGAGTGTTTTATGCAGATGGGTTTGGTCTAGTCAGTTGGGTGTCCGTCTTCTGCTGGCTTCCGCATCCGTATTTGGCTCCCGCTGTGAGCTTCTCTCAACCAGCGTAAGAGGCACTGGATTCAGTTCAAGGCGCGGGGACTGCCAATGTTGCCATATCTGATAATGTTGCCATATACTTGATTGTTTGTTTGTCCCCATAGAGATTTATGTGTCCAACTGTCACGCACGGAGCCAAATTGGTGCTGCCAGCTTCCTTCTTTAAAGCCGCAATCTGTGGTCACTCTCAAGACTGGCATGTTGACCATGTGCTTGTGTGCTGCCGACAGTAATGTGCAGGTTGGGGCAACGGGACATTATGCACCAGTCTTAAATCATTTCAATTGATGTTTTACCTCATACTTAAAGAAACAGTATTTGGAGGAACAGAATTCAATATCAAATGTGATTTTATTTTTTTTCAATTAATCAAACTAGGACTGCAATTTTGACAATATTAATAGCGTCATCGTTATGCTGTGCTCCAGGACCACCCTGTCTTTTGGAACACACACGAATGCAAACAGAGTGACGCACACTTACATGCCACACTCTGGCGGGACTCCTCATTATGCTCACTGAGGCGGGGGCAATGAAAATGATACAGTTACCTGCATAGGACCGGTGGCGAGCAGAAAAAAAAACCCCCAGTGTTATTGGCTTGTTTACAACGTTTGTTCAAACAACAAAGCTTCTAAGTGCAAAAAGTGCTTTGGACCTTGTGCACGCCCTATTAGGTGTTAGTCACAGTTGGCGGGCTTCGGAAATTGCTTTATTTTTGTCCAGATGACGTTGTGCTGGCCCATCCTCACTAACAAGCCACTCTGGAGTTGCTCGATTGTGGGGCTTATGCAAGGTCCAGCAAGCAAACGGAGGAGGGCCTGCTTCTTTTATCTTTTCCTCCTGATACCCATTCAATGCTCCCGTGCAACCCACCATTGACCCTAAAGGAAACAAGGAAACATTGCTATTCTGAAGACAAACAGTTTCTTTCCTCCGGTGCAAACCAATGCTTTTACCTTCGTCTGTGCTTATTTACATGTCATTGTAAACATAAAGAAATAAGGCAGTATGGTATATTTTAAAAGCATATTATTAAAAGTAAAATTAAATATTTAAATGAATAAATGCAGCCATGGCCAAACACCCTTCCCTGTCTCACTATCTCTGCCCATGTTCTGATAAAGCCTCTGTCCTCATCACCTGTCTCCATCTCTATCTCTCCCACGCCTGCTTCTCCCTGCATCCACTCCTCTACTCCGGCCGGGCGCTGTCACTGAAATATGCGACGGCTTGCAGATACCCAGCGTGCCTTGCAGGCGGTGGAGCGTCTCCAGGCCAAGCTGAAGGAGCGGGGGGAGGTGCCCACTGAGGAGAAGCTCAGCCTGCTCAAATCGGTGCTCCAGAGCCCCCTCTTCCACCAGATCCTGGCCTTGCAGAAGTCCGTCCATCACCTCAGAGACCAGGTAAACTGAAAACTATTTCATGGTGTCTGCTTTTTGTCCTTGTACCTCGTAGGCACAGGTATTCATAATATGGCAAAATAAAGACAACTATAGGACTATTTAATCTAAAAGTTTTATAGATGCTATTGATAACATTCAGCCACTAGATGTCACATTCTCCCTCTTCCATTCTATTGCGTTCACTTCACAACAAGTAGTTGCCAGGCACTTAACGTCAACCTCAGCTATTTATCCGTTTTTTCCACATTAACTGACGACCCAGAGATTCCACGTGATACCATATCATTGTACTATTGGCTCACAAGCCTTGTTAGAAGTGGGAACCAAACATCAGATATCTTCCACAGAGATAAACAAAACATTCATTTTGGACCCGCCAACATTTTTAAATGATTAATTCACAATCATAATATTTCTTTCAGGAAAAGCCATACATTTCTTCAGCAACTTTCCAAGGGCTCTGTTGATGTATTTTTTTTTTTGAATATTCGTCTACATAAAAATGTTACAAATAAGACTTTTAATTTACATGTAAACAATGCATTATTGTAAGCCTAAACAGGCCTTCGAGGCTGTGAACACATTAAATTAAAATGACAATGCTGAATACAAATGAGTGATGCAGGGTTCCCAGGGTGCTATAAGACCCCATGGAAGGTCATTAAGAGGTGACAAGGTTATGGTCATTTAGAGCTCTGCATTATTAGTATATGACTATAAACTGCCAAGGTGCCAGATGGCAGCATCATACTTTGTTAGCACAGAAGTAACATAAACAGAAGTAGTCATGTTGGATGAGAAATAAGAGCCAATTTGTCTATTTTTATTATCATGATGTTGGATGAGGTAGGGCTGAGGCAGCGGTGATATAAAGTGACAGTCATAGTTCTTGTGTTAGTGTAGAGAACACCCATGGCTTAGCCATGGTGACATTTTGATGTTGAAGTATTAAATAGTCTTTAGGACTCACCTAGACTAACACTGAACGCAATATTCAAAACACAATGTATTTGAGTTAGGGCTGTCAATCGATTAAAATATTTAATCACAATTAATCACATGATTGTCTATAGTTAATCGTGATTAATCGCAAATTAATCACATTTTTTTATCTGTTCAAAGTGTACCTTAAAGGGAGATTTGTCAAGTGTTTAATAATCTTATCAACATGGGAGTGGGCAAATATGCTGTAGGCGATGTGGGACAAAATCCTCTGTCGTTCTGCGCACAAATGCATTCTAAAGTTCAGCTGAAGCTAATATGAGGCTTCAGCAGTCCTGGGAAGATACCGACTGCTGAAGCCTCATATTAGCTTTGGCTGAACTTCAGAATGCATTTTTGCACAGAAGGAGAACTGTGTGGAATCACGTTAGAAAGGGAAACAGCTGGTGTGGACAAGAGAAACAACTGTAGCGAGCAATAATGCTTTTGGTGTACATATCGGGATGTAAGTATTGTTTTAAGACTGACTTCAAGTCTTTTGTCAGTGATTACATGATAACCATAACATCATCAAGAAGAAGGTAAAATTGAAACTCCTGCATTACCTGCATAGAATATCTTTCATATCCTCCACATTTGCTACTGCTTTTATCTTCCCTGTTTCCTGGGTGACCTCACTGATTCTGTTTTTGGCTCCCACACACCCCCACCCCTTTAAATCCCCATCCCCAATAGTGTTGCTGCTATGGCCAAATTGCTGTCAGGAGTTCATACGAGCCAGATATAATATGGGTACATGAGCAGAGATAGTTGGTCTAAGTCAGGAACTCTTTTCTCAAGCTGATTCTCTCCGTTGAGAATAGAACATTTGAGTGGAAGGGAAGAGCTCTTAAGTCACAGTGGAAAGGGGCCAGGGTAAGCGTTTGAGAAATAGAGACGAAAATATGTGAGCTATGCAGTGGGAGGCAGGGATGCTAGAGCTTTTTACCCCTTGTGGAATTTAGATTATAAAAGCCCTGCTGGCATTTTTGTGTGCTGGCGATTTAGCTTATTTCAAAAGAGCTACATTCCTACTGTATGTGTGTGTGTGTGTGCTGATGCGTGTGTTTGTTTTACTAAGCAAAATTTATCAAGTAGCCATTCATCATGAATTCCCTTCAGATCTTGAAATGGGCCCATTCCACGTTGTAAAAGCGGTAAAGAGACGTATTTCAGAAACTGCAACAAGTCAGTGTTGTGTTTTTATAGAGCTTCCCAAGCTAACTGCACTTGTTTGGCCCCTTTAAGCAGAGCCAATTTGGAGAGAGGGTGCATTCTGTGTTTTGTTGTGAGACAAGAGCCAGACACATAAACACACACACACTGTCCGTCTTCTGGCTCTGCTAGTTAGGCCTTGCACAGCCCGCGTCGCTATGGCGACAAGGCCCTACTCTCCAATGAGAACGAGGCCGCTGTGTGAAGTGGGGCAGAAACAATTTCTTAAATGTGCAAGAACCAAACTGGAACTTTAATCCTCTTAGCCAGGCCCCAGCTAACAAAGCTCATGCATGAGGGCAGCAACTTAGCAGCATGCTACGCTAAGTTAGCCCGGCCCATAGGGTTTTTGTTTGCAGCGTGCAGCACTAATGTGTCCTGTCCAATGGCGTTGTGTTTCTCAGGACTAATCTGGGACTGTATTGAAAGGAGGCATACCTTACAGTGCATGTTTCCAAAGCTGAAAGTTGTGCAGTCAACTTCCCAAAAATGCAAGTTCACAAGGACAGCTTTAGCTTAGCAATGCCATATGCCAAATGGAGTGTTTATGAAATTATCGCTGTGCGTTATGTCCGTCCTTTTAAATCCAATTCAGATGGTCATAAACATTATGCCCTTTGGCTGTGATGAAAACGGAAAAACACTGTTTTATGTAGTTGTCTCGTTCGTGTAATTCATCTGTCACACAAGTAAAGTCATTGCAGTAATTAAAACCCAAGCATAGTAAGGCATCCAGATGGCCAGTGATGCTTTCCCCCCCAACCATGGTAGAAATATTGTGTTTGGAGCCTAGTCATTGTTGGAACATCAGCTAAGAGCCATTATACCCTGAAGGATTAGGCTGCCATAGATCCAGCTAATCATGGTGGGATAACAAACTATCTGGAAACCCAGTGGTTTCAGACACCCAGACAGTCTTCAGGGTTTTGGTGTCTAAAATTAAACTACATGTTTACGTCCACAGCAGGAATGAGTCATGATGTTTTTTGTTTGAACTTCTAATTGTCTTTGGTTTGATTATCGCTAGTAATTGCTGCTCTCTGCAGGAACATTTTGCAGAAATTCAACACTGTTATGTAGCTGCAAACTGGAAACCTAACAGACAACATCACATTTATATTTAGATACACGGGCGTCGATTATTGTTCTTTTATTATATAAACTAATAACCTCTTAAGAATCTGACGGCCGCTATTCTGTCTTTAAGAGGTTGTAGCAGGCTCAGTCCTAAAGCTAGAGTGAAGATGCTGGTATCATATAAAACTCGAAAACCAAAGGAATCCATTGGTACCAACTAACACTAAATAACACTTCAAAGCCACGCTAAATTTTGGCAAGGACTAACTGGCACGGACATTTTCAAAGGGGTCCCTTGATCTCTCACTTCAAGATGTGTGAATGAAAACTCTGAGATGAACAGAGTGAAAAATGTACTTATTAGATAAAAACAGATGTGGACAAACTGCATTATTTGCAGTTGGAAAAAAGTAATAAATTGCATTATATCGCAATATATCTGAATAATCTGTCAGTGTTAACACCTGCGGTTTTCAACATCACTCACTACATGTTTATTTTTTTGTTTTTCCAGGGGAGTGTGCCATCGTCACGTGGGAGTGACCTTGGCGATCACGTAGCAGCAGTCAAGCCCAATGGCGGCCATGTTTCCTACTCGGACATATCAGCTTCTACACTCATCAACGGCAAGACATCATCTGATGAATTTGAACACCTTATTCAGTCCATGGCGCAGGTACAGACAACTGTAAAGCCAAAGCAATCATTGTGCCGTTTATACACTGCTGTTGAGTTGAATGTCAGTGTAATAGCATGAGCTAATATGCGACAGTTGAGGTCCCAGTAGATTACCCTGATTAGGTCTTTCTTAACTCAAACCAAATATTCATAGACGAGAACTACAGGCTGCACACTGCGGTCTTTTCTCTCGAGGCACTTCAAATAGACTTCTAAAGGCTGCCGGCAGCTTTGATGCTATACTGAAACAGCACGGGGCCAAATTGTACATATATATGTGTGTGTATGACCCAGGGGCGCTACGTGACACACGTGGACCTGACGAAGCCGGAGTCAGGAGGTCTCGGCTTCAGCGTGGTGGGCCTAAAGAGCGAGAACCGCGGAGAGCTCGGCATCTTCATCCAGGAAATTCAACCAGGAAGTGTGGCTGACTGGTATGTAAGAATCAACATGCCATCCTTCAAAGACTGATTCAAATCTCATCATAACAAAGTCAAACATTCGAATTAGAGAATTCCAGACAGTCAGGGACTTACAGATTTTCTGGAATCTTACAAATTGGCCATTTTACCGGAGATGAAAGTGAAGTTTTTACAGCTTGTTTCAAATTATTTTTTGCTTAGACTGTGGCTTTCAGATGTTTTCTTAGAATTAAAACTTTTCATGCCAACAAAGCATCTCAGAGCTTACTTACATAAACATAACTAAATGTGTACAGTTATTTCCTGTACATTTCTGTCAGAGAGAAATTTGACTAAATCTGGCAAAAAATTGTAAGAACAAATGGCAATGTTACAGTCAATAGTAGACAGTGAATATTCTGTATACTATATGTGAAACAGATGAGAATAATTACTTGATCAGAAGCAGATTTACCGTACTATGTCCCTCTCACTATGACACGCCATGCTTCTTTACCCTACAGCGATGGGAAGCTCAAAGAAGCTGACCAGATCTTATCCATCAACGGCCAGCTCCTGGACCAGACAGTGAGCCACCAGCAGGCCATAGGCATCCTGCAGAGTGCTTCGGAGAGGGTGCAGCTCACGGTGGCCAGAGGACCAATACCTCAGCTGGCCAGTCCCGCGGTGTCCCGCACGCCCTCTGCTGCCAGTACACTGTCAGCCAACTCCAGCGCGGTACGGATACATTCTCACACTAAGGTCACGCATGAAAACTCGCTGGATAAATACAAGTCTTTTTTGTTCCAAAGTACAATTATTCACTTTATTGTTTCTTCTCTTTTACTACGCCTAGTGGCAGCACGTGGAAACGATCGAGCTGGTCAACGATGGCACCGGTCTCGGCTTCGGTATCGTGGGAGGAAAGACCACTGGGGTTATTGTCAAAACCATCCTTCCTGGAGGCATAGCTGATCAGGTGATTGCATTAACGCATCTCTACTTTCTTTGGGAATTTGATTTTTGGAGGGTTTAGCATTGTTAATAGTTGTTTATACAGTGTTTACCATTAAAAAGGGCTTTTTTTTTTTGTATTTTATGACACTTTCAATGTTCTAGAGAGATGGCTCTTGTCAGTTAGGTATAATGAGAATTGCAAGCAAGCACATAATTAACTGTCACTCTCGTCTTTTGTTTGATACCGATAGTGTCATTATGGGTTTCTACTGAAGACTACACAGACTAAGATACTTTTTTTTTTCTACCTCAGGACGGCCGCCTGCGCAGTGGGGACCACATCCTGAGGATCGGAGACACTGACCTGTACGGCATGGGCAGCGAGCAGGTGGCCCAGGTCCTCAGGCAGTGTGGCAACAGGGTGAAGCTGGTGGTCACCAGGGGTCCCGCGGACGAGAATCCCTCCGTCTCTGCTGTCATGTCCGTGGTGCTCCCCACTGTCAACGAACAGGTGAAAGGAACTGTTTCACTCTGAACCAAAAAATATGGCAGCAATTTGATACAAATTCTTACAATATGGAAATGTGTCACATTGAAATTGATTTCAGTATTCATAGCATCACTATAGTAAAGCAGTTTCTCTATAAGAAATGATCAAGATGATGATTGATTACTATATATGACACACTTACTGTCTATCAGAAACACTTCAGGCCTAAAGTTCAGGTCTTTCATCTCCAGTTTGATCCTTTCTCACTCTTGACAGCCCTGAATAAGAGGAATTAAAGAAAATAGCAGGTTACATGGTCTGTGACTCACACTTTGGAGAGCTGTTGAAATGTTGCTTTACTTTATCAGAAACCTTAAAAGAGGCAGCAATTTCATGGCTATTCTCAACACTCAGCCCTCTTTAAACATGAATGGAATTCAGTGACTCACTATATGAATGACATCATATCCTTTTATCCTTGCACACATTAGCCGTGTTTTTTCACGGCTGCCAGCTTCAGAGCGCTCATTGTCAAAATTGAAAAATGTATTTTGGTGCCCATGTGGTGCCATGAGTTGCTTTTCTGCTGTTGTCAAATGAATCATCCTTTACTTTGATTTTGTTGTCAGTGCATGCTGACCTGTCACTCCCATTAATCCTTTCACAGGGCTATGAGGAAGAGGAGGATGAAGCATTCGATGTGAGCCTCACCAAGAACACCCAGGGTCTGGGGATCACTATTGCTGGTTACGTTGGAGATAAAAACTCAGGTGAGAAACGGCAGCTTGCCTTTTTCAGAATCGATGACCATTTAAATTAAAGTGTCATATTGATGTTGAATTACTTCAGTGGCTTCACTAAATACACATTTAAGATGCCGTGATTAATATTTGTCTAGCCTATAAACAATGGATCAAATGTGTAATATGAAAGGGGTTGCTCATAGCGATGAACCCGGCATTAATATCCAACTCTACAGAGTGTTTTAGCATCTTTTAAGAGCTTATTGTTTTGGGTGAATATTAGACTTAAACTTGATAAGGTGATGTCAAGGTCAGTATTTTTAGCTTTTTCCACTGCCCCGAAAGTGTCCAAAATAATCAACTTTTAAGTATATTTCCACTTTTATAAAATGTAGCAATTAGCTACAATATAATGGGACCACAGATCTTTTTATTATAAGCTGCTATATCCATTGAATCAAACTGAATATTGAATGTCCTTGGTTTAAAAGTCTTTATTTTTCAAGGTGAGCATAAGTGCACTGGGTTCATTACATCATTTTTTATGACTTGTGTACTGTAATACTGAAACACGCTCACTAACCCTGACTTGAAACATCAAACTGAAACATCTGTTTGCGTTTCTCCTCGGGTCTTAATGTCATGAATCACGGCTACGTTCCTCATCTCTTTAATTTTCTGTTCTGACTCCTCAGAGCCCTCTGGCATTTTTGTGAAGAGCATAACAAAAGACAGTGCCGTAGATCAAGATGGCCGTATTCACGTCGGAGACCAGATAATAGCTGTAAGTACTCCAATTATGCTCTTTGTAGCTATTACTATTTTCTCTGTCTTCGGTGGCATGAGGTAAAATATGCAGTGAATGTTTCATATAATCTATTATAGTGATCACATTTAGTCAATGAAGGGTAATTATGAGATGCTTAATGAATAATTCACAATTAACTGATAGTTCATAGAGTGTTTTTCTCTTGTGGCTGTGAATATAACGGTCTTGAATTAGCACACTGAGCAATTAAGTTTCATTTCATTACTGCAGGACATTAACAATGAAGTTAAACTGTGTGTAATTTCTTGCATCGTTTGAAACATGAGTTAATGTTGCCCCGTGTTTTATAAAAGTTCTCACAAACTCTTGTTTTGTTCTGGTGTGTATGTGTGCTTGATTGAGTTTTGTTCTTAAATGATAATGTGCTTTGGGACCCAGCGGAATAAAGCACTTAATTGACTGTGAATTCCGTTTTTACCTGTCGTAAATGATCTAAATAAATAAAGTTAATGGCTAAAATAGATGAGAATACTCATGTGCAGCACTCTGTTTCTGTGCCCACTGGTGTTTATAATCACTTTGATTAATGTTGGTTCAATTTCACCTCCATCAAACAAGAATATAAATCTCAGTTCAGCACACTCACAATGTCAGCACAATCTGTTCTGGCCCAAATGATCGCCCTCTGCAGGTCGACTGTGTAAACATCCAGGGATACACCAATCAGCAGGCGGTGGAGGTGCTCAGACACACAGGCCAGACAGTCCACCTCAAGCTGATCCGGCGGGGCTTCAGGCCCGACGAGATCCCCCCTGCCGCCGTCCTGTCCCCTTCCGCCATCATCCCCACCACCGCCGTCGTCATGATGGAGCTGGAGCTGGAGAGGAAGGCTGAGGAGGCTGCTGCTCAAGGTAGGGGAAGATGAAGAGAGGGAAATTTAATGAGGATAGACAAGAACACGTTCCTTGTTGCTCATCGCCCTGTCAAAAGAAAAGGTGTCATTTGATGTGTAAATGTGGCTCAGACAGTTTTCATGATGCCGTAACGAGTGACTCCAAATGGAAATTTCCGTCACTTTTATCAATAAAGTTAAAATGCGGAAACTTTCTCCAGCTGCATATAAAAAAACTGACTTGAGTTACACTCAAATGAGTCCAAACTGATGTCAACATTGTGACTAACTATAGAATGACAAAAGGTGACCCTCTACTAGATTATAGCAGGTGTCTTTATTCTGCGACAGAAGGATTTACTTGTTAATATTTTGAGAAAACATTTTGCACCGTTCTTAATACTGAAAAAATGTTGGCTCCTCCTTTTGGTTCCTCCTAATAATAGCAATAGAATGAATGCGCCCACATTACTGGCTATCTTACCCTCATAAGAGACAGAAATACACTCATTATTAATAATCACTGACAACGGCCAAAAGGACAAAACTATTTGCTCAGACACATTGTGAAACAATTTCTGTCAAGTCCTACCCTTCTCATTCATTATTATATTGCAGTGGCTGGACTGACCCAACAACCACATTTCTAAAGAACAAATCCAAAGCTGAACTATGTCCAGTAATAAAATCAGCATAGGATGCCCAACATCTGACAGGACATCCACACAACTAAGACACTGACAATTGAGTTACAGCTCAGGTCTAGGTTTTTGCATTTTTATAATGTTAACATCAATCAAACCTGATAGACGGAGAGTAAACAGAAAGATTATCGTCCCCATCTGTACTGACAGGACCTCCAGGTTAGCACAGAAGCAGGAAAAAGCAACTTGCGTAAGCTGCCAATAGTGATAGATGGAGCTTGAAAGTGATTCGATCTGGCAACAGGAAGTTGTAGCCCAAAAACCAACCTGCAGAAAAACTAGCAGCCGGCGGTCGACAGACAGAGGAGGCCAGGATTTTCTTGGCTGCTGTGAAACCTGTTAGAGAAAAAGAGAGTTTGCACTTTGGAGCATTACAGATAACAACTACATCGGTGCATCCCGATATTATATGAGGTTGTATCCCTAGAGCCCTCTTGTTAAAAACACACTAATGTACTGGGCATGAGATCATAGGTTTGATGCACGAAGTTGTAATGGGTCATTTAATGGTTTGGGATTAACGAAAGAAATTTAACTACTCACTTAAATTGTTGCCAAGTCAGTGTTAAGGTTGTTGAGATCCTTTTTTCGAGACTAGCTAGCATTAGTTTTATGTTAGCACTTAAAACGTACAGCGTAGACCATGGCTTGCCCGGGCACACGGGTAGTAATTTCATGGGCAACCACTTCGGTGCCCTGTGGAACTCCAAAGACATAAACAGCGGCATTAAGTTGTAAAAAAAAAAAAAAAAGCACCAGGGTCATTAAACAGATATTTGAAGTCCTGGAATGTTTAGAGTCTGTCATTATGGATAACATCAGCAAGGGCATCCTTTTTCAGACCAATAAGGAAATGAGATAGGTGGGTCCATCTTCTAAAGTGAGGGCCATATTATTTTTGTGTGTGCTATTAGAGTAAAGTAGATGACTACTTTTTTCCAGTGGCTGTGTGCCTATACTGTCATGTGTTTGTGTCCCGCTGCTCGCTTCAGTCCGTCTCACTCTTCACTGTGTGTTTACAGTCACCACAGATGAAAAGGCGCTCCTGACAAAGAGTGAAGGATCTGATGTCAGCCCAGCCACGGATCAGCTAACAGAAGACAAACATGGTAGGAGGCTGGGATTCTGCTTTAAGTACACCAGCAGAGATACTGGGCACACATCTCGACAGATAAGGGTTATTGTTGTCAGTAGCACACTGACTAGCAAAACACACAGTGAGGAGATACTGAGACGGGGGTCGTCGGTAGTTTCACAGAAAATTTTAATAAGCGCAGATAAAAGTTTTTTTGTTTTAGTGGGTCTGATCTCATAAGTACTTTGCAAATAGTTAGAAATGCGTGTTGCTCCGCTGGCTGTGAATGATTTATCACAAATTTGCCTTTTATGTTTTGTGTGTTCATACTTTTCTATTGTTTTTCCAAGGGATGAAGCTAGCACCCTTTGAAGAGGAAGAACTAATGAAGAAGTGGCAAGAGATTCTGGGTCCAAGTAATGAAGTTGTAGTAAGTTTTCAAAGTGAATTTCTTTCTCTCATGCATCAGATTATACGTACCAGAACTTGTTTCCTGGGCTTCATAGTGGTAAAGACGGGTATCTGAAAAAGGAAGAATGGCCTTTGTCGTCAAACAAAGAGGGATTGAGTCATTAATACATTTATATTGAAATAATATTCCCTTATAATAGACAAAACGTTACACATGCTAACCGAGATGCTGTTTCCATAACAGGTTGCTCAGGTGGAGAAGTTTAGCGAGAACAGTGGCCTGGGCATCAGTCTGGAGGCCAACAGCGGGCATCATTACATCCGCTCTGTTCTACCTGAAGGACCAGTTGGTCGCTGTGGCAAGCTGTTCAGTGGAGATGAACTGCTCGAGGTGCGTGGTCCCTTAAATGAAAGGGAGCATTTAGAAGCATTTAATTATTCAACAATTAATTAACAGTGTAGACCTTTTCATATTGCATTTGCCATTTTTGCCATTGACACTTATTGGTTAGTTTGATATACTACAGTGAGATGTGACGTGACTCCATATGGATGCTAATGTTGCTCTGTGTCTGCTGGATGTGTAAGGAGTAGGGCTGTCAATCGATTTAACGCGATAACTTTGACAGCCCTAGTAAATAGTGCAACTGTTTGCTAACACATGTGCCACAACAACTTGAAACTTGTTCTGCTGCCCTCAAGTGGCTCAAAAAAAAAAGGGAAAAAAAATCAATTAGCTTTAAATCTTAGCTACTGTACCTAGTTTTGAATGAAGCCAGTACTAATGTCTCCTTTCTTAGGTCAATGGTATATCCCTGATTGGTGAAACCCACAAGGAAGTTGTCAGAATCTTGAAGGAGCTTCCGCTTTGCGTGTACATGACATGCTGTAGGCCCGCCCCTCACCTGCAGACTGACATGGATGCTGTCCAACCAGAGCCAGAGACTCTGTCCACAACGTCTAAATTAAAGGTACTGCATTTTGCACTATACTATGGCACATTTACTCACATGTATTCATTTTGAAATGTCATCATTACATAGGATTTGTCAAGTATTGTAATGTTTAAGAATGAAAACCTTGAGAAAGTGACGGAATCTTTGCCTTCTCAAGGCTAAAAGCATGCGGGCTATTACAGCAGATGATGCGTATAAGTAGAGTCGGAAACTCCCTGCATCACCTCGACATGCAGTAATGTGAATCATGAAAAATGTTTCTCCGCCTCTGCATATAACCTAAAGTCCTCCTCCTTTATAACACATCAGCCGTTATTAGCGTAGCCCGAGTTGTCAATCGCTCCATTGGCTCTCCCCATTGTCAACCATGATGGATTAAGACTAAGTAATAAGCAGGGGAGGCTGAAAGTTTATTAAGACCAATTCTGGTTATACCTCAGCAGCAGCAGCAGCAGCAGCCAACAACATTTGCTGGAGATATGAGACATCAAAAGCTGCTCCCCTTTGGGGGAAGGGGTTTTCATCTCTCCGGCTTTATCTGTGATAATGTACTAAGGCCCTAGCATCCCAAAGATATTTCCCTTTTATCTACTGCCAGTAACCTGAGCCAGAAACACAACCAGAGGGTAGCAGCCTATGGGGTTGGGAGTAAAAGTGATGAAGGCATGCTGTTACATAGAGATTTTCCTCTGCAGAAACAAATAGACCTGAGCGGCGTGCTGGTTGCTGAAGACTCGGAGATGAACGCAGCGGCAGCGGCACAGGATAATGTGACAGAGGAGGCGATAGGATCTCCCCTGGCTATGTGGGAGTTGGAGATCCAGAATATCGAGCTTGAAAAGGGAGAAGGGGGATTGGGATTCAGCATTCTGGACTACCAGGTGGGAAATCTTCCTGGGATTTATAGTTATTGTTTACACCGTAACGTATTTGTACTTTTATAGATGTTGTATTGTTTCTATCATAAACGTATGGAGCAGTATGTATTCCAGGGAAGGAATACTTAACATTTAAAGTCATAATCTGATGATATTTTTGATATATATTAGTTTTTTTCAGTCATACAAGTATTTCCACAGAAAAAAAGGACATCATTTATAATGCTAACCAAATACAGTCAATTCCCTGTGATTTCGATATAAGTTTAAGGCTGTGATGAAGGTTTACCTGTTGACATCTTCTCACTGAACTTTACTCGTATCGGCTCCGCCACAGGACCCGCTTGACCCCGCCAAGACGGTGATCGTGATTCGCTCTCTGGTTCCCACCGGTGTGGCCGAGCAGGATGGCAGACTGTTGCCGGGAGACCGACTCATGTACGTTAACACCACCGACCTGGAGAACGCCAGCCTGGAGGACGCTGTCCAGGCCCTGAAGGGAGCCAACCTCGGCAAGGTCCAGATAGGAGTTGCCAAACCACTGCCTGTAAGTATTCAAATTATTATTCTTTCTTTTTTCTTTGCTTTTAACCTGTCTGAAGATTGAAGGTAGAATATGACTTTACATATTGCTTTAGTGATTTTTTTATTGTAAAATTAGTTCAGCATGTCAGGGATTTATCACTGCGAGTATGGGAGGTTGTGAGTCAGGTTGCCTTTATATCATGTGACTTAGTATCCAGTCATGAGGGTTCAGCTTACGAGGGCCTGAATTTTTCATGCAGGAAAAAGAGTGGAGGTTGGCTGCACGGTTTAGCATTCCACCCACTCTCCATTCAGAGGAGGCGACCAGCCTAAAATGCTCTGCGCCCTTTTGTTTCATATATTATGTTATTGAATTTTCCAAGAGCGCAGACCCTCGTGTACATTTAAACACATCGGGGCACCTGTCAAAATATTGGGCCTGTTTGACGGCACGTTCATCGCTCCGGGCACCTGTACTCTTTGTACGGGATGTTTCTCTCGGCAAAACTGCTTGCATTCTTTCAGCTTTAGAGCTGCATTTTTCTTGTATTGAATCTGCCGTTGGATTACACCGTGAGACCTCTGGGCTGCCAAGGTTAGCTGGATTACAGAGCTGTAGGAAGCCTCTGTGGAGTTATCCAGCTCTCCTGCAGGACTTGGTTTGTACTTCTGAGGGGTATTTTGTTGTATTGCCTCTCGAAATTGAGTCTGACAAGTGTAATCCTCCAGTATGCTTTCTTGGTTTTCTTATACCTGTCAAGACTGCATGCTACACAAAATCAATATCAAGAGCTATTACTAAAGAATGCTGTTAAGAATTAATTCAAAGAGAGTCATGAACGTGCCATTTTGAGCAATTTCTCTGCTTGAACGCTTGATCAATATTAAAAGGTATAATATGTAACAGTTGTCACTTGCTATTTGTAAACACACCGTATTCAAATTTGACCCCTCCTCCTCGGCTCAACTAGCGAGCAAGGAAGAGAGAGGGCAGCGATGGTGGAGCAAGCTATAGAGTGACTGAAGAGGGAGAGCGGCGTTAGTGAGAACAAAGCAGCTTATTAGCATAGCAGTTAGGATTTTGTGATTTTTTCACGGCGGTTATGTTCTAAAACACACAACTAACTCCGCACAACTCCGCATATCCCTGCGGGAAGGTGCCGAGTTGCCAGATTTTTAATGAATGCAGGCTTCCTGTCTGCTGGCTGTGGCTCAGCACTGCTCTCGTCAAAGTACTACGGTTGCTTTGTATCTAACAGAGCTAAAGGGGGACTTGTGCCTCGGTATCAGAAGCCGAGGGGCGTGACAAAGCGGCAGTGTTTGACCACCTGAACTGGCTGCACACCCTGCACGCTGTTATTGGCAGGGCGGTTACACCCCTATGTGGGGCACAAAGCCACTTTGCAGACGCAAAGAGTAAAGTAAAATGTGAATAAAAGAGAAAATACAGGCTGCAGGGTCTCTGCAGAAACAGACACCACCACACATTTCTAGTGGGTCATAAGTGATGATTGAGAGGGATTATTTTTGTATCACCCTATACATTGTGTTTTAAGAAATTCTTGCATATTATACCTTTAACTCTAGTGTATTAAAATAATCTCAATAACTTAACAATAATAACTAACATCTTTGTCATTCCATACTAATTCATTTGTACTTGATTTGGTCACAAAAAATAATCAAAAATCAAATTACATGAAGTTGGAGACACTGAAAGAATCTCTCCACTTTCCTAGGGAATATGTGGATATTCCCACTCTCCACACCCATATGGTGAGCAGGAAATTACTCCATCATCCACCATCCATTCATTTGACTTCAACAATATTTTGGTTGAAGAAGGAGAGGAAGAAGGACTGGCTGAGGGCATCGTTTACCGAGCAGAGCCTGCATTGGTTAGTTAGCTTTTTGGGAAAAACTGAAATAATCAAAAAGAACATCCTGAAAAACAAATTGTGTGATATTTGTGTCTGCCTAGTGATACCAAGAGAGGTCTGTTTGTTTGTAATCATGCAATATAGTTAGCTTATATGAGCATTATTCTGACAAATAGATGCCAGTAATTAAGGGATACATACATGTTGTCTCAACATTATTTTGCAGTCAGATACGTTATTGGATAGTTCACTAAATTGATCAATAATAAAGGCTGGTTGTGTGTCCCAGTTGGTTAAACTACTTCCATTCATTATCACAGATTGACACCAGCGAAGCAGACCTGTCTGATGAGAAGGCGTTAGATCATACTTACTCTGGGATAGATGACGACACTTTCCAGGCGTCCATGATCGCTCTTCATGGCAGCAGCTGTAGCGCAGACCTGGATTACCTGCACTCATCCACGCCCAAGGTAACCAAGAGGCCAGAGGAAGTCCACAACTGAAACCAAAAGCACAGCTTGAAATGATTCCCTTATTTCATTAACTGTTGCTGCAAACAGTAACTGCCCTTTGTCGCAATGAGCCATACAGCATGTAGTCATTATTCTTTGTTTTTTTGCTATGGAGAGCTGAAATGTCATGAGAAATGTTTCTCTTTGTTAAGGCAGTAACAACATTACTGACTTTGTTGTTATTTGAGGGCTGTAGCTGTGGCTGCTTTTGTTGCTCTGGGTGCCCGAGAGCAGCAACCCCCCAAATGGATATTAAATTATAAGGAGAGTAAACAAAGAAGAGCAAGGGGGCACGCAAACTGTTTCCCCAAAGGTCACAGCTGACCTTATTTGTAGGGCCTTCCTAAGAAATTTATACTATAATAGGGCAGCCTAGAGGGACAGACATGGGCCAGGGCTACGTGGGGCATTTTATAGCACTGGGGGATTTCTCAAAACAGATTTCAAATGTTTGTATGAGGTCAGACAGCTCAGTCTTCTTGTGGTGATGAACAGTTTTTCCCCCTAAAGCTCTAGAGAGAGGCAACGAGTCTGTTGATAAATCTCACATCTACTTCAGTGACAGTAAATGGTGGACCAGCTTCCTGACGGTATCTAAAGTGATATTTTTTGAGGAATATGAATGTTTTTTTGTCCACACCTATAAAGGTCAACTGGGTGTTAAAGATCAAATGAGCGAATCCACGAAGTCGGCCTCCAAGCCACTGTCAATAAAGCAGTGACAGCTCTTTTTCTCCTGAGTGCATTGATAGATTACAGTCGTGCTACTTTTGAGGAGAGTCATTCATGTGCACATGCATCGATTGTTCACCATAGAAACATATATTTGAAGTTTTATCTCTTCCTATATGTAGGAAGACTGTGCCCTTTTAAAATAATGCTACCAATTAGATTAATTTAACAAACCAAAACAGACCAATAACATCATTTCTTGCCATGAAATAGATTCATTTAAAAAAAAAATAATCATGGATTTAATGGCATCTTGAGCTTTATCTGGGTACGCCTGGAGCGTGACAGTCAAAATTTAATGTTTGAATTGTTTTTATGATAATGACTTAATGTCATATGTAATTAATTTTTAGAGATGCTAATGGAGTGTTCTAGGAAACTGTCTGATTCTGCCCTTCTTTTGGATCACCCAAACCCCCTCTATGATAATCTCTCCATGCCATAAAATTACTTATCACATATAGTGATAATGGTCTGAATTTATTGACACTATACTATGGATTCCTTAGGTTTTCTAGTCCCATGTGATACTTATGATAACTGATAACTTCTCAGCAACTGTAAAACTGAGCCTGCTACGGCCTCTGAAAAAAGTAAAGTCGGCCGAAGAGTGGAAGAGGTTAAAACATACAAAAAAACTAGACTACTAATACTTCAAATTACTAGAAATTATGCATTTTTCACTGTTGCCTGTAAATGTCTTTTCTATTTTCATAATTGCAGTATAGGAATACTTGAATACCTGTAGTTGTCACAGTCCAGTTCACCCCAGATTTATAGCACTACCTTATTAAAATGAAACCTCCTATTTCTTGTTCTACTCTGCTCCTCATGTCGGCTTTATTAAGCCCCACTTGTATTACGCATTTTGCATATTTTAACTTTTTTTTCTAAAGATTTATACTTCTGTTCTGGCTCCCAAAGGGAGGTGCTCCCTGAGATTCATCACTACTCAGTCTGGTTCTAATAAAGTCTTAAATGCTGTTACAATAAAACGACATTTTTGTGCATGGCGAGCTCAAGATCACCAGTAATTCCTGCTGCTCTCTGTTGGCCACTGATGGCTTTTCTATGGCTCATTACGAGGAGGGCGGGATGGCGACTGAGCAAGATGAATTCCCCCTGTTGGCCAATTGTCTAACTATCGCAGTGGAACGTTCATTCAGCTGCTGTGCTTTGTTTTACCCCAGCTGACAGCTCGCCTGGACTTGTTGGATGAGCATCCCTGCTTTGCGACGCCGACCGGCCTTGCGGACGACACCGAAGCGTTCTCCCCGGAGCAGTCCGGCTCTTTCACTCCTCCGAGTTTGAGAGGTCATGTCCCGACTTTTAACGTCATACTGAGTGGTTCTGATCAGTTCCTGGCACAGCACATAGAAGAACCAGTGGAGTGCTCAAACTCATACAGCCCGTTTGCTGAAATAGGGACCAGATCGTCTGTCCCAGATGAACCTGTGGAGCCTCTTCACTATCAGAAGGAACCACCCATGTCTTTTGAAGATATGGGAGATATAAAGATTTTGATGAAGGTAAAATAATCTGATTCCAAACCACAGATTTAGAGGACTTACTGAAGTTTGTCAGAAAAAAATAAGATGAGCAATGAGTATTCTGTTTGACTGATGAATGAGTATTAGTGATTGGCATGTTGTGAACATCAGATATGTTGAGGTGCACTATAAACACGGCAAAATAATCATCCTTGATCTTCTTTTTAAGTAGAATTTCTTAAGGTGACATCTGACCTCTCCCCAGTCAGACTCCTTACAAACATTAGACACACAAAGTTCTAAGCTTTCGATTCATTTCCACGGCCAATCAGCTGCCCCCACCTATTCTCTACAAACCCCTGCTTTGTATGGAATCCGGTCTAATATTTTCATTTACTTTCCTGAATAACTGTGTTGAATTACCACCCTCAAGGACGAGGAGGCTGGTGTTAAAGAATCAGCAGAAGACGGTGACAAGGAAGCGCTGACCTCAGGGAGCAACTTTGAAAGGACCATTACGGTTGTCAAGGGCAACTCCAGTCTCGGTATGTGTTAATTTCTTCACATTCTTTTATTTGTTCTTTCATTTATTTATCCCCTCATTCTTCACAGAAGTGTTAATGAGGTTGCAGGACTGACATTTTTTTTTATGAATGATAGATGTGAAGCAAAATGATAGAAAAGATTTTTGGCCGTTTTTCAGTCTGAAATTGCTATACAGGGTATTTGCATTTCAAAACCCACCCATGGGGGCTGCTACTGGCTCAGAGAATACTAAGTTTGAGCTTCTACACTGTAGGTGTTATGAAGACACTGTCGATACAGTACCTCATTTTGCTTTTTAGTACTCTTTGAAGGTTTCTATTTCATGCTCAATTCAACATTTCTACACAATACATTTGGGTTTTGTATTTCTAATCTTTTTACCACATGGAATTCAAAACCAAAATAAATAGAACATACTTGTGTTATCTTTCTTATGATCTTTGCAAAATAATCCCTGCACACTGTGCTATAAGTGAAGAGTTTGAAAGTTTTAGAAAGACTTGGTCTCCAAATATATTATGCCACACTCTGAAGTTACTCCATTGAGAATGAATTGAAAAACAAATGTTTGAATACTGTGACAGATTCTGGGATAATTTGTAGTGGAAGTTTTCTCCCACTACCGGGAATCAGATTTATTCTATATGGAAATTATCAATAAAACTATACAGTTCTACTATATTAAGGGTGCCTTTTCGGTTCTTGGTGACATTGTAAGGTGTAAGAAAATATCGAATATTGCGATATTATGTTTTGTGATACTGTATCGATTCTCAAAAACACTGTATCGATATTTTTAATTAATAGTTTACATGCAAAAATTAACTCAGTCAATATTACTCAGATTTTATGTATATGGTGGTGTGTTCTTTAAACTCTGACAGTTTTCCTAAACTAATATTTTAGAAAATCGCAATATACCGCCTTGCTTAAAGTATCGTAATATACCGCAATATATTGAATCGTAACCCCCGTATCGTGATACGTATCGTATCGCCAGATTCTAGTCAATACACAGCCCGATGGCATTGAGGTTTTGATCTTTACTTGAGGAGTTCAGTTATCAGTGATTGCTCTTAAATTTCAGAGCTTTAAACTATTTGTTATTAATTCTGATGAAAATCCAAACATAATGTGTAAGAGTTTCTTATAATCTACCTCAAAGGGATGACCGTGAGCGCCATGAAAGATGGTTTGGGAATGCTGATCCGCAGTATAATCCACGGTGGGTCCATTAGCCGGGACGGACGTCTGGGCGTCGGCGATCTCATCTTAGCCATCAACGGAGAGCCAACAGCCAACCTGACCAACGCTCAGGCTCGCGCCATGCTCAGACGGCACTCTCTCATTGGACCAGACCTGGGGTAAGAGACTACAATTAGACAGCAGACACCACACATTTGTTATCATGTTTGCACATATTAATGAAGCTCTGCAAATTAAGTAGATGATTGTAGTAAATATGACACAGTAAATTTTAGAACCAATACTATCTTTTCCCCAGTACTTTGCTTGGTAAACATTTCTTTAACAAAACGATTTTTTTCGATGATTTAAATAAGGAAATATTGAGTCTGAACCTTATTAGTTTGATTGTCACTGATCCCTCAACTCTGCTGATCTGATTTCGTTATTGTTTTCTGATTCATGGTACATTACATAATGCATTCCTCTTCAAAGTGCAGTTGTTTAACACCCTTTCGAGGATACAGTGTTGTTGTCCATTACGTTACAAGTTTGCAAAGCGACTACAAATTGGAGAAAAATCTTACAAAGCATCCTGTGCCAACTTTTAATGCCTGAGTTTTCAATTCTCTGTACTGCAAACACCACTTGGTTGGTAGTGAAAAGGCACAGGGGTGTTGATAGCAAGGTCTTGTGAAAATTTTTTCTTTGCTATTGAAAAATGAACGCTGGTGAAATATTCAGTATTTCTTTAGTAGAACTCTAGAAACTAGCGGAGCTGCCTTGTATTTCCCCAACCTACCAACCTCAATTACATCAGGATTGCTTAAAAGCAAGCCTTACAAACACACAATGTGTGTATCAAATATTTATTTTGAAGCACTTCATATTTTATATTTGCACTTGATTGTGCGAGTCATTGTTTCTGTAAACTGGGTGATGTAAAAGAGCTATGTTTAAGTTGCAACCTAACTACACCCTGAAAGCTCAAATCAATGCCGGGAACGCAGCCAAAAGTGGTTTTCAGTGACTCTAAAAAAAAAAAAAAAAGAAGCAAAAGTAAATTCTGTTTCATAACTTTGTTATTCCTGCAAAAGTCATATGTTACCGTTCCACAAGAAAATTGGATGTGGTGTTTCACAAGTTCTGCTCGCTGAACTAAACTTTGGCAGTTTGTTAGCTCCGGTGCATAAAAGCCAACTCTTCACATTCTAGATCTGCTTGTGCACCTGAGGACGATCTGTGCCCATTTTATGTGTGAGTATGACTAACTTTACACGCTGGGGGTGTTTTCGGCGAGAAGCTGCCATCTTTGTTTTTTTTCCCTTCCTCTCATTCTCTCCATCTGCCGCCGGGCTTCATTGCAGTCTGTTAAAGAGCTTCATCCAGACAGTCGGTTTCAATTTAGCGGAGTGTCAAAAACAACGACAGCAGCAAAGTATAATTGATGAGGACGTTGTTCTAAATATCATTTGGATTTGTTGATTCACATTTTAATTATTTTGTGACACTGCACTGCGTATTAACCGACATTTATTTTAAATTAGTCTTACACATCTTAACACATCTAGTCAAAAATAATATCTGGATAAATCTTGATTGACTGCATCACTTACTTAACTTGCTGCATAACTTCTTTTCTTTTATTTCTGTGACTAACATCAGTTATCACCTGGATGTTTTCTTTTGTACCATTTATAACTAACTTCTTTAACTCACTGTGCTCTATTAACCATTGTGTTTAAGCTCTGCCACGTCTCTCAGCGCATGCTGTGATGCTCTTAATGAATCTGACTCATCCATTTCATTATTTCACTGGGATTCGTTTTCCTCTCTGTCTGCATGCAAAACCAAATCAACCCATCTGTTGGAGATCTGTCAGCTTCATTTAAATGTGTCTAATGTGCCCTTCAGAATCAACTTCACTCTGAGTTGTTTTGGAAATGGGACTTTAAGTGGGTGTCAGATTTTGTCAGCTGGCTTTTGGTTCATTTCTTAACATGAATTAGTAACCTGCTCATGAATTAGTGATGGATACGCCCTTCAGATTTGGCACATGTTCATCACACAGTAGCTGATGGAAGACTTGATTTGCTCAGACATTTATGAAGGTAAACATCTGTTTTGAACAGTCAGATGTCAAGGGCTGGGTATAGGGGGAGAATGCATTTGAGAAATAGACAGCTCAGTGTTGCTGCACTCTTGTGCTTACAGGTAAATTAGCCGGAGTTGAGAAAAACAAGTTTCTGAATATTAATAAGCGGATTTAAAAGAAGCTCTTTTGTTCAACGTAAAGGGAGTAGTTTTAGCGCTTTCATACCTGTTTGCACTTGAATGCCAGTTCTTTTCTATTTTTGGTTAAATTACCATGCAGGTTCGTAGTGAACGGGGACATAATTGCCACTGAGGAGGGTAATGGAGTGTCTAAAAATGGGGATGCCAAGTTGTTTGCTTTAAGACATGTTTGACTCATTTGTGTGCGTGTGTGTGTGTGTGTGTCTGTGCTTATGTGTGTGTGTGTGTGCGCGTGTGTGTGTGTGTTCAGCATTACTTATGTTCCAGCAGAGTATCTGGAGGAGTACAAGGCCAGCCAAGAGCAGGCTAAAGATGATCTCTTCCCTGATACAGCTCCAGTCCCACATCCAAAGTATGTCCTCATTCAAAACACCACATGTCTACCCGTGAGGTCTAACAAACATGCTGGATATATCTAAAAAAAACACTGCAAAGCCATTTTTTGACAGTGCAATGTTTACATGCATGTTTGCTAGCCAGCAGTCTTGCTGTTCTTTGCCTTTGTTAGCACATTGCTACGCTTCTTTGCGTGTTACCGCCACCAACTGGCGATCAGTGGTATAGCATGAAACAAACAAAACAGAGACCCTCTCGTAAAAACATTGCTACATAGCAGTCCTTGCGGTCAAAACCTCCACAGGGTACCTTTAAGTCATGTTATGTAATAAAATCTATCATTTGTTTTTCGTCCCTAGAGCTTTAATAAACACCTGACAATAATGTGAATCTAAGTTTTTAGAATTTTACCAAACTCTTTCCTTCCACTTTTTGTCTATATAGAGATATCCTGAGCCTCCCCGAACGGGAAGATGGAGAGGGAGAGGAGAGTGCCTCTTACAGCAACTGGAACCAACCTAGGAAGTGAGTACACTCTGTGTCCAAGCATCTAATCTAATTTTGTGAACGTGTCCATGACAGATATGCCTTGGAGAACTTAGTGCCGCAGAATGATGGCACAAGCTTGAAGCATTGACACACAAAGAAACTTATTTTCTGTCCAGCATACAATAAAGGTTACTGCATCAAATCAGTACCAGAGTCACAGCTTTGAAGGGAAAAATGTTTAAAAAAAATCTATTATACATACTTTCCTCAGAGTGGAGCTCTTCCGAGCGCCAGGAAAGTCCCTGGGTATCAGTATCGTCGGGGGCCGAGGCATGGGCAGCCGGCTGAACAACGGAGAGGTGATGAGAGGCATTTTTATCAAGCACATCCTGGAGGACAGTCCTGCTGGACAGAACGGGACCCTGAAGACCGGAGACAGAATCGTAGAGGTAAAGGACCGTGTCATGTCACAGACCAAATAAACTTGAAGTTGTTTTGACTTACTTACTTACATCCAGTGTTATTTTATTAAGGTGCATTCATTTCAGATAACCAAAAAACCACTGAGGAGAGTTTGAAATCCATATGAGTCTTTTCCCTCCTATTTTTTTTTTTGTCAGGTGGATGGAGCAGATCTAAGAGATGCTAGTCACGAGGAGGCAGTGGAGGCCATACGCAGGGCAGGCAACCCTGTCTCCTTCTTGGTCCAGAGTATTATCCACAGGCCCAGGGTAAGTCCATATAATAGTGTCAAACTAATTGCTATTAACTACCTCATAATAATCATAATTTCCTTTTCCATTTTCACCTCGTGTAAAAGTTCATCTGGCCATTTAGGGCACTTTCAAAAACTACAATGTACAGTATAAATATACAAACCCTGTAGTATCCGGTTGGCTTTTGATTGTTGAAAGAAAGACATTTTGAAATCTCCTCTGAGAGTAACAACAAACCCTGTGTGGCATATTAAATATATTAGCAAGTTTTAACCTCTAACTGCGACACTCATTGAACCGTATCAACAACATCGTTTGTTGTTTGAAAGTGCCCTCAGGCTGTTAAAGCATGACTAAGTAGATTCCTGCTGGGGCTGCAACTGGTTCGGCTCCAGTGTCAGATCTCTCACAGTCAATCACTTGCGTTGTCATCTGTGAGATATTCCCACTTGCTTTCCTCAACATTCCGGTTACTCATTAAGCCTTGTAGCAACTCATAATGTAATGTAGCACATGCAGGGCAAGGACATGATGGATGGAGAATCGTACTCAACTGTGGGGGCTGTAGCTTTCATATTTAGCAAACAAACAATTGACAAAAAATGTCAAACAATTCGTTTAAAGATGTTAAAATACCTTATGGTATGGTCATACTTAGTTTTTCACTACAGTTACTACATTATGAGTTGCCTCACCCCTGCATGTATGTTCCTTCCTCCACACTGCTCTCTCAGCCTGAGTCAATATGTAACCCAGCTCCATCGCCTGTGGTAGAGAAACACACCACCTCTTTCACATGCATGCCACATCGCACACGTCAGGTAATCTGTCTCTCTCTCTTTTTGTCTCGTTCATTTCTGTTGCATCAGCTATCCATCACAGTTAATCTTTGTTGCACTATCTCTCCCGCCTCCTCTTCTCTTTCTGCCTCTCACACCGTTAGCTGAGTCTTCCTTTTTAACTGCATCTTTGACTTTGATATGCACATAACGTGTGTCTTGACGGAAATAAAGACAAACTAGAATCGGAGGTTCCTTCTGGGAGAAAAAGATCCGCGGGTTTATTTTAATACCCAGACATCCTATTCTATTTGCTATCACGGAGAAATCCAACTATAACAATGACATGACCCACAATGATGTTTTTAATCAAAAGGGTGAGCAAATGGTGATTCAATTCGGTCTCTGGCAAGTATTTTAGAAAACCTCTGTGCTGAAGGTGTGTAATGTTGACATTCAATACACATTCAGACTGGATTCTTAATGCAATTTCACGATTGGGGGTTATTGAAATTCCATCGCTACATCTTATAAAGGAACTCATCACGTAAACAATAGAAATGCAAATAAGGAAATCATTCGTACTGTGTGGCTGGGCGGCTGTCAAAATATGTTCAAGACTGCTGCTACCCAACAACTTTAGGAAGAAGACATCTTTTCAATATACTATAAAGTCCCTGATATTGAGTTTCAGCGCCACGGAAAACAATGGACTGATCAGTTTGAAAAATATTATTTTGATTGGAGGATACCTCTAAGTGCTGTAGGCAGGTCAGTAATGCCGTTTTTAAATGTAGCCGCTGGGGTCCACCTAGGGAGTATAATAGCATATCCATGCTGTCTCCCTTTAAGTTTCAAATCCTTCTCTTGTAAGCGGTGAATAATCTCAAGGTAGCCTGGAGGAATCTTTGAAACATTTTGTTAAAAGTATTTCAGAGAAAAAGGCTTTGCTCTGATTTTTTTTTGATGTAGAGGAATGGCTGTCCTCAAGGAAGCCGCTTGCTTTAATGGTTACTCATTTAAATAAAACCTGAGGTGCCTCTGTCCTCCACGCACTTCTCCACCCCCCCCCCCCCCCTTCTTTTCCTCCCGGATGGCCTCCGATTCAATTTTGTCAGAGAGGCTCAGCCATCATATTAAATATTCGTCATGTTGTCAGCTTCTTGGTCCTGTGTGTTGCTTTTAGAGGCCGCCCCTGCCCTTTCTGCAGCTAAATAGCCACCGCGGGTCGAGCCTTTGCTGCACTAATCAAACCTACTTAGCACCTGCCCTACCTCAGGTTAGAAAGCTACCCCATGTCTGTGTCTGCCTGCGTGTGTGTGGGTGTGTCTTTCACTTGACCTGTGCTGCTTTGACTTGTTAAAATTGTGTTAACAATGAGCTGTATGACACGAGTGGAGAAGACAATGAAAGAAAGCTTGCATGCGTTTGTGGGGAGTCTTGGGTTAAACATTAAAAATAATTGGGTTTCAGTCTGCATGCAGGTTTACCACATCAGGACATTTCAATCATTGTCAAGATAGCCATGAGTTGGAATAAAATTTGTGTTAATTGTTCAAAATACCAAATTCCCTTTATGGTAAAACTACGGAAGCCCTGAGTGGCAAGTGAGAAAAACAATCTGGTGAACCATTTTCTAAGTCTGATCTTGGGCTGCTTAATTATGGCACAAATCATAATCACGATTATTTTTAGTCAATTCCCACGAGGGGATCCTCCCACACCGATCGGCAGTCCCTGACCCACCGAGCGGGGCAAATACACACCGGTGCGCTAGATTTATAACACAAGACAGAACGAGAGCGTCATTGCGAAACAGAATGCGGAACAATAATTGTTTTATGTTGATTATCTTGTGTTCATAATCGTTAGAAGCCAAAATCTTAATTGATATTCAATTAATTGCACAGCCCTAGTCTGATATGAATTGTTTTCTCTCATGTGTTTGACTTAAGAACAGGTGAATAAAAAAGGCCTATCCTTTTGCCAGGATAATCTTTCTAAGTTCCTTACATGTTTTTCTATCTGTGAAAACAGGTGAAAAAAAGTTTTGGGAGGTGTTTTTTTGTGTGTGTTTGTTGTTGTAATACTCATTTCGACCACAAGAGATGGAAGTGCACCAATATCTCATGTTCTAAATGAACTAAAAGCATGTATGTTTTCTTCCATTTCTCCATGCACTCTAAGCACAAGGTACATACTGTATATTGTGTTAGCAAGTTATGCAAATTTAAACTTGCCTGGAAGAAAACCTGAATGTTTTTAGTCCTGAAGTGGTGCACTTCAGCCTCTTGCGGCCAGAATGAGTATTACAACAAATGCTTGATTTTGACAAACATTTTCCACCTGCCAAAACATTTTTTTTCCACCTGTTTTCACAGATGAAAACAAATCTTCTTTTTTTTCACCTGGCAAAACCTTTTTTCCCCACTTGTGTCACAGATAGAAAAAAATAACAAACTTAGAAAGTTCCTGGCAACACCTTTTTTTTTCACCTGTTCTTAAGCACAGGAGAGAAAACTATTTAGATCAGACTTAGAAAATGGATAGCATCATTTGTTTTTTCTCACTTGCCTCTCAGGGCTTCCGTAAACACCTCTGCTGTCAGACATGAAAATTATTATCCTAAACTTTTTGTCCTACTTCTGCATATATGTGTGCGTATGCCTATTTTGTATCTGAATACTTTTCCCTCATCTGTTAGCATATGTGTCCTTATTTATACCTCCCCTTCTGTGCTTTGCTGTGTCCTTCTGTTGCACCAAACACAAAGTTAAATCATAGTAGAGGCTTTTACTAGAAGTGCATTTTATTTTCCTCCTGTCCCCCAGCTTCGAAAGCCCACTTTTTCCTCAATTATCCCTCAAACATTGTCCCAAGTGTCTCACTGCCAATGTAAAGAAGACAACTTGAAAAGACTGTATTATGTTAAGAACTGTAAACTGCAATATCTGTTTTCAAAATGCCAGACTTTCCGGCAAAACCTTTTAATCTCCATCACTGCGGAGAAACGGTCAAGCTTGGATAGACATGTGGTGCTGGATAAGCTTTTTCACTCAACACATCAATGTTTTGGCGTGGTTGAGTGTGTGTGTGCTTGTGTGTGTGTGTGTGTGTGTGTGTGTGTGTGTGTGTGTGTGTGTGTGAGTCTGGTTTTGCCAAGCAACTTTTTCTCTATTTAAGAAATGTGGGTTTATCATTTATAAGCAGATGGTTTTTCATGATATGGCATATGGTCCTGGTCTTAGTCATTCAGAACACTTGTGACTTTGTATGAACTTATTAATATTAATGAGATTACAATATGATACGGTATCTTTCACTATGGTGACACTGAAGTGAATATTATGAATTTGCTCTCTAATACGTGACCCAAATTTATTTGAAATTGTGAGTGTGTTGTAGAGCAGAGTGATTTACCTTTGTGTCTGTCTTGTACGCCGCAGTCATCGGTAACAGACTCCAGTGAGGAGAGAGCTGCAGCAATGACAAGGGACAACAAGGACAAGGTTGGTGTTTTCAATTAGCCTCCACTGACAACTTGTATCAGTGTTTTCTATTTGTTCCACAGTCAACTTTCGGGAAAGTGCTGCTCGCCGCAATAGGAACCAGGTTTGAAAGACAAGAAGTGTTCAGCTTTTCGCCGAGAACTCAATATGCTGTCAAACGCAACGCTGTCTGGCATGTGTCTGTCAATAGATGTCAGAAATGTGTTGTCTTCTAAAGTTGTTGCCCTTTGTCTCTTCTCCGTAGGAGGGTTACTGTCACAGTAGACTTTTCCTCCGCCTCTCCCCAACTAACCCTTTCACTCCTACCCCGTTTAAGGTTTGTGGGTCTCTGTGTGGTGCTTTCCACTATCCACCTTTCTGCGTATGCTCGTACGGATGTGTTGATATACCACGATACAGTTCATGGATATATTCTAACATGTTGTACGCGCGTACACTCGTACATGTCCTAACATCTCCTCCATCTGTCTGAATTTCTTTCGTGTATTTTTTTGTGAAATCAGAACATGTTTTGTCCTTTTTGCTTTTTGTTATGTCCTTTTAAAAAAAACTACAGAATTGGTACTCACTTCAATGGATGACAAACGCAAATGCTGTACACTGTTTATACAAAGATTTTGTACTTAAACAACAATTTATCAATTCACAAAGTGATTGCTGTTCTTGGTTTTCAGGTAAGTGTAAATATAACGGGTGAATATTTGATTTTAAGTACTAATTTAAAGATAAGTAGTTACATCAGTAAGTAATTAAATGTAGCATTTTGACTCATGATTTTATTATAAATTAAGCATTTTTCTAATTAACCTAATTCTGATTTGAGCCTCTGGCTTCTATATGGAACCATATCACATAATTATTTCTCTGACTAAAACTAACACCCTGCTAAAACTGACGAAGCTGCAAGCATATGGCTTCTGTTGATTACATCAACAGCACTCATGTGCCTTCCAATCTCTGTACACCTCATACCACGTTGATTCAAACTTAAAAGTACAAAGACAAAACTGTCTTCTTTCTCTTTACCTTCCACTAATAAACTATTTTCCGACTCCCATCTGCGGCGTGACAGCCGGTGAAGCGTGAAGCGGCGAAGGCATCTCCCACCAGCGCTGTCCTCCTCCTGCCAGTGGTGCCCCATGTGGGAGAGACTGATACAGACACGCTGACAGAGATTCCTGGCAGGCCTGCTGAGGCAGAGGAGGAGAACGAGGAGGAGGAGGAGGAGGAGGTGGAGGATGAGTTTGGATACAACTGGAGTGAGTTCAGTTTCTCTTTTTCTAAGGGCGCAATTATATATTCTGTTAGGAACAACGGTAAAAAACTCTATTTTGTTACATTTTTGTGTTTGGTGTATTTAATTTCACACTGGTCTATCATGAGTAAATCCTGGTTTGTGTGAATGTGACTTGTGAGAAAGGTGTGGGTATAGAGACTTGCATTATATGCTCCTAAATAGAATCAATTAATGGAGACAGACAGCATATTCTTTGACTTACTATAGCGTGCCTTTTCACCAAACTGCCACTAGAGGTCCTCCAAGGTACATTTTGTTTCTCGCCTCTGGAGTCTGAAATAAAAAGAGCACTGATTCACATGCTTGAGGTGGCTGTACTTCAGCAAAACCTGAAGGACTCATTAGCATCCCGCAGACGCTCTAAAGTCAACTGTAGGATGAAGTCACCGCTTCAAGGAGAACGGGTCACACAGTCAGTCACGTTCAACTCAGGCAACCAGCATAAAGGACAGACTTCCAGCCTCCTAACACCTGGGACTGTGGTGTGTGTGTGTGTGTGTGTGTGTGTGTGTCTGTGCCTGAGAGCGTGTTCCCATCCTGCGGGGATAAGATTGATGAGGTTGGGCCCGGGGAGGTGAGTTGTGGAGATTAGTACAGGACTGATGGTCCAACAGTGGCAGGGAGCCCAGAACAACAGGAGCCCATTGGTCTGAACAGTGGCTATCTAACACACCAGAGACAGGAGAGGTGGAGGGAGAAGGGGAGGGATAACAATGGAGACAAGATTGAAACATAGAGATAGAAACTAAGCAGTCTGACATTCAAAACTTTTACTTTTTGTGCCTGTGCATCTCACCCAATCCAAAGCCCTGCCTCTTTTTGAGCAAATTGACACAAACTGATGTGGAAGCCCAGGCTCAAGACAAATCTGGCACTATCCAGCGGCATTGTCAGCTTACATCTATCTTCCGCGTCTTCACCTGCCTCTTTCAGAGAACGTAATCCAGCGCTATGGCAGCCTCCCGGGTGTCCTCCACATGATCGAGCTGGAGAAAGGCAAGACGGGCCTGGGCCTCAGCCTGGCGGGGAACAGGGACCGCTCTCGCATGAGTGTGTTCGTGGTGGGGATAGACCCCAACGGGGCGGCCGGCAGGGACGGACGTATGGTAGTGGGGGACGAGCTGCTGGAGGTAAGAACGTGGTTCTCAACTCTACGGGGTTTGTAAACAAAGTTTGTAGGATATGTGACTCCTTAAAGTTACATAATCTAGAATGCATACACATTATATCATTGTTTTGTATTACAGATTTACTCTTAGAGACAAAGTGTGTACAATTCTATATGTTTTTACCCCGTCAGATCAATGGGCAAGTCCTTTACGGCCACAGTCACCAGAATGCATCCTCCATAATCAAGAGCTCTCCATCCAAAGTCAAAATCATCTTTGTCAGGTATGAAAACACCATTTCTTCCTATTAGAGCTTCTATGAATAAATTTCCATGGCAACAGCAGCTACATTTCATTGTAAGACCGCTTATGAGGAAAACTGCCCGGAAAAAGATCAAGTCTATTGTAATGTTATTCAAAATTCAATAGAGGGAGCTATTGTAATTCAACAGAAGGATGCACTTGAAGGTGAATTGTTCTAATCCATATTCAGTGGTGACTAACAGATTATTCCTTATTAGCTTAAACCTTTCCTTTCCAGTAATGTATTCACTTTATATACATCTGTCAAAATGTATATTAGCATGTTTTAAAACCTTAAATCAAGGTGACATTTGACTATGAAAACAGTGATTTGCCCACGGCTACAGCTGGATCCCAAATCTAACACTACATACTAGTTCTAAGCAGGTTTTGTGTATGTAATGTGGAAAATAAAGAGTGTGCTTTTGATGTGTACTATTCTCCCACAATGCAATGCACAAAGGAAATGGAAAACTGAAACTAATTGTGAATGGTGGTGGAAAAAGCTCCAGAAACACCTAAAAAACATCTAAAAGAATAATATATATATAACATTTCTAGAAAAACATTAGCTGCATCTGAAATCAATTTGTGTGCTACTGGTTTCAGACATACTAAAAAAATATCATATACTGTTTTAGTGTACTAAATGTACTACTGGCATTTTAAGGTTGCAGTGGATTGAAGTATTGTATCATTTCCTGATAGTATAAAACAGTGAATGCTCATTTCTTATACACTAACTGCAAAAACAGTACACTATAAACATGAGTATGTAGTATAAACTATTCAGTTCAGTATGCAGTATGGAAGTGGGACATAGCAGCTGACATATCAGCACAGAGTCAGACACATTTGACCCTTGACTCTTCCTCAAACAGTCCTTGCCAGAGTCCCACTACTTAACCTTCTACTTAACTCACATCCCTTTCCTGACCCCCCCCACCCCCCGAAAGAGACACTGTGACCAGCCCACGTAAATCACAAAGCAGAGGAGCGACGATTTACGTTGAGTTATGACTCTTTGGAACAGGAACACGGAGGCGCTGAACCAGATGGCTGTGGGACCGGTGAGGGAACACGAGGGAGACACAGTGGAGCCCCACGCCGAGGTAGAACTGCGATCACGGGCCACACACGTAACACACGCTGCACAAACGCTACAACAGACTATGCAGATGTTTGGGAGTGGAGTTCCATCTGCATAACAAGCTATGAAACTCACACACAAACTATTATTAGTACTTTGACTCAACCCTTGTGTAATTTAGTTTTTACGCTGTGTTATGCTCCTGAAGTGTTCCCAAAAGTCTCTTTGTGTGGTCCTACCAAGCCTCTGTGTAACTCCAAAGACAACCAAAAACCACAAACACACTCCGTACTGTACTCCCACTAGCTAACACACACCAACACAAGTCTCAGTTATTTACTTCATACTGTATCAACTACCGCCTGTTTCCTCACAGATAGAAACAAGTTCTGCTAATGGCGATGCCGACACTTCAGAATATGTGCATCACAGCATAAAGCTGAAGGTGAGATACACTGGACCCCCCATACACACACACACATAGGCCAACCCTGTTCTTTTGAAAAATAAAGACAATGATAGAGAGGAAGTCCTGGAAGCAATGCTATAATGAGAGAGGTGTACACAAAAAAGAGTCAATCGGGTATGACAGAGAAAGAGAGGGAGAGCACAGAGGAGCAGTCAAGTCTGACAAGCTGCCAGAGAAGAGAAAGGAGACAGAATACTGTCAAACAAAAGGGTGAATAAACAAAACACGTGGATGGGAGAAGTTCCGAAGGGACATAAAGGATCAGTTCACCAAAATAATAAAAAGAGGAACAGATTTATACCCCCTGTGGTGTCTACTTTCTAGCCATGCAGATACTTTCAGATGTCAAGCATTTGGAAAAACTTACAGCAATGTGACTTTCCAGAAAATAGTTCCCACAGAAAACTGCCTACAGTGACGTCTGTGGATTATTTTCAGCTTTTTGAATGTCATTCTTTGATACTTTGAGCACCACCGATAACACCATGCATTCAGCTCCATCATATAGCACAAGTCTCACCTGGGATATCTGAAAATCTTACCCTTTGAACTGACAACAAATGCATGACTACGTACAACAAGAGGTAACTTGGAAAACGTGTTTTTGGGTGATTCTAGTGAACTGACCCTTTAAAAAGAAATGAGTGAATAGGAGACTTTGATGGGAGCCCCAGTTTGGGACTATCCATATGGTGTGTAAGGCGGCAGGGGACGACATGTAAATGCAGCAGCATCTGGGCAGCTCATTGATATGAACACACAAGCACAAAAAGTCCCCGCTGGGAACAACAGATCAGAAGTGTGAAGGATGTAAGGGGAAGCTGTGACTAATTATCTTTCTGGAGCTAATTGTCATCATTATTGCTGGTTTTTGGGAGCTGCTGCAGCTCTGTTGTTGAGCTAAAGCTAGCTGTCAGGCTGCATGCTATGTTCAGATGAACTGTATTAAATGATATCAATTTAAATCCTGTTTAATGTTCTCCAATAGGAGGACGGAGGACTTGGCATCACCTTTGTGGAGGGAAACACTGAGAGTGGAGTTGAGGTTCAGAGTATATCTGAAGTAAAAGGACACACGGGCGAAGTATGTATTACATACTGCAGCTAATTGTTTGTGCAGATTATACAGTTGATTTCTAATCACATCATTGTGATCTGCTCCATGCAGGAGGGCTGCATGAAACCGGGGGACAAGCTCTTAGCTGTGAATGGTGAATCGGTGCTCGGCTACACTGTGGAAAAGGTACGGTGTCATTGGAAATAAAGTGTAATTGTCATATTTCCTGTAAAGGAAAGGATTTGCTTAAGTTTCCCTAATGTAATAAACATGACATTTCATAAGAGTTACTTAGAAAATGACAACTGTGACGATGTAAATAGTCTGATAAGTAATTCTACTGTGTTTTAGGTCAATTCTCTACTGAGAAAAGCCAAAGGTCCAGTGAAGCTAACCTTCTCTACAACTGAGACCCCCTCCTCCTTCTCCTCTCTCCAGTCAACCAGCCAGGACGAGGAGAGCTCGGATGACGTCTCTGCCAGCCTACCCAGCATGCCTAGTGCCGCCACGACTACCCAGAGTCAACCAGAGGCGGAAGCAGGCACTAGTGAGTCTGCTTTTTGACTTCTTATTCAGGAAGATAATAATAATACTAATGGATCAATCGGCTTACTGTATGCCTCCTCTATTTTAGGTCCGAGTCGCTCGTCCTCGCCTTCCACTCTGGCCTGTGACCCGGCGACCTGTCCCATCATCCCCGGCTGTGAGACCACCATCGACATCTCCAAGGGCCGCACGGGCCTGGGCCTTAGCATCGTGGGAGGCTGCGACACCCTGCTGGTAGGAAACAAACGAGACTCGGTCAAAACCGAGTATATGGCTGTGAATTTGTGGCTAAATTGTTACACAAATAGTCAGTGGTCATGTCTATAATGTTAAATCCAGCGCTACATGTCCACCAGATCCGGCGAGGACACGAGGGGACGCGCTGCTCCACTCAACTGGCCACACAATGCATTTGATTGGTCCCTGGTTTCCTGCTCGCCGTTTCAAACAAGAAACAACATGGTGTCCTGCTCGTGAACATTCTGTTATTCCCTTCTAAACAATCCACCAAAATCTACTTCTGAAAACATTTTAAGCCAGAAACAGGCTATGCCACTGCTGTATCTCGCTTCATTTGAGAACTAAATCGCCTAGTTTCACAGCTTGGTCCAAGTTCCGTGAGCCGAACTCCAACACTCGGCCAACCGATCGTGTAACTTCATCACTCAGTGACAGACTTTTGCCTATTTTTGGCTGGCCCTCTGCGGTCCAGCCAAAAATATGAATTATTATATGTTAATGAGGCTGTATCACTTCACCAAAAACATTCCTCGAGTTAAGCATGACTTCTATAATTGATTTAACAACGCAAATAATGAATAAGTATTTGCACTTTTTACAATCTACAATCCTTTTGAAATATACAGTAAATGTGTGATAACTCTAAAAAGTTATGTAACTGTACTTTAGAGTCACCACCCACCCTGCCACCCACTTAGGATCTCTGGTGGTGGTATAAACCAGGTTCAAAATAGCCATGGCGGCTCAGGAATGTAGGAAATGATGTTGTCACAGCCTTCTTCCTCCTCCTCCTCCTCCTCCTGCTGCTGCCGTCCTCTCCTCAGCCCATCTATTCTGTCTGCTCAGTCAGGCTTGGGGGAGCAGCTCTTTGTCTGGCCTCGGCCGCAGCAGACAATATCCAGCCCAGGAATGTAACCTCTGGACCCCAAATGACACACACACTGGAACGCAGAGAAAACACACTGGAAGTCAGGAACATACACACTCGGAATGAGTGTCCAAAATAATGTCTGCCTGTCTGCTGTCAAATGCATCCCTCTCATTTCCTACTGCTCTCACTTCATCTCCGACTGTTCCCGTTCACCTTCTTCTCCTATTCTGTGCTTATTTGCTTGTGTTGTCTTTTTTTCTCTCACTCCAGGGGGCCATCATTATCCACGAAGTTTATGAAGAAGGGGCAGCCTCCAAAGATGGCAGGCTTTGGGCAGGAGACCAAATCTTAGAGGTGCGGTGCGGTGTGGTATAATGAGCATCACATACTGTATGACCTAGATTAAAAAGAGGCTGAACACATTTCAATAACTGAGACGTGGCTGCCTGAGGAGCTTTAACATGAAGGCCTGGGTTCCCCAGTTCAGTCAAGGATCAAATAATGTGATAAATTCGTTGATCTCAAATAGATAGAAAAGTTATATCATTATTTGGCAATAAAAAACTCCAAACAGAGACAAGTACTCAAGAATGAAATGATTCTCTCTGAGTAAAAAGTCAGATGAAAATACCGACGAGTATGAATCCTGTGTGTATTACGTGGAGAGACGAGTTAAGTATCCCGGCTCAACTTGGATTTGCCCCACATCTGACCTCATGCTTTGTCATAGAGGGAGGGCAGGGGTGGAGTTCTGTCATGGTAGCTCAATCAGTAGACCTGAATTGAAAAGCACACACGCATGCATGCACACGCACACACCCTTAATGACTTAATTGCCCTCTACTATTCATTTCTGTCCTCAAGCCAAGCTGTTGTGTTTAGAAAATAGGGTCAGAGAGGGAAAAGTGAAAAGAGCGGTTTCCCAGTCCACAGCAATGCTATTAGCTGCGATGGGAAAAATCCTCTGCATGTCCGTGGCGAAGGCTAATGGGGTATTTCCCCCCTTTAATGTGGTAAAAGAAGCAGGACATCAATCCTTAAACTGACCACTCGAGCTCCTCACAGACTTCTGTGGGAAGGCTGCCTCCCTTTAGTTAAATGTTAAGTGTTGTAACATTGTCATATTATGATCCAGTGTTCAGATAGCTCAGCAGTTTGGGTTTCTAAAGAAGAAATGTGACCTCAGCGGTTTAAGGAATATTCTGTTTAAGCATTAAATTAGGCTGTTAGCACTTTTTTATAGCCCTCTGCTGCATTCACTTTATATCAGGACTACTTTGCAGGACACAAATGTGCAAACACATTTGTTTTTATGAATTTAAAATGAACCGTAGATAAAGTGCAGCAGATATTTCTAGTTTTTATGCGTACAGTTCAGTGCATTTTTAGAAATATGAGCAATAGTTATGATTTTTAAGACATTAGTGTGTTGAAATAGGCCGTTTCTATCTTGTAACATACAGTAATTATATCTTTCTGTTGCTCTTTTAAAAGAGGTCAATGGTTGCTACAATAGGACAACCCCATGTTGCTGTGGCACACAAACACTAACCTCCTGTTCTCGTGTCACAGGTGAACGGCATCGACCTGCGCGCAGCCAGTCACGATGAAGCCATCAACGTGCTGCGGCAGACCCCGCATAGAGTCCGGCTGGCGGTCTACAGGGACGAGGCCCAGTACAAGGAGGAGGACCTGTGGGACTCGTTCACCGTGGAGCTCCACAAGAAGCCTGGCCAGGGTCTGGGCCTGAGCATTGTAGGGAGGAGGTAAGAGGGAGATTCTTTATTAGTACTAGTATGCAATTATTATTATTAAGCTGCTTTTTGGGGTCACAAAAAGAGTTAGCATATTAGGAATCTTGGTATATGTATATAAGATTAATTATGTTGTATTTGGCTTGTCTCTTGAGTATAAAAACAAAGTCAGAACAGCCAGACTGCATATATAAATGCTAAGTAGGTATAGAATGGTATTGGTAATATAATGAACTTAATTAGCATCTGAGAGTCAATATAGTTTGACAGTAACTGTATGAATTTTCTTCTTTAATGCAGATCACGGGACCAGAGGTAATCATTGTTAAAAAAAAATGTATATTTAGGTTGTGTGTAGTGAATAGAGAGTTAGAGAAATAGAGATCGTATACACGCACACAAATCACAGCAGGATTTTTAGATCTACCAATACATAATAAACCATAATGTAGTCATGAGTTTCTACCTTGTATTTGTTTTTACCATCTTTGGGCCTTTTGCTTATGGAATCCTCAACATAACTGGGTTCAGTTAAAATGGTAAGGTGGTAAATTTGGTGTTTACATTTCAGACTTGACTTAATGGTGGTTTTTAAATCTTAATTTATGGTCGAACAGCTATTTATTTGCCTGGCTGGGTTGCTGACATGTTAAACATCACAATCATCACTTCACACTTAGAAATACCTCTAATGATACCTCTAATGAGGACACACAAAGCTTCTCCTAGTGGTGATCAGGACTCCCGTGTACTGCCAGAGACGGGGCTGTAAACAACTGTTGGCTATATCTGGGAATGTTGCTACTTCTGTTCCCATTAGAGCCGTGGAGGAAGATTTATAGAAGTAGTACCAGGACTGGCAAGTTGTACACTGTAAACTCAACTGAGGCTTCTATTCTCGCAGTAGCATTTATGGGTTAAAGCACATGAGGGAAAAGGCCTGCTGGTCCACATGCTGACAGTCAGGTGTGTGGAGTGTGGTGATGGATGTCACCTCTGGGATAACCCTCAGGAATGGCTTACACAGACCACACATGCATAGGCACCGCTGATTATGTGTGTGTATAAGTGTTTTTATAACTCTGGATTTGTCCAAGTGTGTAAATGTTTGTGCATATTTTTTTTGGTTCCATGTTTAAATCAATTTGTCAGAAAAACACAAAATTCAGTAACATCTAATAAGACAACTGCAGAGTAAAAGGCCCAAGTCGGGGTCGTGGTTTGAACAGCTTGGACAGCAGCAGGCAGATCAACTTTAAATGTAGTTGTAAATCTTTGCCTCTGTCACAGCGGTTTCGCTACACAAGTGGAAAAAACAACTGAAATGCTCAACGGGATGGAAAAGGCAACAACGTAACCGACAACCTAAAACCCCGGGGCTAAAATGGAAAGTGCAAGCTAGCAGTTAGTGGCGAGGAGTTGTGACAGCCAAGTGTCTCTGGCACCGGGGATCGTACGATCAAGTTGCCTTGCCTTGTGTTAGTTTTATCCACGTGGAGATTTGCACCTCAGATATGCAAAGGCAACAGTGGAGATGTACTTTTGGAAAAAGAGACACATCTTCCCTGCAGTTAACTTAATTTGCCAGAGGTCAGTGCTCAGAGCAAGCACATATTTAGAGACTGTGTTGACCTTTGGCTTTACCAACCAACTGGTCTGTCAAAGGATATTTTGAAGCCTGGATTCGGGTTTACCACTCACTGCTTTTTAGGCAGATAATAGAACGCCTGAGAGGGGTTGCTGAGGTGGGACATCATTACAGCTGACTTTGGTAGTTGTAGACACCTATCAATCAAGCAAAGACATGCTTCTCATAAAGGCTTAATATCTCCTCAACATCTCGTTGGTGAAGGGTTGATTCTTAGAACTGTCACCAATACACTTACAGCTTCTCACTTTTTGTGCCCGACTGCAACACAGTAATAAGCCTGTGCAGGATTCAAGATGGAAAACACATTTATTGAGGTCACAGTTGGGGGGTAAACACACTCTTCGCTATTAAATATTCCATCTCACCAGCAGTCTGCCGCTTCCAAAGGAGCGTAAGCCACATTTGTGCAGAGGTCCGTAGGAAAATGTGAAATTGCTGGATCAATAGTGTAATTCATCAATTACATGTTCAACAACAGAAGTCAGCAGTATTACACGGTTAAGGTCATCTAGTGGAGAAAAATAAAGTACGACTCTTACAGTACTAAGTGATATCTCACTGTTACGTCTTTGCAACCTTTCCCACCAGGAATGACACAGGAGTATTTGTGTCCGATATTGTGAAAGGAGGTTTGGTGGACACTGACGGCCGACTCATGCAGGGCGACCAGATCATGTCAGTCAATGATGAGGATGTGAGGTCGACCACTCAGGAGGCCGTGGCTGCACTGCTCAAGGTACATCTATCGCATTAGCCCTCAGGAGGAAGCATTAGTGAATGACACATCTGCTTTAAACTGACTTAAAAATAATGTGCCTTGTGTTGTAGTGCTGTGTGGGGCCTATAAACATGGAAGTAGGGAGGTTTAAGGCAGGCCCCTTCCACTCGGAAAGAAGGCTGTCTCAATGTAGTCAGGTACTGTAATTTCACATCTTTCAAGAATAGAAACTGTCAAAACAACAAAACAGAGGAAGTAACGGTACTGAATGTCTTTGTTTCAGATGAGTGAAACAGGCAGCACCAAGGTGGCCTCTCAGTCATGTTCAGACTCTGGGAACCTTCCCGGTGACCTCGACAAACCAAGTAGGAGTCCTGATTGTAAGTATGCTCAGAAGTTTATTTATATTTATTAATTCAAGGCAGCCATAGGAAAAATGTAACTTGTGGACAAGGCATTGTAACATTTTGCATGTTTGCTTCCTTCCAGCTCCGGAGCATCAGGACACCAGAGCAGTTGAGTTCACTAAAGGTCCCACTGATTCTCTGGGTATCAGTATAGCGGGCGGCGTGGGCAGCCCTCTGGGCGATATCCCCATCTTCATCGCCATGATGAACCCTGTCGGCCTGGCTGCTCAGACCCAGAAGCTCAAGGTACGAGATTTACACCTCCCTCTCGGTAACCTTTATTCAGCTTCCAGCTGAATACATAACATAAGAATTTGCATGCCCGTAATTCTTGTGTGGGATTTAATGTGAATCTCAAGTATGTCCAGCAATCTCTTTCCCACTCACTTTACTCAGTTTGGGGACTCCCAAAAGGTCAAGAGCCTACAGTCGTTAGCAGTGACCTTCGCAGTTAAATGACAGTGAGACTGACAAAAGTAGCTCTGTGTGACACAGACCGGAGGAGGACAATAGCCATTGCTAACACGTAATAAATCTCCCACTCCTGCATTCAGATCATTAAGCCCACAGAAGGGCTCATTGAAGTGAATGGGGGGGAAATCTTGAATAGTATATTCATGCTTCTTTATCTTTTCAGCCGGCATGAGCGATGAGAACGCTACATAATTAAGTTACTCAGCCGAACATAAGCATAGTTCAGCTTTTGTATGGCGTTAAATTCTCAAATAGTATTAGCCACATCCTGTTATCATGTGGCGTTATCCAGACTTTTTGTGGAGCATCATAGAAATCACAAAACAGCACTTCTGCACACTTTTAAAAGTGGCACCTCTGTGGTGGTAACGCTAATTGGATATAACGCCACTAATTTCTTTATTTTCCAATAATAAATATATACATACACTTGCATAAAGCAAGCATATTTGCCCACTCCCATGTTGATAAGAGTATTAAATACTTCATACTTGCAGTTAATTTGCGATTTACTATGGACAATCATGCGATTAATCACGATTAAATATTTTAATCGATTGAAAGCCCTATTTCCAACCCAAACACTGATGTGTCGTAAACATGGAAATGTCAGCTTCACTGCTGAATGTGCCAAGTTGTTTTTCTCTCATGTATCCTTTTTAAATTGTACTTTCCAGATCGGTGACCGCATTGTCAGTATCTGTGGAACTTCTGCTGAAGGCATGACCCACTCGCAGGCTGTCAGTCTGCTCAAGAACGCTACCGGCACAATACAGCTGCAGGTCCTGAAGCACACACACACACACACACACACACACACACACACACACTTGTTCTCTCACCCGTTCTGTTCTAATTAGATAAACCCGCAGACACAGTTAGATAATATGCAGATGACTATGTACTCTATTCTTTACTTTATCTGCCTACAAAGTTTTCACCTGAAAAGAACAGTCGAAGGCTACCAGCGGCAGACTTTGAAGTACCATAAAACTAGTCTCCCTCATCCAGCACTACCACCGTGCTATCTGTCTTTATCTTGCAAGTCTAGCAAGCCATAAAAGTGTGTGGTTGTACGTGTGTGTTTGTGCGCCTGTAGGTGGTAGCGGGCGGTGACACCACCGTGACGGGTCCCTCTCAGGAGCAGGCAGTTGGAGGCCTCGCACCCAGCTGCATCTTCCAGGATGACCTCGGGTATGAGCTGGTTATTACACACAAAGAATATTTTGCTGTGTCGTAACATCCGTCTTACCCCTATTATGTCAGTCTGTCTCAGGGACTGTATGATTATATTAGCGGGGGTTACAAAAGGTGAAGGGTTATGTGTTGTTTTTTTTTTCTTTTTGCTGAATGGAATTTAGTTCATATAGTCTCTAACTGTCATCGCCTTTCCATCAGCCCACCTCAGTATAAGACCATCAATCTTGAAAGAGGACCAGACGGGCTGGGTTTCAGTATAGTCGGGGGGTACGGCAGCCCCCATGGGGACTTGCCGATCTATGTTAAAACTGTTTTTGGAAAGGTACGTAGCACATTTCTCCGTTTTACATTTACAGAATTGACAAATTGCATCGTTATAAATTAAACTTCACGTGCATGTGTGTGCGCTCAGGGGGCAGCGGCGGAGGACGGCCGCCTGAAGCGAGGCGACCAGATAATGGCGGTTAACGGGCAGACCCTGGAGGGCGTCACTCATGAAGAAGCCGTTGGCATCCTGAAAAGGACCAAAGGAACGGTCACGCTCACTGTGCTATCATAGACACGCATATGCAAATGCCCACAAACACATACACTACTTTTCCTACACTTCATATCACACTCAAAGTTACTCCACATCTATAAAGAAGGAAACTTTCAAAATAGCAACACACCTCTCAGGTGTGTTGTCACGTCTAGCAGTAGCGGAACTCAAACCGGCAAATATTTCACGACTAGAATAATCTGTGAAAATATGCACACTGAAATATGAACAACCATTTACTGGTAATCATGAAGGAGCTGATTGCTCAATGTAGCTTTGAACACTGTGATCCACATAAGCCTACAGCAAGTAGACATACGTATGTGTCATGATGAAATTGCTCTCATCACTGAAATAGTAATCCAAAATAGTATGTAAAGTAGATACATAAATATTTTGCCATACAGTTTTAATTAGTTGTCATATGAATCTCAAAGAGGTTGTGTATAGTATTAGAATTACATTCCATGGCTCTGGATTGAAGTATTCACTGAACATAGCGGCTCAAGTATTTTGCTGTTCACTGTATTGAAACCAAGATCATTATTTTCAGAAGTATTTTACAATAATATTTCTACAGAGGAGAGGCCTATTTTTCAAGGTTTTTAACAGTCTGGGGTCTACTTTTAGGGGTGACCTCCCGCTAAATTAACAGCATGAAACTGCATGAAAACGCCCTTGAGGCAATTAACAGATTAGCAGATTTTAGCCAGTGGCTGTATTAGCTGATAACAGCATTATTTGTCTTTTGCATTGCACTGCTGTCGGCGATTCATCACGCAGATTTTCCTAAAAAGGCCGATTGCTGCTGTAACTGGTGTAATCATCTTATCATGAAGTCACTGCTGTTTTAGCAGCCAAGGGAGCATTTTGAAGTGCTGATGGCTAGAAGATATTGTAAATACACAGAAAGATGTGAAATCCTTAAAACTCATGAAGTAAGAAGCGTGGTTTGAGTGCACATTTGACTAGAGGAGGAATTATGTGTGCGTGTGTGTATGACCACTGAAATATAGTGCTGCTAAAGCCCATATATAACGTATTATGTCAGTATTTGGATTTTTTTAAAGTATTAATTAATGTTCACTTCATGAAGGTGCACAGAAAAGCAAATGACCTGCTATCTAGGTTTGAGTGGATGGGGGGGTTCTTCAAAGTGTTTAACTTGTCAAATGATTATATAATGGACCTGAGCTCATTTTGACCTTTTTGTTTACCCAAAACGAAGTCATCTAGCGTGTAGCTCCTGGAGTCATCAGGCATGTGTTGTATGGTCTAGTTGATGAGAAAGTTGTCTGTTCTCCATCTTATCACCTTAAATATGTGTCTCTAGCACTGTCAATGTGACAGTATTGAATTTATTCACACTGAATTAAATAAAAGTGACCTTTGGATTCAATCAAAGTGTTCCACGTTTGCATTTATATTGTGCCTGGTACGCCTAAAGCAGACAGCATTCTTGGTTTACCATCATCTAATTGAAAAATACATAATTAAATCCACCAAGAAAACTAGCTTGTTAAACCTCAGCAGAGTGACTATAAACTGAAATATAAAAATGTAATGTTCTTAAATGAATAATAGTTGGAGCATTGTGAAATGCAGGGCAAATTTACAAGTGCAACAGCTGTTATTCAATTTAACTGCTCCTTACTGAATGCTCGGGCTATTGTACAGTGTACATCACATCAGCCATACATCGCATAAATACATTTTCTATCACATAAGCACATAAGATAACTGTGAACGCATAACGTAATAACAGTTTTGTTGAAGAGGACCTGCTCCATATGTAGATATAAACGGCTCATTCTCAGGTTACGAAAACACAACGATTCTTACTTTCAGGTGATTATACACTAAAGAAAACATATTATATTCCATTTCTGCCAATAGATGATACACACTGTTTCTTAAGACCTCTACATGTGTCATGTAAAACTAGAAGGGTTCCTATGCTTTAAGCAGACAAGGAGAATACTCTTTTTGTTAAAACTTATAATACTATGCGTGGAATTTATTACATTATTCAACTTTTTTTGCTTAGTTTATAATATAATAATGTTCTCATAATGTAATAACGTATTACATTATGCACAAAACTATTATTACATTATGTGGTTTTCTTTAGATTATGTGCTGATTTTTACATTGTGAGCTTTTATGACATTTAAATGATTACATTATGCACAGTTATTACATTATGAGTAGCTACAAACCGCTTTGAAATTAAATGCACATGAATAAAGATTTATAGATGAACTATGTACAGTGTAATGTGGAAGAGCACATGTGGAATTGCTTGAATAGACTCTCTGTTGTCACTTGAGACTTAATAAAGCCTGGATAGAGCGAGAGAGAGAGACAGAGCTCTCCATTAAAATATGGCATCCCATCTGTCTGTGCACTGACAAGCACAGCTGCTTCACAGCCTGTCACATGGTTTGTGTGGAGTCCTACGCATGGAGTCCGTTCCTTAAGTCGCTTTACAGCAAACATGGGGGATACCAATTAATCACAAAACCTTTGAAGCTCTTTTGTCTAATGAGGTCGAGAGTTTGTTCAGATTCAGTGGGCTGTGAGAGAAGAACACTTTTAAGTGCATATGCTCAACTGTTAGGTGACTCCTTCACCCCGAGGTCAAGACCCAACACAGCCCAACCACAAGCTAGCTAGCTACGTCCATGCACTCAACAGCTGAGCTTTCCTCAAGCACCTGTTGTTTTAATGGCCCCAGTGGGTTTAGAGGTCACCCAGCCTTCCCTCCAGGTTCAGGAGACTCTGGTTGGTTTACACAAGACTTGTCTGCACAAGCCTTTTAGATGTGAGATCAGATGTTGCCGCTGCGTCACGCTTGGCTTGAATGCGGGCGAACGGGTGTAAGGTTGCCGCGACAGTGGCGCCAAGGCTAAATCGCTTTAAAAGACTGCATTATCAAGATGTCAATCAGGCCTCCGTGTACATTTTCATGGGATTTTACCACGAGCGAGACTTCTTTCTCGACCTCATAAACTAGAGTTACAACAAAGACACTTTTTTCTGTGTCCTGTTCCATGGCCAAAACTCCATAACTAAAGCGTTTGACCCCGCAGCTTTAGATGGAGCCTGTGAGATAAGCTAGTCGCCGCCCGCTCAAACATTTCAGACCTCCAGTATCATCATGACTCATGCTCGCTCCACACTGGCTATCAAGAGGTTAAGCACACAGAAACCTATAGTTGATGATTGGGCCAATGATGACTCGGCAAACATGCCAAATGGGACACCACCGTGCCGGTTAAACTGCTAAAAAGGGTTTTTTTCTCATTTGTTTTGATTATCAGAGGGCAGATGGGGAGGAGGTGGTGGAAAAAAATTTGAATGATGACAATGTCAAAGCGGGTTTTGTTCAGGCTTGAAAGCAGTGGATTTCTTTGAACTTGAATTTATCATTTATCATCTGAGAAATGTGGCCATGAATGCAATGCATCAAAGAGAGGCTGGTTTCCATCAACCATTATGTGTCATTATGTCAGCAAACATGCTGCAACTAATACTTTGATAAAGGTTAAATGTGTCATCAGCACAACTGAAGCAGAGCACTTAAGTCACGTTCGTGTTGGCTGATTGATATCAGATGTTTCTAATACACTTCACAATCATTGGCTCATTCATATTCCCTCCACCACCACCACCACCACAACCTCCTCGTCAAGTGGTATCTCGTCTTGTTGAATTGATTTGATGTTCATGTATGTTTATTAGGGGGGTTAGCTCTCTCAGCAGAATCCTCGTCATTGCTCGGATTCTTTGAGAACGCAGTCATTCGCTGTAAATGTCAATTCCTTGACTCAAGTTTTTTCTGACGTTAGAGTGCTGGAGTCTTAAACTGACAAGAATGGACCTGACAGAAAAATCCCCTAAGTGATTGTTGTTTCGATCCCGTCCCTCCATGACTGACAATAAGTCAAATATAATGTGTAGCCATGCTAGCGGCATGGGTCTAGGGTTGGCAATGTCTATCAGTTGGTCAGTCAGTCAACCACTTTGGTCCCGATCATAGACAGTATATAAGAATTAGACGTATTCACCGTGACATCATCCATTGGTTTGTGGACTGTTGTTTTGAAGCCTCGAGTTCGGCTTTTTGGCCGTCATCATCTTGTTTTTTTGCAACCAGAAGTGACACAAGAGGGTGGAGTTAAGGACAACCGAACGTTGAATAAGAAATTTTTAGGTGACCAAAAAGGTTAGAATTAACTGTCATGAACTGAAAACATACCGTGAAAGGGATAAAGTTCTGAGATGAAAACACTGACAATTCTCAGACCGGACAACGCCGTGGTAGCGACCTGTCAATCACAAGGTAGTTACGCCCTAAAGCATACCCTGCTTTATGGTCTATTTGGTTTATAAGCAAGAGTCCAGTCTTGTTAAAAGCTAGGAGCTCATGCTACAAGTCTCAAAGAGGCATGTTCTCACATGACAGTATGAGGAAGGTGAGTATTTTTACAACGGCCTGTATTTATTTGTTCTTCTAACAAGCGTTAAAAATCCTTTTGCCATTCTCAGACCTGCCCTGACATATCAAACTGTCACAGAGAACACATGCAACTTTGAGCACACACGCTTGGTTAAACAACATCATTCATCTCCCGACTACCTGATCTGCCTCGTGGACTCTTCAACGTCACGGAAAAGAGTCAGACATAATCAGACATCTCCTTAATTACACGGTGAGTGACTTCTTGTCTCGGGAGAACAGAGGGGCTTAAAAGGTCACCTTTACACGCCTGCCCTCACAATGACGCACCCTTGCATACACAAACCAGCAAACAGAATTCACTATCCACTGTGGCGGTGGTGTAACATTGCGGCTTGATGACACACCACTCTACTTTCCCTTCAGCAGCTTTGAAGGAAAGAGATACTAAAAAAAAAAAAAAAAAAAAAAGGTTTCTGAGGCGTCTGATCGTTTCACCTTTCTGCACGGTGACTCTGTTGCCTCAAGTCTTTTACTTAGCTGTCAAAAAAGATAAGCACATCACAGGCGCACACAAGCCTCTGCATTGTTTGAGTGAGCATACACTAGTTGCTCTTTAACAGTCCTTCCTCTCCACACAGTGGTGTTTGACAAATTGGGTGGAGATTGTTGGCGACAACGGAATCTATCCACTGGAGACAAACATGTCAGATGAACATTTATATCTTCAATTGATGCATTGTGAATCAGTATCATTAAATTATTAATAAACATTGGAATGTGAAGAAGCAACTCATTATGCCAGTTTCTTGTTTTTATAAGATTAGTATGCGTGATTAAACTTTATTGAATTAAAGATTAATGATAACCAAAGTCAATGAGAAATGAGTCCAAGCCTTAAGGGAAATATTACATCAGACTGATAAACAAGTCTTACAACTCAAACTAAGAATGCAGAATTATTGCTAGTACAATGAATAAGGAGCGAGAAAAAGAACAAACTTTTGCATGACAAATTTGATCCAGCCCTGCTTATATGGGTTTTCCCTTTGTTTACCCTAGTTTTACATATCTCACTCTGGTGTCTTGTTTCCAGAATAAACAAAAATATACATATATAACTATCCTCCTTTATTTAGATGCTATGTTTTTCTCTGAGTGAACAGTCAAGACACAAACCAACACATACTTCCCTTCCTATCCATAACCCGAAATTATGCCGGAGTCGTACTTTGCGAGCAGGAAGCTGGATGTTATCATGATTTACAGCGCCCTCGTCACAAGGCTATAGCTGCAGCTCAGCACACGCTCTCGCGTTCTTGTTGAAATGAAGCTGGGAGTTAACCAAAGCCGCGATGACATCATGCGAGATCGGATTTCTTCCTCACCTTTGGCGTGTTTGCACAAAGTTGAGTGTGAGGGCTGAGGCTCGTGTTTACACAGACAAAAGAGCACATGTGCAATGAGGGAACGCCAAACACTGACACTAAGTGTTTGGCGTTTAACCCTTAACTGTAGTTATTACATGTTTGCAATACAAACAGTCTACTCGGCTCAGACTATTAACAACGAGGCAGACAAGAGGGTTTTTAATGACCCATCTCATACAGACTCTATCTCTGATAACAGGAAGCTGCTTCAACATAAGGCCACCTCTTGTCTTAAACTCACCTTGCGTGTTTCTATTGGTATGTTTGCATTTCAGTTACAGCTTCAAATTACATCACCGCGGCTGAGGCCTGATAAGGCAGAGTGTGTAATCATCCTTTTATGAGCTGTGTGTAAAGTAATGCGGTGACACAGCCGCTGGGAAATGTTTGCAGAGCTGAAGGTGGAAGAATCATCCGTGTTTGCCCGTGAGAGGCGCACATGTCTGACCTTGTGGAAGGACGCGGCTGCAGGGCTGTTGAACCAGCATTCATGGACAGAACATAATAGACATAGACCAAGGACAGCATGAAATCAAATGATGCATGCCAAGTATTGTTCCCTCACCTTCTAACTATAAAGTGAGGAATCTCGGTCTGCCTTTCACATATCTCGAGAACCGCTCATCCGATCTACTTCACACTTGGCGGGTGTATTGCTCAGAACCCAAGGGAGAGCAGTGTCAAATGTGGTGCAATTTGATGGTGGCGCTATAATAATTAACTTTACGTTTGGCCTGTAACTTATGAACCGTAACTCTCACAAACAAAATATTATATCACAAACCAAAGTATTGGACAAATTAAAATTTTGACCTGCTGGCGGCAATAGCGAGAACGTCAAGGGATCACCAACATTATTATAATTCCTTCTGTATGGAACATAAATGTATGTTAGGAATTTCATGGTAATCCATCCAATATGTGTCAAGATGGCGAGAAAAAGTCAGGAGATCACCAAAGTCATCAGGATACATTGTGTGGGAACCATGAACATCTGTACCAACATTTAGTGCCAATCCATCCAGTACATGTTGAGATATTTCACTGGATACATGAATATTTTTGACGTGTTAAATGAAAAGTCAGTTATTAGGATTCATCTTCTAGATACAATCGATATCTGTACCAGATCCATCCAATAGTTTTCACTAAAAAACAAAAACCTCACAGACACACAAGGGGAAAAGTCTGAGGATCACCTAAGTCAGTAGGCCTCATCCTCTGGAGACAATGAATGTATGTCCAAAATGCTATGGCAATCTATCAAATAGTTATCGAGATATAACAGAGTGGAACCGACATGCCACTAATGTGGCTAAAAAACCCAATACTGTAACATAACCAAAGGTCTAGCAATCACACTGCAATGTGCTTGTTCCACATTCGGTAATGGTCTGTGTTATTGACTGCCACATCTCTGCATTGCTGGTGTAAAACAAAGGCATCCTATTGATTTTAAGGCAGGATGGAAAAATGAGCTTGTGATGAAAGCCCATTTACGCCTCCGGCCCTCGCTGCTATTTCAGCCCATTTTCCATCTTCGCTCAGCAAACCTGCCCGCGCCATTAAATTGAAACGAGTGCCAAATTAAATGACGTTCCATAAATAACCCTTTTTCTAAAAGTGGTACTTGCTCAGGCTTTGACTTGAATGTCTAACTTTTGATTCATGCCGAGCTCCCTTTATTATTTCGGAGGATGACATTTTTAGAGCCCGTTATCAATCGACATTTACGACCCAGGCTTTAATCCCTATTTAAGACTGGGTTACAATTGTTGTGAATTTTAAAATGCGACGGGGGGTAGTGGGGTGATACATGCTTCATCTCGAGCTGTAAACCTTTGAAAATCTTCATATCCAAGCCTGTTGTCCCAGAGAGCTTTCTTCAGTCTTTAATCTGGCATCTCACCAAGTCATTACTTGCATCACGCAACCATTAACTCACCTTAACCTATAATTGTCGTTATACTCTAACAAAGGCTTGATAAAGTCATAAAATTCAGCCTGTGTGGAGTTATTTGGCAACTTTTTGCTTCAAAGCCTTAAAGGTATATTTTGCGCAACTCTATTATTATCATCTTATCTGTTGAGTAGCAATCCAGTGATGGCTTGAAGATGCCAAACATACTGGTGAGGTGTAATGTTAGGATTTTGAGGATACAACAAGTTGTGATTCAGTTTTGTTTCACTGGTATGTTAGCCAGTTTGGTTGAAAACAACATGCAAGTCTAAGCATTACAAGTTTTAAAAGACTGTTAGTTATGGAGCTCAAAAAAGGGTCTAAATTCCAAAGGTGCCTTTCAACAATATGTTTTACTTTCTATTTTTAACAGCAGCTATAAATGAAGCTGTTCTGTGGCTATTGCAAAACACGACACTGCTGTGTCAGTACTTAAGGTGCCGCACTTAAGATCCAGCTCCCCTGCTTGATTTACGAGGCCTTCCAGTTGCCTCTAAACGAGACCACAACATGCTGAACGCAGACCTCAGCAGTGCTTTAAAACATGTTTACATTGCCCCTGACCAGGTGAACGTATCCCCGCGGTTCATGTGTGTTTGTGCTTCCGCTGCACATTGTTTCTTTTCCTCAAGATCACAGATGCCAGGTAGTTCTGTTGGCTTTTTACTTCCTGAGTGGATTCCAAGCTTTAAAACAGGTGTAATCATGTCCTCTAGTCATTGTAAAATCAGGCAAAGAGGGAACAGGAACTTGTTTCCCCTGCACATGCTTTCATCTACAGTACTCTGCTGCCATTAAGTCAATACAAATGAAAAGACGACCCATGGGTGACTTTTAGACTGGATTCCATTGATGGCTATCTGATACGCCTCTGGTTGACTGTCACATTAGTAATCATGAAAGAAATGCAACTGGGTGACAATGTTGTCCATCCTCTAAAGATAAAAACACATGACGGAGTGTGGCTTATTCTGCAAATGCACCTCAGGGGAAAAGATTTTAAAGAGCACTTAAAGGAATCTGTTTATGCATGGCGTGAACGGCAATGATTGGAATTTTAAAATGACCTCCTGTCACACCTACACAAGGCCAAACACAATATAAAACACGTGTGTATACAGCACCATATCTCAAAAGGAAATACATATGCAGCTATTTCGCAACGCCTTGAAATGCAAATATAGAATCGTTGCATATGAACAGTTTCTCTCAAGAAAAAAAGATAATCCTTTCTCAACAATAAATACCCTTCAGCTACTTATGAAGCACTCTACGTTGTTTGATTAAGAGCAGATTCACTCAGTGTATGCCTGAGAAGATGTCAAAAGCAAAAGAGAGCACACAGATGTCAGCAGCCTACGAGGAACCCATCACGCCAAAGCTGTAGGGTATTCAAAGGAAAACTTTCCATCAGACTTGCATGGACCTGTTATTTGCAAGGCGCCGAACTGATTTATGCGCTCCTGATATGTTGCTATGTGCATCTAATTTCCTACAGGCAAATCAAACCGCAGATGCGTCACCATCCATCATCGTTTATGACAAAGAAATTGGATTAATTTCGGCTAAATTGCTGCCTCGCTCAGGGGATTTATTTAATGGCTTCTAGGGCAAACACAGACGTCGGCCCAGTCGGTGTTGCTGTTGTGAACTTAATAAAGTCAGCACATTTCTGTACGTCGATAGAAAAAAAACCGCAAACAGACGCGGCTGCAGGGCCTTACTAACACGTGGCGTCATTAGTGGACACTTTCACACGACTTGACAGGTTTGATTTCCCCCGGTTGAGATCATCGACAAGCATTTGTTGAAAGTTTACATCCTGTTGTATTTGCAGAAATAATGCATTGTTATTTTACCCTGTTATTTTCTATCCTTTGAAAATCAGTACACCAATTTCTACAGAATGCATGGTAAATGGTAAATGGACTTGCATTTATAAAGCGCCTTTCTAGTCTTTCGACCACTCAAAGCGCTTTACAATACATGTCAATATTCACTCATTCACACATTCATACACTGATGGAAGAGGCTGCCATACAAGGTGCCAATCTTGCCCATCAGGATCTAATCTGAATGCTCATTCATACACTGATGGCACAGCCTTCGGGATCAATTTGGGGTTCAGTATCTTGCCCAAGGACACTTGGGACTGGAGGAGCCGGGGATCGACCCGCCGATCTTCTGATTAGTGGACGACCCGCTCCACCGCCTGAGCCACAGCCGCCCCAAGGCATCATGTTTTAGAGAAAAAGAAAACTAGAACTGGGATGTACAGACAGATGAACCTACGTATATATTGACGGACAACCCGAAAACATAATGCCTCCGGCCACAGCTGTCACCGGCTTGGAGGCATAATAAAAAGGAACAAGATGAAGCAGATCACGTCAGACAAGTAACCACCCTGTTGCAAATTGATGTCAAGGAATGAGCATTCCTCTTGACGACTTGCGTTTCAATTTACATAATGGGTTGTCTTTAGTGTTGTGCGAAAAGAATCTGTAAAGCTCAAAGCTTTACATTTTCATGTAAATGCAATCAGGCCCTTGGTATTTCAAACCATTTAACTCCAATTCAATCTGCATTCATGACATGCCTTTTATTCAGCTCCTTTGAATGTTGAGGTATACACTTTGCAACAACTTGACAAATGCATGTAGTAAACTAAAATGTACGGTCCTCGATAGCAAACTCAAATTAAACTCATTTAGCACAGAAAACCTTAAATGCAATAAGAAAAAGATCTACAAAACATTGTATACACGCAGAGTAACCTCCACTTTATATAGAAAATTACCCTTTCCAAACATAAAAACTGTAGTGCTACAAAATGTTATCATCTGAAGATGCATGTCAGCATCCCTACAACAAAAGAGCAAGCTTTTTGCAAAGCATTGCAACCATGCATCCATCCTCCCACTGTTTTCAGAAGTGGGCTGCAGTGGAATCCCTGCTATGTTGCATTGATTGCCAAGATCCACAGATTCCCCATGAATGTCATTTTCTAACACTAAATTTATGCAGTTTGGAAATGGGAGTCATGGTAGTCCATATTCTCAATCATTTCTCCTTGATGTCATCAGTAAATGTTTGCTGGATCTCTGTGAGATTATAATAGTGTAAAAGGTTTAGAACTTTTTCTATGTAAGTGTAAATGGATGAGGAAATGTTCCTGAAAGCCCATTAGCAGAGTAATTCACGACTGAACGCATTCACATTTTTAAAGGCCAGGAAATGCACCTTGCTCTTCCAGCACTTTTACCCTATCCGCAATCGGTACAATCATCTGTCTTCATTAGTCTCTTAGCAAGTACAACATCCTCACCTATGTGGCCGCAGCACTCGGAGAAGGTGGGGGGAGAACATCTAGCCAGCTGACTACATGAGCAGACAAGCTGTCAGTGAGTCCTGCACCACTGATTCAAATGATGATCTGTACAGAGGCAATCATTAACGCAAACTGCCAGTGGCCTGAACACGGTTAGCTCAGTTATCAGTCTCTGCAGTTATACGGTGTATTTTAAAGCTGGTTTCACCTTGGCTGGCCTGTACTGTACTATTGACCCTGCATTTAAGAACTTTCACAAATACAAAAAACCCACCAAAGCTGTAACATAAAAAATGTCTTTACCACTGGTGATTTAAAAAAGACAGGTGAACGTCACTGTATTACACTGCTGTAACCCCTCCCCGACAGCAGCGGTCTCCTGAGTCCTATCAGTAACAGCCTGCTAAGAGGCTTTACCCCCCCCTCCAGCACAAAGAGCTGTCTGTTAGGCCAGGGAGGCATCCCAGGAGTCAGCCGAGACAGGTGGCTATCCCCACAGGGTATGTATGTGGGGGCTGGGAGGCTGAATGCAGGAGTAATCAGAGACAAGTCAAGACAAAAGCATGGTGTTATTTCAGCGGTGTGGGTTTCCAACTGTTGAATGTCTGGGTTAAATGTTTGGTGAGAAGGAACACCACACCAAAGGAAGAAAAATAAGAAAAGTTTCTTTGTCCATCTCAAATGTCTATACCTGCAGTCTATAGACACATGAAAATAAAAGCATTGCATGTTTCTGAATGCCTTTCGATTAGGGACTGTACAACAATTATTTGTGGGGTGGGGTTGTGTATTTTTTTTATTTCAGCCTTCCCTTGCAAGATTTAATGCAAGAAAAAAAATAATCAGATACTACATATCAATAGTGGCTTTAGTGTACGCCGTGGGTCATAGCTTGTAGAGCCACTATGTCCATTTATTTCAAAGAATACACTGGATCTTTATGGATATAAATGATTAAACATTATCTCTACCAACAGTCGTTCCACCTTCACAAAAAGGGAAACAAAAGTTACATGTGTCATATAAAGTTAGTTCATATACTGTATAATTCTGTATAATTCAAGTTCAGCATGACAAACTGTGTCCAGTCCACTCATTCTATCACAGTAATCATTGTTTGCAGCTTTTTATAAAAAATAAAAAAAAATTAGAGTGACTAGAATATTCTCCGATTTGTTATGTTACCCAGAAATTTGACAGTTGCTATTCAAAACTAAACTTTTAATGTATGATTGGTGGATATGTGAAAAATTATTGTTCCATTAAGATATTATATTTTAAATTGGGGGTACTGTACATCGTAACATCATAACATCTCTTAGTTCTTGATAAAACCTATTCAATGTTGTATTATTTTCATATGTTGGTGGGAGGGTGTTGCACTTTTTTTCTAAATCAAGGAGAGGGCCCAAATAAAATATTAATAACTTTGCTCTTTGTTCAGCCCCCTCCGCACCCCAATAATTTTTGTACAGTCCCTAAAATAAATAGAAGCTTTAATTAATTGCCTTTGCATCCATTAAGGTTATGACAAATATGGATTTGTTAAAGAGATGTAGGTCAAATATCATATGGTTCGTAAATCAACATGAGGAAACTCTATCCAACTGTTCCTCCAAATTTACACCCTGAATCTAAATCTCCTTTTCTTTTGCATGCTAACTTCCAGGTAGATGGGGCCTGACGGTAATTCAATCCTTCCAAAATTACACTTCCGCAGTGGAGACCATCCAAATCCTGCTCAAGTAGAAATGATCTTGTGTTTTCATTGAAGCTCTGGGTTTGAATGAGGGGGCTTTAAGAGGGTGCCAAGGAAACCATGGCAGTTTTGCATCCTAATCCCCTCAGATATTAGAGGTCCTTTACCTCTTACACCAAAGCACTTGAGCGAAATCTTCTAGGTCCTGTTACACCAGTTTTGAGATGCAGAAGAGGGCTTTAGTGAGGTTTGAACTTGGATGGCCCTGGGAGATTTTATTTTTCATCCATCAGTGCTACCAGGCAGAAAATTGGGATTTTATTTTGGGTCACAAAAGGGTTATGAAACAACTGTGGATTCTAATAATTGGTACAAAATTGGTAGTATTTGATTAACAAGTTTGCTTAACAGAGTGCCATGACAGGACCATGGGAGTGTCTTTTGCCTTGCAGGACATTTATGGGGGAGTGAACTATTTGTTCTTTCCCAAGAGGATCACATCTCTTTCCCAGGAAGGATGACAGTTTATGAGAGAGTGCAGACAGAACGATTGGGAAAATGGAATCCCACAGTGACAAGAAAGCTGCGATACTCTTGTGTACAGTAATGAAGATAGAAGAGCAAATTCAAAGAAAGGTCCACAGCTCATACGGGCAGAAAATAACAGATTGAAGAAGGGACTTGAAGAGGCAACAGTAACTGAATTATGAAATTCCTCAAAAGAATTCTTTATGAGCCTTGAGAGTAAAAACAACAAACATGATCTATAGCAGCTATTTGCTTTCCAACTGGTAGTCTTAACTTTAAATCATATGTGTCTCTTTAATTGAAACAAAGCTGGTTCACATGTGGACAAACACAAACATGAACGCGTTAGGATAATAAGATAATACCATCCTAAAAAAACTCCAGGCTGAAGAACAAAAACAGCAGAGAATATCCAAACTACTTCACCACAAAGTCATCAGATCAATGTTTCTTGACCTCTATGGGTCAATCAATTGTAATGCTTTCCTGTTGACCCCAAACTGCCCTCATTTGACCTGAATGAGTGTCCAGGGAATCACAAAGCAGTCATCCACAGGGAAGCATTTTGGTCGACCATGTTTGCCAACCCAAGGAGTAGCCCCAGCTTTGCTCCTTTAACAACACAGGGTCATCTTGTGTTGCCAGGAAACACTTAAAGACTTTTGACCTCTTGGCTTCATGTTGCCTGTTGCTGGGAGGCTTTCTCATCCACAGACCAGTGAGGAAATAATCAATGTGAGCTTATCTTAATAGACTGTTTGCGTTTTTGATAGCATGTCTGTCTTGTTTCATAACTAATCAAATACACGGCTAACCCAAAGACAAATGTGCAATATAGCTGAAATAATCCCATACACTGTAACTTCCGTAAGCTTCAAAGCAACTATGATAACATGTATTTCTCTCTCATGACTCCCAACTTGGCCGTCAAAGAGCAAAGCAAAAGTTCAAAAGCTGGGGCCGGGTCAGTGCCTTCTGTAGTAGTCCCTTTGATTCCTAATATAGTCACGGAAACGGCTTCCTGGCCCGGATAGAAAGAGAAAAAGGGAGTGAAAAAAGGGGGGATCAAATGGGATAGAGGTTTGTTTTGTTCTCTCCCCTCTATCTGTTGAAGGTTCCTGGCTGATGTAGCCTGCTGTTTAATCTCAGCTGGCTCAACGGCTCGGCCCCACGCTAGTGTGGTCAGGAAACAGGCACCCAATACGGAGAGCCATCAAACACAGCCAGGGTGTCAGAGGGTGACTCAGGGTAAAAAGAACAATGAATGGAAGATGGGTTGACAGAATACTTGAGGTACTGAACTGAGTCAGAACCACGTCTATTTTGTGAATCAGGATGACTTAAATGTAAAATTAAACCTACTTTTATGATTTAACCTACTGAACTGCTCATGAATTATGAGTTTATACATCCACTGTGACGCCCTTTACCTCACTTTACCTGCACTGTTAAGGTCATACAAAATGTGATGTCTTAAACTTTGCTGACTTTAAGTAGAGTGAAGGTGAAATTCACTGATCTTCAGCAATAAAGGTTACACTCCTTCAGTGACTAATGATGACTAATTGGCCAGTCCTTAGTACCTAGTATCAATGGAAAATACATCATACTAGTTGGGAAATATGTTGACATTTGCGGTGGTCACAGTGCGTAACTGGTTCCACCGGTTTGTGCTCTCAATAGAAAATTATTTCACAACCAGCCACTGATTGTGTCTGCATCACAGCATAATTAAATGAATAGTTCCGTTTGGTGGAGCTCTTAAATGCTGAAATACCTTTTTCATTCTTCAAGGCCAAGAAGAGTTTATTGATTTGCCCTTCTTTCTTATATCAGGATTGCTGGAGATTATTTGTAAATCGATTACTATTTGTGTGTCCTAACTTCTTAGTGTTAGCTGGTTTCGGTCGTGCGGCCCACTAAAATTTCCCCACCCTTTGGCAGCCAAAGTTTTCGCCCTAGAAAGCTGAAATTTGGTATGGAGGTCAAGTGTGTGGGTGTGACGGTGTGGGTTCATGTTCATGCTAATTGGCAAAAAGGGGGTGTGGCATTGAGAGTGACCTATAACAACTTGTCCTCACTCCCAACTCGACAGATACCGCCGATTGGTAAGTGCTCCACAGCATCGGATACCGACACACAGAGGCAGCCTTTAGTGACTGTATGCGACGCACCAGGCTGTCACCTAACTCCAATGTAAACCCACCTACGGCGTTATCGGACGGTCAGAGCAAGGACACTATGCATGTAACAAGCGTATATAGACATGCCATCCCTGACACGTCCAACAGTAATGCAAGAGGGGTACTCCGTGTGTCGGCCTTCGATGCCTAGAGCCACTGACCAAGCGGCAGTATTTGACAAGCTGGGAGTGTGTCTAACAACAAGGTGCTTAACTTCTAAAGAGATTCACGTACCATGGCCAAACTCATGACCCGTTTGTCGTAGCCTCTTGAGGAAGGCTACAACTCAGGTATTTCATTCGTAACGGTTTGCCCCTCCCCCTACACTTTAGCCCCGTTCCTTTCATAACCCATGAACCACTTGCCGTAGACACTTGTGGGCGGCCTCATTGGTTTGGGGAAATATCAGACTATGCTAACCTAACCAATGCTATTTGCTCATTTAGACTAATGTTATTACCATGTTGTTTTGTAATTTCAGCTATATTGTGTTTTTTTGTGAAATGTGGTTTACAATCTCCACAGCTCATATTATTATTAAACAGAAAGTGTTGGGTCAGATGTGTCCACCATATTACCTATTATACTCTTCAATCTAAACAGGTGATATACTAACATGCATTATGACTGTTAGTTCAGTTTGCTATACAACAGTTAGTCTGCACTTGGAAGTCACTGGGTGGAAATATTTAGACAACTAGTCTATATTTAAGAGCTAATTTGTGTGGTGCAAGCCGTTTTAGTTTAGTGAAGCATAAAATTCCACTTAGTAAACACTTACATTATAACTTAAGTTTGAAATATAAACAAAGCCAGGGTTCACTGAGCCAGGACAACAATTAAGACTAGCAATTCAGATGCAATTTGTTAAATCCCCCGAGGTTCCTAAATACTAGAGGAAAAATGGCCCAGAAAATAGGTCTCACTGGGTGATTTGTAATCTTTATAGCTGTAAATACATCTGATAAATAATCAAGAACTCCTTGTGTATATGGTGATTAAAAATAAGCCCATGAACTATGAATGGAATGCAGCCTGACAAGCCCGGAGGAGCAATATGTTCTCAGGCAGGCCACTTTCTGTATTTGGGTTTCTCAGATGGTTTCTGTGTAATGTTTACAGAAGCTTCCAAAGGGTGCTCTTTCTAAACCTCAGCTGGGCTTATTTATGAGAGCAGTGGCGGCCATTGTTAATGTTTAATATTTGCGCTGACGCAAACAGTGTCGCGTCTCTTCTGCTGCGTTTGGAGCACAGAAGTTTAACAAGGCTCCCAAGAAGTGATTCACAGATCCACAGCTTGGCAGAAGGCCAGCTGAGAGCTCATTTAAGACTTTAATTTCCCCAAAACGCTTGTTTTCCTAACATATAAGGTAGATATATATGACTTCCACTTATGTAATAATCTAATCGGAATGAGGTATTTGCTTGGTCTGAAGGTGAACGCTATCATCACATCGGTGGTGCGGAAAAACTCATGCGAAGCACAACATTAGGGTTGTGGCTAGCCTTGACATTCATTAAGTATTTTTCCTAGGCGAAACAAGATATTCATGCTATAGGACAGGCCTTATTAAGTTTTCCGCGGCTTCATAAATCTCCCAACATGGAGCTCCTCATGTCTGGGAATGTAATAAGGCTGACATAGTGGAGCTAATGTGCTACATCCATCACAAGCATTAGCATGACTGCATAGCAGGCAGCGCCATCGCAAACATTCGTTCTCAAGTCCACCGTGTTAGGCACACTTTAATACAACACTGATGTTTATAGAGCTCTCCAGTCTATTTATTGAAGTTGTTGGAACACTAACAGAACTCTGAAACAAACCAGACTCCCAACGAGAGAAAACCTAATTAAACCAGAATAAAGAAACTTCACAATTGTGTATATTTATTTGGTATCTGTGGCTTCCTGTCTGAGGGGTCCACTGTGTCTCTGGCTCTTTTGATCCCCCTCTAAAACCTACTCCAGTAACCCATATCCTGTATCCTCATTTGCTAGCATGGTGACAGTTTCCCAGATACCAGACAGTATTGGTTTCCCTTCATCTTGTAGCACAAGCCCAACCCCAGCATCTAATTTGCTAATGGATCCCTGCTGGAAGCTGCTGTCTCGACTGTACGCGAGTGTAATTATTTGCGCTCAAGTGAAGCAACTGAGGACTAACTAAGAGAATGAATTAATCATTGTTTTGCACTCTGCTCCCAACTCAGGGGGACTGCAGCTGATTTTACCTTTGTTTGCTTTCCACGAAGCCTGGGTGTCATTCACCCACAGAACAGGATGGCTATAATTGCTGACAGAAGAATTTGACAAACTTTGAGTAACTTCACTTGACTGTAATGTAAACTGATAGTGGGTTTTCTCTCACACTTTCTAAAGGGGACAATTATATGGTAATATGTGCTTAGTTTTTCCTTGGAATGAGGAAAAATGTAAGTTGGCTGTGTATTGGTAAGAATCTGTTGATACGATACATATCATGATGCAGGGGTTACGATTCAATATATTGTGATTGCGATTTTTAAAATCTAATTTTAGGAAAACCGTGAGTAAAAAAAACATTAGCAGTGCGCCTTTATGCTACTTCCCGTCCAAGTTTACGTTGTCACGTTGGAGTGGAAGAGTCAAATGGCTGAAGATAGATTACAACACTGCCATCTAGCCGTCGGGGGTTTTAAACTAGGGATGCACAAATACCGGATCAGATATTGGGCCGGTATCACAAAACATAATACCGCAATACTTAGGGGTATTCATATTTTCTTACACCCCTAAAGTTTAAGCTTGAGCAAAAAAAAGCGAATTTTCTCAAATGCGATTGGATGATTTGGTGAAAGACAGCACTTGTCTTCACCACAAAGGCTGTGTCAATTGGTTCTCCCTTTCATGCAGGAAACACACTTATAAGGACAGAGGAAGGCCCAAAGGTAACCTCTGTTTATGTGTAGTGTACCATGTAGCCCGGAGGAATTTTGACTCAGACCTATTACAACAGAAACCTGCAGAACCTGTTCTGTGCGTCCAATTATTTCAAGGCCACTAGCTCAAGTCTCAACATCCCCCCCTCCCTTAAGGGATATTATCAGTCAGTCATGACATGGTTACATTTGTTAAGACATGAAATTTGGGCAAGTATAGAGAACTTTATGTGTTTTTAAATGAATTGCTGACAAGGAGGTCACGCTGCCATTCACAAGGCTGTTTGGTTTAGTGGCCTCAACGCGGTTCAGCTTGACAGGGAGCTTAAGCTTGCCAAAGCCTCTGGGAGGCAGCGATAAGGAAAGGCAGCATAAAACCAAATAAAGCTGCTTTGCACTTGGAGTGAGACAAAGTTACAAGAACGCTTAATGTGCCCGGATAAAGTGATTATATCTGTCTGGAACTAATGCAACACTAAAAGTGTCCTTTGTGTCCAATCTTGTTATTTTGTGCCTTTCATATTTATGCAAGACAACTGTCACGCATTCAGGAAACATCCACAACAATCCTTCATTCATGATTTCATGAGTTTCAAATAAGATGAGATCCTAACAGGAGACAGCTCTATGGACAACGTGAATAATTGAAGACTAATCCAACACGGCAGCATTCCCAAAGCCACGTCCTGATGTCAGATCCCAGTCTGAGAACTACTGAAGTACCGTGCCCCATGGCCACTCATTCAATCGCAAGCCAAAGAGACCAAGCTTCTCATCTTTCCTATAATGACTTTCCCAGTATAGTCTGTCTGGAACTTCAATTATCACATGAAAGATAAGAAGCTAGTGAGATGCATAAAAATGAATATAACATCGCAGACCATCAAATATTCTGCATGGCTGGCATTTCAATTCTGTCTCACTTTTGATGTGTGTTATTTTCAAATGATTCCAGTCAAAGCAGAGCCTTTTGGAAACATGATTCCTCATCTATAATAATACTTGGTATGCCTTCCTGAATATTATCCTAAGTGGCACTCCTCTGCTAATCGCTTGGGAATTTTAAAGGGCAAAAATAGGCAACAATTTGCCGAATTTAGAATCATCACCTTCCTGGTTTTGTGTTTAATCAAAGGAAAGTGACATGGAGTAGCAAAGTGAATTAATGAGGGTAATTTCCATGCCACATTACACAGGGCACCACAAAGTCTGACTTCATTATTGAGAGATTATTCTTAACTTAAGTTCACCAAAAAAGGAAACTGAACCATAATGTTCACTTCCCATCTCATTAAGATTCCATAACGGGGTCAGTGAACAGTTTTTTTGTTTCTAAAAACGGAGAATAACACAACAGTTACAATGTGTTTTTGTCAGGGCTGTCAAAGTTAACGTGATAACCTGTTAACGCCAATTCACTTTAACACCACTAATTTCTTTAACGCATTAACGCAATCGATATTTTGGAGGTTGTCGCTGCCTTAGTTTTAGAGCTAGAGTGAAGATACTGGCATCATATGAAACTAGAAAACCTAAAGATCCATTGGTACCAACCATGTCATACTAGCTTGTTGCGAAGGAGGTTAAATAACTCTCCAAACTTACACTAAATGTTGTCGAGGAAAAACCATCATGGCCATTTTAAAGATATGGGAAGGAAAATGGGTTCTATGGGTACCCACGAGTCTCCCCTTGAAAAACATGCTCACTTTATGATAATCACATGCAGTTTATGGCAAGTCATAATCAAGTCAGCACACTGACACACTGACACCTGTTGTTGCCTGTTGGGCTGCAGTTTGCCATGTTATGATTTGAGCATATTTGTTATGCTAAATGCAGTAACTGTGAGGGTTTCTGGACAATATTTGTTATTGTTTTGTGTTGTTAACTGATTTCCAGTAATAAATATATACATACATTTGCATAAAGCAAGCATAATTGCCCACTCCCATGTTGATAAGAGTGTTAAATACTTGACAAATTTCCCTTTAAGGTACATTTTGAACAGATAACAAATGTGCGATTAATTAGCAATTAATTGCGATTAATTATGGACAATTATGCGATTAATCGCGATTAAATATGTTAATCGATTGGCAGCCCTAGTTTTCTTTTGCATTAAAGACTTACACAACGTGAGCGAGAGAAAAATCACAATATATTATTTCATTTCCACAACAAAATTAACAGCAATCAATAAAAACATGTTTTTCTTTCAAATGCAGGCAGCGTAAAATACAAACGTCAAACAAATCAACATAACAAGTTTAAAGCTAAAACAACAAACCTTTTGTTTTGACCACAGAGAATTAAAATGTGCCCACAAAGCAAACATGTGTTCCCCATATGTCCACCATCAACAACATCTTCCATCTGGTGCTAACAGGGTTTTGCCTCAGGCCTAAATTATCTTTAAGACAATCAAATTGCTTTTGGTTTTCAGTCAAGCATCTGTGCTTCCAACGTGCTACTAATCTCTTGAGTGTACATGTAAATTCTACTCTTTATCTGAGGAACTTCCATCAGTCAAAACATTTAAGCAAAAATAATTAAAAGCTTAATAGTAAGTGGTGCTCAGAATTTGGCATGGAAGCAAATTGCACTTGCTGTAACACTTAAACTTAGTACTTTAAATAGTTTACCCACTTGAATCACTCAGCATGAGATGTCCAATTTTCCAAATGGCTGCTAAATCCTAATCTACTCCTTCACTTAGATCAGCTGATTGTGGTTGGACCCAACACGACGTTGAATTTTCCACAGATAAAGAAGGAAATTTGCTGTTCAGCTGATGTTGCTACTTTTATTCACCCCATCTTCAGTAATTTTGAATACTAATAAAACTGCTGAGGTATTGGATAACTCCACAATAAATACAATCTTTAAATCATATTAGAGCACCCTTTTGATATAATTGACCTGCATGATAAAATATTAAGACAAAGAATTGTTAAGATGTTTTCATCTGCATTTGGTGTGACATTAAGTGGCAATGGTTTGATGAGGTGTGTTCAATCCACAACGTAAGGAAGCTGGTTTCAAGGTGAAAAGTAACAAGTCTTACCAACACTTTGGCTGTCGCTATAATAAGAAAAATGTGAAGCATGTGGGGAAAATAATCTGACAAGTGAAGAACACATTTTTAAATGTTTCTTCACAGAACACCTCAGTAGTCTCTGTAACCACCGTTTTTAGCTTATCATTATCCAAAGCAGTAGTATTCATCTGATTCCACCCTGACTTTCAGTGGCGATTTGCTGAAAGCCTCGCCATCGATGACCGTTTTATCCACAAAACAGTCAAGATCCGTAGGTGAGGGGTGGTCCGGGAGGTCCTCCAGAGTGTCCAAGTAGCTACCCACAGACAGACCATCCAGCCCGTCGCTGTTGGCGTCATTCAAGCTGTTGAAGCTGCCTCGCAGCGAGGCGCCGTCCTGGCTGTCCGATAGGCTGTACAAGCTGCCCGTCAGGCTGCCCTCTTGGCTGGCCACGCCTCCTTTGTCTTCTATCATCCAGCGGATGGACTCGATGCCCTCGTTGATCGACATGAGCTGCTGCATCAGCTTCACGTCGATGGCTCGTAGATGTGCCTACAAGTTGGAGAAAAAAATTCCCGGTCAGGTCATGAAACTTAAGGGTGATCCAGCATTTAAAGAAATAGTTTGACATTTTGGGAAATCCGCTTAAAATGTAGAAGTACTCATTTAGCACAGCTACTACACGGTACAACAGTATTACGATGAAATACGATATAATACAAAACCAGTAGCATAATCATTGCTAACTATTGTTAGCATTGAGGTTCAAAGTTCATTCTAGACCTTGGAAACAGCAGTTGAGAAGACAATATTGCCACACGGTCCATTTAGTAGCTATTCAGGAGCTTTCGATCATATCACGTGGTTTTCATTAGCAGATTGAACCACAGCTTTTAAGCCAACATTGAGTCAAGAGCTGAAAGTGTTCAGAAAAAAAAAAAGAAATTTGATATCTAGGTCCTTAACTGCTGATGAAGATCATGCGATATGAAGGAAAGCTCCGACTCAGCTACTAAATGAACCGTGTGGTGAGATTTCTTTCTCTGTGATCAATTGTTTGCATTCTTATGTCCTCTCCCAGAACACTATGTGCTATTTAGTTTAGACTATCAGGCTTTGTTGTGAACAAAGACACTTAACTATGTGGTACCGGAATAAGGACATGTACTCCTCATGTGACAGCGCAGCCAGGAAACAGTTTGCATCCAGGATTCTGAATGATATGCCTGCTTTACACAGTATGGCCATTGATTTAACTCCCTGCCATGACAAGCCATGCCATTGACTGGGGGGTGGAAGTGGACAGCCTATGGGGTCAATCAAAGGGGTTCCTGTGTCACTGGGTGACTAACACAACAGCTGTAACAGCCTGCTAGCTCCATTCAAAAAGCGGTGAGGCAGATGAAGGCAAACAGGGCTGGTACAGTGCTCCAGACAGCTGGCTTTCTTTGGAGGGGATTTGCAACCAGCCTTCATTTAGCTCACATTGCTGCCGGTGTGTTTGTTTTGCGAGTACAACCGCCCGCTTTGCACAAACATGGAGGCAGAGCAGATGGAGTCGTATTGCAATTTTAAGTCCGAGCAGCTATCTCGTGTTAATAAGATGGCACCAGTGGGGCGGCATCGCAGAATGAGTTTAGGAAACACAATTAGCGCCGCATAATTGTGCCTGCGCCGGGTAGTAACACTGAGCATGTTTAATTTGTCATATGAAACTAATAAGCGGGTCCCTAACCTTTTTCGGATCTGCACATTTGCTCCTTTGATAGGCCCCTCAAATGTTGTAAAAGCTAAACACAATGATGCTGCTGGAAGTGTGTGTGTGTGTGTCTGCCAGACATGTGCACACCAAAACAGAGCAGTCTGATTGGATTAGTGATTAAGCTGCGAAGGGAGCCACAAAAACAGGGGAAGCCCAAGATGGCCCAAATTCAAAATGAGCTGTCCCACAATAAGAGGCCACTAATGGCATCATTACACTAAATTATCTTTTAAAAGTCAATTAGTTTGTTCTCATATCTGCACAGTGAAACGGTGGCATGGCTGGCAGGAAGTGAATTAAACCAAGGTAAAGGTTGTTAAAAATAGAAAATGTGCCTGTTACAGGTCTCAATGTCTCCGCCGCATAAATGTAAGCCTATCAACACGAACTCTCTGGGTGATTGGTCAGTCTGCTGGACATGATGCAGCTCCTCTACAGGCGGCAAAACTCGGTCAACCGGGCCATCTGCTCAGGAATCCTAATACCTTTCATGACCTTACTTATAATGAGGGTTTGCCGTGACTCTGGATCCAACAAAGCTTCACTCTAACAAGCATGGAAATAATGCAATAGTGAGTGTTGGCAGATACAACTATGAAATCCTAAAAAGGTAATTACACAGGTAGGCCTATAGAGTATTTCACAGCAGAGACGTTTGAATAATGAGAGGGGGGGGGGGGTAACCCTGAGGTGAGGAGGGTTTATCAACAAAGGTCTCTGCTGACTTTATGTGCAGGTGTGAATGGCTCTCAGGTACTGACTGGTATCACAGTGCTTTATGACAAAATGAGGCCACAACACCCAACAGTGGAACTTTTGCATTTAACAATTGATATGTAGACCTGTTTTGCATCTAGGCCAGCAAAGCATTTCCTGTGAGCTCAGGCTTGGTTGCCAATACATGTGATACAGTAGAGAGCAACTTTTTTTTAAAACCTGACAGACAACTATGCAAAATAGGTATTAGCTGGCTTGTGTATACAGTCACATTTAGGTCTTTTCATTAACTTGAACGTTTGTAGACGAATAAACGTGTTGGACAACTGTACAAAGCTACTCTGCATCTATTTGTTGGGTGTATCTCATTATGCTACGGGTTGTAGCATGTATGGCTATTTAACAGTTGGCACATTTTCCTTAAAAGTTACTGTAACAATTCTTGGTTACAGGATACAGAAAAAAAGTCGCTTACCATTTCTTGTTTTAGGAATAGCATCTTGCTCTCCAGTCTTTTCAAGTCCGCATTCTTGGCATACCGTTTGCAGTTCACTAAATGCGGTGCTGCTGCCGTGGACTTCTCGAGATGCTTTCCTCCAGCCAGAGAACGAATGAGACTATCCGGGACTTTCAGACCCAACTTTGTCTCTATATCCTTCAAATCGGGCAAGACGTTGTTGTTGTCCTCGTCCATCGTAGCAGGCAGGTTAAGTGCGTTACAGAGCTAAGGAGTTGTTGCGGAGACGCGCGTAAAACTATGTATCCTAAGAGGAGTTGGGTTCAAAGTTGCGCGTTTTTCTCCGCACAACTTTATTCTGCCGGCTCACAGAGTGAAGTGTTGAACCAAAAAACACTTCACACTGAATCCACCGCACCGCTGTTCCACCAACAGACCTCCCATCCGAGCGGCTGACCAGTAGTGAGACAGTTTAAAGACAACGTGCTCTCTGTAGATCCTCCCACAGGGGAGCTTCCTCTGGAACCTGATACCTGACAGGTGAGGTGACACCGGGCTGTTGTGGACAAAATTGTTCCTGTACAGAGGGAAATGTATGTTTTGAGGTGTTACATACTAGGAGTTGGGGGTACCACCATACTAGTCACCATAACATGGGGTGAGCACTATTATCTATTCCTCCATTTATGTATGTTTGCAGAGAGTGTAGCCTACAAATGCAAGATGATTGCAGGTAACCAAACCAAAGCAGAACCACCAATGAAAAGATACTCACATACCCCCTACACATGAGCTCCATAAGTGTTATAGACTATATAAAATATGGTATTTGTTGTGTACATATATATAAATATATTTTTTGGTGTGTTTATGTATGTTATAATAACCCAGTGTCAGTGTAAAGTTGAACAAACCACTGTGTGTGGGCATTCAATTTAATCATATAAATAATTTGGCATGCACCCAGATCCAACAGCATTCTGGCAAAAGTATAAATGTACAAACAGAGAAGCAATAATGACCATTTCACATAGATTTAGTTTTAAAAAAAAAGAAAGAAAGAAGCTGCATATGGTGGGAGTACACAGTTCAGTGAGGTCTCAGGATTACAACCTGTTGACACTGCATTTCGCTCCATTTCTTCTGAATCACCACACCTGTTTTTTTTTTTTTTTTTTATCTCTTTCTTCAATCATTAATCACATTTCGGGTAATTTTGATCAATTTATCTTCAGTTCATACATCATTAAAAAACAAAAACAAACCCCCATCAAAACATATCTCTCTTACCAAGAACATGCAGTTTCAGAAATTGAACTATTGCACCCCCTTGTGGGCATTATGTCTCCATCACAAGGGCAGTGTATTTTAGACCAATTATTTCACTTCTATGATGATCTACAGCCTATAAACATGGTAGAAGTCTTAGATGTGTATGTTTTAATTATTTTGCATGTATTACTCCATTACTTTAAATGTGTTCATAAAGTTACAAAACATTTTGAATATCCTTTTGAATCTATATTCTTTCCACCTGATCAACCTATAAGTGCAATATCAAACACTAAAATACAGGAGGCATCATTGCGGCTACCGACATGCCATTTAAAAGGCCATGACCAGAATCACAGTCCAGCACCACCTGGTGGCATCACTATAACACCACCAACACTTCAGTTGTCCATGTTCTCTTTATTTGAACACATTTTCAAGTTTTGCCCAAAATCTGAAATCTGATCTCTTTGCAAAACTCTTAAAAAGTATATGCATATATCTTTACCTTTCCATAACAAAAACTCATCTTCAATTAGTGCTCCACATCTGTACTATTTGTAAAGAAAAATTAACTACACCAGCTTTGTTAAAGGGACATGAATGCAGCCAAAAGTTTACTTCCTATCACGTTGTAGCATTCAAGAAGCTACACCAGTGAGAACAGATCCAGGAGTTAACCAACTGCACTACTGTGTCACTGTAAAAGTAAAGAGAAGACAGAGGCTCATGTTCCAACACCGATCTTAGACTACAGATTGGCTTTTGTCGTTGTCGTAGCGCTGGTACTGATCTCCGAGCAAAGGCTGGTGGCCCTCCATCTTGTTAGACCTGGCACGCACGGCACACGAGGCGGCGAAAATGACTGCGACGAGCACAAGGGCGGATACTATCGCCATGGTGATGATTTCAGTCAGAGTGAAAGCTTGACCTAGAAAGGTAGAAGAGGATGATTATTACCTTCGTCATCTGGATTTATTTAAAGGTCACATTTTTATGTAGACGAATATTAAAAAAAACAACAAAAAAAAACATCTACAGAGCCTTAAGAAAGGTGCTGAATAAAAGTATGGCTTTTCCTGAAAAAACTTGTGTGATTGTGAATTAATCATTTAAAAAATGTTGGCGGGTCCAAAATGAATGTTTTGTTTATCTCTGTGGAAGATATCTGACAAGGCTTGTGAGCCAATAGTATAACAAAGTTGGTAACACGTGTCATCTCTGGGTCTTCAGTTAGTGTGGAAATAAACGTATAAATGGCTGGGATTGACGGTAAGTGCCTGGCAACGACTTGTTGTGAAGTGAATGCAATGGAACGGGAGAGGGAGAATGCGACATCTGGTGGCTGAATGTTATCAGTGTTAATCAATAGCATCTTTAAAGACAAGATTGAAAGCAGACCCGCAAAAAATGTGCGTGTACTAGAAGAAAATGAATACCTGGCCATTCAGCTTCATAAGAGTAACCAAGATTTTCAGGGGCAGTCACAAACATCTCAGCGTTAGTCACTGGAGGCCAGAAAGGCACCATGTTGAAGCCCCTGTTGTGACCAATGGGGGCATTTTCTTCAGGATACAGAGACGAATCTGTCAAGAAATACTTGAAGTTAGCATACAAGCTCACCGTGCTAAATATAAAGCAGTAAAACATGCAGGTATTATAAAGTAATCAACGGGAACAAGTGTTTTGTTTTTTAAAAACCTGGACTGTGTCTCCTCAACCATTCATCAAATATAGCGTCAGTGTATGTGTGGAGCAGGACGAAGATGGGGTCGTTGGGTGAGAGGTGAGTCTGTCCTCCTGTCCCATTGAGGAACAGATGAGCCAGGTTGTGGAGGCTCCTCACCACGGGGTCATAGTTCCCCTGGGGGGCGCTGTAGCCTGTTGAAACGATATGAAAACGTGTTAGAAACATTGTGCGTAAATGTAGAAACACTGTATAACAGAAATATCTTTGTAGTCTCTCACCTTCAATTGTGTTTCTGAAGCTTTCAGACGAGGTGGAGTAGTAGGGCGGTGTGTCAAAAGCATTGACCTGCAGGCAGTCTGCTATATCCTGGGGCTCTGGGAGACGCTGGACCATCGGCCTGTTGACGTTTCCTGCTGGGTTCCTTCTGATGGGAGACGTCTCGGTGCCTGGAAGGAGACAGGAACCACGTAAGATGGACTATAGCACTAAAAGAATAAAGAGGATCACTGTAACATCACTAGAGTGGTGAATAAACAATAGTCTTACTGTTGCAGATGGTCCCCAGTGTGTCATAGTCCTCTACGCTCTCACATATGACCCTCCACTGGGAGAAGATAGAGTTGGTGCTGAGGGAGTTCATGTCGAAGCTGCTCCTAGCCCCCATCAGGTCGTCTGTGCAGATGTCACATGTGCTTCCACCGATGGCAAAGTTCCAGTAGGGCAGGGCGAAGGACGGGTCTTGCAGCATGTCCTGGTTGTTAGAAATAAATAAATGATTTGTGAATGTGAAGATCAAGGCTCGGGAGGCTAGGGAGGCTAGGAGTTTGCTTGAGGCTTTATTTTATTATGCTGCTGACAATGTATTCCCATTTCCTTAGGTTTGCTTTTAAGTCTCATTTGGTAATGGAGTAAATGCGCAGAATAAATTGGTTATCATTTCGACACTGTGATTTGCTTTTAAAGATGACAATATCTGTTTACCATGCATGAGTAATTCTGAAAATTGGTTCTTTAAAAGCCTTTGTGGAAACAATTTTAGGGTCTTTAATCACTTAATAAGACATATAGTAACGAAAAAACAAGGACGCACGTGCAACCAGGGGGCACTAAACAGATTAGTATAAAGTCTTGATGGATTTAGAAACTTTCTGGAAAGAAAACACATTTTTTGGAAGCTGAAGTGTGATGCTTGTCCTTGTTTTTGACAACTTTTTTTGGCTGTCTAGTGCAAAAACTCATGATTTGAGATAAATACGATACATATAGTTAAAGTTATAATAGATATGATTTAATTGGATTATTGGGGGTATTTTTTAGACATTAGTTGATGTAGTGCATCCTGATCCCAACTTGAAGTTTCATCAGTTATGCTTTCCTCACCAATACAATTGTGGGGAAGCATTAGGGTGAAATAGGCTATTAGACAGTGATATATTGGTAATTTAAAAATGTGTATAAACAGCCAGATTAAATCTTAAAATGACCCTTCACACTATATTGTGCATGTGATTACATCGCCATTACTCTAATCTGTTTATACAGTATCTTACCTGCATGTCTCGCTCCAGCTGCAACAGGTGGAACCTGTGCCACGTGACGAAACCGGGCCCCTCGTGGGAGAAGTCGACTCCCCCGAAGCTGGCCTGCCCCGCGCCCAGGAACGTCTTGCTGACCGAGAAGTAGTGCGTCCACACGAAGTAGTTGTAGATGGTGATGTTCTCGAACTGCGCGGTGTTCCCGTCGGGCCCGAAGATCTCCACGTAGCGCCGCGTGGCGATCACCAGGTCCGGGTGCACCGTGCGCTTGGCCTGGTCCAGCGCGCTCAGGAACGCACGCTTCTGGTCCGCGCTGAGCTGCATCACGTTTCTTCTTACTGGGGGGGGGGGATTATAGAAGAGGGGGGAAAGTGGATTAGCTCAATCAGTCATGCGTTAATTAGGGATCAGTTTTTTGACTGAGAAAAGAAGTACAGAAGACGTGCGTAACGGGCACTTTTAATGACAATTAATGTTGTAATCAAATGCCTTTTTCTAAGTTTAAGGGCTGTAACTCTTTCAAATTAACTTTAGCTTGTTTCATGGGACACTCATTCGAATCAATTTTGTTAAAATAATCTGTCTTTGCCCTATAGAAATAGTTAAATCGGCATTAAATGGGCCACAATGCGTTAATATTGCTCTGTGTGATGTCCTAAAGGAGTGCTGAAGTGCCAATGAGCAACAGCACAGAATCCCTAGCTATGACCTTTCAGAGTAAATATACTACAACATTATTATTTGAATAATATTATCATAATATAATTCCCCAGGTTTCCCCGAGGACGCGCACTTACCAACAGAGACGCGCTGGTCACAGGTGGGCCCCGTCCATCCGTGTCTGCAGCGGCCGCAGTTATGACCGCTGAAGTTCCCGTTACACTGACAAGTGCGGTTGAAGTAACGCACGGGCCACCGTTCCCGATCGTCCCGTCCGTCGTGTGGGTACTGAGGACCGTGCGGCCGCGCGTCCGCCGTGATGGACACGCACTGTCCGCGCCCCGTGCTGGAGCCGCACGGGTCGTCGTCGAGTCCGGAGGGCGACGGGCAGCACTGCCCGCTCCTGAGTCCTTCGGGTGTCACGCACTCTCTGGGGAACTGGGCGCTCACCACCACCGCGCCCACAAGCACCAAACAGCAGCACTGCCACATTATCCAAAAACGGTTGCCAAACTTTTACGCACGGCTGATTTGGAGTCAGTTTACCAACAAATAGCCTATATGCACTTCAACTAAGCCTTTATCCAAAATGAATGTGCATCACTTCAACACAGCAGGAATGACTTTCTCTGTCAACTAAAGTGTGTATAAAACGTCCCCTTCCATCCGCACAGGCTCCTGCTTCGACTTCCCACCAAACCAGTGAACCGTCGACCTTAAATACCAGATTAGCGCATGACCGGATTTTCCCCCGCGTGATGCCATCACATAACATCATATTTCCTTCTGGCGACGGAGGGAGAGAAGGTAGTGTGATCCCTCATGCACAATATCATTACTCTAGAAACTCACTGGACTCCTGCAGTTTGCCCAAATTGTTCACATCATTAAATGTGAGGAATTAATTACAAAATAGTTTCAGATTAAAACAAATTACGATGAATGAGCAGGCCTATGTGAACTTTAATAAGTGTACATGGACTGTAAGGTTTCAGCACGCCTTTATGAGCACTGTAAGGAAATTAATTTGTTATGAAGTGGTAGCCTTTTACAAATGAAGCCCCTGGTACATAATATGCTTGTGGAATTAAAATAAATCAACTTGGTGCTGCAAGTGAGCTCAGAATTACAACATGTGTCTTATTTATATGTCCATCAAATAGAACAAAACTAAATAATCCAAAATGTGCTATGTTTTAAAGGAATACTCCAACTGTAGTTATAAAATGCCAGGATCTAATCTTGAGAAGCCCCAGAAGTTCATGTGTTTGTTCGAGTAATTATATTTCGGGTCATTTGACCTCTCAAGAAAGCCCCCTCTCTCTCTCTCAATCTCTCTCTCTGGTCTCCTCCACCTGAAGACTGCTTTTGCCCTCATGAGCATGTGAGTCATGGAAGCATGAAGACACCTTCTAGGAATGCAGGACTCTCTCTGTGATTTCTATGTTTTCAGATCAAAGTGAACCAGATGCAACTTACAATGAAAAGATGTTTCATGAATCCACTTCATCATATTTAAAAACACATAGGATCATAAGATGATTTGTAGTAGAAATATTTGTAATATTTGTAAAAGCACGTTTTAAAAAGGCATCAACAAACATTTTCAAACTTTAAAGGGATACTCAAGAGATTTAGTATTTCACTTCCATTAAGTTAGAAGACTTGCAAAAGACAGGTTTAAAAAAAGAATGGTCACTATTGAAGCAGGAGAGGCCGACATCTCCTGACTACCTAATATGGGACAAACTCCAACAATGGATCCTACACTTCCCATGATGCAACTCAATAGCATCTTACCTTATGTGTTCACATGTGGGATGGATGGTAGAGATGGGAAAGATTTGTATGTATACAACTTAAAACCCCCTGAAACCCAGGCACTGATTTGATTTTTGGAGGTGTGGTATGTCTTACAGTATTACTATTTTTCTGGCCAAAACATTGCTATGATATAGTTTAGAGTCTAGGGTACTGGGATATGTAATGTTTCAGACAGTCAGGAATAGGTACTACTAGACAGTTTCAAGTAGATGTTACGCAATTCCACGACTGCGGGCCTCATTTGGCCTTCATTTGGTTAGCTATGGCTGACACGAAGCATCCATGTTTGCTTTGCTTCAGGCACTTTCAGACTCCAAGTAGGTCATGTCAGAGTTTCTCAGTCATTATTACTTGGATGTTAATGTAAACACTCTTATCCCTCATCCTACCAACCTATTTAACATACAAGGACTACCGACTGGAGTCCCTGGGGACCCAAGAATAAACTGCAGTAAGAAACAACCATCATGGCAAAATGTTAACTTATTTCTTCACAAAATATTATTAGTTATGTAATTAATGTCATCTGAAGAGAAAAAAACAGATTATTATAATTTTTGGAAAGTATATTGTCTAAAACGAAAATAGACAGAGCACATGAGGAAATGTGTGTCTGCTGCATCTGTGTCTGTCTCCTTCAAAATGACTGACAGATTGCCTCTAGCCCCCCTGATAGTGTGTGATACTTTAAATTGGGACCCATGGCAAACGTGTTATCCATCTATTCTATTTTAGTTATTTAAACTGCATAGGCTGCAATTGGGGGCTTTGGCCTGGGGTCCCCTACTGTAGGACCCCAATACATCGGCCTTTTCAAAAAGCACTAATTAAAGAAACAGAAACAGAAAACAATGATATGAAGTCATTAGGAACAAATTGATTGACAAAGTGAAGAAAAATTGCAACGATAGAATAAAGCACCTGTGAGATATGACAAAAACTATACCTCTGGGGTCTGCGGGGACCTCAGTCGGTATGAGGGAGATGGAAACTGGCAATTATGATAACTCCAATATGACATGAATGAATCATTAGACCCTTCATCCCTGGTAAATGCCCACATCTTTAGAGGTATCATCAGCAGGATGACATAAAGCTATACTGTGATCATTTCAGGTGAAAGCAAGTATAAAACTGTGTTACATGTCTTACCTCTCTTCTCCTTCTAGCACTGTCGATTTTTTCTTGCTTACCTTTTCTGCCTGTGCTCCATTCATTTGAATTCTCCCCCCGATGGCCCCTCCAGCGTGTGCACCATTTGCTGATTTGCTTCTGCAGGTGAAGGATTCGGGCTGAAAACAAAAAAAAAACAAAACCCTTTGATTAGTTTAAATTAGCTGATGATACCAGTGGCAAAATCTTGATTAATTTGGTCTTCTGCTACTATAACCTCAGGACATTTTTTTGTGAAAGGGAAAATGATTGGCTGCTGCTGTTGTTTACAGAACCTACAGCAGTAACCCCAAGGAGTTGGAATCTAGGGCAAGATCAGCAAGGAAGGTTCTTTAAAAAAACCTCCAAAGTCTTAAACGCTTCCCATAATTCACTGCAAGCTTTACACTGGGTCACGGGGAGGACACTGGATAGTGTGAACAATGGATTGTTTGGTTGCAGTAATTGTTATAACATGTTTATCAGTTATCCTCAAGGGGGATCAACACCCACTAATTAGCAAACCAATGCTTCACAGATTCGCTCATCAAATGATGGTGATGGAGAGGAGAAAAACAACAACAACAACGTCAATGCTTTCACTTCAAAGAGCAGGAATTTAAACATGTTCTCAACTCCCCTCGGCGTCACTTTACGGTTGCAATAAACACAAGCTTAAAATTGGGAATTAAACAAAAAACACTTGAGGTTTAGGCAACAAAACCACTTAGGTTTAGGAAAAAACAACATGGTTGGGCTTAAAACTGCTATATTTGTAAAATGAAAATGTGACTTGGCATTGTGAACACGGGACAAGATTGAACAGCTGATTGTAACATGGGAGTGAAACGTAACGCACGGGACACAAACAGCAGTCTCCTGGATGAAAGCCCTGTGTTGTTGGACCCATCCACCTCCCCTCCCTCCCGCCCTGTGTGTGTCTCTTTTGCTCTTTAAACTACGTCAGCACTTTCTCTTTGCATTTACTGTTGCCACTTAAAAAAACAACCAAACAGCCACTAAGACAGCAGTTAAAAAAAAACTTTTTGGGCTTGCGACACCTTACATAAAGCAGTGTCTGGTTCGGGCCCCTTGTCATGATTCAAATGTCTATGAGTTGTTAGAAGTTTCACTAAAGAGTGATTTTCCTTCTCAAATGGTTCGATTTAAATAACTGTTCGAGGCCCGAAGAGGTAAAAGTATCATATATTTCAGCAACAATAAAACATTAGAGAAAAGAATACACATTTATGAAGCAGAACTTTGTTTTTTCCTTATTAATCATCTCACAACCCCTCAGATTCATCTTGTGACCCTTTGCTCCGATGGACCCCGAGGGAAACGTAAAGCAAAACTAGCTCCAGTAAAACGCTTCATACATATTGAGGCACCAGTATTAACAATCCAATAATTCAATACATAATATTATACATTTTCTGTGAAATTAGTACTTTTACTTTTCATTTATCTTATTACACATTTGTACTTTTACTTAAGTAGGATTTTGAATGCAGGAGTATTTTTACATTGTTGTATTGGTACTTTTAGTTAAGTAAAGGATGCGAGTACTCTTTCCACCACTGATAAAAAGAATATTCAACAACTTTTTGTCTTGGAAAGACGTGATGAACCAGATGCCGTCAGTATTAATAATTTGCAAGCAAACTTGAAAACCATAACATTCATATTTAAATGCCACCCTCAGGCATGTAAAAAACACAACAATAGAGCCGTTTTCTAAGAGGACTCTCTTTTTCCAATGTGATCTTCTACACTGAAAGGCAAAGATTCTTAACCCGGTCACATGTGTTTCACGTTGGTTATCATTATTCCAGCCTGCATCTATCGTTTCATAATTGGGGCGTGACGCCGAGGATTACACAAAGCTAGCGCTAAGCTCATTCTCATGAAGTACATTTGAAAAATGCAGCCACATTCCTTTACGTATGTGCAGTTCCCATGTTCCCCTTGAGAAGTAGCAGGAGACCCATTAACGTGTCAAGGATGTTATGACCATTTAAACATAATTTGTCTGGAAACACCGTCTAGTTTCCTTCAATTCCTTTAAAAACGTCAAGATGAATACTGTAATAGTTCTAATGATCAATTATTTTGACCTTAGAGTCTCATGCTGGCCCTAAATGAATTTTCTATGATTTATCATCATCATCATAGACTTGTGGGTATTTAATAATTCAAAGTGCTATTGACCTGAATATGCGCTGCAGTGATTTTACGGTCACGTTTAAGTAGAAGGGGAGCCATCTATTTACTGATTAAGTCTGTAAGAAGTTTACCATCTCTCTGCCAAACTTCTGCACACTTCACTTTTATCTATAAATTTGTCAAATTAGTGTATATGAATATGATGTAGGGCTAATACAAACCTGTTATGATTACACTCACAAATACAGAGGTGGCAAAGCTGTAATCCAAACTAATTTCCTTTGTTGCCATATGAGAATTTAGGCTAATTTCGTCTATTATCTTTAAATATATGCATGCTAGATTAGTTTAACAGTGTAAACACAACAGTGATAAAAAGGTCAGGGGTCATGTCACGCTATAATCTAATGATTGAAATGAGAATTAACTTCAAACTTTTGGCTTATTGTTTAGAAATCTACTGCATTATTTCTGCCGTGGGCGCTACACGTGTACACATCCCCTCTGTTCGTCCCGTGACCACCCGTCAGCCGACCTCCCTTTCATCCCCACTCACCCCCCGCTACCATACTGGGTGCATGTGTGTGAATAAACCTTGGGCAGGATAGAGGATCATGTGAGAAGATGTGACTCGGGCTTAATGGTAATCCTTGCCTTTGGTAAAAATGGCACAGTGGGAGTCATTAGGAGGGAGCTATACGAGCTGCTTCATATGACTGTCTGCCTCCGTCTCTCCCCTCCCGTCTCCCCTCTCTCCCCTCCTCTAAGACAATGCCTGCAACTGCTTGTCATTCTCCTTCACTTTCTCACCACATGCCGTCTTCATGCCATTCATTTCACCTCAGCCCCTGCTTTTCCCCCATGTTCATTTGCTTCTCTGTAAATGATGGAAAAATAAAAATATATTTCACTTCATCTGAAAGAAGGTGTCCCATGTGAACACATTGTTACAGCTTGAGGCATCTATGATATAACAACAGTAGGGATCACCAGCTATGCTAGCAGCTCTATGGGGCTGGTTTCTTTTAACCATGACAGCGGTCGTTCCCTATAACCTTACACATTCTGACCGATATATATCAGATGATAAAACTAGGGCTGTCTACTGATTAAAATCACATGCTTGTCTATAGTTAATTGCGATTAATCGCAAATTAATCACAAATTTTGTATCTGTTCAAAATGTACCTTAAAGGGAGATTTGTAAAGTATTTAATACTCTTATCAACATGGGAGTGGGTAAATATGCTGCTTTATGCAAATGTATGTATATATTTATTATTGGAAATCAATTAACAATTTTAAATTTTTCAGACATTTTTTGGGACATTTAACATTTGTCAGACCTTTTTTGGGACATTTTTCGAACTTTTTTTTGTTTTTACATTTAAAAAAAAAAAATTGACATTATTCAAACTTTTTTTTTTTTTACATATTTCAGACATTTTTCAGCCTTTTTTTTTTTTTTTTTCATTTTTTGAACTTTTTTTTCTTTTCTTTACATTTTTCGTAAATTTAAAAAAAAAAAATATCGACATTATTCAAACATTTTTTTTTTTACGTTTGAATAATGTCGAAACATTTTTTTTAAAAATGTCCAAAAAATGTAAAGAAAAAAAAAAATTCAAAAATGTAAAAAAAAAAAAACGTTTGAATAATGTCGAAATTTTTTTTTTTAAAATGTCCGAAAAATGTAAAGAAAAAAAAAGTTAAAAAATGTAAAAAAAAAAAAAAAAAAAAAAAAAGTTTGAATAATGTCAATTTTTTTAAAAAAAAATGTAAAAAAAAAAAAAAAAATTCGAAAAATGTCCCAAAAAAGGTCTGTCAAATGTTAAATGTCCCAAAAAATGTCTGAAAAATTAAAAAAAAAAAAAGTTTGAATAATGTCGAAAAAGTCCCCCCAAAAAACAAAAAAAACAAAAAAAACGTTTGAATAATGTGACTTTTTTTTAAAAAATGTCCGAAAAATGTAAAAAAAAAAAAAAAAAAGTCTGAAAGATGTCCAAAAAAAAAGAAAAAAGAAATCTGAAAAATGTAAAAAAAAAAAATAAAAAAAAAAGTAAAAAAAATAAAAGTAAGAAAAATGTAAAAAATAAATATACTAAAAATATGCTCAAATCATAACATGGCAAACTGCAGCCCAACAGGCAACAACAGCTGTCAGTGTGTCAGTGTGCTGACTTGACTATGACTTGCCCCAAACTGCATGTGATTAAAAAAAATACAGTGGGCATGTCTGTAAAGGGGAGACTCGTGGGTACCCATAGAACCCATTTTCATTCACATATCTTGAGGTCAGAGGTCAAGGGACCCCTTTGAAAATGTCCATGCCAGTTTTTCCTCACCAAAATTCAGCGTAGGTTTGGAGCGTTATTTAATCTCCTTCGCAACAAGCTAGTATAACATGGTTGGTACCAATGGATTCCTTGGGTTCTCTTTCTAGTTACATATGATGCCAGTATCTTCACTCTAGCTTTAAAACTGAGCCCACATTAACCTAAAAATTGCAAGTTGCGTTAATGCGTTAAAGAAATTAGTGGTGTTAAAACAAATTTGCGTTAGGTTAGGTCACCAAGTCTGTTTCCAGTGAACTATGCCACATCTTGCCGTTACTGCCACACCTACCTTTCCACCTCAGCCACGTGTAAAATCTTCTTTCCAATATCTTAAAGGAACAGTGTGTAAGATTTAGGGGGATCTATTGGCAGACATGGAATATTAATATGTGTATTTTCTTTAGTGTATTATCACCTGAAATTAAGAATCGTTGTGTTTTCGTTACCTTAGAATGAGCCATTTACATCTACATATGGAGCGGGTCCTCTTCACGGAGCCGGCCGCCATGTTTCTACAGTAGCCCAGAACGGACAAACCAAACACTGGCTCTAGATAGGGCCATTTGCGTTTTCACGTCTTTGCGTAGTTCTCCTACACGCTTGGCACAGGGGAGATTTCAAGTTGCTGCTAGATGCCGCCAGATCCTACACACTGCACCTTTAAATTTGTTTCTAATTTTTCTGTGTTTCTACTCTTTTTTTTAATGCGCAAGTTGAAAATGTGCATTAAAAACATATGGATGGAAAGGCACCTATTGTTGAGATATTTCGACATATTCTGTCATTTAATTTGAAGGATTTTGTTCAGTCTGGACTAAAGAAGTGAACCTACGGAGTAACCAATGAATATTGCCAATCATAGAGCAAAAACATAGCAGGAGAATGTAGCCAGAGAAAAAAAATCCATTCAATTAATTTCTAGCTCAGATGATTTTATCTCCGGGACGAACACTCCTCCTCTGATCTATAATTACTATGTAGTGCATGTAGAAGATAAGGCAGGGTGAAAATGAGTCTATATTAGATTTTGAGACAGGTGAGACTGCTATTTGATACCATGTTCCAAATCATCTAAATGTAATGACTTCATTAAGAAGAGCTTAAGAAAACCTTATCGTGCCGAAAATACAGTACGACTCTTACAGAAAGTTCACTTCCTAATTGAGCCGGGAGTGAATGGAGGTCTATCCTGCGGGACTGTCTGCTGACGGCATGAAGCAGGCTCATGACCAACGCTCTGGGGGGTGTAGTGGTGGAGGAGTGTGGGGGGGTGGGGTATTTTGCGTTTCATTTCTTAAACTGCATGCATATCATAATTTGCATATACCAGCAGCTGTGACTGCAAAATGAAACTGTGGGCCCAAAACAATGAAGAATATGTATTTTGTTTTCCCTGCTTGGTATCTCAAATGAAATACCAAAACTAATTCAAACACCAACAATGCAATATAAAAGCACTACTGTGTTAACCCACAGTGACAAAATCTCTCACATACATTTGCGGCGGTCACGACCGATATATTTGTGCTGAGAAGAAATCAATTTGGATCCTTGAATGAAAAATAAAAAAAACCTCCATTAAGTTTCACACCATATCTGCAGCAGGAATAAAAATAAGCCGGGGAATAAGGGAATACATTTCTATTGCAAGAAGTTTAAGCCTATGTGCTTGGAAAGACAACAGAGACTTTTCAACAATAAAACAATTAATTCTCGCAATGCGATAAGCACATTAACAGTCACAAGCTTGAATTCCAACACAAATGAGTTGTCCTCGGGAGCAGGGAGTGTTAGATGTGACAGAATGCAACTAGTTTGACTACAATTTATACAACAGGTAGCGAATAAACAATGAGTAAAAGCCCCTTTTTTTTAAGAAACCAGCCCTCCACTTTGCTGTAAATGGATCTCAACACTGTAGGTGTAATACAGTCTAAAAACCAGCAGAGGACAGTGACATCTTATGTAAAGATTTGTGACTAAGACAATCATCCAAACTGTGTTTACAGCCGTTCTGGGTGGGGATCCGTCAACTGTACACATACTGTACATTTTAGATACAAAATTACAATTTCTTCAGCCAATAAATAACATTTATCTTGAAGAATTTGACCCCTAGATGACAACTCAAGAGGTTGTCAAGACCTTTCTTGACTCGTCAATCTTAAAAATGTCCCAATCTTTAGTTTGCAGGCAATATTATGCAAGTAAAACCATTACAGTTACGGTTTAAAAGCTCCAATATTCACATTGCCTACACCTTTACATTGGAACATTAGAAGTGTGCAAACTGGTTGTTGGTTGAAGATAAATATGTGAATGGAAGAACAGGCAGAGGTACGGTAAAAGTGCTTCCACTACGAGCTAGTTCCGAACTTTTAGGCGCTGTAGTTCACACATCAGTTTTGCAGAAGCACAGAATAAGCATTTTATATGTGAGTCAGAGAGAACTTCATTTGTTCCGCCAGCGAACTTCTCAGAATGTAGTGCCAGCTCGAGGTAGACTGACACGCTGATGAATAGCAAGAGTTAGTCCCTCAAATGAAGGCCTCCGCGAATATCGGGATACTGTCTACTTAGCACATGCACCAGCATCCTAAATCTGCTGCTTTCCAATACCAAAGCACTCCAGGTGATTTACATAGCAATAATTTAAACAGCAGAGGTGCCGTGACCGGGCGCTGGCAATAAAATACGGAGATCTACCGCCCAGACTGCTGCTACCACTTGATTGCTTTTTAACAGTCATTAGTCTTGCGGGAACCTCTTGAAAGGGCATCATTTTTCGGTCAATCCTTCGCTCTACTTCACAGGTTTTTTCACTGATGTATGAAAATGAGGGAGGATATTGACAGGTACTGTAAATGGGAGAGGTGAGAGTAATTCAGCGGGAGCCGGCTGTGTCACAGATCATCGCTGACAGCAGCGGTAATTAGTGAGGAACACTAGTCTTGCTCCGGGATGTAGCAGGCAAACAGCTGGGTTGGAAGGTTGTGCCAGCCTCGGCCAATTAAAATGCTGCACAGAAGTAGATGATGACAGGGAGAGGTTAAGACGGAGCCTGCTCATCATTACTGGAGAAACACAAACACTTTTAATTGAACCTATGCTGGGGATTCGGGATTTTGTGATTATCTGCAGTCAAATGAGGCACTATCAACGGCAGTCTGGAGTCAAATTTGATGAATAAACAGCGATGTAGTTTTCATTTTTCTCCCAGCCAAAATATCCTGCAGAGAATATTCTTTCATTGCTGAAACCTCAAACTAATTCAGGTCACAGTATGTGCAGTTTAAAAAAAGCCATAACGAATGCAGATACTTCCATAGCAGACACGACGGGTCACTGAATGAGTTATAAGCCATGGGCTTTACAGTTACCACACCTCAACCAACTTAAAGACCACTGGAGGATTTTGGACCGACATGTTAGATAACCATCATCAGAACATGTAGAGTTGCAGAAACTTGTAGAGTTTCATACCTATAGTTTGTTTGCTCTGGTCCGAATTGGTGGGAGTGTTGGTAAACTTGTTGCGTTCTTCCCTTGGTGTGGTTTCTTTTCACACAAACATATCAAGCTAACCAAAATTTAAAAGCCACGTGAGAATGTTCACTTGGCTCATTGGTTCGATGTTTCTGGGGCAGAAGCGAGAACATAAACGTAGGAAGAAGGTCCTACATGCCCAAATATCAAGAAGGCAACGTACTTTGCTGTTAGTCCAGGTCAGACCTCGAGTCGTTCTCCGAGAGTATGCAAGGTGCATATGTTAAAGTGAGCTGCTGAGCTCAAACTTGCAGAGTTTAGTTCGGTAACATTGGATCACGTTCCCACCACAGATGAACTGCTCCAGAACTTGTGACCAGACGACTTACTCTAACTTCAGATCATAGACTGTATATAAGAAGTGGACGTAGTCACCGTGATGTCACCCATTGGTTTGTGGACTACGGTTGTGAAGCCTCGAGTTCGGCATTTTGGCCGTCGCCATCTTGTTTTTTTTGGAACCAGAAGTGACACTAGAGGGGGGAGCTAAGTACAACCGAATGCTGAACATGACCTTTTTAGGTGACCAAAATGTTACAATTAGCTTTCATGAACTGAAAACACACTGTGAAAGGGTTAAAGTTCTAAGACGAAAACACGGACAACTCCCACCAGACAACGCCGTGGTAGCGACCTGTCAATCACAAGGTAGCCACGCCCTCAAGCATACCCTGCTTTATGGTCTATTTGACTCTAAATGGGACCATAGTTTACTAAATGAACATCATGCTGTATTGAAGACTTGAAACTAGTGATTGAGACCATAAACTCATGTTTACAATGTTTACTGAGGTAATAAATCAAGTGAGAAGTAGGGTCATTTTCTCATAGACTTCTATACAATCTGACTTCTTTTGCAACCAGAGCAGTCACCCCCTGCTGGCTATTAGAAAGAATGCAAGTTTAAGGCACTTCCACATTGGCTTCACTTTTCAGAACCGGAGGTTGCAGCCTTCTTCAGATCTGCCCAAAAAAATCGTACCAAGTGGAAAAATTAACCAGAGTTTGATTCAATTCTTGTAAACAATTCGGGTTTGAATCGTCCTTAAGGGACGTGATTTTTTTATAGATAAAATAAGTTTGTTTTTGGCCAATCAATTGAAGGAAATACCTGACAAATGATGATACATCATCAACTTGATGCAAAAATTCTGTCCTGCAAATTCATTCTCAATTATGTAATGGTGTAATACAACCAGAGATATTAAAAGGCATAGAAACTGGACCTTGGTATTATATTACTAACATGCCCAACCATATTTTGCCGCTAATTACTTCCTTTTATCGAACACCAAATACTTTTCTCCACTCATGTATTGAGTCCCACAACATATTGCCATCACCTTGTTCCATCTGTCCTTCAAATACTGGTCCTGCTGATACCCTCATTAGGTGTCCCCTTATGTGTTGCTTCCTAAGACAGCTACCTAACGCCCACAGTCACCACGAACAAAGGGATTGAAAGAAAGAGACAGAAGATCAAAGGCCTTGGACAAGGCTTTGCAAAGTCCCAGATCTGGATTCTACTGCGACTCTTTTCGACAGATGGCAATCTCTATGTGCTGCTCTTTGAAAGAACATCTCAGATTTTCCAGGTTTGGCGAAATATTTCTTATAATGTACAGTAGTTGCTGTATATATGTGGAGCTATTCAGAGAGCAATTCACTTCGCTCTGTGGGCGGATGAAAGTAAGGCACTGATGTGGCAAGAGACTTACAGAGATGGAAGCACATTGCCTGTCAGGGTGAGGCATGCATGAACAATATAATAAATCAGAAAATGAGCTCCTCACTCCTGGTGATTATAGTCATAGTTGAGGACTGTTCATCTCTATAAAAATGTCACATTCCCTTTGTGCCGTGTCACGTTTTGGGTGGTAAAAGTTCGGTGACTGATGCCAACTTTTCACAAACTTACCCAGAATAGATTGGCAGCATTGTTAATTTGTGCCCACAAGTACGTGCGTAAGCTTCCTCTCATAGGTATGTGCTGGAGCTTTCCTGAAGGAAATGAATTCAGCAGAACGTCTTAATATAGACCTGCATTGATCTGTTGCTGCAACATGTCTTCGGTTTGGTGGAAACTTTGATAACAATCCAACCTCCGAACACAAAAGAAATGCAAAGCTTCCCTGCGTTAATGACATCACGGTGGTGTGGGCCACTTTTTATGAATACATAAGACTCGTTCCTGAACTTACTCTCAAAGGTGATGTAGAACAGTCAGCCAAGAGTAGTTCTTAATGAAACACAAGGTAAACACATGTACAAACATATAGAGCCGAGGCAAGATGAGGGCAAAGAAATTGGTACAAGCTTGCCATCGCATGGTTAAATACTTGTGGAATGAGTCATGGTAGTTTATTCTGATCGCAAAGGAAGCGCTCAGTTTTACTCTCCCCTATTCTCAAAACTACCGAGGAAATGATCTCTGAATCATCCGACAAAATTCACACAGAAAGCAAAAATGTCTGCACCCTCAGTCGCACATCCCAAATCTGCCTTCCTGCACATTTCTTCTCTCTTTAACACTCCCAGATGTGATGAGGTGCTGGCAAACGCGATTTACCTGCTGCCACCGTCTCCCTGTACCTCACTCGGGTGGCGAGTCATTTATTAGCACTCCATTATGCCGTGTAGCCAAATGTATTTCATTTGTTATGCGTGCCGGGGTGACAAAGGTGGAAATGTTCTTGCTAATTTAATGCCTATTGAGAAAGAAAATTGGATCTACTTGAGGGAGCCGTGATGAGTGTCGTGACGCCCGAGCTGCCAATTTCTGCCCAAGATTAATTAAAATGAAACTTCCATGGGACCTGCGACAGTCGCCCGTCTCCTGTACATATTTCTTCATAATTGGAATCGCAGTCAAGTCTCTGGAGGAGGAAGGGGTTTCTGGGATGTTTCAGGGGATTTGCTGAGGTTTGCATCGGGATTGGTCTCATTGTGCTTGGCGAAAAAAAGAAAAACACTTTGAAATGCTGGAACATGATAAGAGAAGGAGAATATCTCATTTCTGAAAACAGGTGACATAAAGGACTTACAGTATAGTTGTGGCAGAATGAAGGACAATGAAAGGCAAGTCCGCTTACACTCCAGCAGTGGGGATACAAGCAATACATCAAGACAAAGACCAACTACAAAACATAGTGTTTAGCTGGAGTGGAGACTCATGCATAACTAACAGGCGGTATGAATAGATGCAGCGTTGCTTAATATGCTGGCACAGCATGAGCAAAACACAACAGCAACAAACCATAACAACACTTTGAGATTCGGGACAGGTGCGCTTCTTTCATTCGACTGGGTGCTCTTCTACAGTTACAGCAGAGAATCAATTCAAACAGCAGCACAAACAAAAAGATGTTGCACCACGGGGTGCTTTAGTTTACCACAGTTATTTTTCTGTCAGTTTTATGTGTTTCGGAAAACAGGCCTTCATCAGTGTAACATAACAAACCTGGTACCACCTTCAATTTTATTATATTACGGCAATAACACCCAAGTGTGTAAGTGGGGATTCAGACCAAAAACAGCCCCGCTTTAAAACAGACCAGGGGGCTACGTGTTGCGTTACCGGTGAGACAAAGACATCAAAAAAAGTTTGATAAATGAGTCATCAAGTTTTAACTATTAAAGGTCGGCTCTGCAGAAATAATCAACATAAGATGTACTGCTCAGCTGGACTTTAAAAATGTAAAAGAAAGGGTGTGTTACAAACTACAGATGTGGAGCAAATAGAAGTTGGCATTTAGGGGGCACAGAGGGTCTAATGAAAGCCGCTATTGAGTTGCATTATGGGAAATGTAGGATCCAGTGTTTTTTGGAGCTTGACTCACTCTAGGGGCTAAATGTTTCTTGGCCTGTACTGCATCAATTTTGACCATGTTTTTTAAAAATCTGTCTCTCGCAAGTCCCTTAACATTATGGAAGTGTATCACTGAATTGCTGGCAAGCAACAATTTTTAAGTGGGAACTCAGATATGGTCCAAGTGAAAGGTTTAAAATATAAAGCATATGAAGAATAACCTCTGTAGCATGTCTATTAAAATATATGACATTTGTAAATGTTTATACATTTTGGAAGTGACGACCTGATGGCAGCTTATTTCAGTCAGTTCTTACTTAAAGATGATTCCTGTCTATTACAATCTAGATCCCATTTCTACAGGTTTGGCCATCATTTCGTTCAGCGTTGTCGTCACCAACGTAATTGCTGAGATCTGGGAGCATCGCTAAAATTAGGTCAGATGAGGCACCCTTGGACCGGTTGGGTAATTTCACCGTTTGCTTTCATCTTCTCTTCCAAATCTGACTCCTTTTAAGCAATGTTCTGAGATCTAAGAGATTAGCTTGGTGAGTACAACGTTATTATTACAGATAGGAATCATGGCCAATCCTCTGAAAATAATATTCAAGTTGCGATAAACCAGAATGATCCTCAAAAGCATCAGCTTTTTTTGTGGTCATTGATTAGCAGTTGTATCACACCACAGAGAACATTCAAGCAGAAAAACAAGTAGAGCACGATCAATCCGTCTTTTTTCATCCATTCTGTAATCCTTAGTCAAAAGATCAAGCTGCTTTCTTACCTTTCTAGGTAGACAGGAGCTTAAGTACTGTCACTGGATGGATTTGGGCAAGATCTGAGCTGTCTGGTAATTTCTTTTTCTCTTTTTACTTGGTCAAAGCAAAAGTGTTCATAAGTTAAATGCAGGTTTCTGTGGGAATTAAGGGCTCTTTCAAAATGACTCAAGGAGCAGGTGTACACACAGAGAGACACAGAGACACACCTTAGAGGAAACTTAGCCAAATAATAATGAAACAAGAGGGAGCTAACAGAAGATCAGAATACAAACAAAAGGAGTGCAGACTGTCGCAAAAAACACCCCAGATGAATTACATTCGGAGCTCAGAGTGATTAATGCAAAAGGAAAGAATTTCAGTCCTCATAGTAAATTAAATCATGTAGAAACTGAGATTCCTACTACTAATTAAGGACCTACATAGCGCATACATTTGTCATTGTTTCCTTCGTAGGTTTCTTCTTAACCCACAGGATAGCGCTAACAAAGCTTCATTAAAGATTTTTTTTTTTTTTTTTTTTTTTTTTTACATGGGAATGTTACACATTCAGACTTTTTAATTTGCAGCAATAGGCTATGGAAGTATTTGCTGCTACCATGAAGCGTAGTGTGCACCCTTGGGTCCGAAATGCTTTTGCTTATTGTCAGTACTCATTGCTTTGGTTAAAGCTGCAGTCAGTAATTTTGAGCAAATATGATAAAAATATGTGTCAGACTGTCACTATATCCTGACAGTAGTGCATGAGACAGATAATCTGTGAGAAAAAAAATCATGTTCCTCTGTGTCCTCCTGTGCTCATGATGGCATTTGTAAGATTTCACTGCACCCTAAGGAAAACAACCAATCAGAGCCAAGCAGTCTCTAATGCCTAGTTCACACTACATGACTTTAGCCCTGATTTTCCGCTCCCTGACAGTTTGGAAACCTCATCGGGGATTCCTCCCGGTGAAAGATCTTGTAGTGCGTGACCTCCTGTCGCTGGTCAGTCATGTAGTGTGAAAACCACAATGACCAAAGATGATTAAAGACTCCTGATTACAAGACAGCAAGCTCTGTAGTGTGTAAAGTACAGTGATCTGATGACTTTGAAAGTCATGTAGTGCGAACTTGGCTTAGAGCAGCTGTCAATCACTGCTCGCGAAACTCGCAAACTCCGATGAAATTGTGACCTGGTTGCCATGTTGAGAACGGTCGAGACAAAACCAAGCACAGCCAACCAGCCGGAGCAAATTTTCGGATTTTACAGCTAAACAGTAAGCTACAACATGTTTCTGAAAACATTTGAGGTGACAAATATGCATTACAATAACAGAATCTTAATTCATATTTGATCAGCTCTGCCTAATTTGACAGTTTAGCGAGCAGTGATTGACAGCTGCTGTAGAGATTGCTCGGCTCTGATTGGTTGTTTTCCTTCGGGCGCAGTGAAATCTTGCAAATCTTGTAATCTTGGGGCGGCTGTGGCTCGAAGTTAGAGCGGGTCATCCACCGATCGGAGGGTCGGTGCTTCGATACCCGGCTCCTCCAGTCCACATGTCGAAGTGTCCTTGGGCAAGATACTGAACCCCAAATTGCTGTAAATGAGTATTTAGATTAGACCCTGATGGTCAGATTGGGATCTTGCATGGCATCCACTGCAATCAGTGTATGAATGTGTGTGTGAATGGGTGAATGCTGACATGTAGTGTAAAAGGCTTTGAGTGGTTGGAAGACTAGAAAGGCGCTATATAAATGCAAGTCCATTTACCATTCAAAGGCCATTAGGATCACAGTACGAGGCAGAGAAACATGATTTTTTTCTGTCTAAAGCACTACTGTGAGGATATAGCGACCGTTTTATAAAAATAACTATTATATTTGCTCAAAGTTACCAACTGCAGCTTTCAGAACAAGGTGCTTGGAACCCTGGGTATGAATAAGAAGATTACAGGCATTAGTATGGGAGCTGGCAGTATGGGAGTCCTCCAAATCCTGAAAACCCAACTAACCCCATCTGTTTTCATCCTATTAGAAATTGTTCAAGATTTGAGTGTGATTTGAGAAATTCTGAAGAGTTCTTGCTCTTGATTAATTCAATTATTTGCGCAAGTATCAAACTGAACCGGAGACTTGACCTAGAATGTACTCAAGGTCTAGTTGGAGAACAATGCCCAAGATACACCGCAATTTGAGTTTTTTTTTGTTCTGCACTGAGACAATTTATCTCAATAGCAGACCATTCTTGTCTCACAGTAACTGCAGTCTGCGGTTCTATAATATCCTTCTGAAAAGGAAACAATTCCTCTATTTCCCTTGCGTACAAAATCCATACAGATGGATGTGAATGAATTATCTGTGTTTGATTGGGATATTGAAGAGAAACATGTATTTTTATATTATATTATGACTGCTATTGATAAGAACAGACGAGGAAGGATAAAGGCAACTCAGTGGAGGCTGGTGGTGGCGAGACACAAAACTGGCATGCAGGGTAGGTAATTCATCGAGCCTTGGGATCCTCTATTTATATGTTGTGGTTCTGAGGGTAATACTGTAGCATGCCTCAGCCACTCAGACATCAGGCGGAGCATCACTGATGCTGAACTGAAGCAACAAGGAGACAGAACACAGCAGGTCGACATCTTCTTCTGGGAGGGTGGCAGACTGAACGCGCCCTGACGCCGGAGTTTTTAAAAGAGACTTGTTCACTGCCTTCAACAAAGTCGTGTCCTCGTTCTACGTGTTCCTTTCAGAGAAATGTTCCGGCACGTACAAAATATATAAATATATACATAAATGGTGTAAAGCACGTGGCAACATACGCAAGTGGACAAAACCAGACGTGCAGGCACACCCACTGCCATTTGAGTAAGAGACAATACCCCGTCTGTTCTTCATATTTGTGCCGCTTACATAACCAGCCGTCGTGAATTATGCAATGCCCCCTCATTATTAATTTTTAAATGAATCTCTCTTTGAAGCAACTATAATTGGGCATTTATATGTTTTGTGCCTCGTCTCTGAGGTATCGACGCTCTCTGACGTGAGTTCAGTGGCAGCGAAACAAAGAGTCTCCAAAGCAGAGCATGCTTTTTCCCCTCATCGCTATGTGGCTCAAGAGTACAGGCTGGATCTCTCCCCGATTAAAACTAAAGCAGAAGAGGTTTCATCCTGTCATAGGGACTACCGAAAATGTGACAGGCTGCTGCTTTTTTTTGTCCAGCACTCAAAGTTTCACAGAAAAATCTTGCAGGAGAGAAAGCAGACTTAAGTGTGTTGACTCTGTGACAGCTGTCACGAAGCTCTGACAGCTGTTGCTAAGCTTTCGCGTATTTTGATAGCGCTACATTGAAGGCTTTAGCGCCGCCGAGCAGGTGTGCTAATTTACACAACGGCTAAGTTTAGTCAATAACGCTCCCCTGGTGCTAGCTGCTGCGCTTTGACATGACGTCGCCACCACATTAGCCCACGTATCTCAAAATATTCCCTGAAAAAACAAAGTGGAAACTTTGCAAAAACATTTGCAAAGCCCACGGTCATTCTGCAAAGCCATCATCACAACACTAAAGCTCCTCATTCAATGCTGCATCCTTATTTAAGGTATGCAATGAGATATTCAACAGTATTCATAATTAAAGCAAAGACCGCTCTATTAGGTATTATGATTAAAGTATCAATATGAAAAGGAGTAACAAAGAGAGGTCATTGCTAAACAGCTCCCAGGTTTTAACATTTTGATTAAATGTAATGTTGATTTGAATGTAAATGTTTCTGTTTATACGGCCTTGTGAAAAATGTAGAGAAATGTACTGTAGTTCCAACAATGAGACTGCCTGTATGAAAAGATGTGCAACATACAGTACACCTAGGGCAAAATGTCATGTGGGACTCAAAGAGATACCACTTCATAATAGCAAAGCTCGCTCAAAACCAATCTTAGTTGAAAAACCTCTATTCTTAACATAAACTCGACAAAATTGCACTCCTCTGCATTTCTTTGGCTGACAGACTCAAAAGAGTGTACTGAAAATGTTTGCAAAGATGGGAAAGAAAACACATTTAGAGCAATGCTCTCTTACGTTGTTAGTAGCTATACAAAGTAATGCACTGTCATTTTTGTATATTACGCGAAATCAATTTGTGTGCAATTCACATAATCGTAATAAATAAGCGCATAAATAGCGGCGAAAGCTGTGTAGGGAGGAGGTCGGGGTGGATGGTTGGGTCAAAAAATACTGGACTTTAGCCTAGAAGACCGGCGTTCGTGTCCCGTGTGAAACCAGAATTCAACATTGATATATTTGTCACATAACTGTCGTACTTAAGTTACGCCACTTCCAGAGATATTTTAAGCCAAACCAAATCTTTTCCTAAACCTAACTAAGTAGTTTTGTTGCCTAAATCTAACTAAGAAGTTTTGTTGCCTAAGTCCATCTTTTCCTAAACCTAACTAAGTACTTTTGTTGCCTAATCCTAACCAAGCTGATATTTTCCTAAGCCTAACTAAGTTCTTTTATTGCCTAAACCCAAGGACGTTGTTTCCTGTGAAGACTGAAGTTTATTTTGAAAAGACCGTATGCATGTAACGAGCGGAAATTGTCACGTGTTGCTGGACATACAACGAACGGAAAAGGAGGAACTTTTTAGTAAGATATAATACAAACCGTTGTATGAGAATACGTTGCAAAGAGAGATATTTAGGTTCCTGATTTTATATCAACAGTTGGCTTGTATGTCTGACCTGTGTGGTATTTGTCATCACACGCTCAATATATGGCAAACCAAAACGGGGGTCTTTCAAAAACACCCCTCGGCTACGGCGAGTTTAGACTCTCGATTATACAATCCAATCTCACAGTGCTCTATGACATGCCCGCTCTCCCCCCATGGGGATCATAAAAGTTTCATCAGCGTTGGCACAAAGAGAGCCTAAATACATTTTTCATCATCGTTCGCCATTCATCATTCATGGTAATCATGTGAAGTCAGAGGCCTCGAAACTCACAAATGTATACAAACACGAAACCAGCGGCTCTCACTGGCTGCTCGGCATTCCAGGAGGTGCTCCATGATTTAACCGTTCTCCCCAAAGTGCAGTAACTGGAGTATCATGTGAAGGAGGGAGCCCAGGCTTTCTCCTCACACAGACTGACAGTGAGGGAAGACTCCTTCATCATACCATTGATCAGAAATGTGCCCGTTATTGTGAGATGCCCTTAGGCCTAATTAAATATTAAACCTTTTATTGGCTCCCACGAAGGTATTTGTAAATACATTTCATGCCAGGGAAAGCATCAAAGATTCCAAATTCCCCTCCTGACACAAAGTTGCGGTTATTGCCGCTCAGCCCCCCCACCCCACCCAAACCATTTAGGCGCATTTAGAATGATGAAAGGGGAAGGAAATTGCTGGCGATGGCTTCCAGGGGAATGGATAGTATATACATCTCAGTCTATGAGAAATTATATGTTCCAGACTTATATGAGGTTATAAAACGAGGTCATAAAACAATGCTATGGATAAGGTTGCCTCACAGTTTACAGTCATTGTAATTCCGATTAACAGATAAAAAAGAAGTCGGTTTAAATGAGGCTGGAAAACAGATACTGTCAGTTTAGAAGCTAAACAAACTGCACATTGTTTTACTGCTCACGTCTGGGAGTAATTACAGTGGTGAGCAGAATGAGTGGAGATCCTCCCCGTTGTAGGAACTGTCAGTCATAAACAACAAGTGACAGTACATGCGGCATGTCTGTCCTGGCGAGGCGCCTTAATTGATGGTCCTGCCCGACCTGAGCGGATAAATCAGGAAGTCCATCATCAATAGAAGCGCCTGCTATCAAGTCATAACCCCAGCAAAAATAAATGGAGGGGAGCGTGGTATAAAACATATATTGGCCTTCACATGCTTGGTATGTCCATAATTCACAGGCATAAATTATACTGCCTCAGCCCCGTCATTGCCGAGTCTGGCTGTCCCCCCCTTTTTCATTTACGGGCAGGCAGCTGAAGTGAGTCAGCTGCTGGAGCGTTGTCAGAACACACAGCGTGGTGTTCACAGACCAAACAGCAGATGGAGCCCCTCGCATTGGCTTCACCCGCATCCTGAACCACCGGAAACATTACATCAGTGATTTATTTTTCCCCTCCAGCTCTGTATCATCACCATTACATGCCATTTATGTCATTAAGGTTGGCGTGTGTTTGTGTGCCTATGTGTGTGTGTGTGTGCGCTCTGCTTTAGGTTTCTACACAGAGAGAGACACAAGGGGCACACCGAATAACACAAGACTACCAAGAAAAAGATTACTTTATGGGAAGCACTGCAATAAACGTGGGTCATGCTAGGTTGCATGTCAGTTAGTTTGTCCATCAGATCCCCTTGGGTCAACTTGTGATCGCTGTCCTTCTTTGTTGATGCAGTTTATCTGCGTCTGGGGCATTTGTTATCATGATTTCTCAGACTGTTTGACCCTTGATGTATCCTATAATTCCACTTATCTCTTTTTGCTGATGCACCAGCGATTTGGGCACAGATAATTTGGATTTATGTTGCTTTGAAAGCCCACATACTTTATCACTGTGTAGGTTACTCGACTCCTGTAGGTTGACAAAGTTGTTAATTGGCATGATCGCATCTTTCTCGCTCTGTATCTAATTATAAGTTTGTTCAGAGCGAGAATATTTTTTTTCCATGAGGCGTTTACGTCATTTTGTTTCCACACACAGTGCATCTGTCTTTTACCAACTTGTTATCTTAAACCTCGCAACGAAGAGCAGGAATTGATCCACACTGTACTGCAATTGTGACCGAGCACTGGTGCTTCGATGTTTGTTAGCCTGAGGAACACCATGGGACGTGAGCACGATGGGAGGTGACATTTAAGAAAAAAGAAAAAAAAAAAGAGGAAGTAGTAGTAGAAGAAGCAGTGTGGAAAGCTTCTGGCTTGGGCGCCGAGGCATGGATGGCACTTCTCAGAGCTGATTACTGCCACAGCCAAGGGAACCTGTGGGTGCGAGGGGAACCCGTTGGCATTTTGAGCTTTTCTTTAACAAAGCCTGGATAGAGTTGGCTCGCGGCTTGTCACATGCTTGGGATATGTTGTGCCACAAACAAACAGAACAACTGGAGCTGCTACGCATGTGACTCGGCCAGTGTGGATGCCTCCACACACCTTCACACACATCCAAACGCTAAATATCATTATTCACAATCTGCACAAGGATTTTTTATACCCCGTCATATTCAGACAGTTGTACACACATGCACAACCCACACACATAAACACTCGCACAGCAGTAGAGCCAGGCCAGATTGCTGTGGCTGAAGATACGTTGTGGAATCATCAATCACCAGAGCCTCCCTCTGGTCAAATCAAGTTTGTCCTGGTGTGATCAGGACGCAATGCCAGCCGAGCAAAGACAGGCCCTCGCTGGTTGGCGGGCGCGAGGGGGCATGCCGGGGCCTTTTCGCGACGTCCGGAGGCACATCAATCTCGCGGCAGATGGATGGACGGACGATGATTAGGACGAGGCTGTGGCTTCGCGACGCCAACTGGGACGCGGCTTCCGCTGGTGACGGATTCCTCTGTTCTTCAATCCACCCTACAGCGAAATGAGAAACAGCTGGAGGGATGGAGAGCTCATTGTTCAACCCGCATCTGTTCTCCGCAAAGCTCCACCTCCGAAGGAAGCCTGGCTTTTTGCCTCAATATCTTACATGGCAGAGTTATGGCGCCTGATGATTAAAGTGACCTTGGGCGGTTATACAAGTTAAGAAAAAAGCTTGCTCAAAGTTGGGAGGCAGGACCTTGAAGTACAGGTATTGAGTATTATCAACTCCTGGTTAAATCGTTGAAAATATGACCACGAGTTTCCAGTCGTCTTTAGAATGTTCCACCAATTCAATCTACAGTCACATTCATACAAGCCTTGAGCAACAAAGCCGGGCTATTAAAATACAGACCAACGTAGCTCATACACAGCAGATACTTCTGCTTTCCACAGGATCTGCAGAGAAGCTGAAGTACTCCCATGCTGTTTCCATGTTACCAATTCCCTCTCTGCATTCTGCTATTTGTCAAGGTCAACTATTTCATCGGCGTGGAAAAGAAATCTGGGCTCTAACCATGTTTGAGCAGCAGGATTCGGGGGAAATGAGAAAGCTGAAGTGCGGCTCACAAGTGTAATTGGTCTCCTGGCATCTTCACACGGCGCTTGATTAACATGCCTTTGAAGCATTCCGCGCACATTTGCCCACAGAACAAAGACGCAGCAGATAATGATGATCAGGAATGTCTGAATTTCTACCAGTTATTGACAGACAAGGTATTCGAATGTCTCGGACATCCGCCTTTGATGTGAATTGATAGATATGCTCGGTCCCTTAAAGGTGCAGTTATCTTCAAAAAGCCAGACAGGATTAAAAAGAAAATGGTAGTATTTGGGGTGAGCAGGACTAACATTAATATTCAGGCTCTGTCAAGCAAGGACAGGGAGCCTTTAATGCCTGTCTTTACTTTACAATCAGTAACTGTGTGGATTCTTTGAATACACACCAATGAGTGTTTCTGCTCCTGTATTACATACCTGATCATTTATTTATTGCCTTTACCAGTGAGTTCTTGTCAGGATCACTGGAGGAGAGAGTCCATCACAGCATGTACTCACTAAAAAACAATATGAAATATGACAGCTTTGGACATTTGTTCAAACACTTAAAATGATGTATGTTTATGGTGGGAATTAAGTCAACTCGCATGACATGTTAAAGCCGTAGTGGGTAAAATTGGATTATTACGAGATTACGAGATGAAAACATTTGAGGCGAGAAATAGGCATTACAGTAACAGAATATTGATTCATATTTAATCAACGCTGCCTAGTTTGACCGTTTGATCGGAGTGATTTACAGCTGCCTGTTGAATGAACAGCCAATAGGAACGCTCTCTCTCTCTGAAATGACCTGTGATTGGTCAAAGTCTCCCGTCATGGGCTAGATTTTTTAAAGCCTGAAAACAGAGCCATGAGGAGGTGCAGAAGTCTACAATACGCTGAAAGGTTCTTATGGAATTTTCGCCCAATGATGCCAAAAACATTCTGCCTACTGCAGGTCTAAGTCACAAATGAAGAAAAGTATGAGAAGCCAAAGAAAGAAAAGTAAAGAAAGAAACTGAACTACCAAGGAGCTTCTAACATGTTAAGTAATTCATCATGTTGTTGTACAAGGATGCCACCCAAAATGGAATCACTTGATGGATTTCGTCACACACACCTCAATTGAAATCAAAAAATCTCTCCCTAACATGAAATACTTATGAAGTATCCTGATCTACAAAGAAAATCAAAGTCATGTAGCAACTTTTTTTTTTTTAAGGATGCATTCAATCAGAGAAGGCTGGAGGAGAGCATCGGTTCAGCATCACAGGCTCACACAGCTACACACATTTGCACTTAGGAGGTGCCTGATTCAACCACGGTGCTCTGGATGTTGTGCAGCTGAGTACCTTGCTCGATGGCGTTTCTACGCTAGCTTTTGAGGGAGGTGTCAGCCATTGATTTCCTCAATCCAGAGGTATAGAAATACCACACCTTTAATCCATTATTTTCCAGATTCAGTTCACTTTCTTTTATCTTTTCTTTCTACTATTGTCTGTCTTAGTTCATCAATCGTTCACTGAACTAAATGCCATCTGATAACTTGGGTGGTAGATGCCCTATGTACAGTGGCAGTGATCAGAACAGCAATAATCATCTGATCTTAAGCCTGCTGCTGTATTGTATTTTTAAAAATGAAATGGACTCAGATAGTAGTTCAGTGGATTATGCTACAAAATCCACCCTAAAATACAATTCACTGTGATCACAGACTGCTCAATCCATATAACATAAACCAATCTCAAGTAAAACACACTAATCTTTGTTATTATCACAAACACACCTCCACGTAAAAGGTTGGGTAGTGGTTCTGTCTTCGCAAAGCCATGTTTTCTTGATTCATTGACAATGGAACACCTGCACAATTTGCCTCAGCCGTTGTCCCTATAGTAGAAGAAGGAAATCTGTATTCGTGTTCATGTTCGAGTTCAAACAAGACAAGAATATGCAAATTCTGTTCTGGGGTGGATTTTCTATTTGAGTCAGCGTATTATACAACTATGCTATTAAAACATTGCTTTAAAACTGAAAAAGCGAATTGAAGAGAGAAGGATTTGAAGAGCCACATCGGCAAATCATCTCAGACGTTTGGAGAAAGAGATGCTAAAACCAACTCAACCTCATAAACCTCAACAATTCCTGTGCTTTGCCAAAAACGGTCTATCTCCTCTATTGCACTCTTGGTGTCTAAACAAAGTAGCACTATACACCTTGCCCATGTTTGGATTGACTTACAGCTGTGAGTCAGCTTTCTCCAGTATGGACATTGTTCAAACTAAGTACCGTTCCAGCCTCACCAATGAGCACCTACACATGTGCATGAGAATGTCACCAACTCCATTCAAGCCAAGATTCAAACTACTGGCAGTCACATGCCCATTTATCTCACTGGGAAAGGAAGTAGAACAAATTTATTAAAAAAATAAATAGAAAATCTCTGTTTGCACTTTTTATAAAAGTTGCACTTTTAATTTATTGTATTCAGAAGAATCTGTCTTGTTTTCTTTTACTTAAAATTAATCTAATTCTACAAATAGTATAATACTAATAATAGTGTAGCCTGATCTTTATCTTCAACTGCGCAGAAATACCGGATTTAAACAGAATGTGGCCTGCAAAGTAGCAACAAAATATATCTTTTTAAATTGTTTTATATAAAGACTTTTGTAGAAATTATTCAGTAAGTGTGTTATTATGATTTTAGTTATATATTCTGACAACCTCAGAGCAGACAAATTCTAGCGTACCCCCTGTGATCTTTGGACCGGACCTCAGGTTGGGAACCACCGGGGTATAGGATGCAATTTAGACATCATGATGTTTGGACATTTGCCGGGAGGAAATTTGAGTAACAGGACCTCTTTGAATTTTAATTGAATAGCCCTGATCTATTCAAAAAAGCATGAACTAAACTTTGAATGCCTGATAAGTCTCAGCAACTAAACACTCCAAAGGTGGAACTTGATCACATCATTACAGTCGATTTACTGTACGTAAAAGTTTTAAAAATCTTCACCTTCTTTCAAAACACTTTGAATCAGATCAAGGCAGAAAACGAGGTTAACTCCTCTTTGAGCATCATCCAGTTTAAGCCAGTTCTGTTTTGATCCAAACTCTCTCACAGTATATATCCTTGGGAGTACAAGTGCTCTTCCTCTGCATGCATATTCAAACAGAACGGAGAAGAAAAATGGTAAACAATTAAAGAGACACTTCTGAATCTGGAGCACTACACTGTTGGTAGAGGGGAATTAATGTAATACCATATGATACTCTGGCGTAGTACACTATAGTCGCATACAAAATGCAAAATAGAGATGAGCACATGCTGGGATCCACATTGCGCCAAGCATCCTCAAAGCATGCTTTGTCCTTCACCCTTTCGGGATACAGCTAACATTAAGTTAAAGGATATACAATCACAATTACGTCAGAATTAATGAACCTTTTATTTCTTGGCGGGGCCGGCACAAGTGCTTCATCTTGTATTACTTTCTCATTGCTTTCAATATTTTTCTAAATTAAAGTGCGGCTAAGCTGATTATGTCATGACAAACTGCCGCTCCTGGCTGCGGGTCATTAGCTTCACTGTCTCGGAGGTCACATGTGGGGTGTAAAAGTTTTTTGTTATTCAAAGTTCAATAGCTGAATTAATTTGTTGCCGTGGAGAGCGAATGGATTCCATAATGTCGTCACCACAGAGCAATCTGCCGAGCAAATTGAAATTAAATAACTTGCTACAAAAATTCTCTGATGCCCTTAGCAGTCTCGGGCTAATATTCATACAATACCACTGTAACATTATCTGTATAGCTAAAATCTGCAGCTGCAGTGATTTGAACCCACTCCCCAATTTGCCAGAGCCTTGATTTCCCTGACATTACTAGTTATTCTCAGTAGCAGCCCAGGTGACAGCCAATAAAAATCAACATGTTAATTAAACTCTGCATATTTAATACCAGCCTCAATTATCAACACCTGTGTGACCTATGTCAAGTCAGCAGGCAGCATCTAGTAGCTAATATAAGTACAAATGTGTCACAGGTGGAGAGGAAGAAGTTAACTAGTGGCTTGCAGTGAATATGTAGATTTTCATTAAAATATTTAGTGGTTATTTTCTATGAATATGCAGTTAGAGTCTATCTGTAAAGTATCGTGTTCCACAGCATGTGTTGATGGCCATATGGGCGTATAGAGAGGGGGTTCTGCTTAGCACCAAAAATGTGTCCAAAAAGAAAAAAATAGAGAAGTGAATGAATCATCACATGCTGTTCTTTGTTGGTACAAATGAAGGCAGCACTTTTGAAGTCACTTAGGAGTTGGTAATTCCCAAATGGAGGACTGTTGGAGTTGATGTTTAACTGTTCAAACACAAGTCTGAGCAACTAAGATGAAGAAGAGGGAGCAAATATCAGCAAACCGCACATAAAAGGGAATACTCCTACAGCTATTGATGTCTTTGAACAATTTCTTAGTTTTAAGAAATCCAATAATTTTTTAACATAACTGGCCTGGATAGAGTTGAGATGTCTTCTAAAATAGTGGCAGTCCAGTGGCAGAGTTACACCACCTGAAAGAGTTAATGCACTTTCTCACTGGCCCTGACTCAGATAAAATGTCCTCAAACACCAAAAGGACAACATTTTGGACACAAATTGTCATACCCCCCTCAATATTTCATGGGGTCAATATTTTGCTTTTTGTTTTACGGTCAATAATGCATCAAAATATCAAACAGTATTTTAGTCTAACGTGGCCTATCTAACACCATTTCCAGCTTGAAACACTGTCAGCTATTGGGGAGCTTTTATGGCGGAGATCAAAGCATCGCCAGGCTTCTGTTTTTACCCGGCTGCATAAAAGATCAAGGCATGTAATGAGGCAACCTGAAAGGTGATAGTTCAGAAGATGAAAGTATTGGCTGCTTTGGGTATGTCAAAGAGATGTGTACTATTCTGAAATTCAACCATCACATGCTTCCACTGTGATAATAATCACGATTATTATTAATTGTATAATTTGCACTTGATCTCTGCTCAGATTCATTATGTTGAGTAATAAAATATGTATGTTATCTGATATGGAATATCCCGTACGTAAAAAAAGTTTTAGTACCTATTAGATGATATCTTAAAAAAAAAGCATGATGAGCTTATTTGTTGAAGTGCAAAGTCATTAACTTTTCTGAGTGCTCCATTGTGGGCATCAGTTTAGAGCTCCCATAAGGTTACTGTACATTCACATCACAGCCAAATAAACTGTCTGCTCATGTATGGAGTCCCAAAGGGTTCAATATTAATTGAACAAATAAGAAAGAAATAAAGGAATATATTGTGTAAAATACATACAGGAACCAGTACATTATGAAATTAGCAAAACTCAACTCATTATGATGAAATCTTATTGCATTATTGGTATTTTCATAATAAGGAGTTCATTTTTATTATATTACAGAAATTTTCTTCAAAATGTTATTTTCCTCAATAACACTTATTTTATGTCACAATTTGTTTTATGTCATTTTTTTTCTTTAGTGTTACTTTTTTATTTTATGCCACTTTGCATAATAGTAACATTTCCTCTCAGCCAATCGCGTGCCCCAACTGCCAACTATGGTAGCTAGCTAGACGCTAGATCCTGTTGGTTGGAGTGACCACAGGGGACGGCTGTTTCTTTTCTTTCGTTTTAAAAAAAATCTTGAGCTGTGTCTCTTTCACTAACAAAAAAAAAAAAAAACATCTTGGAAATTGACAGAGTCATTAGTAACAATTAGTCATTGAGTCATTAGTTCATTTGCATATTTTAAACAATTCACTCACGTGAGTATGCATTTCATAATCTCTTATTCATTTATTCAATATTGAACACTTTGGGGCTCCACAGTCAAGTAGGTGTAAAAAAATGAAAGCATTAAAACCAGAGACAAATTTAAAAGATAATCAGAGAGCCTCTTGAATTTGTATCATACAGTATGGTACTAAAAGGCTGACCCAGACAGCAATCAACTAATCTAGTTATTATCATTGACCCCTGGAAGAATGAAAGGGCATTGTAATCAGGCAGGCACCACACAGTGATTTAATTCCATTGGATCGTCAATACTGTGAACTATAGAAAAACTGAAATGAATCTATTGGTCATATCGTCAGTCACGCTGAGCGCAGCAAGACAGCGCGCCCCCGGGGGGGACATTAGCGCTTCATTTTCACTTAACCCTCTGTGGCTGGGTTGTTGAGGAGTGATCGGACATGCAAGTGTTCAGCTAAGCACCGTCAATCTGTCATTCATGTGTCAGAGATGCCGAAAATATTGGGAAACTGTCTTGTTAGCTATTGATCGCCACACAAGTCCGTGATATACTTCAGTCAAAATTACATAAAAGGATGACTTTTCTGCCGTTAACATTTTTACTGTTTCCCCTCTCGGATATGTTAAAAATGATCATTCCAAGTATGATAATAGACATATACTGAAGTTGATGAAAACAAATGTAAGTGTAGTGTAAGGTTTAAGCGAAATGCTGATTTCACGATGAAAATAGTGAGGACAACAAAGCAACCATAAGTACACTGACAGAGGTGTATATGGTCCTTCTCACATATATCTTATAGCATGAGGAGAGGTCATTCAGTGGTTAACTTGACCTCTCCTCAGTGTTCGTGAACAATGATTAAAAATTACTCAATTATTCAAGTGCTTTCAAACACAGCGGGGTTCTAATTTGGCTCTAATAATGCCCACACCCCTATGACTAATTCTGTGAAGGGCGCAGCAACAAACTCAAATTATACGTTACTGTAAAGAGCCTGAGCACCCACATTGCTTTCTTCAGGGTGCTGTAAAAGAATAGCTCAATAGAGGAGGGCCATCTGGAGGAGGTAGTACAGCTAAGACCATGCCAACAACAATAGACTATACCAATCTCATCTAATGTACAAGGTTGTCTGGTAAAAAGACTGAAAGACATTTGCTTCATGGTTATTATCACCTGTTTCATGTGGTATATTTCTAAATAGATATTTATTGTATTGAATATAAAATGTTTAAGATTAGATCACAAAATAGGTAGTTCAAAGTGCTATTTTCCTCTATCATACATTATCTTATGTAAAGGCAGATATAGTATGATGATGATTGGATACAAATTTAGCTTAATGGTGTCCATGGTATCTCTATTACAATGATAAGATTATGCAAAGAATGGCATTAAATATGCTCTGAAAAGGACAAAAAATTGTGTCAAAAGAATGAGATCTGGCACATGTGATCATCAGGGAAACTATGTTCCAAACAAAAACACCACAACACGTGTGTGTACTGACATGCTTTTATGCTTCTTCTCTGAACTTGGTACATTTTGAGTATATTTATTCCCTGCACATTTTTCTCACCATTTCCTTTTCCATTACAACATCATTTTAAGAAAAACTTCCAACTCTTGGTGCAAACTTCTAAAGTATTTGGCACAACTGCATGGTTCAGGGAGCCATTCGCTACATGAAGGACAAAGAGGATGTGCATCGATATGCCAGGAGAGATCACAGCTGGACAACAATGTTTGGAATTCCTCGGCTGACTTCATCTTTCACCTCCTTCTGTTTGACGCTCCCCATCCTATTGATGCCCAGTAACAGTAGTGCTATTTTTATAAAAGTGTGTAAACGACTGTATCAGTGAGCGTAGCATTGCAATTTGAAATACAGTCACTCCTGGACAGTACAAACGAGAAATTCAGCATTGTGAAATGACAGTGACATACTTTTAACTCTCATCTGATTCGACAATGTGGTTGTGGTTTTGACATCTTACTGACGACACCTAATGCTGCTGTTGACAGCCTCGTCTTCACTGTTAAGCAGCTGCTTAAGCTAACGTTGGCTTCACAGAGTGACTGGGAGAGATACCCAACAGCTTCGGATACCAGAGGTTTCAATGCAGAGCTTTTCTTGTGACAGCTTAAAACTGGAATATAATGTGTTTCCCTGCCCGTCTGTCATTTAGCATTACGAATGACAATCAGCTAGCTACCTCTCTGAAATTGAGAGAGCATATTAACCTGACAGCAACCAATAGTTTATTTTTTGTTGTTTAACTCGCTCACAGAATTAACACTAATTGCCTACAGCTAAGTAGGAATTTGCCAGCAACAGTTGTTATTGTACAGTGTTATGCCCCAGGTCTAGGGGAACCTATACATAACATTATGTCGAGGTTAGTGAGGTTCTCGCTAGATTTAGCAAATGGTGCTGCTAGCTGCTTTCCTTAAAAAAGAGTTGACAACACTGGGCTGGGTTTTTCGGTTAGATCATTTTTTAAATCTAGCTTACTCTTGCTGGTTTCTACAATGTTACCTATCCAAGCTTTAAGGTTAGGAAAAAGATCACAGTTTGCGTTAAAATAATAATGTAACAACCTTAATGTAACAACCTTAACAACGTAACTAGTGTAAATAAATAACAACTGCCCTTAGTGGACTTTTTTGCTTGTCATACCTATTATTATTATAGCACATAACTTTCAATAACGGTCGCATGATATACTACTTCACTTACTCTGAGCGGCGCTTGTTGTAGGCTACTACGTCACTTGCTCTGACCGAGTTTAAAAACGTCCACATTGAACGTATCCGTGGTTTGCAGAAACAAACAATGCAAACATTTTTTTTTTCCTGCCGACTGGGCTGGAGTAACAGCAATCTTCTCATCCAACTCTCGACAAGAAAGTGAAACCTATTTCCTAAACTGTGGAACTATTCCTACAAATAACTTCCATATTATTTTACTCAACGAATGACCATTTGTAGTATTAACTAAGTCAAACATGATGAAATAACATTGGATTTTCCTCACTCTAATTCCTGTCTCCTAAAGAAGGATTTGACTCTGGTCTTTTGGAGGCAAGGAAGGAATGTATGTCACTTACAGTACCGAGAGATTACTCCTAAAACCAGCTATACTCAAATTCTTTTAACAATTAATGACACTTGCACCATGGGACAGAAAGCCTACATGGAAGCATGGAAAAAAATAGAATATTCAAATAAGTCTGCTGCCTCAAGAAGCATGTTCAATCTCTAGTTTCCTCTGTTGTCTATTCTTGCTCCATTTCTGTCAAGGAAAAAATATAGAGCGCCGTGGTATGACAACATTTTCTTCTCATTTGGCAAATAAACCGAGGCAGTAAACATGCTTCTCCTTCCTGTTCAGCGGCTTTGAAGATTTGCCACTTCTCCTCTGTAACACATTAACATCGAAGGTTTAACCATGCTTACCAGGCTTTTATATATTAGATGTACCTCAAATTCAAATAATGCCAAGCGATAATAAAAGTCAGGGAACCTTTTTCCACATTTGGGAAGCTAGTGGAAAAGTATTAACCAGAAACAGTTTAAAAAAAAGCCTCCTTATAATTATGTGCAACACAAGTGATGATGATAATAACGAGACCAAAAAAAGCCCAGAAGGGGAAAAACAGAATGGCGAATAACAAACCAGTGGTAATGTTATGATTCTTTGCAGTTACAATAAAATGGTGCAGGAATACTGAACATTATGCAAAGCTAAATTCGTAAGGATAAATCTGTTGATTCACAATATTGTAATTACATCGAGTTGATGGGTATAGGAGGTTATGATGATGCAAATGTTGGTCTTTTTACACACTGCATTTCATGTGTGCTTTCAGCTATTGTGATGGCTGAAACCTGAATTCTCTTGCAGCTTCAAAGCAGATAGAGAGCAACGCATTTCACCCTTGTGTGCCAACTTTTTGATAAGCACAAAGAGACATCTTAACCACTTGTCAGTCAGCTAGCAGCCGGGCCGAGAAGACAGACAGGCCAACAACACAAACAACCAACACTCCTCCATCTAACCTATCTCTGAATAAATGGACAAAAGCAGCGAGGGAGGCAATAACCAGACTGCCAAACCTGCTCCGCTCACACCGGCACACCAGCCAATTCAGCATCAAGTCACCCAAATGATATTGCGCGTGTGGAGGCTTGGCCCAGCCAAGTGTAAATAAGCATTTCCACGCTCAGCATTGGGTGTATAACACGGTGTCAGGTAGCCACAATCAATGTAGGGAGGCAGAGGGAGCAATCAGCCAACCTTCGCCTCGCTGAGATGGAGGGCCACCGCCGCACACACAAACAACCAATCACCACGGGACAGTGATTGATGTCTCATCCCGCTTTGAAATCTATCATCCCGACCAAGTGGCTGTCGAGACCTCGCCTGACAGATTGTTAAACACGGCTTAATATGCATCACCCTGGCAAATAGTTCATTAATTCTTTATTATGTGGGCCTGGGTTGTGTAAGCCATTGTCCAAACCTGTATATAATACACTAAGTGCTTTGGTGTCCAGAGTGAGACATGGTTAAGTAATGCTGCATTCCACTTAGTTCAATACTAAAAAATAATTAACTGCATACTTGAAAAAATAAAAGGAAAAATAAGAACTTTTGCACCTTGACGCTAAAAACCACAAAGTCTACAGAATTACTAAAACGATGAAATCGGAATGGCAAAATAATCTGACAAAACTTTCATCATATCTATTTTTAGTCATAATTGAGTACACAAATGATTTTGCTTGTGGACAAACACAGCAGAGTGGAAGAACAAGTAACAAAAGGAAGGAGATAGACGATATGTGGTGACACACACCCCGATTTCTGGCCTCCACATGTTATTAGCAAAATACCAAGAACAACTATACTTGCGAGCGTGGTGAGGCAACAGTTTGGTTTATTCTTAGATCTGTGAAATCACATTGCATCTTGCCAGTGTCATTTATGCTACCTCACCTCGCCCTTTAAAGTTTACTGAGAGACTGCGAATAATACATGCAGCCACTGTCTTCTTGCCAGAATTTTAAAGTCCCTGTGAGATTTCATAGCGGCTTACTTCTGCTCCGTTTCACAAAGGCCTATTTTGTGGAAAATAAGTATGGAGGAGCTTGCATTGAGTTAGCTGGCATAATTATTTAATGTACTTTGGCATTCTGACAACAGTTTGTGAAGCTCTTATGGTGGTGCCCTTGCAGATCACATCCTGCACAAACTGTGACTTATGGAAGGTAAAACCTTGCCAAAAAGGCATGAATGATGAATGCCAATGCGACATGAGTCGCATTCGTTACAAACGCCACCCAAGGGGCAAGCTGCATCACTTAGTTCTTCCACCCACATGGAGCTTTCTGTTTATCATCCACCATCTTGACAAGTTGTTCCTCATCCGCGCACCTAAGTGTCCTCCTCGACCGCTCGTCCCCTCCCTCCGTTGGCTGGGGAAGTCACAGAAAAGGGGGAGGAGAGGTGCCTTCACGGCGAGGGTTATTTTTCTTCCCTGATCCCTGTCTGATAAGTGTGTTTGCTCTTTTGTGTCTGCGGCTACTCTTAATCAAGAGGAGGTGGAACATAGAGAGAATTTAGAGGGGCTGCTGATAAGGAAAGCATCTGTTTAACATTTTTTCTTACATGCGGGGTTACAGACCAAAGGCAATTTGGCCACAGGAAAGGCAGATAAAAAGGGTATAGCGCATTAATGCAGATGTATTCAGAGCGCTGCAGACAATACTAAAGCTATTCAGTGAAATTATCTCTTCACTTGGATTCCAGTTGGTGATGAAATTGATAGTATCTTTTTTTGATAGCAGTCTCATTGCTTTCACGACACTGTTGTACAACGACTACGTTGTCAATCCTGGCTATACTAGAGATAATTACATCTCGTCATGTAATGGACAAATCAAATAGTGCAAATCTATATGCAAGCAAAATGGAGCAAATCGCAAAGAATGACAATCATCCCTTTTCAAGTGCAGTATCTGTGACAGGTGGGGAGCGGACACTAATTTAGCATTTCAAAGCCTTTCCACTGCTCACATCCGACTTTATACCTGTAATCGCCTCTCACAAATATATTTTTAGCCTTTTGGATCTGCCGCCCCCACTGGCTGCTTCCCCAGGGAAATAACCATTCCCGGTGCTGACATCCACGGTGTGTTCTCTATAGATCAAACAAGCCTGGTCCTGAATTGCCAAGGCCCTGAGGGTCCATGCTGCCAAACACATGAACTGTCTTTGTTAATGCCTGCTGGTCAACTATCAATAACTCCTGAAGGGGTTTTACTCCTGGAGGACGTGCCACATCGAAAAAGCATCACATACTGGATGAAGTTAGAAAGAAAGCTAAACTTGATCTCCAGCAAGTAAGATCGTGAGTGGCTTCAAGTCGCGCTACGCCTTTGCCGGAGATCAAATTTAGGCTTCCTCCCTCGGTTTTGAAGCTTTCCGTCTTCTTCCTACCCACTCTCATCCTTTAAAAACCCCAATTAAGAGAAAAAGTATTTGTGTGTGGGCTTCTACTCAGTTCAAACAAAGCCCTAATCATAGAGCATCACTGGCATTGTGAAAAAGCAGCACTTGGCAGAGGGGTAAAGCATTGGCCTGGATTCTGAGGAAAAGTTTGCTCCACTTTCTCTCCACTTTTCACTGGTCTCGCTACTTTGTGTTTGTTGCTCCAAAATCAGAGATCAGCACATTTGTTTAATGTGGAAATTAACTTTCATCCTGTCATGCTAAATATAACATAGTACAAAGCAACCATTTTTTTTTTTTTTTTTTTTGGAGCCGAGTGGTGCCGTTTCTCATTTTAGGAAACCTTCACAGGGGGAAAACAAAAACAGACATATTGAATTCTCTTTTCCAGCAGCCATTTTCAGAAGTGATTTCTGCAACACTGGTCCATCAAGGAAGCTATCTCAAGACGTAGAAATGAGGGAATTATGTCGGCTCTTTCATTCAGGAATCACAAGCGACTTCTACTCGCTCGTCCCATTTGGTGTAGGTTTCCCATTAGCAGCAACTCTGTGGTAATATTCTACTGCGCAAGACCCTGAATATTTCTTTTATTCATGTGTTCAGGAATGTTTGTGATCAATGTATAAAAATAGGTATGAACAGAACATCTTAAGTAAGACCTTACTGGACCAATTATCTGGACTATTTTTTATGTGTCAAATTGATTGTGGTAGTGTAATTACCTTTAGGTGTCACTCAGACTGTTGTTCAACAATTTAGAGATAAAAAAGTAAACTTCCCTTATGAATCAATATATACATAGTCTATATGAAGGGTTTCATTGCCTGAGTGAAGAGAAGCCAGTGTTTGCATTATGATCATTTCATAGAGCTGCACAGCTTTATTCCCCTTAGCCATTCTGAACTCTCAGGAGACTCACAATGTTTCCCCATGGGTTTAATTATCTGTAAGTGTTGAGAAGGGTAGAAAGGGGGCAGTCTTTATGCATTCTGACCAAGTGTCAATGCAATTCACACTGTCAGTCAGACAGAGATAAAGGAGCGATGCTTCACGGTAGGTGTATGTATTAAAGTTTTCGTTTCCCTTCCTCGGCCAAGTAATAAAAATGGAAATTCAACTTGATTGATTTGGGAGGCTACTTAAATGTCATTTAGAAATAAAGTCTTTTGTATGTATAAAAAGACAAGGCAGAAAAAAAAGTGTGGTTTTCCCCTTCATCAATATTCACAGGCACAAATTGTCAGCGTGGCCTTAATAAATTTGATAACATGCTTTTTACTATCCCATGCGAGTGCCGCGCAAGATTACAATGAAAGATGAAACAGTGTTTGTATAACAACACCTTTATTATTCATATGTTTCATTTTGAAGTGGCCTCCTCATTAATCTAGGCTAATTATGGCTGTAACACTTTGGAGACTGGATAGCGGAAACATGCTTGGAGAGAGAAACGCTCTCTCAAAGACACTCAAAACAACTACTGAGGCAGTGTAATTTACAGCGAGCTGCCCTAGATAACAGAGACGCTTGTTTGTGCCCGTGTACGGGTCTTATATACACCGTTTACTTTGCACCTAGTTACTTTATGCTACATTGTATATGCATTTCAGGTAAAAATCTGTCACTTCTCAGAAAATAACTTTTTGTGACGCTTTTTTAAGCCGCAGTAATTACATCACTGACATGAGAGCACTAGAGACATGATTAAAACATCACAACAAGCATCAAGAGGAATTATTTGCTTCATTACGCTTTTTGCACATCAGGATGAGCAATCACAATGAACTTACTAAGAAATTGTCTCCCATCAAGTTCTTGAGTAAGACAAAAATATGTTTATATTACAATAACTACAGTGTATGAGACATTAAAACAGCCGTCTTATTTAGTATTATACCCTACGGCAGTGATTCTGAACCCCAGGGGGTACTTTTTGCAGTTGCCAGGGGCTACGTGGAAAGATGGTGGAGTAGCTCAACTGATATGCAAGAAAAAAAAAAGAAATTATGCTTTGATTAGAAAACAATACTATTACTAATACTATATTGACTCAGTGTTCTGGTGTTACAGCTATGTATTGTGATTGAGAGTGCATGAAAATGTGCACGCAAGAAGTGAATGGTTGAAAGAGCTAAAAGTAATGGATACATTGTTGAAATAGCTATCAGATAAATGGTAGAAATACTGAGCTAAATAAATATATCGCAGGGTAAACACCGGTGTAATTGATCAAATTAATTATGGTCCCGTTCTATTTAGTGTCACAGCCATTCCAGTGAGCTAGTATGCACAATACCAGGGCCCTGGCTAGAAGTGTAAATCACAATTTTCATTATGATACGGTATTATATTGATACTTTGGACAACGATACGATATTTGCTGATATCACAAAGTCTGCCATGATACGATTACGATCCGATTCAATCAATGTTACAATGTTATCGTTACACCCCTAGCTCCGGCTCACCTAAACGGATCAGGGCAATAATTAATGTTATTAATTACAACAGTGTTTACCCTGCAATGACATGTCAGAATGGCTGCTGTGAAAAGGGCCAATAGTTAGTCAAAAAAATAGTTAGCTAAAAATAGTTAGCTAAAAGTAATGGATAAATTGGTGAAACGTGCAGCTCATGGAACTCCAACTTCTTAATATAAATGTAAATTTGACCGAATCAAACTACAAACTGACAATTCAAATATGAAAACATTATTGTTTTATAGAATTGTGTTAGATATCATCCAGTTAAAATCAATTCAAACTAGAGACCATCTTGCGATGGGATCACACCAGTCACGACGCCAAATCGGACCAGAGGCACAAAGCGGGGGCGTAAAGTGGGGAGGGCCAATAGCCCCTTCATCACTTCCTACCCCCCTACTTCTGGCGCCCTTACTCAGACTACATCCATCTTCAAACTCGGCCTTCATTTTGATCTCAACTAAACAAGTTTCATGACGCCAAATCGGGCCAGGGGCACCAAGTAGTGGCGTAAAGTGGGGAGGGCCAATAGCCCCTTCGCCCCCCTTGCTTTGACCACATCCATCTTCCTATTTGGTCTTCATTTTGGTCTCAACTACACATCTGTAAAGGTTGGTGACTGCAGCTTACATGGTCGCGACGCTATTGCAGTAAAAAAAATCTGTCCACAGACAGAAATATAAACACACACAGACTCAGAAGATGAAAACAATACCAGCGTCGCTGTGGCGGCTGGTAATGAAGCCATTCGGAACATGATGGGTGGTATCAACGAAATGGTACGTTCATCCCACAGGGCTGTGGGGGTACGTCAAACAACAAAGATTGGGAATCACTGCTCTACAATAATTCTGAGCTTTTCAAACAATTCATGAATATGCTAAGGCGCTATTTGAGCCACAAGCGCACAACACTGCCGTAAATGTTTAGACTTCTTTAGGTTAAACACATACTGAAGACTACATTGTCAATATCAGCATTCCTATAATTAGACTAGTGGTAATTGTGCCAGCTTGAGTTCACCTCAGAGACAATATGTACTTCGCTAACTTGAGTAAAAATATTAAAGTCCCCGTGAGACCTGCTGGCAGACTGCTTCTTGCTCTTTGAAAGTAAGTTAGGAAATTTAATCAGGTTGTTTGTGATCCAGTTTGCACATTAACTATTGATATCCCGAGCCTTGTGCGATTACATGGCATGGTAAGACTAATTACATTATATTATAATACTAATTACATTCCTAAGGGTCGCATAAAATTGTTTGCTGTCATTTCCATACCAAACTAACATCCAAGGGGCAGGGTGTGCATAATTAGCCCTCAAAATGAGATGCGCGCGTATTGGATTACACTGTACTTATCCTGTCTGTTTCTCCGTGCCTCTTTTTTCATCCACATTGATTGCAATAATGCAAGCTGGCGACTGCGTGTGTTTCTTTAATAAGCAAATCACCGATACGGAAAGATGTTGTGCTTGCATGTTAATCTATAGAGCGTAAACAGGGTATCGTTTGCTTTCATATCCAGAGTGGAGGGCTTTATTATTCTGGTTCTGCTGTATGACACTTCTGGGTTGTGTCCCAGTAGAGAACCTCGCTGAAACTGGGTCGAATGTTAAATCGGCTGTTGAATCAAGAACAGAGCAGGGAAGCCTCACAAGGAGGCTTGATGTTCTCAAAAGAAAGGTATGATGGTTACAGCATATTCTTGTCATTTAATGATAGTTTCATCTTAGAGTATGGACTGATTTGACATTCAAAAGCAGATTTGTTAATGTTAAAATGAACATAAGTACTGCTTGTTAGTCAAGTATTAAATAATCAATTACAAATTTTTGCACTGCGATGCGATTAGTATGCCCTTTGAGCTCAATGTTGTTAAGATATTTAAGCGTAATACCAGCGCAGTGTGCTCTAGTGCTCTTTTAAAATACTGTAATTTCAAAGAAGTTATCGTCGTAGTAAATGGCCGTTTTTGATGAGGGATTTGCATATTCCCAGGATTTTCATGCTTTTGGAGTACAGAATGAACTTGATGATGATATTCAAATATATGTGCACATAATTTTAGAATGCTCAGTGCAAGTCACCTCCAGATGTAACACCTCTGAGGCTCCATCTTGACAGTGTCATGATGTAAATTGGTCCCCGATGCAGTGTCTCTCTTGCCTCCCGGTGCACGTTATTCTCGGATCTGATATGGAGCAGGAGTTTGCTGCTGAGTCTTTTCACCCAAAAGCTACCAGGTTTTTAATGTGATGCATGAAAAGCATTTGCGTAGTTTTCTGTCTCAAATGTATCAAAACATTCGAGCTTCTGGTTTATACTGTAGATGGTGGAGTGACAAGTTCCTCATCAAACGCAGCAGGGGAAGCAGTCATTAGAAAGCAGCTCTGACAGGCTTCAGGATGTTCCAATAATGTTACAACATTTTGTGATGAGTGTTACCCCAGGTTACACACCGTGGTAGTGGGAGCTGATTTCTGGCGGGTAAGGTCAGGGGGCGGGTTGATCTGTCTGGTTTCACATTCATTTGTGAAGTGTGTATTTGAAGATAACGGGAGGGTTACTGACGCAATACTTGCAAATTGCTGGCAAAAAAGAATAAAAGACTAAAGACTCATGCCATGTCTTGTTATACCATTTTCTACATTAGGTGCTCTGGGGACAGAGAAAAGGTAGAATCATATCTGAATGATTACAACACTATCTTGACCAACATTTTGCCCTATCCTTGACATGAGGACCAAATGGTTTCTTTTGTCTCTTGCAAAGATGCAAACACTGAACATTGGAAACAGCATTTTCCAATGGGTTGACAAATTCAATGCACATCAGAGGGTCCTGAATAATTAGATGTTACAGCTCAGTAATGCTTCACATTGTTGGTTCCCTGTGGTATATTGGCAAGTTCTTAAGTTCTATACTATTGGCTGTCCAAATGGGATGCTGCTGTCACGGTGCATCCACAATGCACCCACAATGCCATATAAGATTTTTATCAAGTTAACTCATCATGAAACAATGCTTATCATAGTAGATGATATTATTTGATGTGGAAATCTTGCCAAATCTTGCTTTTTACAAAATCAGCGTATGGGCTGGTGTATCAGTGAATCGGTGAGAATGAATGTCTCAGCAAAGAATATAAATGTATTAATAATGTAGTAATAACCAGGACGTTATAGTTGCGTAAACTTAACCAACTTAGCCACTTAACCAAACGTTAACTATATAGCTAGCAAAAGAGAATTATGAATTGTTTCTGTAACAGTCTTACTGGTCCTTTCTTAAGACAATAACAAGCAATATTTAGTTGTTTCGGTGTGTGAATTTGTTTGCAGTTGGTTGATTATTGACCTTTTTCACATGTCACAGATGTGGTTATTTGATGTAATGTTATTTCTATTCAAATGTTGGTTAATGCAGCTTTAAGTCACTCTTTTTTTGCCCAAAACAAATAACTCAGATCCAACTATCTTGACATGGTAAGAAAATCCTTGAGAGCCCTGTGATTAAATAGTCCTTGTCTATATGGCACATGTACCTATAAACCGCTAGGCATCACAAGGACAAAATGTAATTCCTTTGTGTACATTAGGCTAAACATCCAGATAACTGTAGGCAAGGTTGATAGTACACCACCGCTGGTGATTAATTACAGGAGCGAGAGATACTGAGCACCGTCCAGAAAAGTATCCAGAACCACAGTCAGAGACAAATAGGAGAGTCAAGTAATTCCAGGAACTGACACAACAAACATATTATCCGGCCCTTATCTTAGCAGGGAAAACTGTATTTGGAGCACTCGCTCAGTAGATAGAGGAAGCACAAATTGCTGCATAGGTCCACAGTGCTAAAGCACAACACCATAGAGCAGAGACTGTATCTGATGAGGTTCTGAGGCAGAACAAGGAGGTTAGTCACACTGATCAGTCTCTCAGGGGACATTCATTTCATAGGATAATGGTATTGAAAATGTGACACGGCACTACCAGAATCCCATTTTCCAAAGAGGCTATTACTTGAATATTGCTCTTAAAAGAATTTATTTCTCTTGAGCACAACTGCTTGTTCTGAAGTCAATGCCATGAGTTCAATGTCATAATTGGAGGAATATACTCATCACAGTCCTACAAAATCTTATAAAAGTTTTGCTGGCATGCATTATGCATTTTCCGGCATTCAGAGTTTAGGAAACACATTTATTCTCGACATCAGCCTCCATTTTGTACGAGTCTGGAATAACACCAGTATTTTTCAAAAGAATAGTAATTAGGCCGTACACTTGGCGTCTCGGTGTGGCGATATAATTTAATAATAGGCAAATTCAGCGGAGAAATCATTCTGCTTTCTTGTGTCGAGTGTTGCACACATTTCGCACAAAGCGGGAAGTTGACATCCAGAATCACACAAACAAATTTTGAATTCTCATGCAGCACTGAGTGATCGAAAATAAGAGCATGCACTTTTCATATAGTTACTTTTATCAATTTCACTTTGGAGACTGAAGTAGTTTTTGACACTTGCTTCCCATAAACAACAGTTGGGGGTAAAAAATAGCATTTTTCCCTGCGTATCACGGAGACTGATTCTCACATAAAGAAAACATGTCTTCAGTTGTCAAGCTGCTTTGTGAGCCTTCCAAAGGGGCTGCAGACAAATATACTTCACAATAGGGGGAAAAAATGAAAAATAAAACGCTACAGTGGGCTTTCACACACCCTTTTTCACTGCCTCTCTCTGACTCATAAACTGTGAGCCCTAACAGCGCGGACCATTTTGTTCGCCCCAGCTCAGATGCACCTTTAATAATTTTGCTCTTTCTCCTCCAATTGTGAGGCTTCGAATTCTGGCCGGAATGAGAGGGCATACGGCGTGCAACAGTGCGCCATCTCCAAATCACCAACAGGCAAACAGACGGATGGCATGCATCATTACTGTGAGTTAATGGAGCAGTATTTAAGATTCTGCATATATGCAGACTCCTAGACTCCTCGTCCAAATTGTTTCAGGCTTTGCATTCTGCATGGTAAGCACGTGTGTGGGCATAAAGAAAATAAAATGCATTTTTATTTACAAACCAAGGAGGGGAAGTTTATTGTTGGGAGGAGTAGCGGAGGACACAGGCTCTTAGCATGAGCAAGAAGTCCAAAAACACCAAGAGTTGGATTATCTTGGAGAAGGCCACCAGCTGTTCCTGCTTGTCTTTAACAATGCATCAGCCTGATGGCAATTTCAACTCCATCATGGAGCTCAATTTTCCAAAATGTGCTGCCAGCCTATTTGATATTTATCGTGGAATTGGCAAGTACTGTTAGCTTCTGTTCTGAAACATACCAGCAGCCAAGACCCTGCATTACTCATGCACCCACAGTATGGTAGACTTTGGCCTATTAATTTTGTTCCAGGATGAGTAATGGCTGTGCCATTCTGTATGTGGCCACAGGGGTGTTTACCTTTGATTCCTTGATCATGTAGAAACTCCAAAGTGCAAATAATGAAATCTGTGCTAACTTTGTCTTTTAATTATTAATCATAGCATTGAAACAGCATGAATGCAAAATTTCAGTTAGGGTAAATTTTTTACATTTCAGACTTCTGGAATATATTGCGATATGAAGCCAATACATTAAATCCACACCCAGTACCACTCCAAAATCCCCAGGATGTGTCCTAATCAAATCAAAAAAGAAAATGCAGATATCACACTCATAAAAGAAATGGTCAGATATTTCAGTACTCTTAGTGCCAAGTTGACAGTCATGTCCAAAATGTGGGACACCGAGAAGTCTGTTAAAAGGCTTTAATCACCTTAATTAATGTAGGAAACACTCGAGGCTAAATGTGCATTCCCATGTTCAGTAATTTTACCACTTACAATGTTATTGCTGTTACAAAATCTAGGCTTATATGTGTGGATGTTACATGGAGAATCAAACAACATAAAACAAACTAATAGTTTTGAAGCATTTAGGCATATTAGAAAGACAATACATAGCCTATATCATCATATCTGTTATGCAAAGAAAGCGTAATTAAATGCACAACTAAAAATTCATAAATCTGCTGTGAATAGCAAAGAATAAAATGTTAAACTGTTAAAAAAATAAAGCAATCCAAGCTAAGTGTCATTTCTTATGGAATTTAATTGTTATAAAAACTGATGGCGTCAGGAGGCATTTGTCTTCCCTCAACACACAAATTTAGCACATGAGCTATGAATGCATGTTATGAAGCCTCATCCTCAGGTGACCTCATATTAGCAGATTTCTGCTGTCTGTCACACTTTCCCCCGTCATCTGCATTAGTCAAGCTGCTCCTTCTCATCCTCTCTCTCTCTCTCTCTCGCCATTTAATCAATGCAGACTTACACCCACAGTCTTCCGGGGAGCAGACGACGAATGATTAGCAATCATTTTGTTTAGGCTGCTGCCGAGGGAAATCTAACTCTCAGGGTTAATGTCCTATATGACACGAGGTAAACTGAGGAGGAGGAGGAGGAGGGATCTCCCTGCTTATCTGCTGATCAGCACTTTGGGTTATCCCTCTTCTGGTGATTGATATTAAGTAAGCTGCTGCCGAGGTGGGAGGTTCACTGTAATTGTAGGCAAATTATTTTGAGAGGAAAGTTACTCCCTTCTCTGATGCATATCAATGAGGGAGCTGAGAGCTCCACCTAATCAATCAGTGCAGGAAGCAAAATCGCTCAGGCTGGTGCTGTCAGGTTTTTGGCCATCAAAGATACCCTTCTCAACATGCTTGATATCCCATCCCATCTAGGGAAGGGAAAGCAGAAAAAAGTGCTCTGCTTGTGCCATGCAAGTCCAATTTAACTTAACCACTGAACTGAAATTATTAAATTAACTAGAGCTCATAAGGTCTACTCAAAATCACTGAGGAAATAGTAGAGAAAGTCAATATAAAACGAGTTTCGAGGTCAAGGTTTTCTCCTGATAGCCATGATTTTGTACCACCACCTGCTGTAATTGGTGGTAAATTGGTCTTCATAATGAGTAGAGGGACAACAATCATCCTCTTGGGCAATCAAATAGGTCGATTAAAAAGCTGGCTGCTCTTTTGTGTCGAAGCAAACCGCTCTTAATCTAGATTAGATTTTTCCCACATTTCTTTAAGTGGCCCAGTTTGGTTTGTTTATAACAACTAACAATGATATTTGAAGTCAAAGGTCCTTGAAAACGTTTATAGTTTAATTAGCACTGGGGCGAAATGATTTAAAATCACATTTAGCACAAATTCTGATAAAAAAAACAATCAAACAATCGTTTTTGTGTCTCAATTTCTGTGACAAAAAAAACAACAACATTATTCATGCTTTGGTTTTCTGTTTTGCTGCTACTTTACCAGATGCTGACCCGGCTCTAATTTAATGTAAAAAACACTGTATGAGACAAGAAGGGGAAAAGTCAATAATTATAATGGAAAGCCCCTGAGAGATGTTGGAGACCATTAATAATGGGTATAATTTCCCCACTGGCTACTCTATTGCATGATGTTTGACAGATTATTTTCCCATGTTGAATGAAATGAAACAGCAGCAGTATGAACAGCAATGTTTTTACAGATGGGAAGAAGAAGCAAGTCAATGCAAGTTGGTTGAGAATGACAAGTTTGGTTATTATCTTGCCGATTCTACATGACAGCTTCAAAGTATTTTAGTGTCTTTAATTTAGAAAAGAACTACTTCTACAACATCTGCCTCAATCCAAGATAGATGAATGTAATTCAAGACAGCATGTTGTCAGTGCTTTTCACATAAACACCCAATACCGTATGTAACAGTAATTGATAAACAGCAACTTGAAAAGGGACCAGAGAAAGCAAAGACATGGAGAACTTTTCCAAAGGTTAGCTTAACATCTTTTCCACACGATATAAAAGCCCCGAACGGTGAGCAGACACCCTCGTCTACAGTTTCTACATAACGCAGGAAATAAAAAGCAGGTATGTCAGCAAGAAAAGGACCAACTCCGTAGAGTCCAGGTGGGAGCGATGGAGAGGAGGGGGTTGATGCTAAGAAAAGAGATGGTGGTGGAAACTGTTAATGAATGGCTATTGGAAACTCTGGGCGGACGCTGCGTTGAAATGCTTACTCGTCCGTGATTAATGACTACTAGGCTGCCGTAATAGGTACCACTGGGACCTCAGACACTGGCACCTTTTTATAGAACAGCCCCGAAAGAAAAAAAGATGAAGTCCCCATTATAGTGCTTCTTCAAGGCAAAAAAAAAAGGTCTCAATGTAGCCCAGGGAGCTACAGTCATATCAGAATGTAGCTTTTCTCCACACAGCAAAAGTGTTTTGTCAAATCAACTGAAAAATGAAACACCTGAATTTTTCATTGTTCAGCAACTCTGAGTTGTTGCAAGTGTGGACAGTTGCATTTATCCTATTGAAGAAGAATGTCATTAAAATGTTTTTGTAATTATTAATGATGTCATCTAAAACCCAACCTTTTTTGATTTATATCGTTTTAGGGCAAAAAAAATGGTTTCGTATAAAGTTTTGTACGAACAAAGATGTCTTAAAGCAGCAGTAGGTATAATTGGAGCAAATATGATTAGAAAAAAGTTATTTTTATAAAACGGTCACTATATCCTGACAATAGTGCATGAGACAGGTAATCTGAAAAAAATAAATGTGCCTCTGTGTCCTCCGGTGCTCCTAATGGCATCTGCAAGATTTCACAGACCGGAGGAAAACAACCAATTTGGCCAATCACAGGTCATTTCAGAGAGAGAGAGTTCCTATTGGCTGTTCATTCAACGGAGGCAGCAGTAAATCACTCGCGAACTCCGATTAAAATAGGCAGCGCTGATCAAATATTAATCAATATTCTGTTACTGTAGTGCCTATTTCTCGCCTCAAATGTTTTCAGAAACATCTTGTAGTGTACTGTTTAGCTGTGAAATGGGAAAGTTTGTGACCTGGCCGCCATGTTGAGTTCAGTTGAGGAAATACCAAGCACCGCCAACCAGCCGGAGCAAACTTTCTCATTTTACAGCTAAACAGTACACTACAAGATGTTTCTGAAAACATTTGAGGCGAGAAATAGGCATTACAGTAACATATTATGAATTCATATTTGATCAGCGCTGCCTAGTTTGACCAGAGTTTGCGAGTGATTGACAGCCAATAGGAACGCTCTCTCTCTGAAATGACCTGTGATTGGCCAAAGTCTCCTGTCACAGGCTAGATTTTCTAAAGCCTGAAAACAGAGCCATGAGGAGGTGCAGTGCAGAAGTCTAGTTTTCTCTCAGAATGAATATACAATATGCAATAAGACCGAGTTTTACAGACACAGATAGTATCTTTCAATGAAGGTAAATATAAGGAGGGTGTGCATGAACATGCAATTTAACCCTTTAATAGATCTAACAAACCCTGAAAGGATCCTTTCTAAATCGTGCATTAACATGTTTAGAGTTTCACACACTGATTCGGAAACTAACACTTGTATGTGCATGACCGCAATGCACGCGGTGGCCAATAAATTATTCATATGTCTTTTGTTCTACACATTACCTAATCCTCAGAGTAAGGAACAGAGTGCATCTCAGGTTCCTGTTACAATCCATTTGACTTTAAAACAACTTTGACTGTGTGTGTGTGTGTGTGTGTGTGTGTGTGTGTGTGTGTGTGTGTGTGTGTGTGTGTGTGTGTGTGTGTGTGTGTGTGTGTGTGTGTGTGTGTGTGTGTGTGTGTGTGTGTGTGTGTGTGTGTGTGTGTGTGTGTGTGTGTGTGTGTGTGTGTGTGTGTGTGTGTGTGTGTGTGTGTGTGTGTATGTGTGTGTGTGTGTGGCACCATACACTGCTAGGTCCACAGAGTAACATCATATCTTGGCTGCTTTATCCAAATAAACATTCATCTTTACACTCCGAAAGCATTTTTGTGAAATACTTACTAATTCACGAAATTAATCTTACTGTGTTCCACATGCAGTCAGGCACGGCAATTCAGAAATTAATTAATCACCCCGACGCAATTGCCTTGTTTGCATTTTCCAAGGTTATTTTGAACCGATTACATGTAAGCAAGGTTGGTTAAGGAGAGAATATTTGTTATTAGTAACAAACAACCAAAAGCTGTTTGGTTGCTTTTGTTTGTTCAAGTGCTCAAACCGGGCATTTTAAGGTGAATTTATAAGTTTGTAATACAGTCTGTTAAGATTCCAATTTAGTTTCAATTTGTGTCATCTCCATGGTACTGCCGGTTACTGAATAGTAAATGTTCTGTATCTTTCTGCATGATGATTCACTTTTGAAAAAAACAAACATTTACTGTCAACAAACTGCAGTCCTATCAGTCAAATTAATTTCAGCAGTTAAGGCAGCGTGGCAAGCAGGGATATTCTTACAGCACCGTTTGAGAAAGGAACACAAATTATAAAATGCAAATAACATGTTATGAACACAAGGTATAATACTGCATGTTTCTATACAATGATTTGATTCATGTGACGATACTCTATGCTGGACAGACTTGTGATCATGTGAAAAGGTTTGTTAAAGGTTAAGTTGGGGCCTAACGCTAACCTCTATCATGTTGGTCACTGTAAAATATGAGAAACTTGCTTGTGTGTGCGCATGTGCCTCCTCATATGCATGCACGATACAGACAAAACGGGACCCCCTTGTGAAAACATTACTCCGTAGCGCTATTCATGGTTGAAAACTCCACCGGGTGCCTATAACATACAGGAATATTACTGCTTTATTTCAACTTGGTTCTAGTTTTCACAGCTCTAACCATTGATTTAGTTATAATAACTCTATATTCATTGAGGTAATTTCTGCAATCTAGCTGTTACACGAAACACAACATTTTTATACGATCGGATAAACAAACCAACAGATTATCGAAGGTAAGCACATCTGAAATGTCAATGATATTCCCACATTGCATAGGAAAGTGGTGCACAACAACGTAAAGTCTGGTAGGTCACAGTTGAACCAGGAAGTCCGTCTATCATTGGTGATGGATGTTTACAACGGCAGTTTTGGATAGAATTCTACCTTTTGCCTTTGTTTTCTTTTCCAAATAATACTAACTCCTTAACCTGGGGGTTTCTTTAAAACCTGTATAACTGTTAAATATCAAAGTATCGATACATAATGGATTTGAAATGGTTTCAATACTCAATCATTCATGTAATCTGCACATTGGAGCGGCACTTTATATTCGATGTGTTGAACCGATTCACAAATTGGGCTGAAAAGTAAAGATCAGCCTGTGAATGTTCACTCTTTCGAGCACAACATTTTCTGCCAGACGTGACAACACTACATTATGTGGACATAATCGGAGTCACCCAGCTACATCCTCTCTCCCCAGTTTATTCTATATGACATAATCCCTCTTTGTTCCCTTTCAACACGGAAAGCCAACCTGTTCACAAGCCTCTTTGAAAAAGTCTCTTTTCATGGGGCTCGTACAGGAGAGCATAAAAAGATTTGGCTCTGAGATTAATTGAAGAGGGACCTTTACAAGAAATGAGAGAGGGACAGTGTGATTGTCCCAAACCTTAGCCAGATAATAGTGTCTTGGCTGCAGGGATCCCTCTGGAGGTGTCTCTAAGCCTCAAACAATGGAAGAAAAATAACCTTACGGTAGCCCATGCTGACACTGGGCCCACCCAGTCCAGATTGGTACCATTGTGCTACACAGGCAATCTTAATTAGTTTTGACGTCACTATCCTGCCGATTGATCCAGGTCTGAGCTTTATCTCTAGAGATCACAATTTGTGTAGAGAACTTGCAGTTTGAGGTTTTCCGACCATGACCAATCAACGCTTTCTGGGAATTCTACCTCTCTGGTAAAGCCGTATGTAACCAATCTGTGTCTCTGGTGGCCATGGGCAAAACTAAATTCACACATTTGATTGGAATAATCAAACCAGATCTCAACAGTGTTCCCAAAGTAGTCGTATTACATCTTTATGAGTTCAAAGACAAGCAACATTTAATATGCAAACCCTGCATGCGAATTGTGGGGGTATTAAATTGAATCTGAACTTGCTTGGCCTTCCTCCTCCAACTTCAATAACCACCAGATCACAAAAATGTCTGTTTCATTTTCATTTCAACAACTTCTCAAAGAGTGTCCACAGTCTGAGATTTCAAGGTGGTCGTGAAAGGAATCAAGGCCGTAAGTCAGGCTGGCATGTGCAGCCACACCTGCGTTATTCCATCTTCACCGAAGCCATCCCTCACCGCTCTAAGGTCCTGTCATACATTCTTTATGATGGCCCGATAACCAGCCACGGGATTGGTCAGGAATTCAGCTCGGAGGGGAAGGGGGAGACAAATGCAATGCTGTCTATATATCACGGGAGACAGGGACAGATTTGATGATCGAGGCCTGACCGAGACAGGTTTAAGCAGCAGCATCAGCAACCTGTTTGTGTCTGCCGTGATCCTGACGGATTAGCAATCTGCCTGCAACATCACCTCAACCCTGACAGAATGTGATTCAGCTTCAACTAGACATGAAAAGATGGCTCTCTCAAAGTGGATTGGGAACAAGCAGAAATCAATCCATAACACTGTTAAAGGAAACTATTTGCTGAGATCGTATTTCCTAAAAATCGGTAAATTTATGTTTTTTGTCTGCAGGCCACTCGGTGTTTCCATATTTACTTAACAGGATTTACGTTTTCTTTGTGCCATACATCATGTCATTCGTACAATAGACCACTCTTAAGGTTTGCAAACAAGAAGACCATAATATCAGTCATCGGGACAGGGCGGAGGCATCAGCAAAGGTCCCTGAGGACTGTGAGTGCACGCCTTATGAACCCTCTGTCACACCCACAGGAGTTAGCCCGCCATTCTATCTCTTCCTTTTAGCAAACTAAGGAAGGCATCCGTAGCAGCTGCAGCCTGGCTAATGGCAGCTGTATGCTAATGTCCTCCTCTGAGTCAGCAAACGCAGCCAAGTTCATGGCCGGCCGCCACGGCCTGCTATCTCCTGTGTGAGTGGTCCTCTCCCACAAGTCGAGGAAGAGTCATCATGGACGAAGATAGCTGAACCAAAGATGGATTTCGCTTTGTTTGAAAGAATTTGTGCACACGCTTGCAGGAGCGTATGCTGCAAATTGACAGGAAGGATTATCCGACTGCAAGATCTGGAAAGTTTAGAGGGAAAATCGAGTGCTTCTCAGTTTCTAAAGAAACTTTTATAACATAACTATTTCACTGTAATTAAAATACAAGCAGCTTAGAGGTAATAACTGGATTCTCTGTGACAAACACTTGTCACAGCCATATTATTAGAGCGACTGGACATGCAATGTCCAAGCAGTTTCCTTAATCCTCAATCTTTTATTTGACGTGTTAACAATTGATTAATCATTAAGAAATTATACAACGCGAGGGCATGTTTTTTCATGATAACAGCATTTTTAAACAACTGGCATAGTCCATAATCACCACGGAATCCAAGTAAATGGAGAATTTGAGTAATAAACTAAATAAACATGATTTCAATTTGAATATCAAGTAATGCCCTCACTTAAAATTGCAGTGCTCTGACTCTTGTTGCTGTTCAACAAAAGAAATATTGTAAATAATGCTGCAACCTCCAGGTTTGACTGGAGGACAAAAAAAGACTAAATGGGTTACAATTAGTTTCTAGCAGATAAAAATAAAAGTTCAACCCATTATTCCTATATCAACAAAAAGGCTGTGGCTTAATAGTTGTTACCAACTAAACATAAAATACACCCTATTCCTCCGAATTGCTACAAACAAGCTAAAACAAAAGCTGTCTGCATGTAGTCTAACTGTTTAGCTTAGTTTGCCACGTATCTTAAAATTTGGCAAATTTGTGTAAACTTAGCAGCTGGCTGAGACAAAGCAGTCCCCCTCCCTCTACCAGCAGTACCTGCAGGCAGTGAATCACATCAGCAGAGGGAGGAGGACAGAGGACAGGAGGAATGACTGATACTGACTGATGTCTGTGTCTAAATTTCACTCAGTACTGTGATGTCAGGAATATGATTTATTTTATTGGTATTTTAGATTTGTTTCCAGTGAGCTATTGAGTTTATATAGTGACTTTGCTATTGCAAACATTACTGTTGCTGCTCTAGAAACAACATTTAGTTATATTTAAAATATAAATAAATTATATTCCCGTTCTGAATGTATTCTTTTTTTTTTTAAATGACATATTAAAAATAATTTATTTAGTAATGAAGAAGAACTAATACGAATATCTGCCTAACAATACCCATCCCTAGTGTTATGCTAGTAGCGGCTAATGTAGCCATGGGCCTCAAATGATGTTTATTCCATGTGTACAGCCATAATAGGTGGTCAGCACAAACACTTGTAACTCCATCTCATTAAATAGACAGAAGCAGCACTCGGTGTCACACATTGTACTCGACCAGTACATCTCCTGCCAGTTTACACCGCATGTCCCTCATCTTCGACATTGTTAGTTAATTATAGAACATAAGAATAATCACGTAGGAACCTTCATATTGTTCCCTTTACATCAGCTCTCTACAAAATTCACCAACTGGTGTATTTCTTGTTCAAACAGTGACAGCTGCTGTGATAATAAATTAAACATTTTTCATGGCCAAGACCTAATTGCACACATTATGTGGTGAAATAGACTCTTATAAAGCAGATGAAGAGATGGAGTGTCTCTCACTTGAGGATGAAATGCTTTACCTGCATATACTGTACTTCATGATCAAGGGTCTCATTTTCCATTACTCACTCACCCACTTACTGGACCTCTTTCTCTCACTTTGTCTGTCTCTGACAACCTCATGCCTACACACACACACACACACACACACAGACACCCAGCTGCTGCATTCCTCCCTCGTGTTCCTCATCATATAGTTTATACAAATTTATGGAAACAAGGTGAAACAACTTCAGCATGGTAAGCTCATTAATCAACAGTCCACAAACATAATTTATCTGCTGCCTTGAACGGTCCGTGTGCTACATGCATCTACATGTACACACATACACACGTGCACACCGCGATATGTAAATGCAGACAGATGCTCTTGCATAACATTTGCAAGTCATTCCTTAACATTAATAACTATCTGAAAAATGGAGCTTTAAAGCAGGTGCACTCTTGTCAGTGGATGTCTGGGATATTTTGGTGGTAGCATGCTAAGGGAGGGAAAAGTTGCTCTTAATGGCCTCCGGAAGCAACCCAAATAGTGAACGAGGAAAATGACGGATCTTTTTTTTGACCGGTTTCTATTAAAAACACAAGTGCCTGCTGGCTTCCTGGCATTTCTCCGCAGGCTCTGAGCCGTCAGGGAATCCGACCCTTGAGCTCCAATCCTGTGCTTGACGAGGAGATGACATCATGTCAATCAAGAGATGGTGCAGAGATTTTCCTCTTAAGTTCAGTGGTGGAATCCACAAGATGGCACAGCAATTCCTCACTATCTAGCTTGAATGAGGCACAATAATTGTTTGGTGTTTTAGGAGGGTTTGCTGTGAGGAAGTTTCCCAGAGAGCCCTGCAAAAATGGCTGCAGCTGATATGGTTTAAAGGTGCTATTGATAACATTCAGTCACTAGATGTCGCACTCTCCCTCAGCCGCTCCATTGCATTCACTTCACAACAAGTTGTTGCCAGTTTGTTGCACAACCTGCATATTTAATGGCTGAGTGGAGACTCAGACATGTGATACCAACGTTGTTATACTATTTTCTTACAAGCCTTGTTAGAAGTGGGAACCAAACGATTAACAATAACCAAAACATTCATTTTGGACCCGCCAACATTTTTAAAATGCTTAATTCGCAATCATAAGAATTTTTTTATGGAAAAGCAATACTTTTATCCAACACCTTTCTAAAAGCTCTGTGCATGTATTATTTTTTTTTAATTTGTCTACACAAAAAATGTTATCAATAAGACCTTTAACATGCATTTTCACACTGAAATAAGTTACCTATCTCTATGAATCTTTGTCCTTTATTTCCAAATACATTTGACAGCAGACTGATGTCAGCCAGTGTCTTGACTCTACATAAGATTACCCTAATGCTAGGATACAAGCATCCCAACTTTGTGTGGGCTCTTGTCATTGTCACACTTTGTAGTCAAAGTATCTAAACACCCAAATACAGTGCAGACATGATACGTCTTTAAACAAAAGATTTACTCTCGCCTTGTTTTGATGTGTGAATAAACCGATTAGTTCAGCAGAGATAATGTCATTGTTATCGAGCTCCTTCATGTTTATGCTAATTACAAATCCATAAATCTTTACAAACGGATTTAGCTAGTGATGGAATTAATCGCGAGTCATTCTGCTGGGTTTTGCCTTCATTCCTCCTCAGGTTGCTTGATGTCTTATGGATTTAATGTTGTTAATGATGGATTTGGTTGGCGGAGTTTGCGAAAGAGAAATGCAGAAGAGAACTTTTTTTGTGGAACTAAGTTGAATGTATCCATTTTTCATTATCGCTGACGCCCTGCAGTTGTTTTTGCATGTAAAAAGGGGCGCATTATTCAATCATGAAGCAGCTAAATATAAACAGATTAAATTTTGAATGTTTGTCAAAGCAGTTCACAGAAGGAACTGTCAGCGTAACCCAGTTTTAAAATGTCTCTCTTGTGCAATCATTTCATCTCATTACACAATAGGACTGTGATAAAAAAGGGTCACAGACTCTTCACTAAATCCTTTTTATTTTTATTTTGAGATAAAACTCTGCTTGAAAGTAGAGTTGCGAATATTATGTGGCCTCTTTCACACATAATCAGTATATAACAGGTAATTTAACCTGCAGTCAACAAAAACAATTAATTAAGTCCACAGGGTGAGGTAATGTAGAATTTTTACTTTTAGAGAAAACCCTTGTTTCAAGACAATATTTAAAATAATAATGGCACATTTGAAAATGGTAGTTTTGTTGATTTCTTTCACTTGTAAGATTTCAGTGCCCAACATCAACAACTACAGGGCATCAGCGACAGCTTTCATACATAATCTCATCTCTTTACTTTAAATACAGTGGAAACCGCTTATAGTGATCACGGTTACAGTGATCAACCGCTTATATGGATCAAAAAGCTTGGGACAGAATCACTCCTAATGTATACAAACGCTGTTTAAAGAATTTGCTTACAATCAAGTGGTCTGCTTACAGTGTTCATTTGGGGTCTTTTCATACAAGACAACATATGGAAAAACATTTTAAAACTACGATAGACTAACGTTAACTGAATTTTTGTCTTGTTTTTTATTCGCGGACCGTCTGCCTTCCTGCTGGATACCTGTACCGCGTGCACATTGATATCATAACGGGAAAAAGAAAGTAATTTTCTCTGAATGAAAAACAAATGCACACTGAGAAAGCACTTGTGGTTGAAGCTGTCCTCGTCAAGTGGATTGATAATGCCTGGTCACGTAATGCCCCCAAAGTGGAAATTTGCCGATCCTCAACCAGCTCTGCCGCAGCATGTCAGTAACTGGCAGCATGCCAGTAAATAGTGAAGCGGTCCGTTTCATTACTTTGTATTCATGTAATAAATATACAAATGTCAATTAGATGATAATCTGGATGAGAAATGATGCTCAGCAACAAAAATTTGGTTATAATAACCGCTTATAATGATCAATTTGACCCGGACAGACGTGATCACTATAAGCGGTTTACACTGTTTTATCATCCAACCTTACCATAGATATATCGGTATCAACGTATAAGTCATTCAGTTAGTAACACAAAATTGCAGTACAAAAAATTGTAAATGCCCTGCTCTTGGTCACAATTCTTTAACAGCGCTACATGTGAGATTGGGAGCATTTCTATTGCCTCCGCACGGCTCTCAACATGGCGACGGCTGAGTCAGCGGCTCGTAGCTAACAGTGCCAACAGCGCTAACGGTGAAAACAACGGTAACACTGCTGAGAGAGGTAACAGTGTTAACCTGGGGGGGAACCGGAGGGCGGGTGATATGCTTCACCAACGGTGCCGTCAGTCGGGCGTCAGCTGTAACCGCCATATGAGCGCAATGCAGAGCGGTGGCCATGAGCTAGCCGGTAGGGAATGATCACATGCACAAACATGCACTAAAAGCATGCGTGGCCAGCCCGGCAAAGTCAACAAAGCACAGAGAAGCTCTGATTACAACACACACAGAGGGAAAGAGACTTCATTCTCTGCTCAGGAAGCAAATAGCAAATAGTTGTTTGGTTATTAAAAGGTTCTCTATACGATATCTAGAGCAATAATATAGCAGCAAATTAAACAGATGTGTATCAAAATTGCTTTTTTACGTTATGTGTTTATGACAAAATGAATACTGGCCAAAATACACTCAGTTTATTAGGAACACCTGGCTAAAACTAATGCAATGTCTAAAAACAACAGTCCTGCAATAGATTCTACCCTCATGGAGGTTAGAGAGGTTTTCATTCAACTATGTGGTCATTTTGCTGGATGTCATTTGTGGTGCTGTTGAATTGTATTGAGTTATACTGATGGGTGTTTCTATAACTTTGTCCACCCCATTTATATCAGTGAGTGTAGGCTGAATAACACAACTGACTGTATTTAGACTGCCTTAGTTTAGCTGTAGATGCACCCAATACACTAGCAAGTGAGTGTTTTTTAGACTTGTCTTAACTCAAATATCATCACCTTTTTGGGCCACAAAAATCCAATATGTCTGGCTCGTAGTAGTCCATATCCCCTGCAGGCTTATTTTAAATGCAAAAGAGGACATCAAATACTGAGACTACTGCATGGTTTTCCTTGAAAAAGAAGGCCATTAAGTTTGCCACGGTCAGATCAAACTCCCATAGGGTGCACACCTGACCAATGGGGAAGAAATAGCAGCTGTTCATTTGAGAATGGCAAATATTTCACCTTTCCCTCGCCTCGGTAATGGATTTTTCCTTGTAGCTCTGACAACTCTCCAGTGACCTTGACATTGAGCGACTACCCCTGGGGGTCAATTTCTCCATCCTTCTCTCTAAGCCAATGCTGTATCAAGTAAATTGTGAAAGTAACATTTGTTTTGACTGGTCTGTGGTGTGATTTGATTGACGATAACCATGGATGCAGTTGTAAAAAGGACCGGGCGAGGTGCAAATTATTCACTGTTAGGATTTGTCACTGACACTATCTCATGATGGAGTGTCGACACGATGTCTCAACTTAAAGATGAGCACAAAAATATTAGTGTGATAATTCTAAGTCACTTTAATATTACTGCTTGTTTTGTATGCAGTAAGACAAATTTATGTTTCCTATTTAAAAGTATGGTTAGTATGACAGATCACTGACAACTTGAGCATTATTACACCTAAAAAATGCTTATTTTTTTGCTGTATTTCAGAATAAAAGATGCTGTCCTTGGCCCAACTAAAACTTCTGCTTCATATTTTTTACAGATGGTCCAATGTATTTTTCAAGAGTGGCTACACAATACAGAGTGCAAAAAAATAAACCTTAACCTGACACATCACAAAGCATTGTTGCGGATTAACCAACTCACATGGCTCAAAATGTTGCATCATTCACACAGTTGCTCTGTGTGGCAGCAACAACTGCCCTCTAATCTCCATTTACTCCATTCACTCTAGTGCTGAATCCCAAATGGGATTGCATTTATCCAGCACCACAGTGGGCTGTTGGGCTCATCTCAGCCTAACAATAGGGGGGAGGACAAACAGGCTGATGACCTGACGTGTACGAGTGCAGATTGTAAAAGACAAATGAGATCGGGATGGAGAGTGGATGATGGCCCCGCTCAGTCAAGGAGGCATTTGAAGGGTTAGATTCGCAGCCATTAAGGGCAGCCATGAGGTAAACTTTAAAGGCAAAAAAGGAGGAAAACGCTCATTATGACCTGTGCCTACATCCAAACAATCCATTTAAGAAAATGATCATTAAAAAGCTAAAATATCCTAATTTTTTATGCTGCTCTACACCATATTTTCGGTTGTTGGAACGTGCTATTAAAGCCATGCTGAGCATTGGGCACGATTATAATGCAGAGCCTCCAGTGTTCACGCTGAGTAATATTGGCTTAACAATTAGTCATGTCAAACAATTATCCACGTACGTCACTGTTTCGCAATTTCGCTTTTGGGGAGCAGTCCATTATTGAATTAGCTCCATTTGAGCATGCTTAATTCTGCGGTTCTGCAGCAGTGAACATGACAGTCAGGCTGAATAATACCCAAAAGCCCTCCTATCCCCTGGCAACGAGCACATTCTGTGCCTGACGACACATAGACAGTAACAAGGACATGTCTGCCTATTATGACAACGCAAGTTTTACAAGCCTCCACTAATGTGTCACTCATTAGCAGGGCAGCTGGGAAAAAAACGCCCAACTTTATGTAGGGCATCAGCACAACTGCCTGCTTCTCAACCGAAAATGGTGACTATACAGGGAGTGTTTCACCACGCCATTTTCACACTTGTAAAAAAGTCCAGTTTTCTGTAGTAAAATAGAAAGCAATCAAATCCTTTTAGATATATATCTACTTTATTTACAAGTGTAACAAAGATGGTAGGTATACAGAGACTCCCTCTCTTAAATCATTTGTCCTTGTCAACACGCCTGATGAAAGTCACAGAGATGTCCTGTATACTGTGAGATGGTATAGATAGACTGTCAATATTTTCATTGGCCGAGTAAAGCTGCTGCGAACGCAGCGCGCAACTGCAATTTCAGCAGATACGGCATCACGTTTAATTAAGAGGACATTACGGTCAAAGCATGTTGGGTTACACATGTCGAGGTATTGATTTGGTATCAAGGGGGAAACATTGTAATGCCTCGCCATATACCAGTCGCACCCTATGCTGATAAGGTGCAAGAGATTTAACATGCCACACTTGCCTTTTCCATTAGTGTCTCGTATATATATTGTCGTCGCTAAATGGTGGAGGAAGACGAGCTTGGGTGCAGAATGGAATAGCAATAAACTTTCCATTAAGATGATCCTCATAAATCCTCTCGTTTTAGTGTGCAAAAAGCAGATATGTGGTACAATCAATGGTGTAACTGAATTACTTCAACTGATATTATATGAGGCCTATTAAGTCACGATAAAACAGGGCTATTTGCCTAAATTAATCTTGCACCTCTATTACGTCTGCTGGGAGGATTCAGAGTTTGTATCTGCAAGTAACATAAACATGTTCACTCCTTTAACCTCAATTGTGCTTTCCTCTGATAATCTCACATATAGCACCTGATCAATTCAGAGTGAATAAAATATTATGGGCTCTTTTCACCTCTCTGGCCACTGGGAAGTACAGTAAGCCACCTGTGAACAGTAATTTGTCTTTATCGTCAGCCTTCTGTAACAGACAAACTGGATGCATTCGTGTGGAGCCTGGTACGGGGAAAAACCCAACAGTCAAGTATTATCATGCATTAAGATGGATTGTCAAATGACAGTAGAAACAAAAAGCAACATCTATCTCTTTATGAATAACCTTGCCTGTTTGAAATTGGTGTGAGCTCGGGGGACAGTTTGGATGTATGTGTGTGTGCCTATATATACACACACAAATCTATCTGTAGCCATGAGGGTGTTCATGCTTACAGCTCTTTGTTCTTCATAACAAGAGCCGTTGTCTTGACACAAAAGTGGTAACAACTGGATACATTCAAAGATCCATCCATCTTCATAACGGTCATTTAACCAACAATCAACAGACTTTGATTTGAGACTCCCATTGATTAGGATATGATGGACTTTTACGAGACTCTCTATCGCATGGACGTTTTTTTTACATTGAAACTGAGTCATCCCTGGAATCCATTGCAATTCGCCATGAATCTAAGCTAGTTACAGACACAGCCTCTGCTTAGAAGGTTTTAAAGCCACCTTTGATGCCTACAAAGGGTGTCTTATACTCAAAAGCCATATTTTGGTAGGGAGGTTGCTTTGAAATACGGCTTGTGCATTGTAACCATAGTTGTCATAGCAACTTCATCCTCTAATGGACTCCACAGGCTCAAAGATGCAAAGTCAAATGATTCTAGCCCTAAACTGCATGACAGTGTGGCTTACAAAGATTGGACTATCACTCTAGTACTCTTCCACAATGGGAACAGGAGAACAGAGTGACCGTCATGTAACACAACAAGTAGTCCAACCTAAAACCTTCACCTCTGACTGCCTTTGAAATGGAAAAAAGCCTGGAGAGGCTAACTACACATCCATGTGCATTCTAAGGACACATATGGAATGCAGTTAACTATTGGGGCATCTATTCAGGCCTAGTCTCGCTTAGCCAGACCTATCACCACAGCGCTGTGTCATTGTGTGTTAGTGTGTCTGTGTTTGTATTTCTTTAAACCAATCACAATCGTCTTGGGCGGCGCTAAGCACAGGATGTAGTGATGGTGCCCTTGCAAAACAGATAGCACAGATAGTCGAAGGGGAGAAAAATGCCACGTGAAATACGTGGCCAATGGCAGACTTATACCCAAAGTCTACATCTGGTGAGTCACACTAACTAAGGCCTAACCCTAACCTACACCACTCTATGTGAAAACAGATCCAGGGGAGATGCAAAGCTTATGGCACTGTACACACCACCCCTCATCTGAGTGGGGATAGTGATGACCAGCGCAACCAAAATTACTATCTGCTCTGCAGAGAGAACAAATCAATCAGTTCCTAGGAGAGAGAATAATCACATCAGACAGCCAAACCCAGTTCCAGTTGTAGATGAAGCACCTGGATCTGCCCTCCACTGCATGTCACCAGTCCCATTCATAACAGTATCGTAAATGTGATATACGGACAACAATATGAAGAAATTGATTGTCTGCCGCGCACCACACAATGTTTTGGCTCCTTGTTTGCTAGTCTGGTGATGGAATCCTGGATGTATTGAGTGGAGCCAATCCCCTGTGTTGCCCGAGTGGATCATGGGGTAAGCTCTTAATTACTCTGAGGGACAGTTCAGTGGCATTATGAGCTGTGTAAACACACACACACACACACACACACACACACACACACATACACACACACACACACAAACAATAATTCATGACTCACTGAGCAAAGAGGATGAAGATGCATCCTGCACAGTCACTCCTGAACACATTAGATAATACACATTTGACAGCATGCCTCGAATTTTGAGTGACACCAGATACTGCTGCTAGAATCTAAAAATCATTAATGTCTCGTCTTAGAATAAAGCAAACAAATAGTATTATTTGTGCGCAGGATTTGGAGAAAGCACCAGAAAATAATCCAATGGCCAACATCAGGTTAGTAAGGAGATAAAAACGGATCAAAAAACAGCATATCCAGCTGTGTTACTGTCAGAATAATTCTTGAATATACGAATAAAACTTTGTACTTATAAATGCAAGGATAGAAAGAACAGTGCTTTCCACAGCCAGGAATGATTAAAACTCAGTGAACAAGGTGTACAAAGATTGTGTTCTCCTGGTTTGACATCATTATTCATCTCCCGGTTTAAAGTGTGCGCACACGCACGACTGTACAGATGTTTGGGAAGAGTCTACGTTTGCAAACCCCGAACACAGTCACTGTATAATGAGCTGAGTGGACAAAAACATGGACAGCAAGTACATTACATTTTTTTCTTTTAAGGAATGTGTCATCTAATTTGTAGTACATGGCACTGCACTAACATCTCTACAAACCTCTTTGAAACTAAATGATCACACAAAAAAATCTAACTGATATTTACCAAGGCAGACATGAATACAATGAATCAAGGTCACGACATGTGACCTGAGATCCTCTGGGGATTTCAAACTGGTGCTCTCTAGCTTCTTCACTGGGTTCATTTGCCACCAACACAAGAGGCCATGTCGATGGCCTTCACTCATCAGTGCTCTCAGAAATCTGCCACCACCGGGCCGCGTGGAACAGCAACAGTAAAATCAATAACATGTTTTTATACCTCGAGAGCCGGGGGTGGTGCTACATGTTTACCGCACTGCAATGAAAACAGAATCCATCATGCATTGTTTGGGCCACCTTTACACTCTGTAATTGTTGTTATTTTCTCAGTATTTAAGGTGTTACGTCTTATGTAAAAAAAAAATAGGGTCAGGATGATTTGAAATAGTCATAATTATATAGAAATGCATATTGTTATACATGCCTATATTTAACTTCCACAATGTATGGTGTTATTTCTGCTAATGTTTGGATTAATGGCTACAGTTCATATATTACTTCACAGATTTTCTTTCAGTTTAGTAATTGATAGAAAATGAGTATACGTCATGTACAGGGATTAATTTGCTTAATTTTAATGCAGCATATAAATGAGGAATAACATAATAGGCCAGGGGATTGCATTATTTCAGTAATGAGCTCCCTTTAGCTAATCCAGTATCTCGTTTTCTACATGGAATGTGTTTCATTTTTCATATAAGCTAACATTCCATTTTATATGATTCTGCTGTACTAGAATCCTGTAGAATGGCTATGCTGGTTTTTAGTTTGTTAGACAGACTTCAGTAATGTAACAGTAAAGTTAATGAAATCTGAATTTCCAATCTAATTTTGCAGGTGTCTCTTTGTTGCATATGTTGCAAGTCAACCTACTAGTCTGTTACACAGCTACTGTAGACAACAGTCCAATCTCAGTGTCCACGTTATGTTCGAAGTATAGAGGTCCTCACCGGGTGCAGGAATTTGGACTTGATCCGAAAGGATACAGAGCACAGTCAGACCTGAGCCAAATAGATCCGAGGATAATTATATCTGATCCAAAGTGTGGTCAGCCCGAACAGCCCCTAATCGAGAGAGAACACCGACACTGGCAGCAACACTGATGCACCACCGTCTACAGTACAAAGAGCTGCAGTCAGAAAGAGTAGCAATGCATGTCATGTCCCCCCGCACCTCACGGTTCACTCTCCATCGTGCTTTAAAACAAACAACACTGTCATAACCACTTGATTACTCTATAATGTGAATATGATTTAGGATACTAGAAACTGAGTGGATCTGTGCCGACCTCTAGTCTGAACTGCTGAACCCTCACAGCCTTTAACTGGTGCCACTTAAGTGCTCAATGTGCACAAGATGATATAAGGTCCTGAAATTGTAATGGCACTATGTGACATCAAATGCTACCAGGGGCAGAGGAGTTTTTTGGAAACTGTCAACATTCCATGCCAGGATGAATAAACACACACAGTGCTGGCTAGCGCACTATTTACATTTCTGTTTGCAAACTCCTTCCATGAATTCTTACAACTTCCTCAAAGTGTGCATAAAGGAACTGAAAAGTCTTCCTGAAGAGACTTTGCACACTTGCCGATTCCAAAGTTGGACAGCCCTGAGCCCTTGTCGAGTTATCGGGAAGGAGCATCAAAGTGTCTGAGTCTGTGAGGGCGGACACTGGGATTAGACTCATCACTCACACTTATTCATACCTGCGGGCCATTTTGGGGATAGCTTATATACCTTTGGACTGGGACACGCAACAAACATCCGGTATTTTGATGAACAAAAATCACTCCTTGAATGGTATCTTGATACTTTTTCCACTTTTATTTGTTATTTTAGATAAAAACAGATTATGAAATACTTTAATAACTATATGTACAACTCAACTGTGCGTTCTGCCTTTCACTGCACAAAGAAAGAAAGTCATTGAGGTTTTGCCTGTCAGCGGGATGTGCAGTACTGGAGTGACCCAGTATGAGGTAATCTACGATACTCACATTGATGTGACATGTACCCCTGTCTGTGTCCCACTTTAATACTGCATGGATGCAGAATGGTGTTGTTCCCTTTTTCTAAAAGTTTGTAAGCGAGCACTGTGGCGGTGTGTGTGTGTGTGTGTGTGTGTGTGCGTGCGTGCGTGTGGGCAAAGCCCTGCTTCTGTTCTGAAACATATTTCTAGACCCCGATGCTCGAGCGGTGGGGGAAGAAGAGAGGGGAAATTGAAATGTAAGGAGCTGCCGCGGTGGCGCCACAGTGATCTGAGGGGTGCCATGGAGACGCCTGTCATGAGGGGGGGGTGAGAGTCCTGTGATGTTGACGTGTCTCTGTCTGCAAAGGCTGACAATCTGCTAAAGTCAAACTCCTCAGATGAGTGTTCTCTGTGTGTGCAAACCTATGAATATGCGTATACTCTATGTGCATGAGCGTGTTTGTGTATGAGTTTTGCTCACTGCGTAGGCGTGTGCCTGCTCTTTGTAGGTGTCTACTTTAATTTGAATATATCCAAAGAAGATGCTGCCTGCAGCACAGTGACAGGTTCAAAGGCGAATCGACCCAATTAGGACCAGAAAGTGGTATTCTCGTTTAGAACCCATGAGTACAAGTAGATGCAGCCACAGAATCATAAAACAAGGGCTTATTATTCTTGAACTGCTCGACTGACAAATAAGGAGAAGACTTGTATAATTCTACTTCATTGGCTGTGAGTGAGCAACAAGTCAAACTGGTTGCCAGAGGATCTGAATCAATCTTACGGTCTGTCATCCGTGGTTGGACTATGCTCAAAACTACCCAATGCATTTGTAAACCTAAAAGAGAATGTTCAGAGCAAAGAGTTTTAATCCTTTTGGAAAAGTGAATCAAATAAACTTGTCATGAATTGATTCTCTATGCTTAAGAAGCTTGTGCCAACCCAAGTCAGTTAATTTGCCTTGACGCCACAAATTCATTCATGTTCTCACTAACATAGCATTAGTAGAAATGTCAACGTGCTACAATTTTCCAGACTGTTTGCCCTGACATTTTTTGAACAATGCACCTGCAGTTTGGGTACAGATGAGCTGGCCTTTTTGAAGCTCTGCTAGTGTCTCATGTAGCTTTGAAAACTATTTTTATGAATGACTCGGTGTTCAACATAATATTGGCAACTGTTGAAATGTATTTTTCATCGAAAGTTTAGGTTTTTTGTCTACCCCCTCTAATATGTGTTCACCCCAACCACAATGTCTTACTTGCAACAGATTTTTACATTTTCAGTCACGATTCAGCCCGGCACTACCTGTTCCCTGAGTGTTCTCTGAACTCTTTGATTGTGGTTTGATGTACTGCTTCCTAACTCCCAGCCAATCTCACCCATATTGCTAAATCAATACGTGCGCTGACGAATGTTCACCCTGACAGATTGTGGGTGACAAAAATCAACTCAAACATTTGCGGGCTGTCCATTTAACAAACCATTTGTATATAGAGGATGAGGTGATGGTGCCGGATTCAGGGACACTATCCCTATTTCAATTACAGCAGAACTCTCCAAGGATGAGGTTGAAATAGAGTTCATACTGAGAGATACACAGCCTTCACTTACATGTCTTAGAAACTATAGGAACTGATTATAAACGATTCATTTGCTATGGCTTGTGTTTGTGTTGAATGGTTTACATTCCCTACATCCCAACATGCATAATTAGCATATTTCTAGTCATTTTAATGGTAATGTTTATACTAAAAGAAAAAGTAACTGGAGACCATCCGGGGCCAGGTGCGTAAAGTGGGGGGGTATATGGACCCTTTGCTTCCCTTGGTCAGACCAAAAAAACGTCATGGTTGGGCTTCAAATAAGTTTGTAAAGTAAGTATAATACGTATGGAAACAACGTAACATAAGTACGGAAAACGTGTCACAAACGTCACTAAAAACACGTCACTAAGGTAACCTACAAAACAAAACACCGGTCTCGAACACTGGTCTCCTGGTTGAAAGTCCAGTGTTTGTTGGACCCATACACCTTCCCTCCCACCCGCCATAAGCGGTCTTTCTCGCTTTTTATTCTACGTCACTAGCTCTGACCATAGCATTTTTACGCAGATGCATTTACATTGCAGTCAATACAGACTACACGGCGTACAAAAAGCAAAAAAAAACAAGAAAAGCATTCTTATTGCATGCTAAATGCCTTGTACATTCTCATGTCATTCATACGCCTTTTTCGGGCAAACGGGCTGCTCTGCTCCCGATACAGTAGGTGTATCCAGGACCACATTTTGCCATGATGACTCTCACACAGACTCACAAGGTGGAAAAAATACTAGGTGTCCCGGTTGGTAATTAATCTAATTTATCGACTACATTTTCCAAAACCTTTAATTTGATTTAACTTTTAATAAAACTATCTTCCATTAACTTTTGATGACAGCAGTTCTTTCAGAGTTAACTTATTAAAAAATCTCCAGAAATGATGTTGAAGTGTTATGGGTACGCAAAAGAACAAGTTGTGAGTGAGAATGTGTGAGAGTCAGCAGGAGGAGGGAAGTTATTAGTGAGAAACTGTGTTATTTTTAAATGTCTGACTCATCCCTATTTACTTGTACCTCTCTGCCAGCATGAGAGCTGTCCTGTATGACAAGAAGCTGAACATTCAAAAGTAATAGCAGTATACCTCTACTCGCTTGTTTTGTCCTACACTGCAGTATATTAGGGCAAAACTCTTAACAGTCCCTGTAGTTGCTAAAAAATGGAACAGCTACTAATGGCATATTTATGAATGTATGACTGCATTGGTGACGTAGCACAAGACAGTTTTTGACAGTGGGATTTGACTGCAAGTATCTTATTTGCGTCAGACATGTTACCTCACTTCCATCCGGCAATGATATAACAAGATTAAAAAAAAATAGGGTAATCACTGAAAGTGCCTCTCTCCCTCTTGGTGGCAGCAGAAGTAGCCTCCTTAAATGGCAATACCATCATCAAAGTCTTGAGGGAAACCTGCTAAGTCTGGCTCTTTAGGGGTTCTCAATGCAGAATGGGCAGCTCCTTAGCCAACAATAGGAATTAGACACAATAAGTGAGCAGACAAATCTTCCATGAGGAGGCTTGGCTGGCAAAGATAGACAAATTCTCCAGTGGGGCATGAGCAATTCTCTATATAAGCACATATATGTGTCTGGAGGGGCCCCAAACCGTAGTCTGATGTCCTCACAACTAAAGCAGCCAGCAGCCACGACCCCAAAAATTAGGCTGAAGAAGCGGATAAAAATGGATAAGATGGAGGAAAAATCTTGCAGAGAATTGGGTTGGGAAATAAATGCAGTCTATATTTTTAGGTCCATACATCAAACATTTGTTTCTAGGCTGCTAGGTGTAGCCCTACTTCTGTACTGTTAAATTTGCTGAGGTTATTTTATCTCCACAGAGAAAATTATGTTAAAAAAGGACAACACAGTCAGTGGCACGTTATTTTACGGTCCAGTGGTCACTTTCTATTTACAAAGCTATTGTAAGATATCACTCTAACATAATAAGAATGACAATTAGCTACTGATAACTACATAATTGTGCTGTATTTTTAAGTGCATTACCTGTGTATTTATAATATAATTATGCGTCATTTGTAGCACAAAACATATTTGTTAATGATGATTACAATGAAACAGCATGGTATCATAGTAGAGGACATTTGCATTTTAAGACTGTGTGTCCACTAAAAATCAATTTTGGCTCAATGTGAGGGTCACTGTGTAGACAATGGATGGGTTTAAAAACAAGACCAAGAATCTACAGCCATGCTAGTTGCTCTGTGAGGCTGTACCAGGTAGGCATAGTGGTGCTTTGAGCTAAATGCTAACATCAGTTATTGCTTAAAATGACAATACTAACATGCTTATTAGGGCTGTCAATTGATTAAAATATTTAATCGCGATTAATAACATGGATTACGGCATACTGTGGCTCACTTGTGCCATTCCTATTACTCATCTTTTGTTAAATCAACACGGAAAGTGGCTTAACCATTTCACACACAACATCCGCAGACAACTTTATTAGCAGTGTTTATATGGAACCCTTCAATACTGAAGTATTTCATCCTCAAATAGACCCTAAGAAGGACTCACTGGTGCATGCCATACATGTCAAAATGCACTCACACAATGAGATCAATGCTAAGTGCATGACAGACCTGCATGTTGGGGGGGCAAAGTGTAAAAGAGCAATCCTGAACTACTCCCTGTCACACACTCATCTGCATATGTCACATTCTCCGTTTACAGGCCCCCCGGTCATGTCACACAGACTTGTGAAAATAGTTGCTGAGAGAAAAGCGGAGAGGGAGAAGGAGGGAACAGGGGCTGGGAGTGATGTATCAAGCAATGATGAAATGAAAAGAAGTGGAATAAACAAGGGTGCAAAATAAAGAGAGCAGAAGAGTGAAAGCAGGGAAGGAGGGGGGAGAGAAAATGGGAAGCAAGTAAAGAAAATCACCAAATCTGCTTGACAAGGAGCCTTGATAGCTGTGCCAGACAGCTTCCAATTTAAAGCATCTAACTTATCATCTTAAATGTAATTTAGACAGCTATATAGAAGGATTCCTGGAATCGTTTACTTGTAGTCACGCATGTTAAATCTTTAACAAATTTCCATATTGTCAAATTTTTTTACATACTCAAGTGAATTATGTTTTGGATTAGGGTTGGGACGATGAACGATGCACTTTTGTAGGCCAATCCGGAAGTTAGTATCGCCCTGGTTCCCTCAACAAGTCAATGGGATTTTTTTTCATTGACTTTTGTATTATTGCCGAAAATAAGCTCTGTGGCAAACACACACTTATGATCCTAATATTCACAGATGAACACCACTTTTATGATTTTTGAAGCGTGAATGCAATCTCCTGAATTCTACTTCAAAAGCTCCAACATAGCATATTTACGCGGATTGCAGTCAGTACAACATGGCGAAGAAATGACACGCTAAAAGAAAGAACGGTGTTCTTATTGCATGCTACATGCCTTACGCATTATCGTGTCATTCATATATCTTTTTGTGCGACCGGGCTGGCATCATAGTGAAACTAGCAAAGTAATGAACTCGAACTCGAAAAGAAATAAAATGCACTCAAGGATGTGGAATACTCTCAAATGATGACATCAAAGAACGCATTTATCGATATTAACAAGCTACTTATGCTGGTAATTTAAAAAGGATGAGGGCATACTTCACCTACAAGACCAAGAAGAAATTACTGTTTGAAAAATTAAAAACCTACAGCAGATGCACTTAACTGGTAGCTCAAATCATAGAGCAGCAAAAACTCGGACATCATATTGACACACCAATTAGAAGAGTCATGTAACACCCCCAGTAATATCACCAGACGTAATTGCAGAGCTAAAATAGAATGATGGCTGGATCAATACAGAAAACCTTAGAGGGATAGTGTGTGTGTGTGTGTGTGTGTGTGTGTGTGTGTGTGTGTGTGTGTGTGTATGTGTGTCTGTGTGAGAGAGAGAGCAAGGCCGCGCTTCATTGTGTAGAAGTCGATCTGTGGAAAGAAAAAAGGTAGGAGAGAGTGGTGGGAGGAGGGTTCCCAAAGGATACCACCATTTCATAGCACAGCGCCCGGTGGTAGCTCCTGGGTTGGAACTAATTGGTGCGAGATTAACTTTCCAGTGGGATATAATGACCCCGAGCGCTCCCACACATCTTTGGATCGGTGTCATCGGAAGGGGCCGGTTTCCGCGCTGCACGTTGAAAGTGATTATTTGGTCCTGGACTGTCTGGCGATCACTTTAGCCCGATGGGACAAAAATAGCATGCTTCTGGAAACACTGCCGGGCCATGATATGGGTTTGTGAGAATGTGGGCTGTCTACTGTGTGTGTTGCACCTGCAGCTGCTGCATGGTGGTTAAATCGATAAAACAGGATCACAAGAGGAGGGAGATGGTCTGTTTAGAAGTTGCTGCTCGCTCATGAACATTTTTAGTTTAACGAGAGCCGTGAATTATATCAGAGTTTTTTTTTTTATGTCATCTGGAACAGCTATAGGAGAACGTTCAGAATAAATGCTTATGGTCTCTAGATTGTGGAAAGTAGGCAAATGGCATCTCCCTGCAGAGCAAAAGTGAGGACAAATTGGTGTTCTTTCATAGCTGCGTATACACTTTCTGATAGTGCTTACACGGCAGTGTTTTAGGTTACATTAGTCCTCAAACAGCTGCTTGTTTTTCTTGCGCCCACTCCCACTTTCACCACTCGATCTCGATAACCTGAGGGCAGCGCCGGTCAATTCGGTTGTTAAACTATCGGTCGTGTCGGACAGGCTTGTTGTTGACATGTTGATCTTCCGCCACCTTCGATCCAGTCTCTGTTTGATTATTGGATGACAGCTTGTTTTGGCAGGATTAGGACTCCCAACCTACGACTTCACCCAGCTGCTCTGCTGTTTGTTCTTTGCAAAGTTGGTGTTGATTCACATAGTAGCACAGAGCATTTCACCTTGATGAGAAAATCTACACTACTGTTGTTGAAGCTGTCTTCTCTAATGCTGTCCTAAAACTGGATTCAAGAGTTTGACTTATAATGAAATAAAGTTATCTATCTTGGGAGGGCAATGATCATTAAAAGGTACAATTGATAACATTCAGCCACAAGATGTCGCATTCTCCCTCCCCCGTTCCGTTGCATTTACTTCACAACAAGTCGTTGCCAGGCATTTACCATCAATCTCAGCAATTTATCTGTTTTCTTCCACACTAACTGACGACCCAGAGACACCACGTGATACCAATGCCGTTATACTATTGGCGCACAAGTCTTGTTTGAAGTGGGAATCAAATGTCAGATATCTTCCATGGAGATAAACAAATTTTGGACCCGCCAACATTTTTAAATTAATTTACAATCTTAATTTTTTTTTCAGGAAAAGCCATACTTTTATTCGGCACCTTTCTAAAAGCTCTTCTGATGCGTTATCTAAAAAAAATTATCTGTCTCCATAAAAAATGTTATCAATAAGACCTTTAAGTACAAAGTTACATTCAGTATTAAGGTAATATTTATCCCTACTTCAATGGATCTGGGACCTTTTTAGATCTTATTTTTCATTCAGAGCATACACACATTTTAAATCGTACAAATATGATTATATTCCAGCGGGTGAAAAATATATTTGTTTTGAAACAACACTGTATTAAATTGATTTTAAAATAGCATATTCCTCACTCTTTCTGCCCTCTTTGGCTGATCTTCTCTCACGTCGTTCTCTTTTCAACATGAACATTAATGGAAACACATGCATAATTGTACTCTCATCTTTTTCACACCATCACTGCTCTTCTTCTGCACGCTCCCTCGAGGTAAACAATTGTCAGTTTTACCCAAGATGCTCCTGCACATAATAGGCCTTTTGACGGGATGCATCGTGGCCATAGAAAAAAATCATTCTTCCGGGGAAAGGAACCGTCTTCTGCTAACGGTTTGAATTTAAGTCAGATGTCCCAGTTATCACAGCAGACCTGACAAGGTGCAGCTACCGCAAACCATTTCACCTGTCACCGGCGGGTGTATTGACAAAGGGAGGGAAGAGGGCGTTTTCACGGGTGAGTGGCACACAGCAGTGGAAACCATTTTGCGAGGTAACCAGACTATCTGTGGGTCATATCCCCTTTCAGGATGTGTAGCGTTTCATAACGCTTCACCAGCTCCTCACTATCAGTGAAATTATAGTGTTTGACTTCCAGCAAGACATCCTGTCTTTATTTCAGTAAAATCACCACGTGGAGGCCTCATGGAAAAACACCAAACCTGCAGTCAACTGAGGTCAGTGTTATGAATGAACAGACAGAAGGCGGCGCTGTTCAAGATGACGCAGAAATTGGAAAGGTCGCACTGTGTCCTATATCTTAACACAAGAAAAACCTTACATTGCCTTGAAGTGTTTCCTGTTGTTCAATTTCCATAATAAATGTATCAATCTGAATATAAACCAGACATATTGGTAGTGTAGAATAAAGTGGCTCTCCATACATTTACAAGATCATGGGGGGATTGCATTTAGCAAGTAAAAAATGGTAATTTTCTCACTTAAATATGCTCATGCAGGGAAGTCTTGTCACTTATAGAACAGTGTGTTTCTTCCTCCTGCAGGAGGAAGAAACACACAGATACGTAACTCTCTGCACATTGCTGGATTAATAGTGCAAACGCTGTATGCTTTAGGAGAGCAACTAGGAGGCTGGTAATGATATATTTCTGAATATGCTACAGTATGCTAAAAAATATCTTAATGCTGTAGTCAATGATTATGTTTTAGCTCTGGTTTGGTCAACCAACCCCTGAGAAAAAAATCCCTGGCTCTTTGGTTTGCTAGATTTTCATTTCTCTGCACCAGCCACTTGTTTACTGCAAAACCGATGAACTACAAGAAGCTGTAGACTATTGATTCTCAGTGGGATTAACAGGACAGGAATCAATTTGATATTAAAGGGGAATCATTCGATTCAGTCGTAAAACCATTTTCAATATGCAATATTTGATATTTGTATGCAGGACACAGGGTAACTATGCTGTTTTTTGTGCATTAATGAATGTTAGGCACCCACTCCGCTATTTCCCTGGGTGAAGCTATTTGCAGTATAGTTATGTTGTAACAGCCACACTGTGCCTGAGTCCTTAATTGTACCATTAGAACTGGTAATAGGGCATATATAAGAAGTGCTCTGACATACACTGGTATATTCAGTATAATTGTACACAAATAGAACAGAGTTTGGTGAGAAATCTTCAAGTAAATAGAATGGAAATCAATAAATTGTAAACTGGCTGGATGAAAAATACTTCACTGTAATAAACTCATAACTACACTGGAAAATGGAACAAGCCATGCAGGTCTAGAAGGTGGCAACAGGACGAGCCTTTTATAGCCGTTTAATACATGAGACATATGACATGGGGCTACTGAATACAGATTATATCCATGTTGTGATTATCCATGTATGTCATTTGTTACAGTCTGCAACTTCCATTACTGCTAAAACAACTAAAGTACCTTGCGTTTAATTGAATTTACCCCCTGAAGAGGGGAGGCAATTAAGGCATTAAACATAAATAATATTAAATTCATTCCCATCCCTAACAGATGCATATTCACCAAAGTCAAGTAGTGACCGACCCGTGCTCAACCCTAGCATGGGGAGGGTTTCAAAGCCAGGTCAGACAAATTAACTGCCACTGTATCACATGAATGGGGCATAACAACACGTCTAGCTCCCTCTGAGACTCACACTCTGGAAAAAATTGATTAGAAAGGCCAGACACAGACCACAACATTACTGCATATACTGCATCTATTCAAAGCACTGAAAAAGGCTGCATCACAACTAACTTTGTCTAACAATTACTCTATTGCTTACAGGATACGACCTGTAATGGGGCTCAGTGGGCTGCATGCATATTTATTTGAATGCATAATTCATGAGTTTGTGGTACAGAGGGGAAATTTTGTGTGCCAAAATTTACCATAACACAAAATATACTTATTTAATATATAAATATACTGTTGACAAACATGATATACTATGAAAATATTACACCCTGAAAAAATGATTAGCATATATTGGTTGATCTGTGCATTACCATATAAGACCGATCAATCAATTTGAGAGTAACAGCAGTTTCCAATCTGGTATCCCTTTAAAACTTGGATTGTCCTTGCAACACCTGGACACAGTGGAGGGTAACAGAAATATACAAGCACATCTTCATATGTGTTGATTTAGACCTGATGCACATGAGAATTGGAAGTCTATAATATCTCAAGGTAATAATGAACAATGGAAGGATATGTTTCCCTGGTTATTAAAGAGGACCTATTATGCCTATTTTCAAGTGCATACTTTTATTTTGGGTTTCTACTAGAACATGTTTACATGCTTTCATGTTCAAAAAGCGCTTTATTTTTCTCATACCGGCCGTACTGCTGGCACTCTTTTCACCCTCTGTCTGACTTTGGGCTTTGTAACTTAGCAGACCTTTTACATGCACATGCAAAACTATAAAACACACTAAAGGAAAGGGAAAAAACACAAAAGCATAATAGGTCCCCTTTAATTCATCCTGGATCTTGATCAACACTTTTCAATCCTCCCTTACCTGATTTAGTTAGGAGACACTAACTAAACTAAATGAGGAGAACTAAAGGTGAGGCTGCAGACACAAACAGATGAATTTTTAAAAAATACCCTAAGGTGGCGTAAAATTCAGTTATGCAATGGGCATGAAGTGTGATCAACACGAGCCAAGTCACAACAATGATGCTTTAAAAAAAACGACTAAATCAAATCCAAGTTAATAACACTGAATGAATTACATGTTCAGGGTCTGACATTCACAAATGAGTGGAAGATGAGATCGGTGTGTGCGAGACTGTGTTAATACCCACTATGGGAGAACAAAATACATGCCCATAGACTTGTGAATAATTCACAAGCTTACCAGTCTGAGGTTGTTAGGCCTTGTTTTGATAATACCTCCCCAAACCCCAGAAGGAGGACAGACACTTCTACACTATGCTGTTGTACTGTGCTTTGTTGAGGCAAACCTGATTGAGCAAAGAACAAACGAATAATTCACTTTTTTTTATTAAGATGTAGAATGTTTTATAACGGTCAAGAAAGCTGTAATAACTCACAGTTTTATGCCTCTGCCAACCAGTCAAGTTGCAGTTTACATCCATGTCTGTCCAAAATGTCATCACTTCATCAATTTATCCTGTTTCAAGAGAATGGGACGCATAAAAATATGTTTTGGAGTTTTTCTGAATAACTTTAAATTGGAGGGGCAAATGATAGCTTGTGAACTTCAGCCAGTCTTTCTGCTGTCAACTTAATGACGGTCATTAGATTTAGTCACGTTTACAGACCCGTTAGTGACTTTATTTCAAAAGAAAATGTAGACTTTTTGAGCAGGAATCAGCTATGTTCCTGTGCTTAGAGCTCTCCAGCTCATATAACAGTTGCTGATTGCTGTTGATTGATGGAAGTTCAGAGAGCCAGGTTTGGTTATGTGCTTCTCTTACATGACCCATGATCAAAAAAGCTAGTTCTTCATCCTGTTTCTCCATTTGTTTTCTGACTACTGATTCTCTTTGCTCTTCTATTCTATTATACTTCATCATATTGAACCTTTATCATGTTTGTTTTTTTCATTCAAGTATGTCATGGAAAATGCTAAATTAGATCACTTAGAGATTTCAGCAACTTGAAGCAATGTCCACACTTTGTGCACTGCTAAGCAAATAGGATCATTATTTACAATTATTAATTATATTATTATTTATATTTATTATTACTAATATTAATAATACTTCAGACGGAAGCTAACATTTTGTTTCCTTTTTTATGGAGTGTGTTTGACTCAGAGGACATTATCTATGTAGCAGTAGGAGGATCAGGAGACGAACACATTCTTAGAGGTCGATTTTAAACGTTGTCTGCATGATTCTACACAGATATACTGCACCTTATCATATCAAGGAAGGGAAGGTGTTTTTAATGTTTAGTCTACCCTCATTGATATAATGGGATGGATAAAATAGAAAAACCTCTACAACATAATATGATTCAACAGCACCGCAAATCACGGCCTACAAATTGATTGTAAACTTGACTTGACCAAATAAAGTGTTTGCACAAACAATTAATTATTATATTCCGTACATGATAATTTTCCTGACACTACTATATTAATCATGCAATGCCAACACAACAGATTTATGGGTGTGCACTGCATGATGCTGGGAGCTTAAGGTCAAAAGGAGCCAGTAACAGAGGTCACATTGCAACAATAAACTTAATCAAATTACAGCTCGACAGCTTGAATGCTGACCCGGGGATCAGAAAGGCCAAACAAGCTAGGATTTGATTACCACCATACAACATTTATCACGCAGCATCAATACTTCCAAACTCACTGACAGATATCTTTATAAACTGTGTTAGTTTTACAGGATTTCATGTCTCAAATTTCTTCACGTCACAAAACCTTCAGAATTGTAAATGCATAACTCAGCTGTCACAACAGCAGTCATATGAAGAGGAGTGTTTGCATACAGTGCTCAATAAATGGCCCTTCTCCCTCATTGTGCTGACTTTATGCAAGAACTAAGTCAAGTTTAGAGCATATACACCAAATATCAGTTCAAGAAAATGTTGTAGTTGTGGGTCGAAGACAATGTGCAGGACCTTTTGTTTTATTTTTCACCAAATTGACAATACATCACTCTGTACTACATATTTCATGCACCTGCCACTCGGTTGTACCTTGTCTCCCACCTTTTGGCCACGTGTATTGCATGGGACAGAAACATATCTCGGTAAAGCACATTACAAGATCAGGAAAATACAAACACATCCTACTGCTGCTATAACACTACAGCCAGCCTATTGGTTAAGGGGCCAAACACACAACCTCATGGTTTGCGACCATGTGGGGACCTTTGTTGTTGTTCTCCTCTAGGGATGTCACAAGAACCAATACTTCGGTACCAAGTCGATGCCAAAATTCTGAAAACATGATGGTACTCGTTTTTCTACAGTACTGCAGGTACCGTAGGTACCAGGGGGCTCAACGTTATCATGATGTGTTCAAATATAAAATTTAGTTTTTGGCTAGAAACCTTAATAAACACAGTTTTTTGAAGGAGATATTTTCACAACAATAAAATTGATATTAGAGAGGGAACTGTGATATGTTTAACTTCCTAACACTAGCTCAAGGTGTTTGTTTTGTTTTTGTTTTTTACCGTGGTAACAAATTGGTATCAAGAAATTGTGGAATTTCACTGGTATTGGTATATTGGTATTATTATTATTATTATTATCATACTCCCTTCATTTGCTGACACCGCTCTTTCTGCAATCATATAAAGGCATAAAAAATGTTTAAGATATCTCGTTTAGTCTGATTAGCAGCCAAAATGTACCTTTGGTATCCAATGTGTGGAATTTTCATTTGACAACTGACTGAAATTAATAATTAACAATAACCATCAGATGTATAATTGATTAATTTGTGTTGATTGAGTAATCGATTATTTAACTAATAATCCTAGCACTAACATGTATGCATTTAAATGAGTGGCTGCTAGTTTCTCTAGAAGCTAAGGTAGAGGAAGTGTGCAGGCTTCCTAACTTTATGCGGGCAGGGAGCTGCTGTTAAAAATAGCCACAAGCTGAACACACAAGTTTCCTCCTACTTACCTAACACCGAAACCACACGGCATACACCATAGAACTACAGACAGTACCTTTGTAGAGACCTATATATTCTCAACCTGCACTCATGGTGGTGCAGTATTGCGATCTGTGTTTGTCTTTGTTTTGTAGCACACCTGCTGTGTCTGGCTGCATCCAGAGGTTTGAACTGTCTAGTTTGGCACAGATTTCAGACGAAATCCACATGCTGCAAGAGGAAAGCATGCAAGTTTACCCCCGGGCCATCAAGCAATTCTGACTAGTCATGAAATAGCCAGCTCTTTCTCCTCACTTTGTTGCACTTTACGTCTGAAAATGTCAAAACAGAATAAAAACAAAAAGCAAGAAAGAGTGGAAAATTGTATTCAAAACAAGGGAGCTGTTGGTTGTTAGCTTTTGTCCAGTGTAGCTAGAAGAACTTTGGCACTCGTGCTACAAAAGACAAATGGATGAGAGGAGGAGACCAAGCTGTGAGGGCAGCAAAGGGAGGGGGAGAACCAATTTGAGGTGCCAATCTGCCAGTTTAAGAACAGAAGCAGAAATCGCCATTCTGCTGTAAGAAGTTTGAGTCAAATTAGTCTGACAATGTGTCTGGGATTCATTTTACTTCTCTCCCAGTGATAATGATGACGCCCAATCATGCAAGAGATAGTTCTGTCCTTCGGCCACTTATAAGATATTTTCTCAACCTCCCACACACTTTCCGATGTGTCGAAGTCTGACCTCAGTTTAGTGAGAACCAACCACCGACACCTTAGCGTCTTACAGTATATTGCACTGTTTACCACAGACGGTTATCTAAAACCCTGAACTTTGAGTGGAACATTTTCTTACATTTGAGTTGCGCTAGGAAGGGGTCTTTTCACGGCCAAGGAACAGGACGGATTACAGCAACCAATAATGTTCATACAGTATGTGTGTGGATATTGTATGAAGAAAAAAATCGTAACCTGAACTTTAACCAAACTGCCAAAACCATGGGGAGCGCAACACCTATTGTTTGAATCGGCTAGTGAAGGTCAAAAACAGCAGGTAGGATTTCATCACAATTTACTCCTGATTGCATCAAGTCCACAAGGACCAAATGAGCAGCTGGTCAAACTGCCAGAATTTGTGTGCCGGATTTTCAGACACGTATTTCCAAGTCTCTTTTTTGCGCTCATATAACCACAGACTCCTTTTTTGAACATCCTGGCAAACTAAACACAGACAAAAATCTCCAATTCAATACTATATACCAATACATAATTGTATACAGTAATTGTCTTAGTATACCGTTTTTTACACTTGCCATACAAGAAAAGCAACATACTTAATTTAATACAGAGAATGATACGATACAAGTGCCAATGTCAATCAAGCGGCAACCTTAGAATGACGCTGCCAGTTAAACTTCATAGTCCTTCAACAGCAAACTCAAAAGAATTTGATTTAGTATGCATATGGACCTTTCTGAGTATACAAATTTTGACAACACTATTTTAGTGTTGCCCAATACCAAAATTATGACTTTAATATGATACCCTGCCTAAATATATCGATACCGATACTGAAACGATACCACGGCAACAATAATAAAAAAAGTTAAATGTAAAAATATATTTATTAAAAAATGTACATAGTATGCAGTAATCTGATGTCCCCTATAGGGTATTGCGATACCTTTCTAGTATCAGTATACCGTGCAACACCACACTGTTTCTAAATGACTGCAAACATATCCTTGGCATTTTTGTATTACAATATCTTATCTCTAGATACATCTCACAGGCACCAGGTCACAATAGGCTATAAAACTGAAAAGCATCTATTATGCTATAAAGTTTCCAGGCGGAACTCACGCTTGTTTGGTACCCCATTACGTGCAACAATCATACCGTGTATTGTGCTTTCACCGAACCGTGACCCCCGTACCATTATGGTTTGGTATGAATACACAAACCACTACAGCCCTAATATATATACATATACATACATGCACAATGAGCAATCATCAGATATTATATTGTACTGGCCAATTTCTCTTTCTCGCTCTTAAAGAATCCAATCCAATACAACAAACTACTGTACCACCAAAAACTTTGACTGACACATGGTGAGGACCAAACACCCAGCAACACAACCCACACAGTCTAAACTGTCATCACCTCGTCAGATGGCTATTAAGCAGATACTCATGTGATGCTCTCAGACACAGAAAATAACAACCGTTTACCTAAGCTGTTGGAAACTTCATCGCGATGGCAGAGAAGAGGGCAAAATGATTCATCCCCTGCTCCACTTGAGAAAATTGTCACGGTAACAAGTATGAACAACACAAGAAAACACAGACCATATTAACTTAACAATTGCCCTGTTAATATACCCGAATCTCACTGGTTAAGTTTCAACTAAAAAGATGGTGACAAATATGCAAGGGACGTGAGCTTTTGTTGCATGTATGAGAACAAAATGCTCATATTCTTAACTATGTTTCTGCATATATACTGTATGTGCTCTGTATTCTCTGCAGTCCGCACATCAGCAGAGGACAGAGCCACTGATCCTTCTGCTTTACTTATTAATCCAGTATATGGTCACTAGTTTCCATGGTCCAGTCTTCTCCAACTCTTCCCCATGTAACCTAATACTGCGGTGGAGTGTGCTGCACTTACAGTATTATAGGTTGGTTTAAGTACCTGGTGTGTGTGTGTGTGTGTGAGAGTGAGAGAGAGATGGGTGAGGAGATACTGCCGTGTTTTACCACTCTGCTGTTCTTAGCTCTCTTTCAGAGACTCCTCTGCTCCCCCTTCACACGCACACACCATACATCAAACCATGCATTTATGCCAAGCAATTGAATTCTTATTGGATATAAATCTGGGCAGTGACAAATGAGGCCCCTATCTGCGTCTTCGCCTTATAAACTGACATGCATCTCTCATGACTGATACCTTTAATTAGCACAGCAGTCTGAAAGATCCATGGCTCTCTGTCTTTCACCTCTAGAGCCGAGACACACTTACTGAGTGGAGTCGCAGTTAAGGACCATTTTGCTGCCAAGTTAACTGTAGCCGCAGGGCACTTTCAGACCTTTTTAAAGCAAATTATGAAAAGTTTAAGGTCGACCTATCTTAAAAGTAGAACACATGCACTGAACAAATCTATGCATCTGAGAAGTTGAATATATTTGTATTCAGTTCCTACTGATTAAATTAAAATATTAGGATTATTTGGAAAAATACAGAGAAATCAACACAAAAAAATTGTTCACTAAACAGTCTGAATGTATTACTTTGCTGTTTGAAACAGTTGTGCTAGACAACGATAATGGATCTGCATGCATTTGTGGTGTTAGTTCTGTCTAGTGCACAGGCTTTAGCAAACAATCGTAGAGCTGAAACAAAATTGATTTGTGGATCAACAGAAAATTAATTGCCAATCATGTTGGTGATCAATTAATAATTTCAGGCATCTTTTTCCATCATTCTCTGATTGCAGCTTCTCAAATTTGAGGATTTGTTGCTTGTATCTGTTATATACAACTGTAATATAACTGTATCTTTGGGCGTACTTTTGGTTGGACAAAAAATACCATTCGAGACATCACCTTAGTTTATAGAAAATTGTGATGAGCATTTTTCACTGTTGTCCGGCATTTTATGGACCAAATGATTAACCAACAAACCAAGGCAACAATCAGAGGATTAATTCATAACTAGAATTACCGCCTTGCAGTTTTATGCCTGAGAATGGTACGGACGGACAGACCAACAACCCGAAAACATAATGCCCTTCGCCTTGAATAGAACATAGCCATCGTTAATGTTATTAGTAACTCCAGTGCTTTTCCTACGATGAAAATTCAAAATGTCTACTGTGAAAAATGTCTATTAGTAGTAGTTAGTGATTTGGGATTCTGATGTTATAGGGCATTTAGTATCCATTATTTTTGTTGGCTTTCATTCTTTGGTGCGATTTGGAAAGACTGCAGGAGAGGACTCTTGGGAGGCCTAAAAGAGGTTCTGAAAAACCATTTGGAGGCTTAGGGAGGGGACATATCCAACCCAGGCAATCGGTGTCATCAATGGTGAAAATAATAACTGTGGAAAGGGGACTTTGAACATATCCTAAACCCAACAGACATGCCAGGAGGCAGAGATGGAAGATTTGGAGGCTTTTCAGTCCATCTCCATGGTTCAAGTCAGTGGGGTAGTCAGTAAGCTCCTCTGGGCCAAGGCAGCAGAGTTTGAGGAGATTCTTCCTAAAGTACTGCAGGATTTGGATACTGTTGAGCCGGCATGGTCGGCGCGGCTCTTCAATGCTGCATTGAGTTCAAGAACAGTGCCCTTGGATTGGTGAATTTCATTGGACTTTGACCTCATGTGCACTAGAGCAGTTTGCATCTGCGATTCAGGATGTAAATCGGGGCTTGATTTCCCAATCCAGATGAAAAGAGGGCATCTCAAAGGGATGAGTTGGGGTATCTTGGGGTCTTATTCACAAGTAGAGGTAAAAGGGATCGTAAGCTTGGCAGTCGCTTAGGGGCATCCCCTGCCTCACTGCAGGCTTTGTATCAGACTGTAGTGGGAAACAGATAGCTCAGCTATAAAGCAAAGCTCTTGATTTAGCCGTCAGACTTCTCACCAATGGTTAGAAGCTTGGGTAGTGACCAAAAGATTTACATCACGTATACAAGTGGTCAAGATGAGGTTTCTCAATAGGGGAGCTGGTCTCACATTAAGTGTTAGAGTATGCTGCTAATGGGTTTGAGCATCTCTCCTTAACATTGAGAAGAGCTAGTTGAGAGGCCTCTGGCACTGAGTAAGGATTCCTTCTGGTGATCCAGATCTGACCTTATAGGAGGTCACCCCGATGTAGACCTACGACAGCTGGAGAAGGTTGCAAGTCAAAAGGACATATGGGCTGCTCTGTTTGCCCTGTTGCCACTGCCACCCTGACCAGGGCAAGAAAAAAATATCCATCCATGCTTGTGTACAAAGGTCCCATACAATCATTACTTCCTTGTATGTGATGCAATTCCTGTTGAAACAGATTGTTGTTGGGCACCAAATAGGACAGAGAGGTATCAATATGAAGTGTAAACCATTGGGCTATGAGTTTTAGAGAAGATTTGGGAGTTTTGGACTAAAAGGTGGGATTGTTCAAACATCCGTGATTACTTTATTAGTTGGACTTTTTAGTTACACCCTCTATTGCAGCATGTGGTCATTACTTTTTTACAAGACGTTTTTTCAGAATGTTTTATAGCATCTTTAAAGGCCTAAATAAAGACATTTTGTAATTCTAGTGTTAGGATTTATTACAAATTCAAGAGAGTAATTGCTCATCTTTAAACTCAAGGTGTGTCAACAGTTTGTGCAATTGAATCCAAAGAATGGCACATTTGTTTCATCACATTTATCTGACAAAAAAAGGAAGGTGATTTACTGCCCATGATGGCCATAATAATTAAACATGGAAAATCTGAGATATTTTATCTGTCCTTTTAGTTCGAGGCTACACTTTATGTTCTTGTGAAATTAAATTATTATTAGTACTGCTCACTCTTTCTATTAGATCCCCTTCATCTCAAGTGTGCAGCAATTGTATGCACAACTTTGATAACATATCCTTTGATGTACAGTACACATTGGCCAGGAGACAGTTTTAGTAATGTGAGTGAGGCGGAGGGATTTATTAGAACCTGAAAAGGGATCATGGCTTCACAAATCTGACCACAAGGCTACATAAATCGCTCAATTCCCAGCATTGTCATTATTGTATTTTGTATTCAATGGGGTTTTTAGGGTCAGGGTTTAGAGCTTTGCTTGCTTTAGTGTATTTCTTGTCATGATACATAATAACCACCATGTATCAAGGAGATGGACATAGAGGTAAGCTGTTCCTGGCCAAATCATAGTCATAGTAATCAAGTCAGTTTCCAGTGAAAACTAAATAAGGGAAAACTTTTTCCGCCCATTTTCTGGTTGTGAAATGTGACTAGTTTATTAAAATGGAGGACAATGTGCAGGTTACTGGTAATGCGAGAGACAATATTTGCAAACATCTACTGGAAGCAGGTCTTTCATGAAAACTTATTTTACCAGAAGGTGCCGTGGTTGTTGCAGAAAACCTGCAGAAGTCTAAAAATCACACAACTACCTTCAGCTCATGTAAACAAAAGACCAAATGTGGGAGCGCCACATTTCCAGTTTTTTAAATGCACCCTTGTTTTAACAGTGTAAATACGAGCTAGACAGAAGCCCTTCAGATGGTGGCAGAGGACAGTCAGAGTAAAAAAGAAAGAGACTCTCTTCAACCTCTAGAATCTCTTCCCATCTCCCTCACTTTGTCTCTTACTCTCCCTCCCTAATCGTCCTCTCTCTTCCTTCCTGTCTCCGCTCCCTTTCCACCTCCCACTTTCTCGAACATGCAGGGATATACACCCAAGCACCGATGCTCCTCTCATTTACGCAGGCCTTCACAGGGCCAATCGCAGCCTGACATTTTGTCTCACAGTTCAGTGCATGCTATTCCCAAAGGGATCTATTAAGTTATGGTACTCAGGGAGCCAGGGAAAAGGAGAGCCAAGCTTCCGAGTGGATTAGTTAATCAATAATATGGGGAAGCATTAAAATAGATGCATTCATACGCTGATATAGAACAGGGGCGGGGAGCCGTCTGGCTTTCACTATTCCCTGAGGTATTGATCACGGCAAATGGTGGGTGGACACTTTTTCCAGGGTAATTGTCGCAACACTGAGCTTTGGTATTTGCGCGAGCCAGCTCTAAAAACAAGCATTTGTCTATGCATCGCTCAAACTCATGTTCACCTCTAAAAATGCTAAAAAGACATTAATGATGTTGAAAGAACATGTTATTGTTGCAGTTCCCATCTACAGTTATTTCTGTCCGACTATATGGCCTCTGAAGGCACAATGACCCTGGAGCGATATTTCCTTTTGTCCTCATGCAAATGATACTATTCTTTAATTCTCAGGGGAGCAAAGCAGAAGCTAAGCTCATTATCATGCAACTTTGCAGCATTACTGCACCACTGAACTCCTTTTACCATGGCTAACATCTAACTGAACCTATCCTGCTCACCTCGCTCCTGTGCGAGATACTCCAGTCCCTGAAAACCCCAAAGGGACGCTACACAGCAGCTCGATTGGGACTTAAAAAGAAAGCGATACAATGATGTGAAACGCAAGCAAGTAGCAACGGTAATCTGGAGCCGGGGGTCACTTTTCGTTATGCAATTATATTTCATTGCCAAGTAGACAAAAGGGCCTCGATCTGGGAGTTGTTGAAAGTGGAGGAATAAAACATTACGAGGTGGTGGGTGATAGCAAGATAGATAAAGATTGTATTGTGTATAAAGTACAATAAAAGGAGGTAAGAAGGCTTTTAAATAGACTTCAAACCATCTGTAAATGATCGGAGATTTATGCCTCCTCGCGAATGTGTTGCCTTGTGAGTGTGACCAAGGGATGTGCATCTTTACAGTCATCTGGATATGGCAATAACCAATGCAATGAAATGAAAAATACAACCCTGGACTGTGTGTAGAATGTGGTGTAGTACAGACAGTATATCTGAAATTGAATTTCCAATACGTTTTTGAAATAAACAGGAAAGTACAAAATAATTCAAAAAGAGAGAGATCTTCAGTATATCACAATATCAGGAGTAATAGTGGTCTTACATTTGCTAGTGTCTGCTGGATGTATCGTGCAACTATTGTTGTACATGTTCTCCATATCAACTTTATAAGGTAATAATATGTTACATTTGTAGCTTTTTGCCCTGCCCCCAAGTGGCCCAAAAACAATTAATATAGGTTAAAGATTTTTATGGGCAGCTTAAGTCTTGATCAAACATGCGAGAAATGTTTTTAAATTTAGGCACATTTCTTAACTCCTTATTTCTATTCAAGTGTAGCACATAGGTAAAAAGAACAAGTGGCAACCCAAAGAAGAGCAGACACCCAAAGGAAGAGTAAGACTATCAGCCATTATACTGTTATAGAGAATTTTCTCCCACTAGCCAAATGTGGACGACATTATGTCACGACCAGATATTTCAAATCCATCTAAAAATAGACCTTAATAGCAGAAAATGTTTCATCTATCGAAAACATCAACCATAAATGTCAGGTTTTGGTGTCAGCCTTTCAGAATCAAAGAGAGAGCGTCATCAGTTTGCATCACCATCCAACAATCATTTTCTTCACTGATAGTGACTGCAGTAACATGCAATGCAGACGCAGCTTGGGTCGTTATCTGTTGTTTGTAGCACATGAAATACAGTGCTCTCTGTGATGTGTTTTTTTTTTACTTTGATCAACTGGGCAGAGTATATTAGCACATCCCCCCATCACTTTTCTTGACTGGAAATACTATTGGACTCTCCACCTGTATGCAGAAAGCTAAAGTATCCAAAGAATGGTGTCCATATCGGACGAATCTGGACCGCAGGATTTACATCCAATGTTAGCGTGTAGATAGCAGAGATGTTTTGATTGCAACCTGGAATGATTACAGTGAGAGTGGCTATACCAAGACGTTAAAGGGATAGTTTGGGTGTTCTGAAGTGGGGTTGTATGAGGTACTTATCAGTAGTCAGTGTATTACCTACAGAATATGATGGTCGGTACGCTCACAGCTTGGAGAAGCACACAGGAGTTACCGCACAGGAGCAAAGCAATGTACTGCTGTGGATGGGGGCAGCAGCAAAACATATTTTAGCCACCTAAAAGAAAGGCTCACCTAAAAAAAAAAAATCAATATCAGTTTAAGTGTACGCTATATTTAGGATATTTTCGGCGGTTTACCTTGCTGTGAGACAGCCCTTTCCGACGTTGTATCCATCTATTCTCTCGCCAAAGCAAACCTGAAAAAAACTGTAATTTTACCTCACCACACTGGAGTTGCTGGTCTACCGCTGCTGTTGTTTGTGCTATTATGTGACTTTGATGAATCTGAACTAACAAAAGTCACACAATAACAAAAACTAACTAACCGATCGAGGCACCGGTAGATCAGCAACTCTCGTGTTCTGCAAGGTAAAATTACAGTTTTTTCTCAATGGGAGTCTGGTTGCTTTCCCAAGAGCATAGATAACGTTTCAGTTCCCTGTCGGAAACATAGACAGTATAGCTGTCTCACGGCAAGGTAAACGGACAAAAATATTCTACATATAGCGTACACTTAAACTGATTTTTTCAGGTGAGCCTTTCTTTTAAGTGGCTAAAATGTGTTTTCCTGTCGGCCCCGTCCACAGCGTTACATTTATTTGCTCCTGTGCTGGTACTCCTTCTTCTCCAAGCTGGGGACATGCCAACCGTCATCTGCTCTAATACTGTGGATATGTACCTCATACACCCCCACTTCAAAAACACCGAAGCTATCCCTTTAATCACAAACTTTATAACAAAGTAACTTCTGCTATGCACCCACAGATTACAAATTGATCATATTTAACAGTGAACTTGTAACCACGGCTGCATTTTTGCTTTAAAATCTCCATTCGTAACCAACGCTTTGATTACTTCCAGTAAAACAGCACTGATATTATTGGATTCAAATGTTTACAGATGTAGCATAATCAGAAATTGAATGCAGATTGCTCCATTATTAAGCTGCTCGTACACCTGCATCTGTTACTGGATGCTTTCTCACTCTTGCTTCACCCCTATTTGTCATTTCTGTCACTTCTTCATTTTTCTCTTCCATCTCTCCACCCTCCGTCTTCCTGTCTCCCTCTTTCTGTCTCATTCTAAAGCCCCTTGGAATCATCATTATGCACACTCAACCATATCATCTACAAATACTTTTATGCTAATGCCTGCTTTCGTATGCTGCTCTAATTAAGGCTGGTAGTGTGACATAGGCTAGCTAACAACCCATAGAGTGTTTTCAGTAGGCAAAGAAATGAGTAAAACAATCCATAAACACTGCTGCTCGGTGTGGAAATGTTCTAACCTTTTCCCCATAGACCACACGCTTGTGAAAAACAAAGACCTGGCTGATTGGCTACCACTGGATTACCTTAAGCTGACCTCCCTATGGGATAACAGGTAAGTTAATTAGTCATGCATCAGCATCTCCCTAGCCAGACTGGGTCTCTGGTTGGACAAGAAAATTTAGCAACATTTCCCCTTTGCACTGTGGTGTTAAGTTTATAGTGTGGCAAAGAATGGTTGAAGCCTTTGGGAACAGGCCTAAGCTGCGACCTGATGTTTGTACATTATAACCAAGTGTGCAAGCTCCCTGCTTGTATTATTTTCGGACTGAACCCAGAGGAAATGACTGAAACTTTGTTACTGTCAAAATTCCCTTCATTTATCCTCTCAAAAAGTATGGTTTTCCATCAGGCCCTTAGGCTATTGTATTTTTATTTACTTTTTCATTTGTGATAAAATATCCATGCTATTCACCAAAGGCCTGATGGCCTCAAGTTTAGATGAAATTAGAAATCTATAATTCAGTTCACACTTCTGAAAGTGTGCCCAGCAGAGTAAATGTTTGGCGAGAGAAAGAGAAACACACACACACACACACACACACACACACACACAGATGGAGAGAACAAGTGAGGGGGAGATCGGAGGGGACAGAAAAAAAGGGAGATTTAATTTCCTATGCCTCGGCCGATCACGCTGCTTGTGGCACGGTATAGTCTCCGGAACAAAACACAACCTTGAATAATGAACCATACGTGCATAACCGTGCATAACGATATATTCCTTTTTCATTTTGATATCCATATGAAAAAGGCAAGTGGGTTGCAAATAAAAACAAAACTCTAAACAACAAGCAAGAGTAAACTCCTTACATCAACAGTTTGACAAGTCGTAGAGCCTAGATAAGAGTTCAATGCTTGATCTTCTGACATGATATTTGACACATTTCTCTGATATAATTGCTTATAGAGGGAAACTGTGTGAGCCCCTCCACATCATCCAACTGTTTTCCTCAAGCCTCTGTCAGTTGATATAGTCACATCAAAGATCCAACTTAGTGGGATGTTATTGAATTTTTGACGGGGGTGGAGGGCGGGCTGGAAAAGATATTGCTCAAGAGTTTTTCACCAACACTCAGACCAATATCATCTGATATTAAACATGGGGAGAAATCACTCCCTTTGAAGAGCGGGAGAGGGAGAATGAACAAAGGCAGGAAAACACAAGATCTATTACCTCGGATGTTGACAGAAAAAAATAAATATATATCAAAAATGGCTCGGGGCGTGAGGCATTTTAACCAGATTCACAAACACTATACCTTTTTCATTCCATGCAGCAGGGTTTAGTACACTAGCAGGTGCTTCATTGCCTGACACAAGTAAATAGAGGCTCCGTTTTCTCGGAAAATGTCAGATTATAAATAATATTCTTGAGTGGTCAATTTTGAAATCTTTTGATACTTGGTAGGGGCTCAATGGTGCAAGTAGCAAGAGAGGAAGGTTAAAGGGAATCAATGTCAATATCAGTCATGGGGTATTTCTGTGATGTTGTACATCTGACCTTGAGCAGACGTTTGCAGGGCCTTGTGCTGAAAGAAAATAAGTGTTACCCAGTGTAGCAGAGTTAACTGTATGTTCACTGTCTCTAGAATTGAAGGCCAGACATGTGTAAACACGTAAAGATTGGTTTTCTAGGGACTGACTCACTGCTGCATTGACAGCGTGACACACAATGCTATATTTCATTATATTTTATTGAACAAGGTTAGTATTCAATTTGCTACATGGCTTTGCCTGCAGCTGATGCTACGGTTTAATATAAAAGCACTTCTGGAATATCGCTGAGTAATAACCTTTATCCTAGTAATATCTGTCACCTATAATTTCAAACGTCTCTGGTTATTTTGACAGGGGACATGAAATGGTCTTTTTCACTCTCTTGTCATGTCTGACACAGATGGATTTTTTTGTCCCATCACGCTGTGATTCAAGACAAAGCAGAGAACACCGAGATGCGGGGGCTGGAGAGTTCCTTTATATCAGCGGAGAAATTGTTAACATGAAATGTCAAAAAAACTGAGTGGAAAAATTAAGATACCACAGTGTCAAATGTTTACTTGTTTTCTAATGCTACACTAGAGTCCCATTATAAGTATAACATTTTTACTGTCCAAATCTCAGTGATGGAGGATGGTGCTAAGCATGAGAAACAGACATTACCAGATATTTCGATTTCAAGCATTAATACAAATAGAAAAGCAATGTATTAATGTATTTTGCAAAACAATCTAGGACATTTTCCACTGCATGTGACTCTGGAATTCCCTAGCTTTCTCATGCCATCCTCAACAACATGACCGGGAGATTTATCAAATTAATATTCATGTTACTACAATTTTTTGGGTTGTCAACAAAGGTCAATGAAAGTCATAAATTACTGAATATCCTATTAAATCCTTTACAAATCTACTCAAATTGTCCTTGGGTTCTGCCATTGGCCCCGAATCACTAAACAATCTGTCCAGTGACAAGGATAAAATGTTGTGAATCCATTATAAAAGATGTTTTTTATGGATGGCTTTCAGAAAAAAACAAGACAATGTAATTTCAGTTCACTTTAACTGTCAACACTTCAAAACAAAGACCAGATTCCTACAAAGACTGGATTTCAGCCATCTTCACAAGCAGTTCACACATGCAAAACAAAACCCTAGGTTTTCTATCATGACTTCTCTTCAAGGAATAATAAAATGCATTACTAAAAGCAATAAGCTTGTATTAATAAAGTAAATCCTTGCACTACCCATAAGCCAGAGACCAAGCAGTGTGAATCCAAGTCAAACAATTAAATGACCTAATACTGCCCATTTATGGCCTAAATCCACCATTTTCTTGAAATAATGACACTGGTGTGAAATCGATTTCACCTCTCTGATCGATGCAAATGTTGAATATCTTACATTTAAAGTTTGATATTTGCACCAGTTTGGGAAGATCTTATAATTCTATGCATTTAAGTCTGTACATACAAAAAAGAAAGGAAAGAAAGGCAAACTTACAAATGCTCACATGCTTTTTTTATGCTGCATATTGATTAAAATCTAAATCAATCATGAGTCTTCGCTGATTGACTGCAACCTCAACTTCTCAGACATTGACATGTAAAATCAACTATTAAAAATACACTGTTCCTGGAATCCGTTCTATATTTTCAACAGATTTGTGGAAGAGCTCTTGAATTATTCAGTCTTAAAACTGTGCATTCTTATTGATATACAGATTCAATTATGTATTGTGTTTCACTGACTTTCCTTTGAATTGATCTGTTCTCCCCAACAGGCATTATCAGCATTGTACAATTCTTTCATAGGATTTGATGATACTCCCTATCAACACATTGCCAGGAAACATTGTGTATAAAAGCAGGTCAAATATGTAACTATACACAGTATATTTTGTGAAAGCACTTTGAAAAAGAATGTAAAGTATGATATATTGACAAAAAAAGCTACTTTAAACTGTACATCTTCATCGAGGTAATTAAGAGTTTTTGCACGACTAAAACGAAAAAGCAAAATTATCTCTATGTAACTAAAAGGAGCCACACAGCGAAGCAAGGAGCCACCTCAGTGAGCCTTGTAGGCCATCTGCCACGGCCACACCTGAGAACCACATCTGACGGGCAATTAATAAGAGAGCCTCTTGCTGTGGTGGCCAACCTCTGTGGCATATGTCGCTCTGATGATACTCGTTTGTCTGGAATCTTCTATAACTGGACTGAATAGAACTCACCATCTAGCATTTATATTGTTGCATTCTCACATTCAAGTGAGTTAGTTTTCTCAACAGCTCTTCATCTAGAGGAGTAGACGTTTTTGGAAATTGTTAAACAGGACAGCATGGATATGTTTTTTTTGTGTTGAGCTTTGTGATATCATATATCTAATTTGTATGCTATAAATTGAAACTACAGCTACATCACTCAAAATGTAGAATTAGGATTTTCTGGCTTGATCATCCAACATGTTAACACAATGTTTCCAGGCGGTCAAGACATTCGTCCATCGGCAGCTGTGCTGGACCAAAGTTGTTCTTCAGAGACTAGCCGAATGGTCCACCTGGGGGATGTGCATTCATTTTGACCGAAAGCTGTCTGCTGAATATCCTTGATCATGGACTAAGGTTGTAGTGAGAACTTGAAGTCAGTTGGATAGCTTATTTAGCTTGTTGCTGACAGATGGTCCAGATGTTATACCCAAGTCACATTGGACTTTCTGCTGTTGGTCTGAAGTCAGGCTTTAAGGGTCATATTTATGCATGGGGATTTTGCTTGGTCAATGTTGTACCAAGCAGCCTTGTGCTGCACACAGTTCAGCGTATCCTCATACAACTGTTTGTATGATATCTTACTAAAAGGTATTCCTCATTTTCATGATTTTTGATCCACCCATCCACCCTGACCTCCTATCTACGCAGTGTTTGTCACTCTTTATACTTCGTGGTTCACGATTACGTGGATTATATATGAATTGATTTCGTGGGATAAATACGAATTACAGTGCATTACTTTTTGTAGGTATAGCTACGAACAGTGTATGAGAACAGCCTGCACAGTTAGGGGCCCTACAGTATGTATCCGACTCTGGTGGAAGTTGACAGCCAAAGAGCCAAGTATGGTGTACATGAGTTTACGGCAGAGGATCTGGTGGATAAATGGATACAATGTTAGATTTATCCATGTGCCAGGTAGAAATGTCAGTGCTTGGTTATGGACTGTGGCCGTGCCGAGAGATTCTCAAAAGGTTCGGCAGGAAGAAGTCCATCAACTTGAGATCTGCAGAAGAACTTTGGTCAGCGGTGAGTGAGTGATTACACTGAAGAGATCCTGAGACAGTTCAGCACTCAAGCTAGATTTATGTGCCCACCACTTGGAGACACAAGCCATCAGTGAAGGACAGATGTCGTGCTGAGCAGTTGCTAGAGTTTTGAAGGGTGAAGCTTATCTTAGTTTAAGGCTATGTCTGCTCTAGTGCATGACAAAGACGTACACATATTTTGGCCAGTGGCAGCCAGTCTTACAAAATCCAGACAATGCAGGCAACGCTAGCACTATGGGCCACTCTCTAGCTATCCACATCAAGGGATCCTCTTAAATACCTTCACTTAACTTGTGCATAGGATAAAAAAAGCCCCACTTCCCACTATATGAGTACACAGGAGCATTATTCAAGGGGTTTGTGGAAGTAGGTAATATTCTAGGCTATAACCTACAAGTTTACCATTTAACATAAAAGGGCAGACCACATTTGCGTTGATGCGATAACATAGTTATGTGATGTTTGCAGCAGAAGCCCAAAGAATATAAAGCAATATCTCTGATCTAGTTTGTCCGTCCTTTGATTTTAGTCTGCATTTAGGGTTAAAAGTGTAAATTTGAGTCTGATGCTACTGGTATCTTATTTCTTCAGAGGAAAAATACCAGGTAAAGTTTGCTGAGCTGCATGGCTGTAACACATGGTAGCAGGAAAGTGGCTCCAAAGGCAAGGGATTGGAGGCCAAAGGGTGAAGCTAACTGGAGCACTGGCCAAACCTAGGGCCACGAGGGGAGCACACTATGCAACAATATCAATATCTGGGAGACTGCTAGTGTTCAGCAATGTGGCGAGACAGAGCGAGGGAGAGGGGGCACATAGAGCAGCTTGTTGGTGGAAACCGAAGTGGGAGATGCTTGGGGAGTTTAGTTTTACATTTCAGTGGGAAAGGATCAGTACAATATCACTCTGATACTATCAGAGTCAGTCATCCAAACCTGTCATCTAAGAACTGCATCAGACAGGCTATAATCATCTCTACCTCATACTCCACTTCAAATGCCTATGTGATTTCGACTGATGATACACAATAAACCGGATTGTGTGTGGATAATAATGAATGTGGAAGCCATGTACTTCCATACCACCAAGGAAGGCCAGGATGTTGAATGGGCCGTCTTATGAAGTGACTGAGCGGTTACTGTACAAACAGTGCAAATGAGAGAACAGTCGCTCTTCATTTACACGGCCTTTAAGAGCCCTTATTAGGCAAGTAAATGGTTATTTTACAAATTCATAGCCACCAGATTGTGCACACTGGTCTTTGAATTATACTTATATCTATCTGTGTGCATAGAACTAGGAAGAATACATACAGCATTGGGGCTCGACTGCAATGATGATTTAAGCAGCTGTGGACCAAAATAGATTTTATATGAAATGGAGGCTTACTGAAATTTGTGATTATGTATCTTGCCAGACTAGGCAAGATACAGAATCACAAATTTCTAGGTATTTTAGATATACGTACAGTATATATCACTACTGTTTTGTCCTCATAGCAGGTGAAGTTGTCTTGTACCAATACATCCAGTAGCTTCCCTATAACCCGAGTGTTAGGCATCTATTTGTGGTCACTTGTGTCAATGTCAGGCACATGTATAGGATCAATGCCTCCAAACGGGATATCCAGGTACACCAACTACAAGGTTGTTATTGATACAGTAAAGCACACTCCTTCACTAGTCTTGGTGTAGGGCCATACAGCTAAATCTTTAAGATCTTGTCCAGTGAATCCATAATGCCAATGGAGCAGCAGTTCTTGTTCTGGGTGGAAATCAATTTGGGGCATACTGAAATATCTGGTGGTGCAATGTGACTTTTTGCGAGGTTGAATGAATAACTGCTGAAACAGAGCACTTAACAACTGTCCCCCAAAAACATAATTATGACTTAAGGTGCCAAAACAGCCGGTACCATTGCCAAAATCATTTTAATGAAGATGGTTCAGGCTGTGAGAGGGAGCTATTATTAAAGCCCATGCAGCCTGTTAAATGTCACGATTATCTGTTGAAGTAGTATGTTCAATATTGCGAGAGAAGCAGCTCAAATATTCAACTTCTGCCATATTGTTACCCCATTCTGGTTCATGTGTCTTGTGCATTGTATTGGTTTTGATTATGTCTGGAATAGACTCACCCAGCCACGCTGTTGCTCTGATGCATTTTTCAAAGCATTGGCCATATGCTTTTATCTCAAATAGCATTCTCTCTGATGATTGTCTGCTTGCAGGGATTGTTAATTATTGATCAGTAATTGAGATATCCTCTTAAATGCTCTTCTTTGGGTGTGAATTAAATTCAGCTTGAACTAAGCTATTCAAAATAGCATCTCAGCCTTTACAGCTACAAAAAAAAGAAGAGGGGCAAAAATGTAAATGCATGCAAAACTCCCTTTCTTAAACTGATCTCAACAGGTGAGCTGCCTGATATCTACCAGTTTCTGGGAGGATAAAAAGGTTGGAAAAGATTCAATATGCAGATGTTCTTATCTCTCTCAAACACTTTAAGCACTAGGCTGAGTGGAGGAAACAAAATCGCCTTCTTTCCTCAATAAAAATGGCATGAAGGGAAAATGGCTTTGAAAAAACGACTCCACATTGCACTGATACAGTCAAGCTTGTTGCATACCCACAGATGACAGGCACGTGACGGCATGCTTCTGTAGGTAAAGGAGGATTCCTAATGCAGCTCAGGCTTCACAGGTGCTCATTTTGTATTCACAGAACACACAGAGTGGAAGCAATTTTGTCTTCTAAGCATTTACTGTTAGTCATTAGATATTTTTAGATTAAGTGGACAAAAAATGGATGGAAAAATGACTTTATCATCATTTGGAAACTCGAAATTAAATAAGTTCAAGCTACAATTTAGTTCTGTCTAAGTCACTTGTTAAGCAGAAAGCAGTCTATGCCTTTTATGTAATGTATGGCATTACCCATACAGTATGAGTCAAATAGTAGCCATCAGTGTGAATTTTTAGCTTGGCACTATTGCAATTTTCTCAGATCTATTAGTAGGGCAGGGACAATATGCCTCCTGATTCAATACTATCATGATACTTGGGTGCCAATTTGATATGTATTGCGATTTTTAAGTATTGCGATTAGATATTAAAATTTATTGCAATTTTTGTTTTACTTTTTTTAACACTAGACAATGGGAAAAAATTAAATTATACACTTTTAGGGACTTTTACTTTGGAAAATCTTTAAATTGATACAGTAAAAATGTTTGATTTGCAGCATGTAAGTAGTCATGGGTGTCCTGAAGTCAAATATATCAGTCATTGTCAGGAATTATTTACTACTATTTATCATTATTTATTTACAATAAAAAGGATAAATCGAGATACATAGCTGAATCAATATTTTTCCCACCCCTATCTATTAGCATGACATTTCTAGGAATGTTGCTCCCTAATGTATTTACTCTGTGTTTCACTGATCCAACGATGGTAACCTAAGAACTTGAAACTGCCTTTTAAATCCCCTTGCTGTGTATGAGTGTCTGTATTTGAGTCTAACTTCCTTTGGCAGCTGCCTGAATTACTACAACAAGAGGCTAATTTCATTAAAGGATTTAAAAGATAGAATAATCTATCACAGAAATAACAACGGTAAAATAAGACAAGGTTCTATTGGGAAAGCCATTCATCTTTAGGTGCAACACATCCAATATCTGCAAATGCCGGAGCACTTTACGTTGGGAACCCAATTTGCTAACATGCTTGACTCATTTAAATAATTGAGTAGACTGATGTTAGTCCAAATACAGCATTAGACCACTGCTCAGTAAATGCACAAGCCTCTTCGCTAAGGCTGCCTTCTGCATTTTCTAGATACTTTTATGATGACCTACCAACTAACAAATCAAGATTAATGTGATCATCATGCATACTTGCACAATCATAATAGTGTCGGACTAATAGGACAGAAACACCGTGTTAATTACTGCTCCAATAATTATTTTGTAATGGCTGCCTTGGCCTGGGCATTTTATCTGATGGGAGGGTGGGGGAGTGTGGAGTCCCATGGCTGGGACTGCCATCTGGGTGTCACACATGCTGGGTCAGCCACTCCTGTATGGAGTCATGCTTTCTCAATCTCTGGCTGGGGGGGATCCCTGTGAGTCAGCAAGTTAACCGCGACACCCCTTGGACCCTAATGCTTGAGCGAGGCAAGCATCAGAAGCGGGGCAGTCTGGCGACGTTGGCTAGCAGCGGCATTCAAGAAGCCAGCCAGACTGGACTGGACTCTTTTGGATACTGAAATGCACTGCATCTTCTAATCAGCAGCCAGGAGCACAAGCAGAGCTAAACGGCCGGAGCACAGTGGAGAATGATGCTTCAGCTGTGCTTGTTCTTCCTCCATAAGAACCTGTCTTTCTCCATGGGCCGTGGAGTTACACCTTTTGAGATGGTGAGCTTAGTCGTTGATCATTTTAGCTAACTGGGCTGCCAGGAGGAATATCATATTTAGAAGCATGTTACACTGTCTACTTGTTTAATGGAGCACTTCTACACCCACCAAACTACGCCTCATTGTCTTCACAGTGCAGTCACTAAGTGTGCTTGGCCACTGATCATTATCGGCCGATATTTGCTCTAAATTGTTTCATCGGTGGTCTTTATAAAGGCAAATCAGAAGAGGCGATCAGATGACGCATCACTGCTGAACTGAACCTGAGAGCGACACAGCTGGACACAAACAGCCCGTGCGGAGCTCCGCGGCCGGCTCGCAATCTGCAGCGATAGTTTCACCGTCTGTCTGGTCGTTTTTTTCCACGAGCTGTGAGCGAATCTAGCTAGAAATCACATTAATAATCTTTTAGAAATGATATAAAAGGATATATTACATAAATTGTCGGATTTTGATAAATGATAAAATATAAATTCCATCCTTGCCAACGCTTTTGATTTTCCTGCCCCTCTCCCTGCTTCTCCTGGAGTTTCAATTCCTTCGATTTTTAACCAACACATGATAAAATTTCAAAATCTGCCAATCCACTACACACACAGACACGCATACACAAACAAAGAGCAGAGGATCAGAATCGCTTGTTGACCGGCATGGAGAAATGGCTTCAAATAGACCCTGTGATCGGTGATCAGATCGGTCGATACTGCTTCCAGCAATCGATCGGTGATCCTGATCGGAGCACCCATAAATATCACCTGGGGGGAAAATCTCTGGAAGTGAAACCACCGCTACTGGCAGGGTAAGACAGTCAGTGCAGTCTGGCTGGTCCTGGAAGCCAACATTGGATGCCAAAGCAGATGAGGCTCTGCTAATGCATGTCGACAGCAGCAACCAAGGCAAGGCCAAAAGAAAGAAGTCAGCCACAGCTGTCTGACGAAGTCATGCTCTGCTATGTTGTTGGCTTGTGTCGCTGAAGAAAAGTGGAGGAATGGTGTGGACGCTGCCTTTCATAAGGGTGGTCTGCACAGCATTATATAGGCTCAGCCTGATTTGCTGTGCCACTGCACATAAGGTACATGAATTATATAATCTAATGACAATAAAACAACTGTACTGTTTAAACAGGCCGTATGGTCATTGGCTTTGGGAATTTCTTGCACAGTGCAGCTTGGCTCAGATTACACATCATGTAAACACTTTCTGGCAAGGCATACGAGTAATCCCATCTCATTAAGCCACTGCTAACAATGCTTGGTCAACTGTGACTTCTCAATGTGCAAATGAATGAGAAAAATAACTGGGCTGGAAAACACTTTTTCCTTTGTCAGTCCCTTCTCACCGGTGAGCTCAAATAAGGGGTCAACGTGTATCAAGCAGCCCTTTAATGAGTCACAGAGATGGAGGGAAACTCTTCAGTGGGGACGAATATGTGACAGCAACCAAGACTCTGGTTATCTAATTGGTGTAGATGTGTGCAGTCCTCCAGCAAAACTTTGTTTAATTTGCCACATGACTGACAATGTCTTTAGGATGCCAATATTACTAGGTTTATCATGACTCTTATAAGATAACTGTCTCTAAAATACCAGCCCAATTAGATTCAGTGGAACCCTTCATCCTCTCATATTTTAAACCAATCCCGGTTGTGATTAGTCAAAGAGAAGCTGCCACTTTAGCACACTTTGCTACACTTAGGAGTCACGACAACAGAAAATCTATACATAGAAGCCTCCAGTTATGTAAATATTCTATTCTATTGTCTTTGACGTATCACAAATACGTTTGTAATGATAGTTGGCTGAAGGCTGCAGTAAGTGATGTAGAGCAAAGAGTGACACGCAGAGCAAGGGACGTAGTATATCATGCGACCTTTAATTAAAGTTACGTGGAATAATGAGTACAATAGGCGAGAAAGTTCACTACGGGCAGGTGGGTGGTGGATGGGATCAAGCAAAGCCAGGACTTTCCCGATGGAGACTGCTTTTCGTGCCACGTGTGAAACAAAAATTCATTGTTCACTTGCGTAGTCATTTTAAGCCAAACCATGATGTTTTTTTTAACTAAAACTAACCAAGTAGTTTTGTTGCCTTTACACATGCACACGCCGGGTTTTTAAGTGCGCAAGTTTTGATCTTTATTATCATATGCAGATTAATTACAACAAAGCAGTCGTTGGCTCTTGAATGTCAGGCTCCCTTCAACAATGCTCATTGAATATGTAGCCTATATACGGTATATAAGAAAGGAAAGTCACACAAGTAAAAGTAAAATGAGAATATAAGACATAAAATAGTGCAAGTTCAAATATAGGGCTAAAAGATAAACACAAATTTGTGGTAGACAGTATTTCAAATGGATAAACTAAATGTAAACAGGAATGTAGTAATGTATATAATGAGGGGTAAAGTGACAGTACAAGTGACTGGTAAAGTGTCACAGTGATGAGCTGAGGAGCTCAAAAGTCTTATGGTCTGTGGTATGAAGCTGTCCCTGAGCATGGTGGTGTGGGACCGGATGCTGAAAATAAGTCTGAAAGACTAATTAAACATCATAGCATCAACCAGTTTAAAAAGAAAAAATGGAAGACATGATTGTGAACCAGTTCATTATTTGGGACTGTGAACTTAGTTCAAAATTGTGAACTATGAACGTGAACAAGTTCATTTTAACCTGTGTGAACTTAACTTTGAGCTAGCTCTTGTGAAGTGTGAACTTGCAGAAGACTGGGAGACAGGGTTGGCATGACTACATGTACATGCGACCTCAACCCTGAGACAGCAGTGCACGACTTAAAAGTTGCAGACTCAAAGCTGTAACTACCGTATGGTTGCACTGCAGGCTGCATAGCTGTGGTTAGGCCACCATGAAGCTGATGTTCAAGCTTGGGGACTTTTGAATGATTTTGTCACTGTTCTCCATCACTTTCAGTCTGAGCCTCAGGAGATGTGACCTCTGAGGGGGGGGGAACTTCACTCCAATATAATTGTTTGTGACAGGCGAGTTCACATTGGTGCTTGCCCCCCAAACCCAGCTGTCAGCGTGAAATTTTTTGTTGGAATGAACATGTTGTTTGTGAAAAACAGAGAACAACACGGAGGGATTTGTGCTGTTGCTTTTGCATGGCACGTTGCCAACCGATCGCCCAGCTTGTCTCATCATTCTCACCTTAGGCAAGGCCAGTGTGAGCTTAGCGCTGTAATCTAAAGAGAGCTAATGATAGCATCACAGGGGTGAATGTACGCCCCCATCTCTTCTTTCCTCCCTCTCGGTCTCCATCCTTTTCATTCCATCTCATACTGTAGTATTTTACATCAACAAATATTCAGAAGAGTTGAGAAAAAAATCAGAGCACACTGTACATTGGAGTGTGGCATATTGAAAATGGACAAATGAATGCATGGAACAAGGAAAAATATAATAATCTACTTTGTCCTACAATCCAGCAGTGATCACAAGAGGTACTAAAGAGCCGTGGAGTCACGGAACTGCGCCTCTTGAAATGGGTATGAGCAAGAGAACGTTCCGAATAATTCCGGTCTCCCAGAATAATACAGTGACTCATAAATATCACCTTACTTCTGTGTGATCCAAAGTGAATATCAGATACAAAGCGCTGAGCATAAAGCTTCACCCACTCAACTTTTATTTATATTGCGTACTTGGCAGAATTCCAGCCATGTATTTTTGCCCAATCTAATACTGAGCCAAATAAGGCTTAAATAGTGGAATCCCATTTTGCTCATCCTCAGTAGGTTTCACTGGTATTTCAATATCATGCCTTCTGTGGTTATACATGTAGTGAGACTAAGTTACACTGATTATTACGATGATTGAAATCTATTAATAATGTGAGATTTAACCCTAAACCCATTTTAATTTGGGAAACAATTCCAAATGTTAACTTTGTATTAGGGCCGTCAAAGTTAACATGATAATAACTCGCCACAGATTTCTTTAACGCATTAACGCAACTTGTGATGTTTAGGTTGTAGCTGACTCAGTTTTAAAGCTAGAGTGAAGATAGGATAGGATCATATGAAACTAGAAAACATAATGAGTCCATTGGTACCAACCATGTCATACTAGCTACAAACTTGCGTTTAATTTTGGCGAAGAAAAACTGGTATGGCCATTTTCATAGGGGTCCCTTGACCTCTGACCTCAAGATATGTGAATGAAAATGGGTTCTATGGGTACCCACGAGTCTCCCCTTTACAGACATGCCCATTTTATGATAATCTAATGCAGTGGGCTTGAGTTTGCCATGTTATGATTTGAGCTGCTAAATGCAGTACCTGTGAGGGTTTCTGGACAATATTTGTCATGTTTTGTCTTGTTAATTGATTTCCAATAATAAATATGTACATACATTTGCATAAAGCAAGCATATTTGCCCACTCCCATGTTGATAAGAGTGTTAAATACTTGACAAATCTCCCTTTAAGGTACATTCTGAACAGATAAAAATGTGAAATTAATTTGCGATTAATCACAATTAACTATGGACAACCATGCGATTAATCGCGATTAAATATGTTAATCAATTGACAGCCCTACACTGTATATCTATCATCCACAATACAGGATGTACTTATGTAATAGGAAATTCTATATATAAGCATGCAGTTATGTGGACATTGTAAAAGCTCAGAGAGCTGTGCACTGTCTGTATCTCCTCTAGTAGATGCAAAAAAAGTTTCAGAAAATGTTGTTTGCAAAGCATGTTAGTACGGTATGATACTTTTTTTCCCTCTTTTGCCCTCAATGATAGCCAATCACTGGAAGTGGTAAAGAGCAAAAATCACACAATAGTCAATCAACAGGAGACATCGGGGGGTCTTGGGAAGCTCAGATAATGACATGTTCACAAGTCATGACACATCCGCAAAAAGGTCAAGAGCACTTCAGTAATGCTGCTCTCCTGCATAGAGAGCACAACCTTGGGCGATCGATACAAAGGTTACATCAACCGCCCTAAGCCAATGGATGATCTGACACTGTGACAAGTGATGCACGTATAGCTTTAGAATTTTTGTTGTTAGTTTATAGGACAAAAGGCGTAGCACTGTGTTACACTTGGAACTGATTTGATACGATTTGTAGACATAAATTAAATAAGACATGAAGCTGATTAACACTGATTTGCTTTGCTTGCCTCTTGAGTAGGGATGCACCGATACCGATTCCGGATCGGATATCGGGCCGATACTGACTCAAATACATATGTATCATTTTGGCCATAATCATGCAGCCCTAATATGCAGAATAATAATGTAGAAAAATAATGTCTAAAAAATACCATATTCACTCCAGACAGAACAATTATATTGCAGAGTGTGTATGAGTAGGATGAGCCAAGACAAAGACATCATGATGAAATTCCAATGTTATTTAAAGTTATAGTAAACGTTAGTCTATTTTTTTCATGTAGGTCACATGCAACTCACAGTAAGCAATCGGCCTGAGAAAGGTCTACAACCTTTAACAACTCCCTGAAACTCCACTAGATTTTGCTTACAGGGCACACAGCTTAGTCAACATCCCAAACAGCTTGACTTCAGGATTACATTTGAGGATTCCAGCTCCTCCTCAAACACGTATTGCTCCACAGTAACTTAACTCAGCTGAAGCTTTCCTTCAAAAACACCTGTTCATAGGTGAACAACTTCCTGACAGGAAGGACAGTATGTAAGACAACAGAGTTTCGGGGGAGTGCTTGCTGTAAGTTACCATCAATCAAAAGAAGAGGAGAGCTGGCGAGGTTGCTGCTGACCCCACACACCTCGGCAGCGTCCTCGTCACCAAACTGACATCTCAAAGTCAAGACAGGTCAATTTCCACCTGGACTATAGTGGAATCTCTGCAGCTTCTTACTTAAACCAACACTCAATCATAAGTTACATTTTTATTTTGTACTTTTCTGATTTATCAAGTTTTTTATTGAAAGAAATTGTGATTTTACTTATGTTATCAGTCATGAATTGTCCTGGACATTAGCATAGATAAGTATTTATAACGCTTCCCCAGTTCTTGTAATATAAGTGCCATGTCCCCCTGGTCCATGGTCTTAGAATACACAGGCCACATCTGCAACAACAGGTGAACATCACAGAAGGAGGGTATGACATTCCCCCTCTGCACGTCAAGAATACAGTAACCGCAGTAATGCTGTCCTTCAGAGCAAAACCTGCTGAAAGACCAACTCAAGGCACCTCTAGGCAGCAGCTGTACAGAAGATGACGGATGGAGGATGTGTCAGGAAGTTCAGTTCAGCGACAGTGACGGTTCAGTTTCCCCATTTCCCCACAGGGACCGTCTCTCAGTGGACAGCTGCTCAGGAGCTCAAGGGTCGCCCCAAACCGGGACAATTATAGGTACAAATGGAGCTCTGTGCAACATTAATGGAGGCCCAACTGTTTTCCCTGCTGCACAGAGCTCATATAGTCATCACCAACTCTTCCTCTGAACTGACTCAAATACAGTCCTGACCTGAACCAGGGATGATAAGGAAGGTTCAACAAATGCTACTTTGTTTTTTCAATGAGCATGTTAACATTCATTATCTTATCTCCTATCTTACACTTGAGGATTTGAATTCGTCTACATTGGAAGTATAGGGAGAAACTGACCTGTCCTTCATACAGTACAGTGGGCCTATTAATTGTCTATGTACTTATTTATATAACTGCACAGTGAAACAGTGAAAGGATTATTATACTGTATATTATTGTAAATACACTATTATTTTTATTTTATTTTTTACTTTATTTTATTATGTTATTCTTTGCTACTTAACTTACTGTTTCTTTTCTTAATGGAGCTTCCCAGCAAAAAGTATTTCACACGATTGTACCTGTATAACCGGCGTGACAATAAACATCTTGAATCTTGAATCTTGAGGATATAAGCAACAGCAGGGAATGCCAAACAGGACTACACTAGTAAAACAGTTGAACAAGTAAGTTCCTTCTTGCAAGTGGTGAGTAAGCGTCCCAGACTAGTACTACCAATGGGCAAGCATACACTACATTGCACACACACTACATGTCCAGTCCATACATGCATTCATTTACATCTCTTTTTTAAATATGTATTAAAAAAATCATAAATAAGCGTATTTCCCAACCAAAGCCATCAGGCTGCCACCCATATCAAGCCTCATAGCTCTGGCAACTTTTAACCAAATGCACAAACTTTACACAGCCGACAAACAAACACTTCGTTATCATTAACTATGCATTTTAAATTAAACCAGACAAAACAGTGGAAAGCAGTCTTACCTTAAATCACTGTCTCTTCGCCAGTTTTCGGGTTAAAGAGTCCACCAAGTCATTCCCATCCAGACAGGATTAAACTGCCATGGGACACGGAGCTGACGCAGTCATCTTGGTTGCTGGTGCGTTCTCGTCCCGACGTGGAAAACTAGCGCCCTCCCTCTGTTGCGCATTTTAAAATTTAGCCTATGCTAAAAACAAGCCTAGCTTCGTCAAGTGCGCTTCTGACGGGGAATTTACAAAGTCCAGTCGGTTCCTTCTTCGATGAAAAAGTCGCTCAGCAGGAGTCCAACACGCCGTCCTGTGGGAGTAGTTCCGCACACCTGGGAGCCCGTCAGCCCAATCAGCAGCAGCTCGAGATCCTGCTCGTGACTGGGTGGGCTACAAGACGGACCACGTGACCACGCACACCTGATAATCAGCGTCTAATCAAAGAACGTATGTCCAAAGTGCTGGAAAAGATGCGGCCGTGTCTAGAAGGTAACCCACAAGTTGAGGTGTCGAAACTCTCGCGAGATGGTTGAGGTTGGGCATTGACCTCGGATGGTTAAGGTCGGACAGGGAGTCTCGCGAGAGGCTCTTGTAAGGCCTGGACTATTAAACATTTTCCAGTCTTCAATTTTGCGCATTTTTTCTGCGCAACAACTTCTCTTCAACTCATCTCACCTATCATCCCATCTGCAAGGATATCTTATTCCCGACACCTCAAAAAATATATCCCTTGGGAAGCATTTTTCATGTATCGGTTAACAAACAAGGTGATTCATTTTATCCTTCAAAATTCCTTCTAATATACGACTAAAAAGGACATTTGTAATTGCCAATTCTGTGATGAATGTTTAAAAACAGTCCAGCACTTTTCTACTACACTCAAAGAAACTGGTCCAATACTAACATGTATTTAACTTTATATCTGTAATGACTTCAAAGGCACCCTAATGCGTTTGATTTTGGCATAAAAAGACTTATACTATTCTTAAAATCATAATGAACAAAAATATATCCCGCGTGTATCATACATTGAACTGATGGAGCAGACTTATCAAACTTATCCAAGTTAAAAAAAAAATATTTGGACAGTTTATTCTCCACATTAAATATCTTGTATTCTATGTACACAATTCACATTGCATGCCTTCTCCTCCCCTGGATGACTCCATCAACATTGTATGGATGCTGAAAGGAATACTAAACCAAACACTAGCATCAACCAATCACTGCCTCTGAAAAGTTTGTAGTTTGCTCATTCACAGAAAACAGCAGTTGTAGTCAGCTTGGATTCACATGAGTTACAATGGATTCCGTTGCTGACCCAGTTTCATGGCAAAAAAAGTGTCAACATGTCCTTGTAAACTTCTCAAACCACTCCTGCAGCATAAACTCCGCTGTCTGTCCATATGCTCCCAGAGCTCCAACAGCACTGACCTCAGCTCACACTGTAACTGACACAAACTAGTATACAAACATATAGTGTAACAACGGAAAATAGTTATATCAATACAGACAAGAATGCGCAGAAACACTGTGCTTGTATTTTTTATTCCAGGAAACCAGTTTTCCTATCTGACATGTTGGAGAATAAACTGCAATATTCCTTTTCTGGAATTCCTGCTATGGCAAGTCAAATCCCCACTGTGTACCAACGCTTCCCCAAGTTTTATACTGAAACCTAAAACACTCCAGAAATGTAAACGTAGGCTGTAGAGTGTAGCTCCTATATGATTTCACTGTTGGAAGTTATAGTAGCAATACACAAAGTGTCACTTAAGTAATGGTATGTACAGTAAGTAGGGGTCGCGATATACAGGCATTGATGATAACTGTATCATTTGAAAATAAAATATTGATATCATGATAATAATACACATAATAACATTGTGTAAATGATCCGGCACCTCTTAAATCATTTTATATTTACAGTTATGGTTACAGACTCTCTCTCCACATCCCTACGTATTTTGAGTGCAATTATTTGCCTAAAAAGAGACAAAACGCACAATAATCAAAATTGAGGATGAATTTGACGGATAGCATTTTTTTTCTTTCTAATTTTGTACAGATATCTGTGATGCTACTTTATATTTCGACTTCACTACAAATCGGAGGGAAACGCTGTATTTTTTGGAAATACTCATGTAAAGTTGGAAGTACCTGAATAGGTCATTTCATGTCTTGATAATGTCTTGATATACATCACAATATAGCACGTTTTCTCGTAATTCAATAAATAAATAAATAGTCTATATGAAATAACTACATGGTAATGCCTATTTTTTTTTAATTGTATTTCCAATGTGAATTAAATACTTGACAAATAAAAAGTACTGAGTATTTTTTTTTTTTTTATATATATTTTTTTTTAAGAACTTGAGTGCACAATGAACATTGTTAGTGAAATTATAGAGAAAAAAAAAGAAATAAATATAGGCCTAGCCTATATCGCAATAGAAATTATATATCATATTGCCAAGCCCTAAAGTAGAGTACTTGAGTAAATGTAATTAGTTACATTCCACCACTGTATGAGTTAGGCTGTAGGGGCTATATGTGAGCTGCCATTCAGAGTCACCAATGTGCAAGCTGCCAGCTAAAGACAGTAATAAATAATAATAAAACAGTTGATATTTTTTTAACAATAATATTAAAATTGTTTGAACGATTATAATGGAGATGTCGGCCTGCAGCCCTTCTTTAATCCGGCTGTTAAATTGGGCATGGTGGGAGATGTCATATCCCAGTGTGAGCTGCTCCTCTAGCTGGCCATCAAGCGGCTGGCCAGTGAAGTGCAGCTCTGAGCGCAGCATCCCTGCCATCCCCGGTCGGTCTCTTCCTTCCCTCCCTCCCTCCCTCTCTCTCCAGCCGTCTCCGGGAGCACTGACTGAGTGTGTGTATGTGTGTGTGTGTGTGTGTGTGAGAGTGTGTGTGTGCTGGTTTAATCTGACAGCACGCTGGGGCTGCGTTTCCTAAGAAAAGCTCAGCTCTTTCAGTGTTCTGCCCGTCTTATTGCCGCTCTCATTGTCTTTGCCGACAGTGATAAAGAGAGCAGGTATACCATCTGTCCATTCCGACTATTTATTACGAGTTGCCTTTTTTTTGTTTGCTGCTCTTCACAGATGTTATGTCAACACTTTTTGGGTGGTGGTGGTGATGGTGAGGGAGGGGGACTCCCGGTTCTAATGGAATTTGTTGTGGCTGTTTTGGTCTCTTTTCTCTTTCAGTTGAACCGCGGGCCTGTTTTTGGAATAAGAAAAGCATTGCTGTTTTCTGACTTTGAGAGAAGAAAGAAGGGACTCCTCTGGAATTTCCCAAGGAATTTACTCGGACAGCTCCGGTGAGTGGACATTTTGCTATTTATAAAAAAAAAAAAAAAAAAAGCTTCACGATTTAGACTGCATGCAGCTATTTACCACACTGAGTTGATTTTTAATGGAAAAATCAAACAAGCGTATCCTTCATTTTGCCATTCTTCTATTTTAATTACAGTTACCGGGGCTTTGCATTCTACCGCCTGGGTATATAGTAAGTAGTATAGACTTTTTCTGCATCTTCTAAAGCTGCTCTTCGTGTTTTTGATGTGTTGGAATTAAGTGTCGATTTGGTGTCTGCTCCAAGTTATGTGTCGTGCCGCGATGGTGAGTAGGTGCCCAGGGCGCAGATTTTTGCATATCTGGAAGCTGCGTTATGGATAATGTAGCGCGCAGCGTGCACCGGTCTGCTGCTCGCCGTTACGCTCCAGATGGTGGCGAAGATATTTACAGATTTGTTTTTATCGTCATCATTTTCAACACAGCAATGTTTGCCCCCCCCCCCCCCCCAAACGGTGCTCTGCCCCTCTTTCAGATATAGAGGATGCACAAGCATGCAACCGTTTCTGGGATATTCTGTGCGTCGGTTGTGGGACGTGCTGAGAAAGTTTGCGTAAATGTTTGGTCCTGGAAACTGAGATTTGAATGGGCTGTCTTTGAACGAATGTGCGCGTGCGTGGCGTGCGTGCCCAAGTGCTCCTGACTCAGGTGATGTAGACGGTGGGTGGGCTGTGACTCACTCAGTTTACCCGTTGTGCTGCTGTTATCTGACAGGCTTTGATGTCAGATTTCACTGGTGATTGACAGCGGATCATGCGCAGTAGCGTGTCAGCAGAGGACCATGTTTTTCTCCCTCCCCTCCATCACTGCCAGCTATATTTGGAAGTTACCAAACACAACCCTTCATCTGTGTTAAAGAGTGTTTGTCAGACTACTAACTGACAAGTGATTCATATACAGCCAATTACCCACTGATTTGCAGCCGGAGAGGGGAGAAAAAAAAAAAGCCTCTAAAAAGGCAAGATAATGAACCGAAAAGTTTTGTGTGCCTCGGCATTTTGTGGCAAGCCAAGTCGAGGAGGAGCAACCGCAAATGAGGGCAAGGACAGCTACACGCAGCCGGGGAGATGTGTCTTGCCTGGCTGGAGGAGAGTGACAGAGGGCTAAGTGAGCATGGCCATCGAGGAGAGGTAATAGCATTACGGTCTGCCAGTCAGGAGGCAGTGCAAGAGATAGGCTGCTGTTGCATTTCAGGAACTAAATGGGAAGCACGCAAGGACAGGAAACTATGACATGAGGGCAATTTAACACCCAAGAACACCCTCACATAGCTCAGTAGTACACTGTAGCTAGTTTTTAGTTATGATAATAATCATTGTGGGTTAATATGAAGTTGTGTTGTGCTGTGATTATGGCTGGATTTAGTATTGCTTCACTAATGTCGCCCTGGGGTTACAGATTTGCTGATGCTGAGCTTATTAGGCATGATTTCCTACCTACCTACCTACCTACCTACTGTACCTACCTTTCTATCTATCTATCTATCTATCTATGATTGTGTGTTTCTTTCTTAAATTGCAAGGCACTATGGGATACAGAAATCCTGTGGTGCATCATACGAAATCTGATTGTGTACCTATGATACACAATGAATACATAAATATAATACTGCCAGCACCAATGTGAAAATAAACAAGTCCAGCAGGAACACCAGCAGGAGACAAATAAACATCCTCCTCCTTTTTCTTTTTTTAAAGTACTATTGCTTGCGCAACAAATTGCAACATGACAACATGTTGAAATACAGCAGTCCTTTAGGGTAGTTATCCCTGTGTGTAAAGACACTTTTGAGCACAGCAGTGGATTCAAATCATTTCCTGTCAGGCGGTGGATTTCTTTCAAAGCTTTCAAGGATTAGTCCCAGGTAAGAATGTCCCCTGCCATCTTTTTTTTTTTACCCAGCAGCGCGCCCATTTTTACAAACTGGCAACATTTTTGCAATTTTCCTTTGTCTTCCCTTTGAGTGATGCTCCCAAAACGACTCGCCCGGCCCGCATCAATCACCGCTGGATGGGATTTGAGCAACAGCTAGAAGTAGTAGGCGGGAAGGATGGGGGGGGTTGCACAAGCTCCTCCACAGTGACCCGCCAGCTAGATAGCCGCATTCCTGCAAATCTTTTTCTCCCATTAATTATGCTTTAACAGTGGTTGCTCTAGTGGCGGCTGTGTTGACAACACACCCGCTTTTCCTCTGCCTGCTGCACCTCCCTGGAGAGAAACAGGAGTAAACTGTAATTATGGTTTATAAACTTCATCCAGGTGACATAATCGGGGCATGGCTGAGATGGCAAGGGGCTGTCATAACAGCTGCTAATTAATTTATAGCTGCTTTTTCTTTCCTTTGCATTGCACATTTCTCTCTTACTGTATAGATACATGTTTGTCGGATGTTGCACAATGCATACAGTTTATCCTTGTTGAAACTGCAGTCACTATATAATGATTCATAAGGAACACAGTCGGAGAAGAGAGCAAATATTCCCCAATTCTTAGCGATACACCTGTGTTAGAGCAGTGGCTGTATTATCCCTGTGTTTTTACTGCGAGGTACACCTTGATTGCGGTCCAAGGCTTGGCAAGCCGCGTAGCCGACTCCCAGGGGCCGTTTTATAATGAGGATGCGCTGTCAGATAATTAGATACACCTGACGCAGGCGTTTTCAGGAAATTTTGATTCATCCCAAAATAAAATGTCTGCGCCTGCCAACATGAAAGCTGAAAAAAAAGAAAATATCCCGCTGTCACATTGCCTCTCTGCTCATGGTGGCAATGTTTTATTTATTTATCCACATCTTAATGCTCTTGGATGAGGCGGGCTTCATTTTTTGTGCAAGCTGATGCATTAGTTGCCAAAGTTTCTCATCCCATGCAGCCAAGCATGGCACAGGATACCACGTTATTCTGCTTCTAAGAGAGTGGTATGGCAATACAGAGCACTCCTCAGAAAGCTGCCTAAACATGCATGTTGCATAATAGTAGATGTTGCCAGTCACGTGTCAATAGCACAGGTGTGTATTATTTTCCTATCAATACAGAAATGAAATGTTTAATTTGGTGGATGCACAAATGCAACTCACCAGCCGTTTCATGCAAATACTGTATACAGCAAGCGATAAATGACTAGCTGAATTCACTTCCACAGCCATACACACGCACGCAAACACAATCTTAATAAATAGAATGTATTTTTCTTCGCTGTTGATTAGAAAATGCTGCGTGAGATGAAACCCTCTCACCTGTGCCGTTTATTTATCAGGCACACATGGCTCCAGTCATAAATCAGACTCTCATTAAGTTGTTTAACAACAACTTTTGCCTTCTGCAGGAGACATCGGCGCTATTAAGCCTGATGTATGTGATACAGTCGGAAGGTGAACCATCGCAGGCTGCTCATGTTATGTAATTAAGATACAGATGTTCAAGATATAGTCACTGCAGTAAACAAGCGTGTGACACAGCTCATGTGTACATTTAGTCACCTGATAGCTGGATATCGACACCACCGAGTCTTTCTCCGGGTTAGAGGTGAATCAACAGTAAGCCTTAATAAATATATGCAAGTTGACGTCGTAATAAGTCAAAAAAATTTTGTTTTTTTTATGTAGCAATTCAAAGCGAGACAGTGACTATGTTGACATGCACTATTATTCCACTATTATTCCGAATATGCTAATATTTCAAATTTGACACGGGTCCTGTAAACAGCATGTTCCGTTTTGATTTTCTGAATTAGGCCTTATTCCGAATGGAGCACTTTCTGATTAAGACATGTGAGATATGCCGATATTATTCGGGTTTTAGGAGCATTCTTTGGACATGTATACATCACATTCGGAATATGCGTCTCAATTGGGGTTTTTATGGCAAATTGCAACACACAGCCCCACGGCCTCTTGTCTGTTTACGGCCAGCTCTGTGCGTTATACAAGGTTGTGTCTAGAAGGTCACCCACGAGTTGGGAAACTCTCGCAAGATGGTTAAGGTTAGGCATTGATCTCGAATAGTTAAGGTTAGGATAGGTCGGCGGGCAGCGAGTCTTGCGATAGTTTTTGCAAATTTTGCCAGATTTCGCAATTTGGGAGTAACCTTCTAGACACGACCGTTGTACACAAACCAACTAGCCGACAGTTTGCAGAGATGCATGCCCAAAAGAAAAGCCCACATTTCTAGTCGGAAGGTGGAACACACCTACATTTAAACATTATATGAAAGACTCGGATGCCAACAGGTTTTTGGATACGTGCAAATATCGCAGCTACTACCTTTTCAAGGTGGTTGAAGGAATGAAAAAGGGAGGCTATGTTCGGTAAGTCAGTGAATTGACGCAGTATTGTTACACAGTGATGTCTAGCTAAAGTTTGCTAAAACCAAGCACTAACAACACAAGCTAACATTAGCCACCATAAACTTTCATTTGTAAGAGAAATAAGGTGTTCTTTCGTCTTTCAAAAGAAATATAGTTTTTGTCTTTAAAGCTAGGGTCGGTAATGTTGAGAAACTATTAAGAGTAACCTAGATTTTAAAAATAATCCAACAAAAAACTGAGCCCAGTGTAGCTCCAAAGAAAGTAGCTAGCAGAACCAGCTCCAAAAGTCCCTAGATCTAGCAAGAAATTCGCCAAGTCTGCAACACTGACAGCCCGCCCCTTCAGGCCTCCCTCCAAAGCCACTCCCCCAAAATTATCATTACGAACATAAACATATCATAATGAACGTAAACAAATTTACAACAAACCTATTTGTTTACTCTATCAAAAATATAGTTGGATATCAGGATGAAAATAAAAAAAGAGAGCTTTATGAATTCTCCTCATAAAGCACATCTAAGGTAAAGCTAGACTTCAGCGGCTGTATTACTGTACACTACAGTACATGTCTGGCAGCAAATATGATGTCAGTTTGATCACATCATTCGATGTGGAGCATATTGTCAACATTCAACAAGGTTTCCTGGCCTTTCTCGCACCACTGGCGATAAAAGAAATGCACAATGCAGAAGTGTCACAATATTTCAAGATTGGCAATTACGTGGTTTAAATTGCCGTCGGTTTCTAACTCTGCACAGTATTCAAAGCAATACTGCAGGGCAAATGCAATAATATTTGACCTATACAAATGAATGCCTGTAATATTTAAATATGTTGCTATGGCATTTGAATGAATAACAGGATGTTGGTCTACTGTGCAGTAGCCTTGCTGAGTGTATTGTGCATTAGGTATGGATGGTTGTTGTTGAAGTTGAGATATTGTTGATTTCATTAGCTTTTATTTGGCTGTCTGTACCTTGAAGCCATGACAAAGTGACCCAAAAATATGTCTGTGCTCTATACTACTCTATTATTCCCTCTAACCTAACTTCACTCTCACGGCAGCAGGAGTTGTAACCCAGGCTCAGCGATGCATGATTTGGAATTCATCTCAGCGGTGAAGGCTGTGCGGGATGTTTCCCTTCTCTGCTTGACTTACTGTATTGTTATTATTGCCTAAAGAAAACCTGCATCCGTATTGTGCAGTTGAACTTGGAGAAAAAACAAACAAAGGCAATGTTGCTTTCTCTCTGCTCTAACATGACAGGAACTCACAAAACTGATGGATACTGACAAAAGACGAAGACAAGAGGAGAATTTTATGAAGGTGCTGCCCTGAGTCAGAATCCCTGCCTGAACTAATAGCTATATGTACACTGGGCTGGACACAATATCATGAACATCTGTACAGTAGAATACAATCCACTGCAACAGCAACACTAACTACAGCTTTACATTTTTATAAAGCTGAATTCAAAGCTATGTGACACACTCAAACAAATATAAATATTCATTAGCTACAAAAGTGCAGTTCTGTTACATTGGACTGCAGTAGGCTGTACAGGCATTCATGATATCCTCTTCTATCCTCCATTCTCCCCTTGCATGATAACACCATAGACTGTATATAAGAAGTGGACGAAGTCACATGACGCCATCCATTGGTTAGTGGACTACGGTTTTGAAGCCTTGAGTTCGGCATTTTGGCTGTCGCCATCTTGGTTTTGGCTGTCACCATCTTGGCTTTTGGCCGTCGCCATCTTGGTTTTTGGTTGTCACCGTCTTGGTTTTTGGTCGACACCATCTTGGCTTTTTTCAACCAGAAGTGACACGCGAGGGTGGAGCTAAGTACAACCGAACGCCGAATATGACATTTTTATGCGACCAAAATGTTACAATTAACTTTCATGAACTGAAAACACACTGTGAAAGGGTTAAAGTTCTAAGACGAAAACACAGACAACTCCCAGACCGGACAACGCCGTGGAAGCGACCTGTCAATTACAAGGTAGCCACGCCCTAAAGCGTACCCTGCTTTATCGCGTATTTTACTCTAAATGGGACCATAATTTACTAAATGAACATCATGCCGTATTGAAGAAGACTTGAAACTAGCGATTGAGACCATAAAATCATGTTTACAATGTTTACTGAGGTAATAAATCAAGTGCGTAGTAGGGTCATTTTCTCATAGACTTCTATACAATCAGACTTCTTTTTGCAACCAGAGGAGTCGCCCCCTGCTGGCTATTAGAAAGAATGCAAGTTTAAGGTATTTCCGCATTGGTTTCACTTCTCAGACCTGGAGGTTGCTGCTACTGGTAGTTCTTTTGATGTGATAGGTGCTAGCTTAGATAATGACTTGTTCCTAAAGAGCAAATGCCAACGTGATCTTACAGCCTGACCTTTTTGTAAGCCAGATGTACTGCACCGTGGTGTGGATTTTTTTTTTTACATGCTTTTGCTGTGATGTTCCTCAGCTATCTGGCTACGCTGAAAGATTTAAGAGGGCACTGGTATGTTGAGTGTTGGCATTCTAGTCTACTGGGACACGAAGGCAAAGAAGAAAACAGAAAGGAATAATGCAGGCGAGCTGGAGCCAGGGTACTCTGCACAGTTCGATGCTGCTGCCTCTAACCGACATGAACAAGAGAAATCAATTAGACCTACTCGGTTGCTATCCAAGGGACTTCCACATCGGGAAAGGGTAGGGCGAATCAAAGCGTTTGGGAAAAAAAAAAAAAAAAGTAGCAGAAGAGGAAAGTGAACTCGAATGGCAGTTTGTTGTATTCTTTGTCAAATCAGCCGCCTCTGACCTCAAGATAACATTCATTCTCTTTCTTCATCCCAAGCATGCTTATAATTCCAGACACTTTCCCATCTCTTTTCTCTTAACAGTGATGCAAAGCTGTCTCTCTTACTGTCCTTTCAGGTCAGTAATGAGAAAAAAAGGAAGGCTGGCAAAAATCTTCCATACAGGAATATTTTTGATGAAGCCTTAGCTTAGTTTTACCTGCGGATGCAGCAGCTTTTAGATTCAGACTATTATGTTTATATTCATACCTTAGAGCCATTCCAGCAGTCACTTGGAGGTCACTCTCACTAGCATTTCTTTTCCACACCATAATAGGCACCAGAGTTTTGTTTTGCTGAAAAGAAAAGAGCAAACAAGTTGGACCGTGAGGGTATTACACAGTTTTAAAAGTTGTATTTAAACAGGGTTTAGTTTCAGAAAACTCTTTATTTGGCTTTATAGAAGAAAAAGCTCTAAAATCCCTCAAGATTAAAAAATGATTCTTCACATTGAATATGAAATAGTCCAACTATTGTGGTAGGATCAGTAAGGCTAGTATCCACAGCATATCATTTATTAATAGTATTTTACAGCCAGCTAAAGCACAGTCTCGCTGTAATTTAAAATATATATGCAGTAAATCCTGCTTCCAAACTTGACTGAATAGACATTTAAATCTATACGTGGATTTCCCGCAGATCACGAGGAAAATTATTTTGCATAAGTGGCAGAGATGATCGAAACAGATAAGGCAATTGGTGCTCTATGCATTTTTCATTGAATGGAGCTGAGCTCTGTGCTGTAAATACTGAGGTTGAGAGTGCATAGCGTGGATTTCACAGGGCCCAGAGGCCTCATCGTCTTTGATCAGGCTGAAAGAGGACACTTTTAGATCAAGCCCTACCTCGGACATTTAAATCAAACCCCTGACAGTCTCATCGGCTCTAGGCCTGGGGAGATAGCCTGTAATCTCTACACATAGGAGAAAGTGGACACCCCTGAAAGTGTGCTACAGTCTATTATATTGTACATTTCGTAATCCTCCCTCTTTCCCTTGATGAATATCTAGCAGTTTGTGTGGTGAGTTATTCTACAGGGTGGAAATTCAATTTGACAAAGGCCCGTCTCGTGGAGTCTTTTAAATGGTTACGATCGAATAAAGTCTGCAGTATAACAGACCTGGAAGGATTAATGAACAGGAATCCAGAACTTTTTTTTTGTCTGTATAGCTATTTATGAATAGATCTGCTATGGAGGATACTGACATGACAGAGATGTAAAAATTAGGGTCAATTGATTAAAATATTTAATCACGATTAATCACATGATTGTCCATAATTGCAAATTAATTGCACATTTTGTATCTGTTCGAAATATACCTTAAAGGGAGATTTCTCAAGTATTTAATACTCTTAATCAACATGGGAGTAGGCAAATATGCTTGATTTATGCAAATGTATGTATATATTTATTTCTGAAAATCAATTAATAACACAAAACAATGACAAATAATGTCCAGAAACCCTCACAGGTACTGCAATTAGCTTAAAAAACATATGCTCCAATCATAACATGGCAAACTCAAGCCCAACAGGCAACAACAGCTGTCAGTGTGCTGACTTGACGATGACTTGCCCCAAACTGCATGTGATTATCATAAAGTGGGCATGTATGTAAAGGGGAGACTCGTGGGTTCCCATAGAACCCATTTTCATTCACATATCTTGAGGTCAGAGGTCAAGGGACCCCTTTGAAAATAGTCATGCAAGTTTTTCCTCGCCAAAATGTAGCCTAAATTCGTAGCATTATTTAACCTCCTTCCCGACAAGCTAGTTTGACATGGTTGGTACCATATGATTTAATTCTAGCTTTAAAACGGAGCCCGCTACAACCTAAAAATCGCAAGTTTCCATAACGTTAAATAAATTAGTGGCATTAAAAGGAATTTGTGTTATTATGTGCTATTATTTTGTTATTATCACCTTAACTTTGACAGCACTAGTAAAAAAAAAAAATAATTCATGTGCAGATAAAATAAGAAGCATTTTAACAGCACAAGCTTAGGAAGTTGTGTACCATCTATAATCCTGTGTGTGCAGTTCGCTCAGTCCCCCGACAGAGCACACATGTAAACACAGCACCCCCCACCTCCCACTCAGCCCTGCTGTAGGTTTGGCTGTGGGTGCTCGGCAGATCCCTCGGCATCATGAGAGAATAACAATGAGGGTTTTGGGAGGGATCAGTTCCCCAGCACACAGCCATACTGGGTAGGGTTTATGTAAGACCCTGGCTTCCTGAGCTCTCTGCCAGTTTAAGATGACAAACAAATGGTACCAAGGAGTACCGCCTTGCCAAAAAGGGGGGATGCATCTCTTCATGCTATACCCCCGCTGCTTCATCCTCCCTTCACAAACACAAACACCCTCCTTCTGTTCAGCCTGGTTATGTGTCGTGGCTTGTGATACCGGGTCTCATGTGTATCCACGCAAGTTGATGTGTGTTTTCGCACCATTTGTTGGCTCAGCAGCACCGTCGCCCACTTTGAAGCCACCCCCTTCCCTCATCCTCCTCTTCCACCCTTTGTTTTCCCCTTCATATGTTCCAATGAAAGGTGGCTGGGATCTGTCAACATCTATCCTTTCTTCTGTCTGGCTTGTCAACTTTTTTTTTAGGCGGGCTGCCACGGAAATTCACTCAGCCCTGACACCCCAGCGGTTCTTAAAATGTCAAAACAGGTAGAAGCTGAAGTGTTGTCTTTTCTTGATGATAAAATCATCAGCATTTTCTGTTTTCACATCATGATGCAGTGTTTCTAACAACGTGATTCACGTCATAGCTATACTGCTTGTTGAGGATTATGTCATTAATTATTTGGTGTTATAAATAGAGCGAGGTTTGGCGCCCTGGTAGCTCACCGGGTAGCATTAAGGTCGAGTCCTTACCGTCCGGCCCAGGGCCATTTGACGCATGTCATCCCCTCTCGCTCCCCTGCATTTACTGTCTGTCTCTATCACTATCAAATAAATCAGAAATGCAAAAAAAATCAAAAAAAAAAAGCCGCGATATTTTGCGAGGAAATACTGTATCGATAAAGTATTCATTTTTTATTATACAAACTATTAACCGCTTAACAATTTGACGGCTCAGCCTTAAAGCTAGAGTGAAGATGCTGGTATCATAAGAAACTAGAAAACCCAAGGAATCCATTGGTACCAACCATGTCATGTTAGCTTGTCTGGAAATAACTTTCTAAAGTTACACTAAATTTTGGCGAGGAAAATCTGGCATGGCCATTTTCAAAGGGGTCCCTTGACCTCTGACCTCAAGGTATGGGAATGAAAACTCTGAGATGAACAGAGTGAAAACGGTATCTTATTAGATAAAACAGATGTTGACAAACTGCATAATTTGCAGTTGAAAAAAGGTAATAAATTGCAATATGTTGCAATATATATTATCGCAACACTCAGCGTATCGCAAAATGTTTAAAATCACAATAAGATCATATCGTGTCTTGAAGGTCCAGTGTGTAGGATCTGGCGGTATCTAGCGGTGAGGTGAGGAGATTATAACCAACTGAAGCCTCTCCCGCGTGCCAAGCGTGTTGGAGAGCTACAGTGGCAAAACTTTAATGGCCCTCTCTAGAGCCATTTGGACCAGAGCCAGTGCGTAGAGGGTGTGTGTAGGTGGGAAGTGAGTGGTGAAGCAAGAGAGAGAGAGTGTCGGTGACAGGAGCGAGTAATGTTATCGACTGCTGCCTAAGCAGGAAAAGTGTGCAAAAAAAGCAAAACAAGCACTATCTATGATTTTGAACCTGTACCACTCAAAAGTTCCAGTCCAACTCCTGTTTAGGCTCACTGCAACATAATGGGAACCAGCTACCGATAAGACGAGGAACACCATCCCTAGGTACCAGGTGTATTTTTAGAGGTAAAAATGTCTAGCACACTGTGTCTAAATTTCGCAACAGAAGGCAAACAAGTCTGTGCTGTTTTAATTTGCTACATCTGGACTTTATTGGTTGGAAAAAAAAATCAAGAGTGGTAGATACTTGAATAAAAAAAATATCTACTGGTTGAGTACCTAGATTAGAAGATCACATCAAGTCAACAGATGCTGTTGAAAGTTGATTTTGGGAATTTCCCAGATGATGGAAAAGACACAACAAAGAACTGACATGAAGGGAAAGGGAGCTTCTCAATCATTCCCTTCCCCAGACACTACGACTTCTGACACGCAGCAGTCCACTGCAATGTCTCCCTGTATTCCTGCATAGCACAGAAATACACCATAGATAACATTAGGACCCATTGAGTTGGGAGTAAGGGGAAAATCGATGTGAGGTGAAAATTAAATTTGGCCGAGAGAGCCTTTAGGCAAAGTGCAATTTGAAAACACATCTTTTATTTTCCCCTGGGCGTCTGATATGGGCGGGCAGGAGATGGACGCCGGGTCTAACCATCATGGAAAAAGGCAGAGGAACGCTGTGAGGGAAGAGGGAAACACCTCATCTCGCTCCTAATGTGCCTCCCCTTTGATTGTCTAATTTGGTTAGGGCCGTGCGTCCGTTATCGGATCATATCAAAGGTCAGAGGCGTCCTGTAGACAAATCAATCTCCCCGTCTGAGGAGGCGCAGAGGAAGCATGGATTGAGGGAGAGCCGATCCATCTAGTGGGCCCAGAATGAAGGCGGGTGAGGAGCAAGAGAAGTGGGGGGGCAAGAAAAATAATGGCATCTGCTGCTCGGAGAGAAGTGGGCGAGGAAGGTGAGATTGAACTGTTGACTTGGGGAATGCGATATGCTCAGAGTGAAAAAGAGTTTACATTATTGCTGGCAAGATAAGAGCAATTCTTTGCGAAGATGTGGCATATTATGGTCTACCTGAATATCGGATATGTTCCAATTTGGCTGGACATAACGATCCTGTGATGTTGTTCCAGAAACAATACAAGTTTGATAGTGGGAATCAAAACAATTGAAAGATATTCTATAATTCACGTTTGACATTTTCATTAAAAAATAACAGCTCTCTGGTGGTCAGCGGTTAGCTCTGTGTTCTAATAGGTGTGAAGATAATCCTGTGGCTGCTCCTCATGCACGGCTTCCCACATTTAATTCAGTCTTTAATTCGTCTGTTTTGTGCATTGAACTGTCTAACTAGTGCGCCACATACAGCTTTCTTCTGCACAAGGTCGGTGCTGATACAATTACAGTAACTGATCAATAGAAAATTAATCAACAATTTTAAAAATCAATAAATAATTAATATTATCAAGCAAAAGTGCAAAATGCTTGCTTGTTTCAGCTTTTCAAATGTGAGGATTTATAGCTTTTTTAGTGTTTTATATATTATTTGTAAAATGAACATATTTGGGTTTTGGACTATTGGCTGGACAACTTAAAGGTGCCCCATGGAGTTTCTGTCAACATTTACTCACCAAAATGCATTGTGTGTTTGTCACGGAGGTGACAGGACTCAGCCTTGGTACATGGGTCGCCCGCTTTACCAGGTGAGTTACTGGGGCGCCCCTGTATAGCCATTTTCTAGCAAAATGAATGGTATGACATGGGAAATACATTGATATATTTCATGTGTTGCATCCTTTAGGCTGTAATGAGTTGTAGCCATAGACTGTATATAAAGATGGACGACATGACAGCTCCCCAAAAGTGAAGCCAAAACATCTGGATCGCCACCTGGTGGCTGGCTGCAGTATCAGGTATGCAGGTCATAAATCCTGTACAGTGGTAGGAAGTGGAAATGTGTCCATGTTTATATACAGTCTGTGGTTGTAGCCTGTAAAATGCAGTAGAATCAGCCAGTTTTATTTTCTCCAGTATTTTACATATTGTCGTCTTAAGGCAGTTGCTCCATACAGTTTATTTAAAGGAGGAATGTCATGCTCATTTTCAGGTTCATACTTGTATTTTGGGTTTCTACTAGAACATGTTTACATGCTTTAATGTTCAAAAAACACTTTCTTTATCTCATACTGTCTGTCTGAATATACCCGTATTCACCCACTGTCTGAAACGCTCCGTTTCAGCGCCTGTATCTCTAAGAAACCCTCTTGAAAAAGCTCAGTCTGCTCTGATTGGCTTGCGAGAAAAAATATGGTGCTTTTCTGATCTAGGGTTGTCTTATTTCAAAGTTTGTGGGTTGGTAGGCACTCCAGATACCCAAATGTATGTGTACAAGCACTGAAAAAGGGAGTTTTTCATATGTCCCCTGTAAACAACAATTACAACCCAGTCTTTGCTTTTTTAAGTGTTAAATCAAGTAATTTGAGTTGTCAAAGTTGTCACTTTGGGCTCTGGGAAAATAGTGATTGGCATTTGTTACTTTTTTATCACAGACTTAACGATTAATCAACAAAGCTTGTCAAAGTAATTGGTAATGAAAATAATCATTAGTTGAAGCCTCAGTCACAACGATGAGTGATGCGCTGCCTTTTGTGAAGTCCATTAAAGGTTGTTTATGAGAAACACTGCCGTAGTGAAACCACTATTTATCATTCCTCGTCACACGGAATATTTTTAACCAATATTCCAGACCTCTTTAGAACGCCCATTAACAAATAGTCGTAATTAAAGCAACGGTGCATAAACACAGTAGTGGTGGGCAGCGGCGGGCAAAGTTTAGAGGTGATTATAAATCATCCACAGTTTAATGCCAACAAGATGTTTAATTTGGTATCCCTGAGTGCGTAATTAGTTCAATTAGTCTCAATCGTGCACGGAGAAGCACAGGCAGAGTGGACCCAGGTCGCCCTCTGGTCTCCCCGCATTAAAAGGCAAAAGTGTATTTCTTCCTGTAAGATTAAAACGCGCTGTGTAATAACTCACCAGAGCCTTCCCTCCAGACACCATTGCGACGGTTCAGTGTGAGATAATGTTTGCTCAAGCAACTCTCAATGAGATTCAGCGCCCCGGTGACACCATTACTCTAAGCTCATTGCCTAGTCAGGTTGGGTGGGTCTAAGTCGAAGCGCACAGGCGCCAGAAGAGAGAGCACCTCTCGAGACAGATTACACGTCTGTGGACAAGCGAATAGGCTTGCACTTCACCTCTGCCTGAGACAAGTGGGTTATTATCTTTTGGTGTTTTTTTTTTCTTCTTCACGCTCTTGCCAGTCATGTAATGCATCCAGGACAAGATGCTCGCCTTGGCAGCCCGAGCAGGTGGACGACAAGGCGGCTTACACATTTCCGCTAATTGCAGGCAGTCAGTGAAACGTATCTGAAATGAAGATGATGGCACAAGCCTGCAGAGCAAGTCAAAGCAGCCTAGGCCCGAGCCAAAGTGTTTTAAATGGATTACACCAGTGTGTCATTGCGATTACACGCTCCTCGCAGGGACCGCGACAAGATGAATTGTATTTTATGGCTTTACAGCAGATCTTTTTTTCTTTCTTTTCTCCTCCAACTTGAATGCATTTTTCTCCTTCTCTCGACTACGTAGCGTGGTCTGAATGTGGGATTGTTTTTGCCTTTGAACTACCTCACAAACAGTTCATCTGCTACTTTTCCTGAAGGGGACATTTTCTGTTTATCTCAGAAGTGGCGTGGCTGACTGAGAAACCGTGCATACGTATACATTCCCAATGCTTTGTAAATTATGTTTCAGACTTTACTTTGGCTTGTTTTGTATGGCTGGAACACAAGAACTCGCTCGCAGTTTACATCGTGCATCATTTCAAAACATGCTCTTGGTAGTGAACCTCTAAGGGCAAACATAAACATAGAGCAGTTTTTCCTCTATACCTCTATAAGACCAATCATTCACACCATGTTTAATAACAGTGTCTTATCTTTCACTTCCCTGTCACTATAACATATCACTGCAGCCATGTCAGGTACAGGGCTAGGCATGTACAGCACAGCAACAATTCACCAACACCCCTTTTTACTTATAAAAAATATATATCATCTGTCATAAACCTCGTTGATAAAAATGATTTAATAACAGCGCTTCAGGAGTCCCAACTTCATCTCTACACAAGATCAGTGGCAAGTGTGCGTGTGTGTGAGAGCAGGCAGAGAGGGAGGTTATGTTTGCTAGGAGTCCATTAAATAGGGAACGAGCAAGGGGTTAAACACTCGAAAACTATGCCATGATCCCAGAAGCAAATATGTTCAAACACACACAAGCACACACATACACAACTTTACTCCTACTTTTAAAAGCATGTGACTAATCAGCATTACAGCAACAACGTAACCCCTTCGCCTCGCACCGCCTTTCTACTTCCTCTAGTTCCGTGATGCACACTCTTGAGTGAGACTTGTCGAGGCACACTGTTTTCAGTCAGTGAGATGTGGGGGTGTATTACATCTGGTGCTGTGCTGGTGGAAATAACCCCGTGCACAGGCCCAGGGAGAAACTGTGAGAATTGGATGTGTCTTCATGAAGCTTCTGGAGACTTGTGACGAGTTGTACGAGATATGTGCTAAGTAGTCTACATACGGTGTTGGAAACGGCCAGGAATGTATCAGTCCGCTTCAGAATAATAATTTTCCCCCTTAAGAAGCATTTCCTCTATTGCAAAAGATGAACATCTGTACAAAATCCAGTTAAATCACAAACATGTTTTATCTCATTTTAAACAAAGTTCCTCTGGCGTTCACTATTTATGAAATCATTACAGTAATTCTATATTAAATGAGTAGCCACTTAGTGTATCGACAAGGTTGTAATTTATTGAGAATTTGCCAGCTACCACCAGCATCTGGGTTTGTCAGTTGATAGCTGTGTTGTTCCCACTGTTCTACTATGTACTGTACACATAGATTAAATGTATGCATTAGGGTTGACACACACATACACACACAAACACACACACAACCCCTCCATCGAGTTTCAACGAATGAAAACTAACGTAAATGAATACAAAAGTTCTAAACTATGTTATGCTAGAATTGACATTGTTCCGTTCATATCGTGGTGTCTCTGCTAGTTTCGTTGAGTGACAAGCCAGCAGGGAACTTCAGATTGGTTGTCATGGCAACGGTAATGTAAGGCAGTTGCATTTTACAAAGTCACAAACAGCCTTGTCTTCATCCATGATTTTTCCATCAATGAGTTGAATCCAAAATGCTTCCTCACATTACTTCTTCAACGTAGCTCGCTAGTTTACTCCATTTTGCATTAAAGATCACAAGAGCCTAGTTAGAGCGACAGGACAGATTTACAAAATTGAATTTTTATCTAGTTAATTTTGGATAAAAAGTGGCAACCCTAATGAATATGTCCCGCACACACACATACAGAGTGGTGACACTTCTTCATGCTGTAATAATGCCATGCAAAGATGTAATTGAATAAATCCATGTCAAAGGAGCAGTGTGTAGGATCTGGCAGTATCTAGTGTGGAGGTTGCAGATTGCAACCAACTGAAGCCTCTCCCATTTGCCAAGTGTGTCGAAGAACTACGGAGGCCAATGCGAAAATGTGAATGGCCCTCTCTAGAGCCAGTTGTAGGTCATTTGGAGCAGAGCCAGTGCTTACAGTGTGTGTGTACATGGGAAGTGAGTGGTGAAGCAAGAAAGAGAGAGCGGCAGCGACTCCGGCCTAAGCAGGAAAGGTTAACAGTTTGGTTTGTCCGTTCTGGGCTACTGTAGAAACATGGCGGTGCAACATGGCGGACTCAGTGAAGTGAAGCTCCCGATGTAGATAGAAACGCCTCATTCTAAGGTGACGAAAACACAACAACTCTTATTTTCAGATGATTATACACTAAAGAAAACATACTTATTAATATTATATTCCATTTCTGATCCCCCTAATTGTTACACACTGGTCCTTTAAGACTGCACCTGGCTCATCTTGTAAGTGATCGCCATTGGGTAAGTTACAATCTTCCACTTGGCTATCCACAGGTGTATTCCACCCCGTGCTTCACAGAGATCTGCCTCTGCTGCCCTCGGCGCTGAAACAATCCCTCAGTGTCTCCTCCTCAAGTTCCTAATGCTCTTACTGGGTTTCATATCAGAGAACGCACTTACTCCTCCAGCTAATCACGGCACTAGCGCCTATGAAATTTGATCAGTCTTAACAATGACCATTGTGCGCTCCTATTGAGTGCCATACAAATTAGCCTCTGCGCTGGTGGCCAGTGGGACAATGTATTCTGCTGGCTTTATCACATCTCGCCCCGGCCTGCTATTAATCTTGTGGACTGTATGGGATGAATTAATGCACCGGGGGATTTGTAAGGCCGTGGATATGGATTACATTGTCTAACGGTATATTTGAATTGGCCTCTGAATGTAATTCCTGTGGACTAGAGATTAAATTCAGCTGATAAGAGTCTGCTGTAGCAAACCACATTATTATTGTCAGTCTGTTGTGCATGGGCAAAACGAAGCCATAATCCTGTTCATCTACAAGAGGTCTATGTCTCAGATTAAATTTCATACCTACAGTGGGGGTTGGCTGGAAAGTGATTGCCATTTAGCTTAATATGTCCTCTGCAGACACTGACTCTCACCTTCTAGCTCTTTTCTTTACTCTCCTAGTACTACCTCCTTGGCTCCATTTAACCATAAGCTGTCCACACTGAAAGGCTAGGAGGTCATGAAGAATGCAACATCCAGAGGAACTTCTCTACCAATCAAACAGACCACCCACAGGGATGTCTAGACTGTGGCTGCTCTTTGTCCGCCATCTCTGTTTTTCTACTGCATTACATCAGATTACCGTATCATAGCGCAATTTCTCTTAATGCCCCCTGCACTGTAAAATCATCACGACAGTCTTTTATCTAATCTCGACCCAAAGTGATTTTTTCCCCCTTCGCGTAATTGAAAATTATGTTCTTAAATGGCTTGTTAAGCGTCGCAAATTCTCTTCCCACACACTGAATTTCCTCCCGCTTTTTTTGACAGTCGCATTAAGAGAAGTTAATGTGTCTTCGTGTGCATCCCAAGCATCTGCGCTCAGTAGATGCAATCTTAAAAAACAGTCAATTTGCACCCCTGTACCGCTCACACCTCGGCAATCATTTGGTTCCATTTTTTTTGGGGGGGGGGGGGGGGGGGGGGGGGTTATGCCTGTTTACCTCTTTCAACCGCGTTGGCACAGCGAGGACAGCTGCTTGTAGCTTCTCGTGGTTCCTGGCGGGCCGGGGCGATCTACCAGCTATGATGATTTTCAAGCCGGGGGAAGATGAGAAAATAAATTAGCATTCGGCTCCAGGCTGTGCCACGATCGCGGTGGAGCATCTCCGCAGAGAAACACCAGCATCCACATTTGAACTCGCATATTAATACAGTGTAGTTCACCAGCGACTCTTCCCTTTTCCCTCGCGCGCCACCTCTGCTTCCAAAGAAGTAACCCGTTTGCTCAAACGCATGAGAAACGGGCGGTGTCATGGCATAAGAGGGGGAAAAAAGATCCAACATCCAACATTAAGCTCGCTACTCGCCCCACTGAGTCGATGAATTTTTTATAAACTGTCCCCAGAGGTTGATAAACACTGCGAGTTATGAACCTCAGAAAAACGGAGTGAGCAACAGAGATGTGGGGTGGAGGGGGTTCCGTCTCGGGGTCCTCACAAGATGTTTTCTTAGCATCAAGCATGCACAGACACCTGCTGTGGCTGAACTTACAGGGAGGTGGCAGCACTTGCTCCGTAGCAGCTGTAAACAAGACTGCATCACTCTGTTTTTCAGCGCTTAGTGCTGACCCCGCCATCCATTTGGCCCTGCTTTATGATTACCATAAATGCCTGGATTGCCTACATAAAAATGTGGAGTGGAGACGAGGGCCTCCGCTTCCATTAGTGGCCTCTTTTTACTGGAAGGGCCAAGTGTGTCCCCTGGGTAAGGCCAAAACTCTCACTGTCCTCTACAGTCTGTCAGATAGACTCTGTAATCAAGGACTGGGCTAAGTGGATGGCTGCACTGATAGTGATGTTCATAAAATGGTTATTCATAGAGAATGCACTGAGTGTGTGTAAGAGAGGACAGGAGTGTTTCCGCACAAAGAGATATCATCCTTGAAAAATTAAAGCTCAATCAGTGGAAATCATTTGTATTTAGCCAAATTCTTGAATGTCCTCCAGCCAATCCGAATATGGAGCTGCAGAATGCAAATTGATTTCCAGAGATTAGTGGTGCTTTAATGGATTGCCTCTCGGACAAAAAGGGCATAAAACCACAAGGATGTTGTTCATTAAAGTAGAGATGAAATGAAAAATGCCATTTTAACCATTTTAGATCACATTTTCGGTCATATTGTGCACCTATTTAACAATATATGCAGAACAATTTACAAACAACAATTTCAACAATGTAGGTGTGCGTGCTGTAGCTCCGTATCGCGCTACATTCTAAGCCCGCCCTCTTTTTAACGGTCCAATCAAATGCGAAGGATTTGATTTAGATCCCTCTTGTAACTGTACCAAAGAACGTATATTGCTAAGAAGTTAAAGTCAATTGTTCCATTGCAACGTCAGCGCCCAGCAGCAGAGCTACGCCTCCACCTACAAAGTGCCGTACAAAAGTACAACTAAATTATTTCTATTCTATTGTCATAATTTTAATGTCTCTACCGAAATGGCCTATGTTGAACGCTAAAAATATTATCATTATGTATACGATTATAACCATTTACTTTCTTTACATTTATTTACTCAACTTTTTTGCCCGGCGCTTCCCAGAGGAGCATAAAGTGAGCGATGGACATAAATGACAGTTTTAAAAATCCAGCACACAGATTTTGAGAGCGATCTCAAACCTTTTCATGTCAAGGACCTCCAAAATAGATGTACATCACAGACTATGGCTGTATAAGAGGTTATGTCCTGTGCTTTTGCCCTGCGTGTTAGTAAATAGCCTACAACTACATTAAATTCTGTTTATGTCATGCTACTAGCACTACTAGCTACTGGCCGATAGCCGGTTATTTGGGAACAGAGACGTTAATACATCCACCACGGTACAGTCTTCACAGCACACAGCCCATGGGTGTATTATAAGATAATAAAAGTGACAAATTACAGCCAATATATCCATTATTACAGCTGCATACAGCTAGCAGGAATCCGGCAGAACTGGATGTGCAGGGCGGTGTAGTCCCGTGGGTCTGATGCACGTTCAGTATGCCGAGGAAAATAACTCTGGATCAGGCTATTAGTTAATTTTAAAACTTTTAGGAAATAGTGATTTAAATGACGGCTATTTAAGTGTTCGTACTGGGAATTTGATTTACCTCAAAATCACTCATTGGCGTTTTCAGTCCAAAATGGCAGCAGCTCTACCGCAGCGCCATCTAGCGGCTGTTGTCGTCAAAAAAGCACCAGAGTTTCACCTCTTTCCTTCTATACTCTTTGACTGTACACCGCTCAAATATTGTGTTCCACTGGGGAATACTCACAATACAGATCCTAAAGATGCTCTTACATCTGTTTCACTGGGACTTTAAGTAACTGTCCACTATGGTCTACCATTTAAGACAAACATAGCCTTAACATTTACAAAACAAAAATCGCATAAAAATTGGGATCAAAAGTTGGGAACTAATGATGGTAATAACATGATAACATGCAGGAAGCTGTCAGCTATAGGCACATGGTCCATTGTAATCCATGCCTCATAGATTTTTCAGGTCATTTAATCATTCGGGAGTACGCGTCCAACTCAGTTTTAATATCAGCAATTGTGCAGAAATGTCCAGGTGGTGCATGGGGTTCTAAGGGTCTTGCTGAGGCAGTTCAGAGAATAAAATTGCCTTGTCTTATTCGGGGATTTGAGTTTCAATTTGATCTCATCCTTTGTTTGTTTAGGGGAAGCAACTTTTCTGGAGATAAATCTCAGCGAGGAGGAAATATATGGAAATCCAAACAATAATTCAAAGGTTGCACTGCATACAAATTTGCAACCGACTAAAAATACATTCAAACAAGCAGTACAGCAACCATTGTGATTAGCATTGACTGTGCAGAGAAGCGCATTTTTGCCTTTTCTTTAAGTGGAGAGATTAAAATGTGAAAGCAACTCCCATAGGAACTCAGGGGGAAGCGGCAGAATAATATATGCAGGGGGGTGTGGATGGGGTGGGAGAAAAATCTATTATGAGCATGATGACAAGAGATCAATGTTGCCTCTTATTCCCAGTGACAGTCTGAAACTAATATACTCATTAGCGTTAATGCCACCGTGATATAAATTGAACAGGCTTTATTTTTAATAGTCCTGCTACTGTCTGTATTGGGCAAAGAGTGGTATTCTAGGAGCTGAATCTGTCATGTGTCCTTGGGCATCAGTGGCTAACAGCAGGGTGAAATTGGATGGCTATTGTGAAAATTGTAGAGGGAATTGTGCTATATTGTAAAAATACCTTTATTTTGTGCTGCTGTGTCCTCCTCACTTTGATTTACTGTAGGTGGCTGGTAGCGTATGGGGAGAGCATTTTAACAAGCAAGAAGAAAAGCTCATTTGGTGTGCTTCCATCGCACTGTGTGTAAATACAGATTTAGTTCATTGCCAAATGTGAAGATTAATTACGTTTTTCTTTTTTACAATGCAGTCATTGAGCTGTTTTCTTTCTGGACCATTTCCAGTTACGGTCAAGTATACCTATGGGTTTTTAGTATGCGGGAATGAGTCTCTTAAACAAAGCAGTATGCTAAGAATGTTTTTTATTTCTGTATAAACTGTCCCCTTAGAAAAGCTCAGTTACTGTATCTACCCTAGCAGGCTGGTCTCATACACTGTTTGTAGTTATACCAAGAAAAGTAATGCACTGTAATTTCTGTACATCCCACAAAATCAACTTGTAGGAAATATAAAGTGTGGTGAACGCCGCATAGGGAGGAGGTCGGGGTGGATGGGTGGGTCAAAAAATACCAGACTTTTGCCCAGGAGACCGGCGTTCGTGTCCCGTGTGAAACTCGAAGTCATCGCTGATTTATTTGTCACGTAACTGACGTACTGAAGGAATGCCAATTCCAGAGTTATTTTAAGCCAAACCACGATCTTTTCCTAAACCTAACTAAGTCGTTTTGTTGCCTAAACCTAAGGAAGTTGTTTCCTGTGAAGACGGAAGTTTATTTTGAAAAGAATGTATGCATGACGGAAGTTTATTTTGAAAAGACTGTATGCACGTATTGAGCAGAAAATGACACGTGTTGCTGGACATACGTAGGAAAACGAACGAAACGGGAGGAATAACTTTTTCGTAAGATATCAAACGAACCGTTGTATGAAAATACGTTGACCCTAGAAATGACTTTCCTACTAGGAGAGCTCAGAGGCTGTAAGCTATAAACTGCATGTAACACCTAATTTGATTTGATGCTCTTGTATCTCGTATCAACCAATATTGCTTGTTTGATATCATTTATGTGCCAACCTAATTTCTACTTACAACACATCTGTTGTTTGAAAGTGATTACTCGTAGAACGCTGTCTGTCATCAAGGCGCTTCGCTCCCTGTGATCACATAACCAATTGTTCATTGTTAAACTATCAATCATGTAAAACACAAGATGTGGTCCAAAAGGAGGGTTGGGAGGAAAAAAACAGCTGGAAGGAGAAACAGCTAAGCTGCTGAGGCTGGAAAGTTTTCCACAGCTGCTGCTGGCTAGCAGCAACAACAAAGCCAGGAGCTGGGATTTAAAGAAAAAAAAACTGTTTGTAGCTCATAGGACTGACTTCTAATGAGTGAATGCAATTTCCTGCATTTTTTGAGATATGTACTTGTAATATAACGATTAACTGTCAGAATGGTGGCCAGTTCTGCCCATCACTAGCAACTGATATGATTTACTTTACAGTTTCTTGGCAAGATTTCTAATGAGCTCCCTTCTTTTATACTTGCTAGGCTAAGCTTGACGTTTTGTGACCATCTATTACTTTAATAGACATTTAAAGATAATTAGGCTCATAATTAGGATCGAGGCACAGATAAGAGGAGCGAGGTAAAGTTTTAGCCAAAACTGCGAACGATCACAGTGTTCAGTTGGGACATCAGTACATTAGATAATATATATAAAAAAAAAATTGGACTGTTATCGGGTCATTAAATGTGTTTTATCGGGCCATTAAATGTGTGTTATCACTCACTATGACCAAAATTGTTGAAAGCGTAACTTAAAAGCAACACGCTCTAACACGTTGTAAAACTGAATGAAACGTTTCGTTCTGAACACAAACAAAACAGTGTCTTCAGGTTTAGGCAACAAAATTACAACTTCTTCAGGTTTAGGTAACAAGACTGGTGGCGAAACATTATATGAATGTATTCATAACCGTTATTACTAATAGCTTGACTTTGTATTTATACAGACCGTTACTTTGAGAAACTTCCCTAACAGAACGTGTGACCGCTCAGACCTGTAACCCTGCAGCTCTGTGTTCTGCCGACCAAGACAAATAGTCTATAGTCACACCTTCCGACAGAGAAAAAGCATGTCACTAGATTCCACTGCCGGTTCAGTTACACAGTGCCAGCTTACAGATCGATATGAGCCTGCCAATGACAATGTCTGTGTTAATGCCTCAGCCCGCTGCTGCATTCTCCCTCACAAAGCCACTCTGGCAATCCCTCCCTCTAATTACATATGCATTCTTTTTTTTCTCTCTGTCCATCCTCTGCAACAAGCTTATGACAAGGGCTAAAACGCTTTCATTCCCTCATTTCAAACACTGCCAAATGAATTGATGAAATATTCATTCAGTTATGCCGAGAATGCCAAGTCGGAGTTCTGAGTGTGACATGTGCTAATGCTGAAATGAGGGGTTGTGTACTGTAGTTGTGTGCTTCCTTCCTGCTGCATCATAATCATGTGCTTGTGTCTGACTAATAGCAGTCGTGTCCAAATCAGCCACCTAGTACCTGGGCTTGCGCAGATAGACGCAAAGAGAGGGTGGAGGGAAGTAAAAAGAAATTAGGAACAAAAGAAAGATGGAAGACGCGCGAGGGGAGACGAGAAGGAACAAAGACGAGACAAGAAAGAGGAAGGAATATGTTTCTTTGGGTATGAATTATTCAGACGCCTCCAAGAAGCAACTACATTATTGGTGCTGTTGTGCTCTTGTATCTTCGGTTTTGACTTCTTTTTCGATTTTTTGCTTGAATTGCAATATGACTTAATCTTTCACGGACTGGTTATGTTTCAGAACCCCAAAACAAGAAATGAATGCAAAGGTCTCAGAAGAAATAGAGGCAAGTTGTCGCTATGAAAACTTTGACATTTGGTGAATGGAAGTTGTCATGAACTGCAGCTTTGATTTAAACCCCTTGAAACTGATAATGTAAAAGGGCTGTGTATTGGCAAGAATCTGGCGATACGATACGTATCATGATACAGGGGTCAATATATTGCGATATATTGCGATACTGTAAGCAAGGTGTTATATTGCGATTTTTTTTTTAAATCGAACTTTAGGAAAGCTGTTATAGTATAAAGAACACACCACTATATGCATAAAATCTGAGTAAAACAGTTTACTTTTCTTACATGACCGCCATGTTGAGATCAGTTGAGGAAATACCAAGCACCGCCCACCAGCCAGAGACTGGCTTTCTCATTTTACAGATAAACTTTCTAATTTTACAGATAAACAGTACATGTTTCTGAAAACATTTGAGGCGAAAAATAGGCATTACAGTAACAGAATATTGATTCATATTTGATCAGCGCTGCCTAGTTTGACGTTTAAACGGAGTTCGTGAGTGATTGACAGCTGCCTCAGTTGAATGAACAGCCAATAGGAACACTCTCTCTCTCTGAAATGACCTGTGATTGGCCAAAGTCTCCTGTCACGGGCTAGATTTTTTAAAGCCTGAAAACAGAGCCATGAGGAAGTGCAGAAGTCTAGTTCTCTCAGAACATTTTAATTACAAAATACTGAATGGTTATTATTACATTTTTGCCCAATGATGCCAAAAACATTCTGCCTACTGCCACTTTAATGTTGTTAGTCTAGTCCAGTGATTGACATGTGCTCTGCCCTTTGAACAGCAGCAGGTCAACAAGGTGCAACACACCCTCATCATCCCACTGTGACTGCTGTGCGACAAATGCACACACGCACGCACGCACGCACGCACGCACGCACGCACGCACACACACCTGTTTTGTTTCAGCCATTTTTTCCTGACACAAACTAATCAAATGTTGAATATTTTAGTTTTGTACATTATTATTCACACCCAGCTCTGTGCTACAGTTCATACATTTTCAATATCAAAAACAGTACGGATGGAACAAGGTAAAGAAAAATCACTCTGCCACAGAGTGCCTTCAGCTCTCCACTGTTGCATCCAGCAGGCTTTGTGTTCGCCACCTCAGCTGCGAGCCTGTGTTTGTGTAACGGAGCTGTGCCAGCAGAGAGGAACTGTATGTTAGAGGAGGCACTTCTGTGCGCACATACTCACTGAAATTGAATTAATTTGGAATTCAATTATTTGGATATTTGAATTAACTTGAAAGGCCCATGAATGTCCCTTTATTTAATTTAAGGATAATCAGATGAAAACTAAATCATGCAGTATGCACTGCATGTTTTGGTACTAATGGATACATTGTAATGAGTTATACACTCTCAGCAGGTGCTGTTTCGGTGAGCTTTAATAATGGCCAATCACTTCAGCTCCTGTCATCGCCTTTTAAAGCTGCATACAGTTTCCTAATGGGCCGAGAGGAGAGAGTCCAGGCCGGCTCGAGATGAAAGCCATCTTGTCACAAGGCTCACATACAGTATATGCTCAGCACAGTAGAGCTGAAACCATACATTAATCAATTAGAGCATCGGCAGAGGATTAATTGGCAGCTATTTTGATGAAAATGGAAAACAGTCCCAGAAGTGCTCAAATGCTAACTCATTTCCAGGTTTTAGGACTCATACCTGTAGCACTCTATATGCTCCAAATATGTTCCCAAGGGCCATTGACAGCATCACTTTGAGCTATACAGTAAGTCAGTGAGAATTGTGCATTAACAATAGGCTACAACTACACAGTAACATGTAGTACAATGCAATGCCTTGCCATCACTTTTATGTGGTGCCTATAATTGGGCAAACATGTTTTATTCAGTTATATTTGAGTACATTTACCTGCTTAAATTAATGCTGCTTCTCGGCTTGTTTTATTTTATAATGAAAATGGCACATGCATTTGCACTTCTGCCAGTTTTGCACCTGCAAGACTCCTATACGAGTCCTAGACTATATAAGCATTGCTATTATCTTAGCCGTACCTTCTCTGCAAATATGTTTATGTCTCCTATCTGCTATCCGCATAATGGTGTGCAGGTGTTCAGAACGTGAATGCTGTGCGGACTTCATTACCAGTGCAAAGGGCTCGTGTCTGGAGAGCTCCTTGTGCTGAGGTAGAAAGAGCTGCGCTACAAACAGCTGATTCCTCCCAGTCGCTTGGCAAAGCAGAGAAACTGGGCCAGTGGTTGTATAAACTAGAAGTAGGGAGGAAGAGGACAGAGAGAGAGAAAGATCAAACACACACACACACACACACACACACACACACACACACACACACACACACACACACACACACACACACACACTCCTTCAAAACAGAATTTTAATATTCACTATACAAAGCCTAGTTAATTTTACAGTCGGACTGCGCGTACCTGTACTTCAGCATTAATGATGATGTTATGCTAGAGTTTTAGAGACTCCTAAAGATTAAAGACTTTCTTTGTAGCTCTGCAGATTTTGTATACCACCTGCTGGCAATATCTCTGCAAGTTCTTTTTTTTTTTTTCGGGAGCTTCTCATTAAATTTATGAATGCTTGAAGGAAGTCGGATTTTCTATTCTCTCCATCTGTATTTTTGTCCATATGGGATGAAGTGCCAAATAAGTTCTTTTCTCTCGTTTCTCTCTCCTGACGTCACTCCTCCCTGCTTTTCTTCGCTCGGAGAGAGTTTGCTGAGGAAGCAGCACATGCATACATCAGCTATCTAATCTATCTCTGCTGAATTTGTCAACACAGCGTCTCACCGTGCCAACTGAGGAGATGGGGCATATTTTCACCTGCCACTTAAGCTCGCCTTTACTTCCTGTCCTCCACGCCGCCACCTCAGAGCGAGATATAAGTCAAGGGTGGGCGGACGTTGTTAAAAAGGTCAATGCCACATCATTAGCTATGGTGAGTGTAGGGGGGGAGTGATAAATAAAGAAATAGATAAATAAAAATAGGCCCAGGTAGTTAGTGGCGTAATGAGACAGCTGTGCCCATCAGCAATCGATGAGCTCCAGAGACAGTAATCACTACAGCTTCCTTAACAGTGTTTTAATTGGATGTCAGTCATTTACACTGCTGCTGCAATAACCCTCCTAGACTGGCCCTACGTGCTTGTGCTTGTATGAGAAAGACAAAATGATCTAGGTGTGTGTACAAACCCTCCCCCTTCCCTTCGCATTTCTTCCTCCCCCCCGCCCCCTTTGTGTTCTCAGCAATGTGTTGAGAAACACAGAGAAAGACGATGTACTTCTTGGATATTACTTCGTTCGTTGGAATATTGATTTTTACAGTATAGATTTTAGTAACATATTCAGCTTGGCAAGGAGCTATTTCTTCCATCTGCTGAGTGACCTAAATCCATTCAACATAATTATTAGCTTCCTAGCTGTCCTGCTAACGCTAGCTACCTAGAACTGCACTCTGCCATCTTGCATTTACAATGCTGTGAGGGAGGTCACTCTCTTATGGTACGTGCACAGCCTCTGTCCTTTCCACGCATTCTGGTAGCGTGGTGGCGCGATTCGAGAGACGGGGCGTCACGTTGGCAGCTCTTCATTTGCATAAAGTTGAGGTCTAGGCTACTTTATGCAAATCAGCGGTGTCCGGCGCGACTCGCCGCCTGTGGAAACTCCCGAGAAACTTTTTAACTAACCGTTGTCGATCCAAAATAAAGACACATTTCGAATGAGAACTACTTTCGTAATATAAGTAAAGAAAGTTTCCAAACGAGCCGCCATGTTGGTTCCGGTTTGAAAGCTGGGAGCAGCAGCCCACGGGGGAAAGCGTTCGTCCAATCAGGTGACTAGTGGCAGCCCATCAAGCATCCAATGCTGGGAAGCGAGGCAATCCCTCGCGATAAAAAACGCCCCTGTGGACATGTACCATTAGTCTCTTTATTAAAACAAGGAGGGCCAACAGTTTCAAAGGGAGGGACTCACATGCATTAACGTGCATGCGCGGCCGGCCCGGCTACCAAAACAAAGCACAGAGAAGCTCTGATTACAACACTCACAGAGTGACTTCATTCTCTACTCATGACGCCATTACGCCACTATATCTAAAAAGTAGTTTGCTGCTACATTAATGTTCAAAATCTCATACATAGAATCTAATGTGTCTTTTGCATTTGTGTATATAAGCATGTGCACTCGGGTATGTATCAGCGTGTGTGTGGCAGCACTCACGAGTCATTAGCATTGATTTTTCCAGGAGGGGCCTTTCTCCCCGGTCTCCGTCTCTCCCCTCACCCTCCTCCTCCCACTGCTCTCTGGCGTGCAAATAGCTATAATTTCGCTCTCACGGTCTTGGTCACTACGGGCCCTGGCCTCCCGCAGTGTAAAAGATGGCAATCATCGATCGGGGCATCTGGACGCCTGCCCTGCCCCTCCCGCTGAAGGATCCCTCTGTCGATGGGGATCTCAGGTAAGTTACGAGCGCGCCGGCACGGCTTCCAATTAACTAGCAGACTCGATGCCAGCCCTCCCTCGCTCCCTCCCAACGTATCAGTCAGCTGTTAGCATCGAGCCACACTTCGCTTCTACTGGCCTTTCATAACTATCAAGTGTTGTCAAGCGCTAAAGCTCTAAGAAGAGAGGGTTGGTTTCTGTATGTATGTCACAAGTGAGGTGTTTTCAGTGAGAAGTGACTATTCAGTTTCTTAAAAAAAGAACCTCTTTCACCTTGGATGGGCGATTATCATTCACAACCACCATGACGGTACAATCATAAAAAAATTATTGTCTGGCCTTTTCTTTTTCTATGGAGCACCCCATCATAAATGCACAGCCTATTGCTGTAGCGTACGTGATTGCTCGGGAGTAATCGGACTCATAACCGGTCTCAGGGTAGCGTTTCCTGCAAAGGGCGGAAGGGATAAAACTAAATGTGATTGTCCCTGCTGAGATCAAATCCCAGTTGCCGTTTCTGTGCTGCGTGACAAAGTCATTGTTTGAAGTCTAGGTTGATTAAATATTGAGTGACATGACAGATGCTATATTGAATCAAGTTCATTATGTTAGGCAGCACCTCTGTGCCAGTCAGTGTTCTCTGTCTCTCCCCAACATGCACACTGTTGCACTAACCCTAACCCCCACCTTAGTCAGGTAGCCGGTCATTAACATACACTAATTCAATCCTATCAGTATCCTCCTCTGGAGAATATTTGCATATTATGACTATTAAAACAAAATTGGCTTTTTAGAGATAAAAAATGCAGTAGTAAGAAGATTGGAATTAATCAGGCAACGACAAACAGCCAAGCAAAGAAATGAGGGAAAAAAAGAATAGAAAGCTTCACAGCTGTGTGCCTACATAACTAAAACCCTGCCTGCTCGAGATGCAATTAATATTCCAAGACCATGGCTCAACTGACACCGATTATTTCAAGTGCCATTGTTTTTTTCCCCACCACTGAAGAGGCTTAATCATCTTAATGTTTTTGGGAGAAGTGGCGAGAAGCTTGACATTTAGTTGTTTTTTTTTATTTTCTTTAATGTAATAGGGCCAGAGATGTTTGCAAGCCCGGGCACATTAGAATCTGATTACTCCAATTTTCTTCCATCTCCATACTCAATCCCACGTCTTCCCCTCCCTAAATAAACCCCAAGCTCCTGTCATTTTGCCAGGCAGCTGTTTTTTGGCAGGTTTTCTTGCCTCCTCCTCGCTCTCTCTCTCTCTCCTTCTCGCTCTCTCTCTCTCTCCTTCTCACTCTCTCTCTCTCTCAGGCACTAAGCCCACTGGGCCCAGTGGGGAAGATCTAGCAATCCGGGTAATGTGAGCATAATAACACCAACAAAACATCTCATTCCACGTCTAATTCACTGTAGCGGCTGGGCCGCTGTGTGTGGGATAGAAGACAATCCTCTCTGCCTTCTCCCACCACTACAGCCTGTGACTGGCTTTTCTCAATAGCTTTTTTATGGCATGAAAATAGGATGGATGTATGCAGCCTTGGCGCACAAACAAGACAAACCCCACGGTGATTTTTTTATTTGAACAGCATTCCAATGGTTTCAGTTTGCGCGACCCTCCTCGCAGAAACGACAGCGTGAATATAAAATCTACCTGATTTCAGAGGCATTTTAGGTTATTGCATTATGAGAAATAGCCAGTGGCATTGTAATCAAAGGCTTTTATGCCTTTCTCTTTCTGAATTCCAACCCACAGGGTCCCGGTTTCATCAGCTATATTACAGCTCTCATTACTTCAGAAAAAAACAGTGGCCCACATTTTAAGTCACTGCTATCTTTATGAGCTTCTTTTGCCCTGAGCGTTGATATCATCAGGTTTTTCTTTTTTTATTGCATTGTCCGTTTCCCATGTAGTCATATTTGAATTGAGGATTTTGATTTAGTATAGTTTTTGCCTCACTGCAGTTGGCTAACTACAAAGCTTTGCATTCATCAAGAGTCAATTTTTTGATAATTTGTAAGCATGAATTAGTAATTTGTACCCTTGACTTAATAAATTGGACCCTTAAATTAATTAATCTGCTCCCCCAATGTAACAATTAGTGCTTATAAATTACTCAAAATATACATTAAAAAAATTTTACCCTTCCATAGAAATTACAAGCTGCTGACTGATCGGCTAAGGAGAGTGCAGCACACATCAAATTATGAGGTCACTCCTTCAAATGATGAGTATTAAAGGTGCTATTGATAACATTCAGCCACTAGATGTCCCATTCTCCCTCCCCCGTTCCATTGCATTCACTTCACAACAAGCAGTTGCCAGGCACTTACTGTCAATCTCAGCCATTTATCCGTTTTTTTTCCCCACACTAACTGACGACACAGAGATACCACATGATACCAACGTCTTTATACTATTGATTCACAAGCCTTGTTAGAAGTGGGAACCCAACATATGATATCTTCCACAGTGATAAACAAAACATTCATTTTGGACCAGCCAAAATGTTTTAAATGATTAATTCACAATCATAATATATTTTTTTATTCAGGAAAAGCCATATTTTTATTCGGCACCTTTCTAAAAGCTCTGTGGATGTATTTTTTTTTTTTTAATATTCGTCTCCATAAAAATGCAAGGCTCTGAAGCTTTACACAAAAAGGTTGTGTTTTAAAAATGTATGCGAATGTACACATTGCCACAAAACAAGCACATTTGCAGTGAGATCATGATCCGTGTGTTAATAATAGAGTGGAAAGTATCAGGATTATAAAAAGAGAAGCCTCCATCTGCTTGTCAATCATTCTCACTCATCAGCAAACTTTGTTAGCCCTGTCTTCTGAGGAGCTCACGCTTCCAACACCCTAATTAAATCTCAAACCCAAATGCTAATTATCCAGCAAAAGTATAACCTCCCCTCACCTCCCAGTGTGCCACAGTCAAATCCCCGAAAACACGCACGTACATACACAAACAGTTCTTCCCTTCCTGTCCCAGGTTGTTATGGCACCTCGGCAAATCACACGCCGTCTGGAGGAGGCGTGTACCCGGCGTGCTCTCTCAGCAGTCAACCGAAAAGAAAGCCACTTAACATTATCAACACAGGTGACAATCACATGAAAAGATCAGCCGCTTAGAAAGGCACCCGGGGGTGGCTTTGGGATGCAACACAGCGCTCACACATCAGGGGTCTCTTTTGGAGAGATTTTGCGATACTTTGGGCCTCGGTTTACAAATGTCAAGCAACTGCGGTTAGATCGAGAAAGCCAAGGTTAGTCAGAAACGTTCTCTATAATAACACTGAAGTAAATATAGTGGCTCCATTCAAATCAACTTCCCAGCTTCAATCAGAAAGCTACTCCATTGTAGGCAGTGCCGAGAAAAAAAAAGAAGACTAAAGAGCTAATGTTCAGCAGTTGCCTAATTCCCCACTGCCAGCTGCTAACAGGTAACGTTACTAACTCTCCTCCTGCTGATTTCAACACAGGTTTGTTGTTCACAGTGAAGCTTTATCAGGGAAAAAAACAGGGTGCGTCCCCTCAGGTTTAGTAGCGCCACGCTGTTGAGCGCTTTTTTTTCTCTTCACCGTGGCTCTGGTCCCAAACAAACTGAAACATGGTACAGCGTGCGTATGCGTCATTGTGTTTGCGTAACTGTGGGAAAGCATCAATTCAGAGGAATTGACACAGCCATTCCTTTGTTTGCTTGTCATTAAAGCCAAAACCACACAGATTTACTACTCTATTGAACTTCTATCCAACCATTGATCAAAAGCACCTCCAACTGACAGCTGACGGAATGTGCTACATCGTTGCTATCATGGTTACCAAAACTTTTTTCCCTGCACAAGCTTGTCTTAATGATCCCAATACCGATGCACAGGGATTTTTCCTACTCTACTTCTATGTCTCTCTATGTCTTCTCTACTCACTATTTGAAGCAGGGACAGGTTTTGTACACCAATGACAATTTAATCGTCCAAATAACATATTGATGCATTATCAGCTTGCATCACAACTGTGGCCACTGGTCAGTAAATAGTAGTCAGCAGCAGAAATAGCAGATATTGGCCATCTTCATATAAATCACTGTTTTGTGAATGGGTGTGTAGTTGGCGATCAGGTAAATCAGCTAATAACAAGCAGATCTGAAACAGTGATTCATAATACTGCAGCATAATTTCTTTATTTACTATGCAATTTCGGTTTAAAAGTTGAAGCAATAGTTTGGGAGTGACATGAGAAGAAGAATATCGATACCACGCTCCAATATCTGTCTGTTAAAATAAGCCAAGAGCTGGTTAGCTTAGCGCAAAAACCTGAAAACATGAGGGAACTGCTAGCCACGGCTCTGTCTGAAGGTCAGGAAATCCTCCTACCAGTACCCATTAAACAAACAAGATACAACACGTTAATCAATGAGCTTTAGAGGTGATGGTAGGAAGATTTTCTAACATTTGAACAGAGCCAGGCTAGCTGTTTCAGTCTTTTCAGTCTTTAAGCTAAGCTAAGCTAACAAGCTGCTGGCTGTAGCCTCATATTGATCGCACAGATATGAGTGTGCTATTGATTTTCACATCTAACTCTAAATAGAACAAGTGTATTTCCCAAAATATTTAAACTCTTCCTTTAAGCTGAGAGCATTACTCTCAACAAAAACATCTCTGTTAATAGCCAGTGGTACTTGTTCAACTAATTGTGACAATTTGGGTTATTAATAGTCAAGCTCATGCATAGTTAATTGCTCCCTGCACATAGGTTCATACCATATGTATGCATGTATGCATATCAGCATCCCTGATTCTTAATTTCTGGCACAATTAGCCGCTCACTACCTTGTTGTGGCACAGGGCACCTGGAGGGAAGGGAGGCTCAAAGGGCCCCCTCAACTGCTGCATACTAATTCACATTCGCTTTTTCCACTTCCTTCTTTTGTTTGTCATACATACACCATATTCTCTTATTTTTCTCTCTTTCTTCTAGTACTCCTAATTCTGTCAAATTTTCCTTTTAAGCTTTATGGGTCATTTTCATCAATCTTTTCCCGTGGCCTCTCAGCATGATAGTCCCCTCTTCACCCATGTACAGTAGGGCTTAGACGTAGGTTTTGAATAGCCAATCTAGCTTTCGAGTCTGTGAATAGCTTTTGACAAAAGCCGGTCGTCCGAGTGCGTTAGCGTAGCAATCGGAGTCATTCAGAACAACTTGAAGCTGCAGCTCGCAGGGCCGTATCAATGAAGTTAATATGACTGGCTATTTTTACATTCATGGTTCAAGCAGCAGCAGTGATTCATTCACAAATAATGTGCTTTGCAGTAAATGCACATAGTGGAAGCACACCAATACAGTATACACCCATTGTACTGAGACTACAACACTTTCAACAGCAAACTGGGTCAATATAAAGATTAGCAACATTTTTATATAGCTTGTCAATTCTGTTAAATGTCCAAGGAAAAGAAGCCATCTGATAAAGAAAGAGAGCCAGCAGACCTGGTGTTACCCTAACCCCAACCCCTTGATACGGCACTAGAGAATGTGCGCTGTCCAAGGTCCTGAAACTCCCCTCAGTGAGCCCCAGTGCACAGCTAAGGCTTCCCAATCTAATGAGTATGATCTTGCATTGAAACCATCCCCACAACACTAGAAATGTGTCTGCTGGTTTGGACGGGACAAATACCAACACCACCTTTTTTTTCCATTCATCATCTAGTAACATTAATGAATATCTGCAACATGTAGGTCTGAATTATAAAAGGGACATACAACACATCCAGACCTTTCTAGCATTCCTTCACGATAAAGAGTCCAGCATTGGAATGTAATGAAGTCATTTTACTCAAATGCTGTACTTAAGTACAATTTTGAGGTACTTGTACTTTACTTCTGCTACGTTATAACTTTTGTCACTAGTTACTTTGCAGATTTAAATTATCAATACAAAATATGTACCAACTTATAAAGTATGACATATTATTATAGGTTAAGCTACCCAGTAGTATAGTAGGCAAGAAAAATGAGCTCCACCTTTATCAGCTCAAACATTAAAGTAATGAATACATTAATGCATCAATAATTATAATACAATAATATAATTTATGGTTATTTTTGGTACCTAAAGTATATTTTAAAGTAAAAAAGTAAAAAAAATAAGGTAAAATATCCGAATACTTCTTCCACCATTGAGAGATTCCTCTATTAATGATTTTTTTTCCTTTTAATGTGCTCTTGGCTCATTTTCAGGGGATGACAGGAGAGGCCAGTGAGTAAAAGTCTTCCTTCGGGCCAGGTTTGTCTGTTTTCTGCAATGAAATCACATTATTTTTCCCTATCTGTGTCATTTATATTCAGTAACAGCCAAGCAATCAATCACTGTACATTGGGATGAAACACCCGCTGCGTTCAAAGCTTATTCCTTTTCCAGTTTTTTTTTCACCCCCCCAAAACGATGGTTAAATGATTTCTGCACATTATAAACCATCCTCGTCATACTCTTGACTATTACATTATTAATTTAAAAGCGAAATAAATACATAAATGAATGCAGATGCAAATTGCTGCAAAGGAAATGCTTTGCTGTTGCTACAAATTGCTCGAGGCTAAATGCATTTAGTCTCCGCTGACTCTTATTAAGTACCACCTTAAAACACCCCTCGACTATGATATGAAATTCAAACATAGACCCATAAATGTTAATGTGGAAAAATATATTATTATCTTTTTTTTTCTATTATTGTATTCTTTTTACATTATTCCCAGCTTCACCACTGGTCATACAGCTTCCTCTCACAGCTCAGCATCTATTCACATGCCACCGATAATTTAACTCATCAAGAACATAACACTAAAACATACCCACTGGGAAAGTTATTGATGCATGCCTGGTACTGGGTGTATGAACATAATGGTTCAAGTGTCAAAATCGATTAGTTGTCAACTATTAAATTAACCGCCAACTATTTTGATAATCGATTAATCAGAGATTTTTGAGAAAAAAAGTCAAAATTCTCTGATTCCAGCTTCTTAAATGTGAATATTCTCTGGTTGCTTTACTCCTCTATGACAGTAAACTGAAGATCTTTGAGTTGTGCACAAAACAAAACATTTGAGGACATCATCTTGGGCTTTTGGAAACAGATTTTTCACCATTTTCTAACATTTTATACACCAAACAACTATCGATTAATCGAGAAAATAATAAACACATTAATCGTCAATGAAGATAATCATTAGTTGTAGCCCTAAAGTTGTAATACAGGGAAAACTGCTTGTCAAGTTCAGATTTCTTGCTACAATTCAGGCTGATAAGTTACTCCGTTGTGTCATCTTATGTGGAAGGACATCCTAAATAACCCCAAAAGCTACATCACATTATCTGTGTGCAAACATCAACTCCAAGGCAACATGACGCTACAGAGCAGTTACAAGCTCACTGACATGTAGCCCAGCTGTGCAGCCGTAATCAGTAACTGACGTCGCTTCAGAGGACGCTTGACTGGAAAGGACATCTCATTTCACAAAGAAGTACATGTTGTCTTTCTTTGCGGGCGCTTTCTTTTTCCCCTTGAATCTCTTCCTTGTTAAGTAGAAGGAGATGTGAAGCGACTGTACTGAGGGAAATTACTGGAAATGTGTTGAATTGCAGTGGCAGGATTTTTCAACTCAGTCGCTGTCCATGGTGCTGAACCTACAGAGTCCCACTCAGATTATAATATACAAGATCTACCACATGAAGCACTGGTAAATGATTAAAGCAGGACTTATTAACTTAAAGCTACTATATGTAGAGAATTTCAAAGACCAAGAGAAATCTATAACAAGTTTATGTCCTAGGCAAATTATACTGAACATTGAGATTGAAACTATTTTCCCTCTTGGATCATTTTACATAGCGAGTGCTACCCATGCAAAACTGACTAACTCAAAGTCCCCGCTTGCAAATGTCAAATTACCACTTGAAAGTCATTCTGTGCAAGTCTCAAAGTGCTTGCAGCGTTATTCGGTGTCTGCTCGCAGACCTGAATATAATGCTGTCAGTGGTAGCCCCACGCTTTGTGGACAAACTGAGCTTTTTCAAATTGTCCTCCGTGCTGTCTCGGATCGCCTCTGTCCACCGCCAAAATGGAAACCCTGTGTGCAGCTCGGCGCACGGCTCGGGGTCATAGGTCGTCTCTCATTTTCCGAGCAGATTCATATCTCAGTGTTAACCCTCCTGAGATTGCCCACTCTTGCTGTGTGGAACCTCTCTCAGAGGAACTCCGTCTCCACCGTTTGACCTCCCTTTCATTACGCCCTGACTCCCAAATGTCTTTCTGTTAAGGAGTGCATACCCCCTGCCACGCGACCTCTTAACCTTTTCACTTCCTCTTAATTAGGGGTGAGGATATACTGTACATGGGAAGAGAGCTACAATGCAGTGGACTTAGTATGCTCTATTTCATGGAATTGCGTGGAACCCATTGTTCAAAGACATCATCAATCGTGCGCTGTAGTTTCAGGAATATGCTGAATGGGCACTCAGCCTAACCCCATAATCCTCTCGCGCTGCAGCATGTACTACTTCCTCCATCCCCGCTCATGTTTAACATCAAACACCGCTTTATTTGTGTTGCCGTGGAAGGTGCACTAACTGCAACACACTTGCTACAATTCATATCACCCCGGCCTACTTATGTGAGGAGAAATATCCACCTTCATTATGCATAGGACTCTTGACAATCCCCTCCTAGGATTAGGTACGTGTGTGACAGTGAGGGCGCGAGCAGGCAGGCAGGCAGGCAGGCAGGCAGGGCTCAGTCGAAAATGGGGAAAGGAGGGAAATATGCAAGGTTATACATTTTTCCCCCCCTCCTCCTCATCTCTGTCTTCATCCTTTCCATCTCATGCTTCCCCATCTAGTGTATTATACATTAAACTGTAAGTAATGACAGAGCTCAAGTATATTCTAGTCAGCGATAATAAGAGAGCCTCGGGGATTCTTTTGAACATCTGCAAGCACAAGAAAATGTATAGACTACCCATAATGCATCTTTGTCTTTTTTATTCTTGGTAGCTGTTGGTGTGATGGGATGATACATAGCGCTGTAATGACAAAAAAAAAAGTGTTTTTTCCCCCGCCATGCATTAACAAATGCGACACGACTGCACCAGCTGCTATAGGACATGAATGCTGATGGAAAAGTAAATAAATCAGTAAAACCCGTAACTAGCTTCAAAGTACTGCGTATACTAATACATAGACTGAAGTCCTTTGCAAAATGTTTTGAAATATCACTACGCTAATGTGGACACTTTTTTCCTCCACTGTGGTTCCATTTTATTATTATTATTAAATTATTAATTAAGAGTTACAGTATAAGCCACACATTAAGAAGGATAATTCCCCCTGCTGAAATTAATTATGTTCACATGATTTGGACTTATTTTCTCTGGAAAGCACATTTTTGACACCAGTTAGATCAGTCAGACTGGGGGTACGTCTTCCGTAATGGATTTACTTTGCGAAAACTGTGGGAACCCTTCATGTTCTTCCTAAGTGAAAATGAAGATCTCGTTTTTTAACACCTTGCCAAGATTTTGCCTATAGATTAACATTTTCTCCCTCATTATCACCGCATAGACGCTGTCTCTCCTCTCTCTTCACAGCGCCGAGCGTGAGAAATTTCATTAAAGTAGCCGCTTAATTATGTAGGTGTCGAAATTTAATTAATGAAAGGGTAGAGCAACTCCATTACTCTGACACGTTTTTGACGCTCGCAGAGAAAAGGAAGAAAAAAATGAGATCTGGTTTCAGCGGAGCAATGTCCCTTGAACGTGTCTTTCTTTCTCCGGCCCCATGTCCAGCCTATAGTACCTGTCTTTTCGGCTGCTAAGCTTACACCTCGCCATCGATCATCCCTAGCAGTGTCAGAAGACTTGACAGCAAGATTCTCCTATCCTCAAGACTCACAGTATCCCTCAGTGAAAAAAAGGGCACTGACAGAAAGTAAAAGCCCTCCTTTCTGCTGATGAACACTCCATGGAAAGAAGAAATTTACAGTCCCCCTGCTTTCCTAATGCTCTCCGTACACACGGCATCTTCATCATATGAGAAAAACAAGTTATGTCTCTACTTAGTTTAGGGGCCGTATTTATCATGCGTATCAGAGAAGGAAGTCAGTCCTAACCGGTCCAAATTTCTCAGAGTGATGCATTTTGGTCCAACTTTTAGAACTTCTTTAACTTAAGAAATTACTCACATCTCAGATAATACTCAGGAGAGCTACAGAGTCTTAAGAGAGAGATGTCTTAACACATTACGTAGGAGGAGGAATGTTCATCGATGACAAAGAGGTTAATAAACAATAAGTTTTGGCAAAAAGTAATACGTTTTGTGACTGACTTTAGTTTAGCGCATACTGTACAAACAGCTCTCCACAAACAGACGTCCTCCCAAACTTACAGTGACAGGGAAGAAAGTGATAATTGATAACAGTGATACTTTCAGTAGTAATAAATCAAACTTTGATGCCTCAGGTAATGTGCAAATTCATTAATATTCACAAGCTGCTTCATGCAAGTAGTGGGTTAATTATTTATCTATTTTAAAATTACAGACGGTGGGGCGATAATAGCTATGTTCATATTGTTATGGTGTTTTTCCTCAGAGTGGGTGACATGACAGAAATACTGTAAGCCGGTATGAGAAAAATAAAGCATTTTATTTAACATTAAAGTAAAGTATGCACCTGAAAATAAGGGTCCTCTTTAAATACGTGAAGGTGGAGTTTACTAGTTATGCAAAATGCACACCCCATATGTTGTGCAGACTGGATGAAGCAAATAAAGGATCCAGGATCAGGATATCAAAAACTATAAAGTTAGACAGATACTTTTAAGTGTTCAAATCTAATTAAATAGGCTTCTCTAGCCCATGTCTCATGTGCGCACAGCCTTGCACAATAACACACCCACATGCGAACACACACACACCAGAAAGCAACCCCAGGTGCCCTCTCATCTTCCCAGCAGGTGCCTGACTGGCCAAGTGCCCCGGCGCCTCCCTCAGAGAAACACTGTGTCTCTCACAGTGTACTGAAGTGACCTCCCCTCCCTTAAGCTGCAAACCTAGAACAACGTGAACCACATAGCGACAGAACTTTGACATCTTTAGCGCAGAAAGTACAACTTCTTCAAAGTTGGCCTCAAATAATTTCGCCGTGCTGCAGCAAACACATACCTAGTATCCAGGTATAGGATTACACAGGTGACTAATCCCCCCGAGAGCTGGTGCATGGCGGACTCGATGGACATGTTGAGTCACAGAATCATTCACTCACGAGCCCTCTTTAGTGCAGATCAGAGAAAGCTTCAGGGCAACATTTGCCACAGCAGGTTTCTCCTGCATCCCGGTCCCTCAGTGTGCATGTCCAGCTATGCCAGCGAGTGGCTTTTACACAATCCGCAGCATCACGATCTCAGAGAAGCAGAGACGGAGGCAAAGGGACCGCGGGCAATGCTGCTGTGTGTCAGAGAGCGAGAGAGCCGGATGGTAGATGACAAGACTGAAATGAAAGAACAAAGTCGACGGCTTTCCAGCTTCACTGTGGGATGTTCATACAGTATTAAACCATAGATGGCCGAAAGTGCAGCAGCTCCAGCCAACCGGCCAGCTCAGCCGAGGCCGCGCCACAGACTCCCTTTGATGTTGAGGGGGAGCGCAGAGGGAAGGGAAGGGAAGGAGGGTAGCGAGGGTGGGTAGACCGCAGCTGTTTTGGCCTCTCCACTGTCACAGCTGACACGGCGAGAGCCAACAATAATTCTTCTCTGTAGCTCTGCGCTACAAGCCTCCTACACCTCCAAGCTAGCCACCTTCCCCAACCTCCTGTTGGGACGGACGCCCGCCCGCCTGTCTGCAAATTGAATTCACACATATAAATACGCTAGCATGTGAAGTAAAAAAGACTACCTGAAGCATATCGAGACTGGGTGTCTGATTGAATGTAATGCTGCTCTGAATCTGTCTCATACAAGCTGTCCATGTGAAAATGCAATCAGATTGTAGGGTCATAGAAGTGACAATAGGGTTAGCGGAATTTTTGCATTCAATTCAATGTATACTCCTGAATGATTTGTGCTTATCCCTAAGAAAGCGCCTACGCATACAGCAGCAGAACTGCAGTGTCCTTGTCAGCCTCATGTTGCATCACCTGTACTGTAGCCAACATGGAATGTCTGGCAGTCCACTTCACAAAGAGCGTTCCAACTCCTTTTCTCATGCCTTATTGCTAGAGGAAACATCACCTTGACCCCAAGCTGCCTTTCAGTGTTCTGTGCTGAACCATTCTTTACTTTGGGCATCACTGTCTGCAAGAGCATGTTAGTTCAGTGCAGCGACGCAAGCAAATCGTAGGTGGTGGGACTTATATTTTAGGTTTAGTTTTCTTAGCAAGAGTTATGATTGAGAGCCAGAAACCTGCTTTTGTCTACTTCTGTCTGAAATTAAGAGCCAATTGTTTTGAAAATGAAAAGAATTTTGATTTGTAAATCTGCTGCTGTTATCATTGTAAATGATATTAGCCGTGCGGGGCTTTGCAAATGGTCATTTTCTAAGCGTCATTATACATGAGCAAAGGTCAAATCTTGAAAATGTGAGTGAAGGTAAGGCTCCATAGACAGAGGCAGGTTTGAGTAGCATTGCGAATAAAATCCCACGTTTGACATTAGCTGAACACCAAATATCAAGCTGTTTCTTTCTTTATTTGGTCAGCCTTGGTTAATTGTGGGTTGTTGTAATACATTTATGGATCTCTCAGTTACCTCTGTCTGTAGGAGAACTCCCTCCACTTCCAGTGACTAACATGAACCTTATGCTGTTCCACCCCTACGCTTTCCTTCCTGCTCTGAATGGGTGTCTGATTCATACTGCTCTGTGTGATTTTTTAAGGATATCTCTTTTAAAAAAAGCCCTCCTCTTTGAAGTTCATTTTTAGACGCCCTGCGGATTACACTCGGTGCTCGGTGGAATAGGTTAAACATGTCCAGATGTGCTGTGAAGAACTAAATGAACTGGAGACAATTTTCGTTGTGATCCATAGATAATTCTCAACTTTTTAATGATGCCCCTTGGCTCCTCTGGAACATGATACACCTCCAGGCATTAGTACCGTTAGAGCACAAAGGGAAAAGTCATCTTTGTAATAGTGAAAGCTCATTTCCCATGGTGTTCCAACAGTACCTTTACAAAAATAGCATGGTGATTGGGATTTGTGTCTCGCATATCTCTGTGCCATAGTGAGTATGCCAAAACTTACAGTAGATTTTAGAAAATACCTATACAACGTCTCAAAGGAGTCTGTATCAGCAATCATGTTTGCAGCTAGGCTATATTTACAGTATCGTTGAGACGTTGAATATATTTTCTTGCTTTTGCCATTTTAAGAATATCTTTAATTGAGGCTAGTGTTCAGATTTCTGTATTAGACATTTTAATTCAAGGCATCTATTGGTTTCCATTAGTATCATATCAAAATCAATTAGCAGATTATTGCTATGTTTGAGGTATATGATCCATCTGTACACTTTTTAATTAGTTTACGTACTTATTTCAAGCCCAACCATGATGTTTTTCCTAAACCTAACTGGTTTACTTACTCACCCAAGTGGTTTTGTTGCCTAAACGTAATTGTGGCCGTTAATGTAGCTTTGTTGCATGGCGTAAAAATGACACGCGAAAAGGCTAAAATGTGATTTCATGACATACAGAATGTCCTTGTAATGCTATTTATCAGCCTTCACATGAGACAGGTTGGAATGTGACATTGACGAAAATGAATGCAGACTTGATGTTAACTGTGATAGATTACACAACTCAAGTTACTTTCAAGAGTTGGCTAATTGATTTTTTATATAGAAATGAATGAAAACCAATAGATGCCTGGAATAAAAGGATTAAATACATCAAAAAAATTATGTAAATCCCGATGCATTTTGAACATAGTGACCAAAGTGATTTGTGATAAGCTAAAAACACAATAGCATGGACTTTTACTATACAGGTCAGTGGGAAAAAGAAAAGAAAAATTGCCTAAGTTCACCATTCAGTTGTTCTAGAATATAAATGGCCTGTCAGTGTTGCACATTTGTCAAACAAGGACTTCAGTGACCTACTAACCTATAACAAGTACAACATTTGTTTTATTTTAGGCCTATAAATCATTTTGCGGGTGTAAATATTTTTCACCCCTTTTGCCAAATGGTTTACAGCTCATTACCGAGTCAAACTCTTCAAGTGCTGTCAGTGTACAAATGAAACTGAACACATTTTGCAGCCATGTCTCAGGCTGCCCATCACGATGACACTAATATCAGAACATTATAACATAACACGTGATATGCATCAACCCGGCCACATTTGCTGCCGGTTTGGACTCATTACAGCGCACAGCCACGGCCCAGTATCTGTCAGTGCAGCACTAGCTTTAGATAGATTTAGTTGTCTTTTTGATGTGATGGGACTCTATCTGAATGCTTCTCCATACAGTGGGTAAGACACTGCAATGCAACGTTGGTATTCTGGCCAAGCTCCTCGTTGCCATCCCAGGAGGAAGCTCATGCATAATGGATTAATTGTTGCTCACATCCACATGTAAAGGGCCCACAGGTTAGTATTCCTGCAGTCTCACAGCGCTCAATAGGTCACCCAAATGGCCATGCCCAGCAATATCACTGCGAATCTATTGAAATAGTTCAATTAAGTCCACAAGTGCTCTACAGCCTCCAGTGAATGACTGCTAAAGAGCCGTAATAGGCACCTTTCGAGTATTCCACGTCGCTGATACGTTTAAAATTGACACATGCGCTCGGTGTCTTTCACACACACACACACAGGCGTAAACACACACCCGTATGTAAAGGCCCAGGTCCCGCCGGAGAAAGACTTTGTGAATGTCAATGCAATTCAGCGGTGACAGCAAGCCGTGTCAGCAGTGAAATGGGCCCTATGTTGAGCGGAATGTAATGACTCACAAGACAATTGGAGTCGAATATGGAATGGCTTCCACTTTGTTGTGATGCGCCGAGGACGTGTGACAGGCGGACTAGCGAGCGAGCGAGCGAGCGAGCGAGCGACGAGCAATGGAGAGCCCTTCAAGGGGGTGTCCTCTCCTCTCCTTGCCTCGCCTTTCTCCCCAGTGTGCGTGTTCCCTCGGATTTCCACTCCAGCGTTTTTATTTATGCCAGCTCCCCTGTTGAATGCTCAGGGATATTGGTTCTGTCTGAACCTTGAGTGAGAGGTCCAGCTCGACTTTTCTTGTTATACCTGCATTCTTAGCGTCTGGCATTTATCTGCAGAAGACTCAGGCCCCGAGACAAAGCAGCAGGTTGCATCTCAGTAGGATGATAGCAGTGTAAAAGCCATGTTCAAACAACAGAGAATCTTTCACATCCAGACAGGCCTGAGGAATTGTTGGAAACTTTTTCCCCCCCTATAATGGAAACTTTTGTGTTTTTTTTTTTTATGTATTTCACCCACCTCTGGCAGCACGGAAGCATCACTATTTTAAGATTTGTGGCTTCGCTAGGGAGAACGGAGGAACTGAAATAAAACATAACTGACATCATGTCCTTTTTTTTTTGAGAATGCAATGTAATATTCAGAGGAGCGATATTTAACAATTTCTATTATACTGCAAGAAATATATGTTGACACCAGAGAAATCATTTGTTTCAGTCCATGTTGTAGACGTGCTTGAATCAAATCACCAACATTCAGTCCAGTATTTTGCTGCGGATGAGGAAATTGAGCGCTACAAATATCATCTCTGCATAACAGGCGCCGTACAAATGATGTTGATGTTACCCAGTGCATAAATATTTTGCTAGAATACATCCTACTCGTGAATGAAAAACAACAAAATGAATGCCACATGCAGCCTTTTCGAGGCTCTCTCCAAACGGCACAATTAGACGCTGGGAGATTTGAATCCTACACAGAAAGCCTCTTCATTTCAAACGTCTCTTTGATCACCTTGCTGACAAGTGCAACAATTCAGCCGCGGCATTCAAAGTAATGAGAAAAATGGAGATGGCTTTTTTTTAAGCCATAATTTATGTGTGTGGTGTGTCACAGTCAAAATGTGGAAACTGTGAAAAGGAAACCAAAAAAGAACACTATGAATAGTACCGCTAATATACTTGATATACATAGCTGTATACTACAGTGTTATAGTATGGAATTGTAGGGAAGGCAGGAAGTCAAAATGCTGACTAGTTTTTAGACAATGACTAAAACAGTGTCAGGAAATGGCTGGTAGGGGGGGAACGGCAGCCATTTTGTGCCCTAATGAACTAATGATAAACATCGGCAGGCCGGCTCGCTAGCTGGCCTACGGGAAAAAAAAGGGCGCAGTGGGAGAAAAGGAGTGTAAGGGCGGTAGCCGTGGTAGCCGTGGAGCAGAGAGATGAATCACACACTCGAATGCTGGAGAAACACACAGGGCTGCAGAATTAACAAGCTACTTCCAGTTGTTCCAACAAGAGAGCAGCTTGCGAAGATCAAAGATGGCCATTGTTGCTGCCAAGGACATCTTATCAGAGCTATCTGTTTTTGGATCTTTTAATTGCGGAAGTTTTCACGGGAGTGCTGAAACAACAAAAGTTGACAGCCACAATTAGGGAAATATATCCAGACTGCGTCCATTTTGTCATTTGCTATAACTTTGAAAACTTTAGTTGATGTTTTTGCTTTTATTCCATATTCTTTTTTTTCTTTTTTTCAACTTATGTATAAATTAAATGATGTAAAGTACTAATAACTGGGATGTTATATAATATGGTATTGTTTCTTTAAAAGCCCTGAAAACAGCTTCTTACTTTGAGTGATGAGATTCTACATTTTCTGCTAAAGTTTGAAAAGGTATCTGGTTATTTCACATTAGAGATTGTTGTATTTGTGGTTTTGCTTCTCTCACTGGTTTTAAATGGGTGTGAATTAGTTGGAAAAAGGCATTTAGCAGCTGTCGGGTTGAAGTGATAAAGTATTGATAAATAATAATTAGGGCTGTCACTCAATTAAAATATTTAATCGCGATTCTTGACAGTTCTTGACAGGGTTGGTACCAATGGATTCATTATGTTTTCTAGTTTCATATGATGTCAGTCTCTTCACTCTAGCTTTAAAACTGAGCCCGCTACAACCTCCAAAATCGCAAGTTGCGTTAATGTGTTAAAAAAATTAGTGGCGTTAAAACTAATTCGCGTTAACGTATTATTATCCCATTAACTTTGACAGCCCTAATAATAATTAAGGGTGTTTTTTTTTAATAACTTTAACCTTGATTGTTGCTTATTTAGTCACAAATTTGAATGTTACAGAGAAACACTGAAGACTTGAAACCAACTTTTATGAGGTTTATAAAATATACTGTTCTTACGCCTTTTTCTCGGTCGATCAGCAGGAGATTGCCTGATATTTTGGTTTACTTCTAGGACATTAGCAGACAGGCTATTCAAAAATAGATGAATGACTCAGTCCTGTTTTTAAAGTTGGAGCCTCTGGAATTGAGGTTAATGTACTGTACAATGACAAACCTGCTGGTAAAGTGGAACGTTTACAAACACCAGCCATTAATGCAATGCTTATCTTGAGCTTTTTCCATCCAACACACATACAAACACAAAAGGCATCCCACTGCTACTAATTCCCGTCGCCCGATGCGTCCTGCAGATGGAAATGTCTTTTAAGTACTCAACCACAGTCAATTACTGTTGACTTACAGTAAAAGACAAATCAATTCCTTCTCCTTTCGCTGTGTGTTGTTGACTCCTGCTGAGGCAACACAATGGCTTTTTTAGGGGCACAAAACAGTTTAAGCGCTTTACTTTTATTCTTTTCAAGCAAGGGCAATTTGCTGCGGCAGAGCAGTCTCAGAATATCAACAGTGTGGGCCAAAACACTGGCTGCATACATCATAAGCTCCAAACTCAAGGAGTGATCTGACGCCGTATTTGCCTCCCAAAAATGCGTAGCGTTTGAGTGACACCACCAATGGATTTAGCTTTTAAGGCTGTCAGATGGCACCTCCGCTTAAGAATATGACACAATGAAAGATGTTATATTTTCTTGTCAGTGTGGGTATTAGAAAAAAGGAAGTCATGGTACTGAACTGATAGAAAACAAGACATCTGCAAATTATACACTGCTTGCCGCTGCTGACGGATCGCGTGACGCCTGTCCATGTGACATATCCATTTCAGTCCATCTCCATAACAATTTGTACTCTCATAGATACAATGTCTTTATTTTGATCGGGCATGCGCTACAGTAGAAAACTAGATAACCTGTCTAAATCTCTTTGCGGAATAAATCTTGTGCCTTCAGTTTAACAAGATAAATTACCTCTGCTCAGAATCATCATTTCCCTAGTCACAAGGCCGCCCATAACTCTTGTGGCATGGAACTTGATATTCATTTTCAAAAGAGAGAGCGATCAGTCACGTAGTCTGTTACGGGAGTGACCCGTTTTGGAGTGGAGGTGGGGGTCAGTTAATTGCTCTAAAGGTTGCTACAGTAGGCGCATTCACACGCCGCGGCACGCGGATAAAGCCACAGGGAGCAGCTCGCGTTGGTCGATGTCACTGGAGCACTTCCTTTGTCTCCAGGTCAGCTGAATATTTCATAAGTTCGGAATAAAGAAGGTGGTGCTTTACTCAGTGCAACTGACCTGTCAGCTTACGCTACCATGAAAAAAAAGAAGCTCTGTCCGACCTTCTTCTTCCACCTCATTGCCTGGCCTCAACTGAAAAACACTTTAAAATACCACGCATACATGTTACATTTGATTATTTCTATATGTACAGATGAGTCAGTTGTTGCTGTGTTTATGGCTGATCTAGTGAGATTAAAAAAAAAAAAAAGAATTGCTTTATCTTCAGCAATTGATTGCTTCTTTTGTTAGTCACTGTTCGTTTCATTTGATGTTGTCAGGAGCTGGATATTAAGGCTGGAATGCTATAATGGATTTCAGTCACGTTACTTACAGAGTTGTTGGTACATTAGTTATTGGTAAAGTGCCACTTTGATGGCCTTATCAAACATTCCAGTTATCAAAGGCTCAGTAGAATTAACTTTAAAGGAATAGTGGTATTTTTTACACTTTCTTGCTGAGAGTTTGATAAAAAGATCGATACCAATCTTGTGTTTGTATGGTAAATATATAGCTGGAGCTCGCTGCAGGTTAGCCTAGCTTAGCTTTAAGACCAGAGGCAGAGGAAAACAGCTAGCCTGTTTCTGTCCAAAGGTAACAGAATCAACATACCGCCATCTCTAATGCTCACTAAGTAACACCTTATAATATGTACATTCACCTAAGCAGGCTGTTCCCATATACCGTTTGTAGCTATAACTATGAAAAGTAAGGCACTGTAATACATATATATCCCACAAAATCAATTTGTACGTAATCCACGTAATTGTGTACCAGGAAGTACAAAGAGTTTATAAGACATGCAGAGTGTCTTATGCAGAGTATAAAGACATAAGGCACATCCTGTCTTTATGCTAAGCTAAGATAACTGGCTTCTGGCCACAGCAACTATTTACCATACAGACATAAGAGTGGTATCAATTTTCTCATATAACTGTAGATTTATTCCTTTAAAAGACTTATATTTAGAAAAATCTTGGCATCAATTTGTCTCAAATAGGACTCACTATAATATGACAAGGGCTGAAGTGGTGCCAGATAAACATTACTGTGAACTATGTGGACTACGTGAACAATGTGGACTATGTCAACGTAAATATGGCTGTTAAGCTTCCTTGTAAATGGACACGAGCCTTCATCGTCTCCAGTGTGGCTTACAACCGCATTACAGCAGCATAAAATGCTAATCACATTACCAGAAACAGGGATGCTTCCAACTCCTACACAACGCTCCCTTCACAGACAGACCCCCTACTTCTGCCTGCTAACTGGGGGAGGAGGCTTTCACTGAATGCATAGGAGAGAAGAGGATCATTCATCCATAGTTGGAGGTATTTATTCCTTTGCTTTCTGGCATGTGACGCCCCTTGGATGTCCCCGGAGCCTCCAGGGTCTCGAGCAAATATAACGAGGGTAGACACAGTGTTTAATAGTGGGGCAGCAATAGGGTCAACAGCACATCTTGTGTGTGTCAGCAAATGACCGTGCACTTGAACCTGTATTAGCCAACATGTTCTCACTTCCAACTCGTCAAATATGGCAGCCTGGTCAGTGGCCCTACGCTTCATACTATGACGCTCTAGGTACCCCTCTAGCGTCAGTTTTGCATGTGTCGATTTCTTTTCAAAATAAACTTCCATTTTTCCAGGGAAACAACCTGGTTAGGTTTAGGCAGCAAAACAATTTGGTTAAGTTTAGGAAAAAGATTGTGGTTTGGCTTAAAATAAGAATGTTTGTTACATAGTTAAGTAAGTGACGAAACGTTGTGAAACGTTACGTAATGTTATGTAACTTGTGAAAATAAGTCAACGTTGACTTTTGGTTTCACACAGGACACTAACTCCGGTCTCCTGGGTGATCCACCCCGACCCCGACCCCGACAAACTATCCACCCCGACCTCCTCCCTATGTGGACTTAATCGCTCTTTATACCACATAACCTGACTACTCCCGCCATAACTACGACCATGTCATAGTTTCACACGTAGGGCCACTGACCAAGCTGCAGTATTTGGGAGTGAGAACGGGCTGGTATTAGCACAAAATCATCCTCACACACATTCCACATCTTTTTAGTTAGTGAGTAGTAAAATTAGAGTATAATTTTATTCTCATAAATTTTTTACCTCTGGACTATAACTGACAGTCCCCGGTGGACACAGTATGTCTATTTTCGCAGCTATGATGATGGTTGTGGGAAGAGTGAAGAGATGAAGTGGGTGTGTGAATATCTGAACCACCTGAATCTATGTTTGGATTTCTTTGTTGACTAAAAATTGTGTAGGATGTTATGAACTAACATTGGCTGGTTTCCCTCACAGAGATTGAGCCTAGTTCTATACTAAAGGAGTCTGTTAAAGCAGTTGAACTCAAAATTGGCCCTCTCAAACATGGTTTAGCACAGTCAGATTTTAGTCTAGTCTTCAATGAATTTATCTGATTCCAGTGATTATAATATACACTTTTTCAACTTTTTAAGCATATAAAATGATGACGCCAATGAGGAACTTACATAATATAGGCCCATCAGTGTTAAGACCTACTTCAGTTTTTACTGTGATTCCGATCTTTTTTCTAACAGAGAAAATGGGTGATAATTAATGTAATTTCACACAAACTAGTTTTATCAGGCACACCGTGTCACAGATAGCGTTATGGCTCAGAGGTTTGATCACGGTGATAACGGGGTGAAAACAGCTCTAATGTGTGGGGAGGAGTGGAGCTGCGGGGGGAAAACCCCCCCCCTATAAAAATTGCAACAGTGCAGCCCTTATTTTCCTCCCGATTGATACTAATTGGCAGCAGAATGCCTTCCTGACAAGTCTCTCGCCCTCAGCGCCTCCCGCATGCGAGCGTGATGAACTGCCAACTCCGGAAATAATCCCAAGTTTAGCTGGGAAGGATCATCAAGGCCTTTAAGAATCTGCTGGGACCTGAAAGATTTTTTCCCCCTTTCCTTTCCTGGCATTTTCACAGACGTCTTAGGCTTGTTCTCTTTGTCTTTTTCCTCAGTAGGCCCACAAAGTGAAATCTACTTATTAGTTATAAACTCAATTACAAGGGAAAAAAAGAGTAAAATCCTTTTTGACATGGAAACAAGCTTGTCTTCTAATTAGCATTACATATAAATATATTCTAAAACCTTTAGTTTTTTAATTGCATTGCTGTATTAGAGTTTATTAGAAAGGGTAAAATACAAAAAAAAACATCACTCAAGGCGTTGGGAAAAACACCCACCCGCTGCTTGCAGGTAACAGCCTTCAGTATTTATTTATTACTGCTTGATCTCCGAGACTGTGATTTTTTATGCAGTTTCATTGATGGTGTACCCAATGTACCAGGATATAGATCTTGAGAAATATCACAAATTAATTTACCACATCTCGCGCCGACAATTCTCATTCTTCACATGCTTAAAAATTGACTTCATAGTAAAAGATCATGCAGGGCTTAGGATAGATTTTTTTTCTGCCGGTGCGTAATTTGACACTTGACAAAGTGCAGTAGGTTTCATGGATGAATGAGTGTATCTATCAGGTCTGCTAGTAGTGCTTTCATTTAACAGTACAGTCTGTGTGCTGTACTGCTCTCTCAGTTGAACCTTAAACAACTTCTTTTTCCACCGTGAATATTTACCAGGTCAATGAGGTGTTTGGGCTTTCAGAGTATAAGAGCACAGACCTTTTAGCTTAAAATAATGATCTAAAACTTGGAGTATTTTCCTAAAAAAAAATCCGCTGAGTAATCACAGATTGACAGTTTTTATCTATGGTTAAAATCATTAATTCAAGGTGATACATTTTTCATCACTGACAAGAAGTTTTTTATTTCATGTTTGTGAGAGAGGCATGCAGAGGAGGAAAAAATAACAAATTTTATGCCTTTGGATGCACTTGGGAAGGGTCATTAATCGAAGAAGCGTCGGGTTCTTTTTTCCCCTACTCTTTCAGGAGAGGGCAGGATAATGCGCTGAAGATAAATTGAGTTTATGCCGAACTGCTAAATTCCATCTCTGGAGGTAAATCTCTCCCTCTTTCTTGCTAACTTCTCTCATCACAGAGAGTTCAAGCCAGGGCACCTTTTGTGGCCCCGTTGACATTTGAAACAAATCAGCTCTGACGGGTCGGGATCCCTTTAGAATCACTGTCCCACAATGAGGTCAATCACCTGATGAATGATTTATCTCGGGGAGAATAAAGTGTTCCTTTCTGGCAGAAACAAGATGTATGCTAAAGTCATCTCTGAGAGTTAAAATATGCTCTGCACAGCCTGACTTGGGCAACAATGTATTGAGCATGCTTACAGTGCTGTTAATACTTAATATGACTGTATTGTAGGAGGCTCAGAGTGTGAAGGTCACCTTTCTTTCCCACTTGGCTGACTTTGAACATAAATCTCCGACAATAAGGGAGCAGAGGTCCATCTCAGCACACACTCAAGTCCATGTTGTCTGGAGCATGTGATTCTCCCAAAGGCTACACTCTAC